>JAVKLA010000049.1:8169533-8180735 GCA_034782735.1 Sagittarius serpentarius
GGGGGCAAAAAAAAAACAACACAAAAAAATACTGGGAATCTATTAAAATGGCCCAAAACGACCCTTCAGGAAATGGACCATATAATGTAATTTCCATAATCTTTGTGTCTTGATAATTAAGAAATAAACTGCTCAATAGCACTGCTTATAGCTAACATTCATCCAAGGTTTCCTTGCG
Source organism: Sagittarius serpentarius (assembly GCA_034782735.1). Classification (NCBI taxonomy): domain Eukaryota; kingdom Metazoa; phylum Chordata; class Aves; order Accipitriformes; family Sagittariidae; genus Sagittarius; species Sagittarius serpentarius. The sequence goes on from JAVKLA010000049.1 coordinate 8,169,712, forward strand.
TGTGTTTTGTTTTCTTTGGCTGACACTTCTGGATGGCAGGTAATTAAGTATGGCAGCAGCTCTGATCCTTTTGCCGGGCTACATGTTCAGGAATCTCTCACAGCTAGACAGCATTATGTGCAGAAGTCCTGAATCCATGCAGCTGATATGCTGATATATTCCAGAAGTATGGGGTTTATTGGCATGACTTAACAGCTGTGAAAATATTGTTATCCAGGATGTTACAGACAGAAAAAAACCAGCTCATAGAGTGGAAAATTATCTAGACGCATGCGTTCTGATAGAGTTTTTTAATTCTTTGAAGAATGTCATTCAGCCAAGCTGCCAGATCAAGTTAGTCCACGAGATGACACAGGGTCAAGACAGCCATTACTTATGCTTAGCATTGTTGCTAGAAACTTCACTCAGTTTTCACACAATCTTGCAAACCCCGCATGTCTGTATGACTATCAATTGGCTGTCAGCCTCAAAGATCAGTACCCAGTAACAGCCAAGAAGGCAACCACGACACCTGTACATTACAGCTATGCAGTAGGTCCTGTGTGAAGCCTGTAGTCCACTTTATTAAATGGGAAATACGGGTTTCAGTTCAATCAGAAGTGAAATTAAGCTTTTAAATCTACCACAACATTTTGCAGGAATAATGCTTTCAGTATACACCTATTTCCAACAGTGAAAAACTGATACACAATTGTATAGTTTGTGCCACAAAGTGTGCAACTGATGTATTGTTGCACATAATGCTAAATTTAAGTTCCCTGCATGCTAAAATCATCACCACTACAATTAAAACAGCATATAATCATAACTCTGTACTCCTCTCTTCATTTTATACAATGCATTTTCCTAACAGGAAAAGAAAGTGAAAAAAAATTTAATTCACATGTTCATAAAAATATTTCTCTGCCTCCCACCTCTCATTTTCCCACAATCAACTGCTGCTGTTTAAAGACAAACACACATATGCATATACATTAATATTGTTTTAAGATTTACCTTGTCACCATTTCTTTCTCTTTGTTAGAGGCATGGCCTCCACTGCTGAGAGGCCTACTTGCTGCAGATAAGAAATACAGGCGATGATTTTTAAAATACTGATCAATCAAAGGGAGCACAACCTGAAATTATATCAGAAAGAAGTGATTATCTCAGGGCTTTCTTTACTATGTTCTGTATTACTCTTTGTAAGTCATAACTAAAGACAGGAGATTTCAAATACATTTTCTGTTTTAAAATCCCTATGTATTTTTTCTTTAATGTCTACTGCTCTTTGAATTTATTTCGTATTCAAGGCACTTAAAATGTCATCAGGAAAGGCAGCAGAAAAAAATTTACATTATCCCTGGGACTTGATCTGTGGTTTTTTTAGGAGGAGTACAAAGCAGAAAGTATAATTTCATTTTATCTCATGGTTTAAGATTTTTCTAGTACCACATACCCACACACAACTATTGTTCATGCCTTTTAATGCAGGTTTAAGAAAAGTTCACCTACAACACACAACACACTAAAGGCACTTAATTCCAGATGCTATCAAATAAAAATCCCAAAACATTGTCACTCATTAAGGGCTTGTCCACAGAAGTTCTCCTGTTTACTTCATGCGGTGACCGTTACTCAGTGCCCAATGCAAGTGTCAGCCAGGAGGTCATCCAAAATAAACAGCCAATAAGAAAATCTGAAATTGCTTCCTTTTTCAAGCATGGTTCAAGAGAAGGTGGAATGCTAGCTTCTGAGTCTATGAACTTGGCAAATAGTATCACATGGAAGGACTTCAAGGTATCGAGATCAGAATTTACTGCAAGGATATCAGGGTTAGAAAATGCTGCAAACAGCTACCTTTGCTTCTTCACTAATGAATTCAAAAGGCACTTTGAATATGCAAACACCATACAAGCTTTTACGTGTGAAAGCCATAAGCAGATTTTCCTAATTTATAATGGTGTAAAACCTTCTTGACACAAAAAGGAGAATTGGCCTGATGGGAATCTCATGACTTTCAGCAAGGGAAAGTGCAAAGTCCTGTACCTGGGGAGGAATAACCCCAATTACCAGTACACACTGAGGGCTGACCAGCTGGAAAGCAGCTTTGCAGAGAAGGACCAGGGGGTCTCAGTGGACAGCAAACTAACCACGAGCCAACAATGCACCCTCACTGCAAAGGCAGCCTACAGCATCCCGAGTTGCGTTAGAGCACTGGCAGCAGGTCCAGGGAGGTGATTCTTCCTCTCTACTCAGCGCTGGTGAGGCCACGTCTGAAGTGCCATGTCTGGTTCTGGGCTCCCGAATACAAGAGAAACATCGATGTACTGGAGGAGAGAGTCCAGTGAAGGGCCACAAAGATGATGAAGGAACTACAGGATCTTTCAAATGAGGAGAGATTGAGGGAGCTGGGACTCTTTAGCCCGGAGAAGAGAAGGCTCAGGGAGGATCTCATCAATGTATAAATATCTAAAGGGAGGGTGTAAAGAAGATGGAGGCAGGCTCTCTTCAGTTGTGCCCCATGACAGGACCAGAGGCAATGGGCACAAACTGTAACACAGTAGGTTCCCTCTGACCATCAGGAAACACTTTTACTGTGAGGGTGACTGAGCACTGGCACAGGTTGCCCAGAGAGACTGTGGAGTCTCCACCCTTGGAGATATTCAAAAACTGTCTAGACGTGGTCCTGGGCAACCAGCTCTAGGTGACACTGCTTGAGCAGTGAAGTTAGACTAGATGACCTCCAGAGGGCCCTTCCAACCTCAGCCATTCTGTGCTTCCATGGTGGACACATCAGCATGGTTTTAAATAAGGAAAGAAATCAGGAAGGTGACACTGACAGATACATAGCTGTGTTAATTCCAATAACTAGTGCTCACATTTATCTGCCTGAAGATTGTAAAAGAGAAAAATCTTCAGAATTAGACTAAGCCAGTAAACGGAAAATGTAAGGAGGTTATGAATAACATCATATGAGTAGTTGCATATCATGGAGAAAGGAAATAATGAGAATAAGAATATAGTCCTGTATTTTTTTCACATCTATACTTCATCCTATAGTGTCTTCAAGCTATTTTTATTACTACTGTTTTTAATTAACAAAATAATTTAACACAGAGAAGCGCAACTGTAACAACAATCATGTTCACTAACAGATTCTTTCTCACTTCAACTACTTACTATGTTGACAAAGAATAAGGAAAGATATACTGTACTTTGGCAAAAAACTTGATTTCTTGTTCATATGGGAAGTGCTCTCCTTTGCCTCTGCTGCCACCATCTGCAGAGAGAAGAAAATTAAGCTCTCTGTCATATATTCTAATTTCAGTCTACTCTGCATTTTTCTTAGAAAGCGTACACGATAAACAAATAATACCGGTTGTCTTTAGATGTAAATTTAAGATACCACAAACAGTATACACATTAGTTAAAGTGGCATAAAATATGTAAAGAATAATTGTCCAAATCTTCATAAAAGTGGTAGACATCTCATAGTCCAAAGAGATATGGATATTTTTGTGAGATGAAAATCTGGTCCTATGTTTGTATTTTTCAGTTATTGGTGACAATTTGGAAGCCTGAACTCAGATTCTAATGTAGCACCTTTCTCCAGTTGTTCCCAGGAGAAACAGAATTACCAAATTTTTACTACTTATTTGTGGACTTTGTCTAAAGAACAAAATTAATGGTTAGAACTACCCAATTGAAATTAAAATTGCTTCACTTCCCCCATTACTATAAAAATCAAATACGCCTTACAGACATAATCTGGTACAGCTCCCAGACTATTTATCCTTTATTTATTATCTTCTTTTCACTAATCCATTGAGGGACATAAATAGTATTTGTTCCACCAGTGTTTCTAGTGTTTCAGTATTTATTCATTATCATTCTTGCAGTTATGCCAAATCTATATAATTAAGCAGAATGAAGCCATAATAATCAGGCAGACTTTTGCTTCCGTAAGTAACCATGTCATATAATAATTCATAAATTTGATAATTTCCACTTTAAAACTAGATAGGCTTTTGGATGAGCACTGATTTATTCAATCTCCCTGCTGTTCCTGCCACTAATACAGTCAGTTACAGCATCTATGCCTAGACATGAGGCACAGTGTATGTTACGTGGCATTGCAACTCCCATGGTCACACAGAAGCTGCATCTGGCCAGGTTTTTTGGCTTTTTCTGCTCATGTAAGAAGCTGACTTGGGTCACCAAACTTTTTTTTTTATTATTTTTAACAAAAGCAGAACAAGTTAAATCCTTTTCTTCGTAACACTGTTGACAAAACACATGCTGGGTGTTTGTGAAAGAACATTCCCATTGTGGGAGTTTATTAAAGAGGTTTCTCTACTCAACTGCCTCCTCCAGAGAAAATTTCAGAATGGTACAAATGACTGGTTTAATTTCCTCGGGGGAAAAGGGATTACATGTGAATAGTAAATATTAATGTGCACACGTGAGAGATTATCAATTTCTGCATAAAGACAAGGAATCGGCTAGTTTTCTTTTTCAAAGAATGAAAGTCATTAGTCATTATAAATTCTGGCTGAACAGTTTTCATCTGATGAATGAATATGGGAAATTGGAATGAATAAGTGAATTACATAACTTTGTAAAATTCATCATCTTCATCAACTATAGGAAACTAGAGGGAAAACTCCTAGTCCAAGAAAGTGTCATTTATTTGAAATTTTCTAGTTGTTTTTATAGTATCACACATCTTCATTAATAATTCTTAAGAAAATGCACAAGGAGTACTATACCAAACTCCAGAATGTACTGATGGGCTTCATCGACATATCTTATAAGTTGCTGAAGGAAACTGTAGGCAAAGCGTTTCTCAATGGAAGGTGTGTCTAATTCCAGGTCCTTAAGTCCTCTGTAAAAAGAAGCAAGTCAATTTTCACACATGCAGAAGGACTCAAAGCAGGACTTCTACCTCTCCATGTAGTCTGATGCCATTTTCTCTAGTAATGATTAAATGCTTATTAACGTAAGAATTGTTCTGTTTGAAGTAAACAGTACTCTTATGCTTATTTAGGTTTTGAGCAATTTGTTAAGATTCAACTCAGATTTCCCAAGTAGAAGGTTACAGAAACATGAGACTAGTCAATCAAATTAATCCAGTATCATGGTAATTTCTTTCCCTTACTTGTAAGGCGTTACTGTCTTATATTTGCCTTCAGGGATTGATTCTTGGGTAAGGGAGTTTTGAAACTGCCAAAATATTGTGATTTAAACAATTAAGAAGTAAATCTCATCTCCCTCATCATGATTTTTCCCCAAAAGTCTGTCTGTAATGGAAGAACATTGAAAACCAAAACAAAGTGATGGAACTGCAGTCTACCTTTTCCAGTATGATCCATCATAGTTACTAGTCTGATATGAAAAGCGTATCTTCTTTCAACAAGTATGAATCTGCAGAGGGTGGTTCCACGATGTGGGCTGATGTCTGGTAGCAACAAGTTGGCAATGACATAAGCCTTGATTCTGCAGGATCAGGACTTTAATGATGGCCCATGAAGAAGCTACGCTTAACCAGCAAGGGAGTCAGTCACCCCACTGTCAGAGGCACCAAGTACATTAGTACTCAGTTATTTTGCAAGTTAAAAAAGTATACCTACTGAATGTTAACTGCCTGCATAGTGCACTTTTGTGCTTTAAATTAGAACATTGCTGATGGTAGGGTTCAGTTTCAGAAAAAGTGATTCTGGAACTAAAATAGCTTTGTCAGCTGATACTTGTAAGGGTACAATAGTGTCTGCTTCATTAAGATTATCTGATCAAGGACATTCTCAATGTAAAAGGTACATAAGAGGGAATCCATAAACAAGAACACATAAAGACACAAATCTGGCAGAAAAGGGATAAAGGAGACAACGCTGGAGACAAAAAAGTCTCCGATTACTAATTAATGGGCCATTAAGAAAGTTCAGACGCAGCTTTGGAGAGGGCCACCTGGATTTTGTAACTCCTAAGAGGACGGGAAGTAAAGAAGATATGGATTTGGAATATCCGAGGCAGGTCAGTAAAACTACACAAACTAATGATGGAATGTGCAGTGGAGGAGGAACAAAAAAGAGCAAAGAGGAGAAAAGACAAAAAGGGGTATAAAAGAGGCAGTCACATGTAAACCGTGGCCTATCAATACAGTTGTCTGACTAAGCCCTGCTCCTCATCACTAGAGTCTGCCCTACCTTCTAATTAAATCCTTTCTTAACTATCTCTCTGTGCAATCTCACTCACTATCCCATATGTAATTGTGTGCTTCAAGGAGTAAGTGCCAGCTACTGGCAAGACCAGTGTGAATGGATACTGGGTCAGCAACTTGAGTCAGACTTGAGGTGTAGATGCTCCCAGACATGTGGTGCCAGCAACAAGAGTGAATGAGGGTCTTGGCATCAGTAGTTGGAGAGGCCATAGCTTTTGGGAATGTCTCTACAGGTCCTACAGACCTTGAGCCCAGAGTGCCAGCTACTGCACGGGACTGGTATGAGTGGATTTGGTGCTAGCAACTGGAGTCACACAGTGTGGCGGGGAAGGCACCCCTGGTCTGTGGTGTCTGCAGATGGAGCAACTGGGAGCCCCAGTTGCCAGCCACTGAAGTGGGAACGCTGTGTGTCCCAAAAAACAGCTAATGTTGGGGGGCAGTGTCAGTAAGGCGAGTGAGGGGCTCAGCACCAGCAGCTGGAGTGGGACTGTGGGTCACAGGCCATGTGCCTGAGTGCCATGTGCTTGTCTGCTGGTTTTGGCTGGGAGCAAGTGTTTGTGTCTTCCCTAAGCCCTGTCTGCATGAGGGTGCACTAGACTAGAATGGTCACTGTCAAATAAAAGACTGGAAAGAAATGTGAGCAAGGCATATGTGGCAGAAAGTCAAGTGGTAAGCAGATCAAAGAAAAACATGAATCAGATGTTTGTTTGTTTAGACAGTGCAGTCATCACAGGAGCAGCAAGTACATTGAGTTTAACTTGACAGAAAGACCTGCATTTGACTAGCACAAGAGGATGTAGATGTGGCAGGAACTGTTTACCAGTTGATGGGGGTGTCCAAGTTAATGATTATTTTACCATCCCTCTTAGCCTTCTACTCCTCCAAAATGCAAAAGCCACTTCTCGCTTGTGTTTAATTTAGACAGAAATAAAAAGGATTAGTCAAAAAGGAACATGTAACCTTGAACAGGGCCGAGGAGTCTTTTGTCATTTTGACAGGGGATGAGAAAAGAAACCTTTGCTGACTGACATCCTTCTTTGTACATCCTACTCCACTGAAGGGAAGTAAATTGAATTATTCCAACTGCCCTGAAAGATTAGAACTACTAGATTAGCTGTGGGGCTCTATAAATGGGCTGAATTTCGTATGTGATATAAAAGAAAGGAAGTAGGCAGATTTTAAGTAGATGTGCTAGGCTAATTAATTTGCAATGATTACTTAAATCCATCTCTCTGTTTCATTCACTTACTAACGTTCAAGTCATACAAATCTCAGATATGCTTTCAGCCTTTCCTAGTGACTCACATTTCCTAAGCCATGCTGATGAGGCAGACAAGCCTCCAATTTAATTAAAATTTTATTCATGCTGCATTTAGTTCTTCATATTAAAACCAACAGGAACTATGCATGTTATTCTCCAGAGAATAGCATGCATATGTACTGAATTCTCAATGTTCTGTTGATTGCTACATTTATTCACTATTATTACATTTACAGTGTGGATTGTTTAAAAAAAATTAAAATCATCACTTTAAAAATACTTTAATAACACTACAAATTAACTCCGTTGAAAGAAATGAGTAGCAGATTTTAGAAATAAAACTGTCTATCTTATCAAAGCAATTGCCTAGAAATTCCTATAGTGTGGTGCATGTACCTGACCTGTAATGAAGACTTAATAATTCTATCACTTGTAGAAAATTAACAAGTTTACTAACAGTTGGATGTATGGAGGCACACCAGAAAGAAAAAAGTATTCTGCAGTGTTGACAGGAGAGGCAGAAGGCACACAGAGATTCTGCAGAACTCTGCCTGTGCATTCCAAAAACCCTGCTACTAACTCCGTAATCCATTTCTTCCTAACAATGTTCTATATGAAGGAGCTTATCCTTACTCCCAGGTACTGAAACCTAAAAATGACCACAGATTTTTATACTACTACTAGTAAGGAGCTTATCCTTACTCCCAGGTACTGAAACCTAAAAATGACCACAGATTTTTATACTACTACTACTACTACTACTACTACTACTACTACTACTACTACTACTAATAATAATAATAATAATAATAATAATAATAATAATGCTACTGAGGAGTATTAAAAACCTTCTGTGACACCAATAGTGAACAGAGAATTACCTGGAGACAACATATCCATTAATCTGTAGAAATTTCAGAATATCCTGTGCTTTTTCTCTGTCCTTGGCTTTTTCTTTGGCTGTGAGTGTATCGTAAGGGACAAGAAGAGGATGGTTGCCGCCTCCTACTATGGAACATCAAGAGAATTAAAAAGCAGTTAGTTACCTGTTGACATGGTAAGTCCTGGAATCTAAAAGCACTGTCATAATAATAAATAGCACATTACAGTAAAATCTAGTCTGTAATAAAAACAATGCACTTTTCTGTCTCTTTATACAAATCTAAAAAATGCTCAGCTAGAAACTTTAGACATGGCTGCAAACATAGTTCTAACATAATCAATTGCTGCAAGTACCAGGTAAATATGTTGAACCTATTGCAAAAACTCTTGAAGAACAAATAAGTGCTTAACTGTTACAAACATGTATTACAATTACAAATTCATTTAACGCAAATGAAAATATTTCAAAAAATAACACATCATTTCATAAGGAAACCAAGATATAAAAAATATATAAACTTATACAGATTCCTGCTTTTAAACATTCTGATGACAGCAAAAAGGGTTCATGGAGTTCAGCAAGATACACGGATATCTAAAAATATATTAAAGTGATACAGTTCTACTTTACAGTAAGAAGTTAAAGACAGAAAATTAGAGTACATTATTCAAATGTGGTTCAGACAACTGTCCAATCTGATCAAAAGAATGCTGCCAAAACAGAGAGGTAAACAGAATACACTGCATTTGCATTGCTTACAAATAGCTGATGTATTGATACCTCTCTGAATGTAGATAGTTAATTTGGCAGAAAAATAAAGTTGCTATTATTAATATAAATATCTGCATAAAAAGTAACATTCTTAGGATTTCACCTTCTAAAATCACCATCATAGAGTAGAACACAATAAATTCCTATGATAACTGCTACAAAACTTCAGAAAATTGTAAGGGTAATGATCAGACTTATCTCAGAAAAAATACTACAGTTACTCTCTAGTAATAATATTTTAAAAATTAACAAATTCCCTCTAGAAAATACTGGAGACGTAGCCTTAGGTGATTTTGTAAGCCACATATTCTAAAATTTTCCATTAGTCCTGCCTGCATCCGTTTAAGTACATGCAAAATGGTAACCTAGTGGGCAAGTCTGATGGGGTATTTTTTTGTTTGGTTTGGGTTATTTTAGGAAGTACAGTCTTTAACATTGGGATGATTGGGTTTTATTCTATTATCACAAATGTGATCTAATTCCACCTTATTACACCTGAAGACAGACATGCAAAAATGCATGTAAGCATACATTCCCTATTTATGGGAGTCATTAAGATTATAATAGTTCATTCAATTACAATTAATACACGCAAAGTGTTCAGTGAAGGGGAATGATACTTGCAATTTTCAGATGGCTAACATACTGGTGCACGTGAAAAGCCTTAAATGAAAAATAGGAGTATTCTGCATCTGAAGTCCCCCTTACTGTTCTGTTTTTTACACATGTATAAAAAAAATATTTCAAGACTAGCATATGTATATAGTGGAGTTAAAAAAACACACTCTGAGCAGGTTTTGCTCAGCTGACAAATACATCTACTTTTCATATGACAAAACTCTCCATTAGAAGCCTCTCCTTCATTCCCTATCGCCGCCTCTAGCCTTCTCAGTAGCGTGCTCCTTTGCGCAACACTACAAATACTATACAGTATTCTCACTGATGTGCTGCTCAGAGGCCAAAATCTGCTTTCAGAGCTGCCAAATACCACAGAGCCATTTAAAAACCCAGTCCTCCTGTAGCCTACAATGTCCCAGACTTAGCCCATCCTGTGGCTACTTATCCTGGAGAAAGTTTAAAAAAAAAGGCTATAAAAATTAAAATAAAAGATGTATTAAGGGGAAATAAAATTAAAAGGCATGGAAATTCATAGTGTTTTATCAAAGGCACTTCCAGGTGGAACTTTACTTTTTCATAAAACCTTAGCTACTCTACTTTTGCTGGAAGCTTACAACTAATAAAAAAAGCAAGCATACAATCGGGGTGGGGGGGAAATAAAAAAGGCCAAGTTTGATGCATACAATTAGACTTGACACCTTTGGATAAGAAAAAGCCCTAGCTTCAGTCATTTGCAAAGGAGAACTTGCTGCTTCTCCAAATATTGTTTTCTCCTTGTGCAAATATAATGTTATCTGCAGAAAAAAAATTCAGTTTTAACACAAAGAAATTATTTTAACACAGAGGAAAAACAGTAAGTTACACAATACATGGCAAAATTTATCATTTAGGTAAGCAGAGATCATGGAGCACATGCGATTTTTATGTGGAATCAAGAATCTGCTCTAGGTTTATCCACTTGTCAATTCAATATGTGATATATGCAGTTCTGAGCAAACACTCTTTTAGATCTAAATAGTCTGAAAGATTAATGCTAGAAGGAAAATGTATTAATGTAGCTTAAATTTATTTATAAGCTTTGACTTCTCTTCCTTTGATATATTTTAATTGGTACACTAGTACTATAAAAACTTCCAGGCATTAAAAATCACAAAATATTTAATTAAGAATAGAGAAGTTGTTGTTTCTTCTTTGTCAATTTAAATAATTTGCTGTTCCTTTTTTGTTTCTCCCCAATCTGTTTTCTCAAATACATGACCTAAGCTAATCATAGAGAACTTAAAATACTGTAA
>JAVKLA010000049.1:8181331-8191973 GCA_034782735.1 Sagittarius serpentarius
ATACTGTAAGTACTTATAGTTAATATTACCTTTTGCTTCAAGCTCCATTTTCTTTTTCTTTGCCCATATGTTATGGTAGTTTTCAGCCATCATCTCAGCCATAGCCTTGGGAAAAGAGAGAGCTTAGTGATACGTGTTGCAACAGTTGACCCTCAAGAAGGACAATTTTCTGGTCGGTATAAAATAACAAGTTTTGTTCTCTGGGAGGTTCCATACAATTACACTGTAATGGTTCGCTGAAAACAAAAGGTTTTACTGAAAAATTATGTTATAGAATTTGGGTAGTATGGGTATATGTACAGGAATTAGGAAGCTAGTACTGAAGAGAAAACTGTTAATATGAAAAAGGAGGAACCACAAAGAGGAGTAGTCTGGAAAGAGTACTGGGGTGTCAGACAGGGACTTGATTCTCAAAACAACGCCAGCAAGAACCCCCTGAAGGCCCTGGTAAGGGACACAAAAACAGCAAGCCAGAGGACTGAATCAAGATTGTTCCTGCTGGCTGCGGCAGACTGACTATAAACCCATGGACAGAGCCTGGTCGAGGTGGATACTCATAGTGTGAGCGCACTGTTAAAAGCACCAACCATTTTACCAGGGACACCATAGATGCAGCCACAGTTTTTTATTCAGCATAAAATTCTCCTCCAGTGTGCACAATAGATAAGTAAATTCTTCCTAAGAAACAAACTCTTTCAGACTGGTAAACTAGAAGCTAGACCCCAAACTAAGCAAATCACAGACTAGCTCTCCAGTCTCTGACTAGTAGGAACTACTATTTCAACATGAAACAACTTTTTAAAACCACCTCGCCTGTCCTCCTGATTGTATGCCCTCTAGTTGTACACAGTGGTGGAAATTTCTGTGGATTTCCCTTCTCACTTCTTTCATGGACCTACAGAAACATTCTTCTTATCTTCAGTAAGGGTTCTGAGTAACCAGTACTTCCAAGTATCAACTTCTTTATTTGGGAGAATACTCATGAATTCAAATAACACCTTGAAACTTGTTGGCCATATCTTGTTTGTCTACAGGACAATTTGTTTCATAAACTTTTCTTCAGTGGATATATTATTACAAATCTTTCTCCTGTATGGTAGATGCCTTCTATCACGCACACTCTGGTCCTCGTGTTTTGATAATCCAGATTAGGATCTTGGAAGAATGTAGTGTAGTCTGGGTTTTCTTTCCTTGGAAAGCAGGGTGCTATGAACACGGTCTCAGAGCAAGACCTAGCTACTCATGGAGCCAAGATGTGAGCCAGATGTGACTCAAAACCAAAACGTGAATTATTTCCCAGACTTCCAGTTTTAGACATGGTTGTGATCCCTGCTAGCACAGTATATGCACAGGATGATGTAAACATTAAATAGCACCAATTCTTATGTACTAGTTAAAAAACCCAAAAACCCAAAACGAAATAACTTTGTTCAATACAACTAACTTTTCCCAGCAATTTAAAACAAGGTTGAAGAATCTAACCATGAACTCCATCTTTAAAGATACTAAACATTAAAAAAAAGTTCAAAATTACATACAGTTCACTTTTAAAACTCAGATCTTATTAATACCTAACAGGTTTGGATATTTCCTGAATGACAGTATCAGGACAATTAATATCTGAAATTGCATTTTAATTAAATTTGCTTAGCTTTTAAGTAACAGATTTTGAAACAGGTTTCAAAGAAGACCTCTCTTCATAATTAAGGACGAATGAATCATAAAGCCAACCAGCTCTGCTTTATAGCTGAGGGCTACACAGGAAAAAGTTTAATGACAAATGCTAGAGGGTATAGCATAAAAGAGTAAACAAGGGAGTAATACAAGTTCTAATGCCATTTCTTTTGTGGTTTGTGACAGGATGGTTACTTTTCTCTGGGTTTGGTTAACTGCATCGTAATACTATGATGATGTTCACATCAAGAGTTGTTTCATGAGTATTAAACAAAGTCTGCACAGTCTCTTGTCTATGCTGAGCCTATGCAAATGTTAAATGATAAATGTTAAATGTTAAATGAAGCTGTTCCATTAGTTTAAGATAAGAGGGTAATGATAGAAGTAGTGGTATTCAGTTATCAATTTTATTAACTCTTTGGAATAATCAGCTATCTACTGAATGTTTTAACGCAAGTATGATAGTTAATTGGCAGCAAATTCTTGGTATTGTAAAGCTAGTCAGCAATCTACAATGATCAGAAATATAAAATTGGAAACGACAAGATAAGAATCAAGGAGGGGAAATCCAGTGTGAGAATTTGATCAGGCACAGTATAGTATATACTGTACATTTAGCCAATTACTTTACTACTGCTGCTTGTTTCACTGCACTATGACAGAGTTCAGTATGGGCAAACTTAATCTTGTGTTTCAGGAGGTTTTTGCAGCCAGCTTGGAATGCCATGTTGCCATCACTAGACTGGTACACTCATGCTAACTAATTGAAAAGTATCTAGTGTGTGTCTACATAATATTGTAACCATACCCACAGTAAATTAGTAGACTGTAAAACCTAGCACCATATTCCACCAACCACCATGAAAAAAAACCCTAACTTTCTAAAGACAGAAACATCATTTGTTTATCACTTAAAAAAAACCCTGTTCCAAATACCAGCAGTCTACTGATAGATCTGTCAAAATCCTACCCCCAATTTCTTCATTCTCTATTCTCATAATATTTGTGTAAGAATGGTTCCTGATTCTTATTTCTTCAGTTTAGAAAAAAGAGCAATGACAAAATGTTTTGGGAAGATGGTGGAGAAATGAATGATAAACAGAAAAAAGCTGATGCTGCAAGCTCTTCTAAACAGGATCCTCCTCAAAACAACAGATGTTCGCAAAGAGAGCTGGGAAAATCAATCCAGGACTAAAATAAACTTTGAAGCTTTTCAACATGAACCTTGTTTTTTAAGCAACAAAGGATAAAAGAGCAGTGATGAAAAAGACTAAAAAAAAAAAACCAAATCCCAAACCAAACCAAAATCAAAGCATATCAAAGAAAGTAACATAAGGCACCAAATTTGTTTAAAATAAACTAGAAGAAAAGAAAAAATGAAATTGTAAAAAAAAAGAGTAGGCATATTAAGTGTTTCTGACTTACATGTAAGTCTCTGGAGAGGGTGACATTGCTCATATCAATTGCTCGAGGAGTGTAACCATGGGCTGTATCTACAGAGATCTGAATGACAAACATGCAAAACAGTGGAGTTATACAAGCATCTGATATGAAGAAGTTACCATTAACAAGATACTGAAAGTAATGAAAGAACTTAAGGAAAAAGTCACTTGTATATCTCTAGGGAGCAAAAGGATCTTCTGTAGCCCAGCTGAAAATACATCAAGGGTGGTAAATTTAAGTGAGATTTAGGCAAAGGCCTAGGAATGTTGTTCCCAAAGACAGCCAGTCATCAGACACAAATTCCCCTCATTCAAATGCAAATTTCACTTGAGCTCATTTAAGATTTGAACTCAACGTGGATAACGCTGTACTGAAGTTATAATTAAATCTCTGCATTTTCTAGAGATTTTTTTTCTCAGCAGGCAAAATTTCAGACAATCTAGTTTAAGGTGAATTCAGGCAAAAATCAAACTTTGAATTTGGCTTTTCAACCCTATTTCTACATGTAGGAATAGAATCTACTAAATACATATCTTTTTGCTTCAGTCTCTCCTCCCCACTCAGAAAATACCACCATTTTGTCATTCTTTCTCTCTACTGCCTAAATTTGTCACAAGTTTGCTCATTACATTGACAAAAATGTTCGAAGAAGGATAAACAATGACGGAGATTCCCTGAATGGCAAACCACTGATGCAAGAAATGTGGCTAGAAAAGGGGCATTGCTGGGCTTTCACCTATGGAATCTGCTGTAACAGATACATGTCCCCCACAGGTACATCTTCCTTTAGAAAGAACAGTGTCCAGAATTTTGTTTATATGTCTCATATTATTTTCCTATGCATGTATATGAGCATGTAAAAGCCCTCAAAGTTCAATAACACAAAGGATGTACAAGCAGTACACAGTAAATAAATACTGATGAAGTATTGTTTTCTAAAGCAAACAATGCAAGCATTATTACATTAACATGAAGACACTGACTAAATATACTTAAAATTTCTCAGCTGAACACAGGAAAATACGATTTTGTGTGGGTGTGTGATGATAGCACAAGACATTTTAAACACAGGATGAGTATTAATATAGCATACTCTGAAAAACAAAAATATTTTAGGCTTCAGTAATTCTTCTAGAAAAGCTATATGATTTCATTACAGTACTGGAAGACTGTAACTTAGCTACAAAAGCTGTTTTCATATGTTGATATAATTTGAATCTCAACTGTGAAGCTATTCATCCTAATGAGCTTCTTATGCTTAAAGTATATATGAGTATCTCTGTCTGTACAGTCTTTGGGGCTGGTATAAACACCCAAATGTCAGGAAATTTGGCAGTCAAGAATTTTGGAAGACAATTAGACCGTGCAAACTATAATGTGTAGTTTAGCTGAAGTGCTAAATCAAATCACTTGCTATACAATTTCTAGTGTCTATAGAGAGTGGAGAGGCAGGTTCAACTGCTCATTTTTCACAGGCATATCACCACTCACATGTAAATAGTGCAGAGCTAAGTGGAGAGAAGAGGGAAAGATTTTTCCCCTCCACTTAACTTTCCCCCATTGGTTTGGCTCCATGTGTGCCTGGGTGAATGAGAAAGAGATTTTCTCCCCTCCCCAGTTTAAGTGCAAAGTATATGGAGCTCTAAGAGGATATAGTGCCAGTATTTCTCCTTTTTATCCTTACAGTACTTTTATTTAAGAAGGCTATTCTAAAAAAACATAATTCAGAATTTTGGCTGTCTAAAGATGCAAACTTTATTCTTATATTAACATCGATGTTTGTATTAATTTTCCCTAAAAAAAAGAAATAAAAATTATTTTTATATGTACCTTTATTTATTTCTTTACATGTGTAAAGGCATCCATAGCCACCAAATTCAAAAAATAGCAGACTAAAATCATATTAATACTCACTATTAATGCGTAATCACCTACTGATGTAAATAATCCCCCTAAATAATGTACTTAACTTTAAATCAAGTGAACAAATACATTCCTACTTCAGTTTTGTTCATTTTTTTTTTAAATGTTTATTAACATATTACTTTGGAACAAGGAAAGAAAGTTCCAGCTTCAGCTAATAGAAATCCAAAGCAATCTTCAGAGTTGTACAATTGCTTGTGAAAAATGCTTTCACATATTTTTATGCTACGGATTTATTTCATCACTTATAAAATAAAAGATTGGAGAGCAGATTTTGCATGCCTTTTTTTGAAATAAGTTTTTAATAAAATGGCTTACTTGACTGGTTTGAGATATGCGACGTGTCCGATTATACAGTGCCATGGAATCTCCCTCTCGTGTTCTTTCAATTCGCCATCCCCATGCCAGCATAGTTTTTAGTGATTCTTTGATTGGCCATCGATAAATTTCTTTCTCCTAGAAGAATGCACATGCAATAATTGCCTTGTTTATTATGTACCTGTACAGAGCAAAAAATAACTATTGGGCTTCTGCCTGGTTATAATGAGATGCAAAGAAATATACTGAAATCAGCTCCTATGACTCAGGGATACTGCAAAGAAGCAAAGAAATCACGTAAGATATTAAAAAGTCTATTTATCATGTCAGAGGTGGGCAGAAGAATTCTGACCCTGCAGGAAGCTGCTGATCACAGGGATAACCATGTTAATGGCATGCTCATATATGAACTCAAAGGTGGAGCAGTAATTACCAGGAGTAATACAGTGTTTTGTCTGCTACATGAAACAAAAAAAAATAATCATAGAATCATTAAAAAAGTCTGTGTTGGAATGTACCTCTGGACATCATCTGGCTCAACCTTCTGTTAGGTTATCTAGGTCTTGCCATGTCATGCCTTGAATATTTGCAGGGCAGGTGATTTCACCACTTTCCAATGTTTAAGTTGTCAAGATAAGAAGGATTTCCAGAAAGCATTTCTGCTGAAGCAACTTACACCCACTGCCTCTTGTCCTGTCTCTGTGCATCCCTATGAAGAGAATACATCCACCTTCTCTACAACTAGCATTTAGGTACTGGGAAACTGAGATTATATCCCTGTCAGCTGTCTCTTCTTTAAGCTGAAGAAACCCAGTTCCTTGAGCCTTGCTTCATTTATCAAGTTCTCCAGTCTTCTAGTCATCTTCATGGCTCTCTGCTGCAGACCAGACAAAGCCTAAACCTAAGTCTTCACTAAGCAAGTGAACCGTATGACCTTACTGTAAAAATATATTGGCAACATGACACTTCAGTTTCACCATAAGTTATGCCATGTAAATCCAGCCATGACAGAAAATAGGTTGAGTGGCATATTTATTGTACAATAAAACTGTTTATCTCTTTTTGAGATTTTGAGGAAGGCAACCATCACACATCAGCTGATGCACTCTAAATAAATTTTTTAAAGGTGATGTAAACACAAGGTGATATTTTCACAGTGAATGAAGCAATCTTTCAATCACCCTGGATCGAGAATGAACAAATTCCTTACCTTTTCAGATAGTAACTTATATTGTTTCATTAATGGTTGCACTTTTGCAGATTCAGAATATGTTTCACCATATGTCCATCCGTTGGCAAACTGAAAACAGTAATAACAAGAGAGGAAAAAATGGGGAAAAGCAAAATATGAAAAAAAATATTTTTATCGGTACAGAAAGGAACTAATGCTTCTGCAGAGCTGTTCTCTTAAAATTTCCCTTCCACTATTTTCTCAACCAACATTTATATTATCTGCACATAATGAAATGAACTGTGGCATGCCATCTTTTTGAAAATTTATGATTACACAAAGCTAACATTTCAATATATTTTTCTTTTAAATATTTATATAGAGCAGAATACGGTGCTACAGTTGAGAAACTTTTTTTAACACTGGACACACAAATTGCACAAAGGAATAAAAACCCTAAAGAGCATTTTTTGATTAAAAAATTGAAATTTCAATTCAGTAAAACTCTTCAACAATTAGCAAGTATATTTACTCAAAAGTCAACAATAAAAATAATGAAATGATAAAACACTATTTTGAAATGAGCACTTACAGAACTTTCCCCTCAAATGTATTTCAAGAAAATATAGGTTTATATCTTACCTACATACCAACTTGTTGCATCATGAAAAATAATAATATTCAGAGTAAAATATTTTTTAAATGAAATTGATTAAAATAAAAATTCTGATTTTGCTTTAACAGGATATATACGAATCTTACCTTTTCCATTGACCATTTGTCATGAGAGTGTTCTGCATATTTGTTAATGAAATATTCTAGCTTTTCAGGGATTGTGATGCTGAAAGTGAAGAGAAAATAGCCATTATACCACACATGCTAAAATGTGAATGCTTTTGTTTTGAATAAAACTTTCAAATAAATAATTAGTAATGCATACATCCATTCAAAGCATCTTACTGTGCTCTGTTTCCTCCCATACAGTTTGCTCCAAGTCCCAGATAAATCAAGGAGAAAATCTGAGTTATTTAATGGGCACTGCATGAGAACCACAGCTGTTGTAGGGATTTTACTTCTTTGACACACATGTGCAGGGAAAAATCAGTAACGATACCAAGCACTCACACTCTTTGTCACTTATTTCTAACATTCATTTTCTGAAGATCAAAGACATAACTATAACGCATGGTTTCAGAAATACGGCCGTAACTTATTGCACACTTCCAATACAAACTAAGTGTGCTAACAGACTTCTTGAAACACACTTTATTTTTTATACATTTTATACATTCCTGTAAATTTTATTATATACTTGAAACGCTACAACTTACAATAACTCAAAAGTTATATGCTCAGGGCTTTATTTTTCCAGTACCCCAGTGAATATTAAAAATATTAAAATCCTTATCAAAAATAGAAAAAACACAAATAGATACACTGGCCCTTCAACAGGTGTACAAGACACTGCAGAATTTAAGGTTTCTTAAGCTGTAAAGGAAAAACAGCTATCCTTAACTGTCAAACAAACACTAGAGACAGAATCCTCTTCCAAAAATCAAATATTAGTATTTTTCTGCATCTGCATTCCTACAAATGAAAGGGAGTAATTGCTTCTTGATCATTTATGAAATAGCAAAATCTTCCCTCCTAAGACAAAGAATTTTGGCAGCAAAAGTGTTACGGTGCCATCTACTGCAAAGCAGAAGAGTCTGGTTTTTAAATTTCAGTCATAGGGTGGGAAAAAGCAGAAATGTAAAACAAAATTATGTCAGAGTAACAGTTTGCAAGAGCCTAACCACAAATAAAGGTCAGAAAATATTCATCCAGCATGCTCATCAGGTTTTTTATTGTTTGGAAGTGTGTATTGCGAGGGGAACTCTTCAGTGGTATAATACTTCGAATAATTTCAGAAATGTAATAAATTGACAAGTACAGTAACGTATTATCTATAGCTTCATATAAATAGGTCTAGGACTAAGTAAGCAATGTGATGCAGGCTTTGCATGTTAAAAGAATATAGGATAGGTTGGAAGTGACACTGATAAAAGTAGTGCTTGCTTTGTCTTGAATCATCAGAGAACTGTTGATTCCTATGGCAATGAGGTGACTGATGATTTAGGTAATGTTAAGTAACATTTTATGAGTTTTTCAAATAAATTCTGGCTATCTACAATTTTCCTCTGAGATGACACCAGATAAAGTCATCTTCAATTAGTTAAATGACAGTATACTATACTTACTAAGTTTTGTTAAATCTTACATTAATCTCAGACACATGAATTTTAATGGTCACTGATGCGATTTCTATATTCCAGTCCAGATTATGGCTTTTACTACCATATTTCGATGTGCATACATGTACAAGCATTCTGCAAAAAAGGTACCAATCTACTGATGGCATTCTGTGTTCTGATTGTTAATACAGACAGAAAGCTCACAAAGGCAATTGAAGCGAATGTCTTACAAGAGGTATTTTTCAAGATACAGCGCATAACCACATTCCTGTAAGACTATTCTATACAAAGGAGAACGGGGTGCTCACTGTAGTCAAAAATCAGGGCACAAAAATCCCATTCAGATATGGGTTTTGTCTGGCTGACGTACTTAAAAAGAGCATGGTTGGAGTCTGACTGCCTAGAGAGAATGAAGATCTTTTTGCCCAATTCCCCGTTATTCATTTAAAAAGAGATTACATGAATGCATGATCATCATCATCTTCTGTAGGTACACTGTCATTCACACACACTGGAATTAGTGTCTTGGCACATGTTAATAATGACAGGGGTGATGTAGACTAGCCTACTTTTTCTGCTCCTAAAAACACGCTGGTTTGTTTGCGGCAGACATACAAACATAACTGGACAGTTCTATCTTCAGGCTGAGAATGTGTTAAAAATGTTCTAGGTTGACCAAGAAATTAGTTATATAACTGAATATTTATTGCTTTATATGATTTAACATAAGTACATAAATAAAAAATAAAAATATAAAGTTAAGGTCTCCATTTTATCTAGAAGATGAGCATTCAGAAGAGAATAAAAGCTGTAAGTTCACATCATACCCAAAACCAGACTCCATCCCCCTTTTACACATTTATGATCAAAAAACTAGTTGCAACAAAATAATTCCTTACTTTGATGTATCAACAGGTTGAGGATTAAAGTTCCCATCTGAATCCATTGAAGACTGTTTTTCCATCATATTGACATAATTTGATTCCATATAGTCTGGAGGTAAGGCCCCTGCAACTGCGCTCAAACAAGGCAAAGCCAATTTGAACAGTTCTTGCTCATACTTCTGTGGAACACACAGGGGATAGAAAGTGAGTAGTGAGTGGAAGCTATCAACATCACTGCTGAAACTGATACTAGCTGTATGTGAAACCAAGTAGCCACAGAATGGCTTTCTTAGAGTGAAATTGAATTTTTGTTCTGAAAATAAAGGAAACTCCAAAGCATATTATACACTAGATAAAGCTAGGATCAAGTCGTGCTCTTGCTGAAGTAAATGGGAAAAGTATTGACTTCACTGGGAGCAACACTAGGCATTTTTCAGGTGTCTGGGAAGAGAATGTAGCACAGGAATATGCACAGCATTTCTAAATACCTAGGTTTGAAATTAAACTCATGAAATTTCAAGCACATTGGTTAACAATACTCACAGAATCAGTAATAAATACATACCAAGGTGTACTATTCAACTTTTGTCCAAGATAGAATTTATTCAAGGATGATGAAACTACAACTACTAAGCAAATGACTATGCTCTTGTTTTAAGGAAGGATAGTGTGTGAAGTAGGAAAGTGCAGCTTTCGGTCACCTGCAGATGCCTGAATTTGCTTTTAGGGGTCTGAAGTGTAGTTGACCTCAAGATTACTTCATCAGCTATATAATTTTTTTTAATGAGCAGTCAAAATAGTATACCTACGTTAAACCAGAAGCCATAAGAGGAAGATTTAAATTTACTAAAGCCTACATTTTCCCCTTTAAAGTGGATAATACAGTGTTGTTACAAGCTGGGTAAAAAAGATTAAAAAAAGAAAGTGTCGTGGTTTAACCCCAGCCAGCAACACAGCACCACGCAGCCGCTCACTCGCTCCCCCCCCACCCAGTG
>JAVKLA010000049.1:8192073-8202914 GCA_034782735.1 Sagittarius serpentarius
CATACTGAACTGAAAACACAGCGCTGTACCAGCTGCTAGGAAGACAATTAACTCTATCCCAGCTGAAACCAGGACAAAAGGTTACACAGTAAGGTTTTTACGGTAGTAGATGGATATTAAAATGAATTACCTTTTGAGACAAAGCATCAAAAATACCCCAGAACAACTTTCTGGATAAATGAAGTTCTTCTTCTGAGGCAGCACCAAAGTTACCCCATCCACCTGGCAAACAATAATACTTCCAGCATCTTTCATAATGATTTGTCAGCAACTAAAACAGAACATATTTTGAAAGCAAATAAAATATAACTGTTGATGTTCTTCCATTCTGGCACTCGACCATTACACAGATGCTGCCAGAAAAATTTCTAACTTTTATCAAGAAGCCATGTTGTGTTTCTATTCCTTAAATCATTGGTCAATATACACACAGAATGAGCAGTTCTTTCTTTTAACATTAGTGGCATATGCAAAAAGCACGCAACAGAGGATAATTTTCCCCAGCACCACAAGAACTCTGACAGCTCAGCTGAAGACAAGAATTCACCTCCATCTGTGTGCCACTATTCCAAACACTGCTGCTTGGTGGGTGAGATAGTAGAACCATGGTTTCACCTAGGTCCCAATTATTATTTACATGTCTGAGAGCTATTCAATAACTCCCAGTGTGACTCATCTCTTCTTCTGTGAGTTGTAAAACCTGCTATCAGCCTACCCTCCTGCCCTCTATTACAATTAGCAGAGGAGCTTTATCCTCTTTCCCTCTCTTTCACTAAATACATATTTCAGGGATACTTTCTTCTTAAGTGGTTACAAAATTCCAGATTATCAGGGACTCAAATGGTGCAAGGACCTGCTACTGGGCATTTGCCAAACTAAAACATCACAAATTTTGCACTTAATGTGTCCTCTATGTCGCTGAGTCACAGACAAGAAGAATCAAAAATAGTTGTACATCTGTCATTAAGGCAATCCCAAACAA
Organism: Sagittarius serpentarius; assembly: GCA_034782735.1. Lineage (NCBI taxonomy): Eukaryota > Metazoa > Chordata > Aves > Accipitriformes > Sagittariidae > Sagittarius > Sagittarius serpentarius. The sequence continues at coordinate 8,193,056 of JAVKLA010000049.1, forward strand.
AAAAAATTCTGGCACAGCAAAGTATGAAAACCTAGTCCTACTCAGGAGGAGATATCCCTAAGGCTCAGAATGATCTTTTTAAAAAATTTAGCTGGAATTTTAACACAGAGTTTATTTTAATGGTTCCTCATAGAAAAAGAGAATTGTTTCAACGTCACTTTGCAAAGCATGTTGGCAAAATATTACAAGCCACAGTCAGTAAAGAGCTGACAGGATTCCCTTTTTTCCAGTCAGAACAAATGCCAAGATGGAAAAATGCAGATATTCATGACATAACTGTGCAGAAATTAAGACAGGCATTAAAAAAAAAATTAAAATTTCCTGATGTGTAGAAGTGAGGATTTTGATAACCAAAACCATAACCTCAAAACTGTGCAGTTCTGTTACACTTTTCATGGATCAGAAAAAAACCCAAAACAATTCATATAATGCATTTGTGTATCTTCAGATTTAAGTAATCTATTAATATCTATGTACTGTTTAAATTGTCAGATGATTGAAGAAAAAAGGGAGAGAAGAACTTACATGCATATATAATGTAAAAAGACAGAAGTTTTATCATTCATGTAGAACCACAGGGGTCTCGGAAATATGGACTCTAAGAGAAATGTTTTTTTCAAAATAAATTCGACTGCACAATGGCCAGACTTCAGGTTTGCATTTGGACAACATGTGAGTGCTAATATATATGTATATATTTTTAAATCTAGCCAAGAGTAAAGGCAGGTTTACTTTTAGACAAGTCCCTGATGAAGCACTGAGTATAATTTAGGAGGAAATAAAAACAAGGCAGCCCTATTCCATAAAGTTCACACTGAATTGTACAGGAAAAGCATCACAGATTTGAATTCACTAGCTGCCTAATCTAAGGTAATTTTTAATTGTAGAAACCAGCAAAAGTATTCACAGTAGAGAGCATTCTACTCTGATTTAGCCTTCATGATTTCCTCCTCTCTTCCCATTCAAAATCACATTTTCAGATGCATAATGAACTTGTAGCTGTCTCTTCAGACTGCTATAGCCTGTTGGCTAGCACAAGCCCATAAGGAATACACTACACACGGTACCTTTAAATCAGAAACACGTTAGTAAATATAAGTAGGAGTCCCTTATTAAATCACTGAAAATCAGTTTACTGTCAGTCCTATTATTGTTTAGGTGTCAATGGACAAAATCATTTGCCCATGCTAACACCATGGTTCTCTTCACATCTATATTCTCCTGAGGCCTGACTTGCCAAAAGGATCTAATTATTATTTCTTTCCTGTTCAGTTCAGCAATATTGGAAAGTCACTGCTGTCATGAACCTCAGGATCAAAAAACCTGCTGTCCTAGACGAACAGACCTCAGGGAGCTGGGGTTGTTCTTTCCCCCCAAAAAACCCTGAAGGACCATAACCACGCAGGGAGCGCCAAGTTACTATTTGATTTTTGCAGCACATAAAATGTCATAATACATTAGAAAGGTCCCCTTCAGGGCAGTATACTGAATTATTAACTGCTTTTCTCACAGCTAGGCACTAAAGAATGGCTGCTCCAGCATCGTTTGATTGAGCACTTCTTGGGGGACACAGCCAAATTATGAAGTCCTTGGCAGGGTAAAGACCATGCAGCAGGTCCTGGCTTTAAGCCTAGTGATTTAAATTCCTCATCTGAGGTCAGAGACCATAATCTGGCTAGTAGAAGCCTGTGTAATTCTGAGGAGTATTTTGGCAAAGAAATCAGATGTAAAATGCAATTAATCCTGATACATGGCTTTTAAAGCATAAAGAAACATTAAATAAGATTAAATATCTCATTCAAAATTGTGGTGGGAAAGCATTAAAAAGGACTGCTAAAAAAACAGCAGTAGGTAAGGTGGGAAATTATATGTTTCTTAGAACTGCCGATGAAATCTGAGGAATCTTTAAGGAATGTGTCATTTCAGAAAGGAAAAACTACATTTTTCTTGTGCATTAGGAATCAGAGTGAAAAGATATGTAGAAGCCTTTGGGGGCTCAAAAACAAAATGGAAGATTATTAAAAAACATGTACTGCTTAGATTTCCAAGCACAAACCACAGAAAAAGAGTCTGTTTTGCAAGAGCAGGGAGAACAAACACAGAGGGCAGAAGTAAGGGTACATACAGACCATCAATTGCTATCTTCTTTTCTGCACTGGATGCTGCCCCGCCCGCCCCCCCCCCCAAGGGTTTTTCTATTCTGTTTCAACATGAACTTAGAAAAAGAGGAGATAATTAAAGGAGAAGCAAACATTAGACACAGACTTCATAATTCCATATTGATGGATGTAAATTAGACTGAATTCCTGCCGAAGCAGCAATTTATCTTTAAGAACTATGGTCTTAGATGATTGCAGAGTGGAGTTAAAGTAACAAGATAGAGAATATTCTCCATGCAAGTATTTTATCTTGCATTTTGTCACAAGGCATGCTGTTGAGTACTAAAATATACTTTTACCTTGAGAGGCATCTTTGCATGTTCATTTAATAGAGGAACATCAAATACTAATCTTCTCAGCAAATGCTGCATCATGGATGGACGCAGCTGCCTAAAAGCAGACAAACCATTTTAGAAAGATGTACCAGCATAGTTTCATGTGAATAATTAATCAATACATTAAAGCAACCTGTCAGTTCTATGCCATTAAAATTCTTCAAATTCATAAAGCAATAGGATTTTGCTTGTGGCACTAAAAAAAACGTCCAAAAGAAAGCAAACAAGTGCATACCAAAGAAAATCTTCTGAATAAGCTGCAAATCAAATGCTTTAAAGAAGCAGAGAAAATACGTGATCTATAGACAGAGAAAACCAGGGAAATAAATACTGAATTTTGATATTGTGTATTATGATCACCATGCCCATCAGAAAAGGCTATAACATTAATTTCTTGTAATATATCTCAATGGCTCTTAAAAATATCCTAGAAACTAATAAAGACATAAGAGCACTAACTCTTTAGATGTACTAAACAAGACATGCAGCAGTGGGCACTGACTGGAAGGACAGCAGAAATAAGTATAGCATGTATGTTAGAATGGCACGGACATTAAACCTTTCCAGATAAATAGCAAACATTCGTCCATTTTATTGGTTTTTATCAAGGTTATATATATATATATAATGGTCAATGTGACATATTTTATAAAGAAATGCTATACAGTACTTTTTTACAGTACTATAGTGTAAACGTCTGTGAGTTCTGAACACACTTCCATATTATGCAAAAAAAATTATGGTGAAATATTCAAAAAAACTCTGGTGATTTGAAAGCCTAAATGTTGCTAACTTTAATTAGAAATTGAATTCGTAACTGCCTAGTCAACTTCTGATAATTGAACCTGTAAGCTTATAAAAAAATTGGATAATAATCAACTGGTTTTGAGACTGCAGATACCTAGACAAAATTTGTCCCATAGGTGTCAATAATGAGGTATAACAATACAAGTCATTGATTAGGATTTCAAATGTAAACACAAATGTAACACAACGTAAATAAACATCTCCGTAGAACTGTGTAATATACTAATCATCAACCGTACTGCCAATCTGTACAGCTAAAAGTATTTAAACGGCACTTCAGTGTATGCACAATTCCGTATTTCCAAAGCTTTGCCTTTTTGCAGTACATCCTCTTAGGTAATTGCCAAGGTTTTAATTTTTAAAACTCTGTAATAGCAAAATAACTGAGGACTGCGTATGAGTGATCAATAAAGTTGCAAATTGAATACAGTGTATTTAAAAATATCATAATCGTCTGCCAGAAAAAAAAAAAAGTCTTAATTATGCTACTGGTGACATACTTCTGGTTACTTTATCAATTAGCACTCCTATACAGCCAGGAGTATTTTCTTACCCACAGATAGACAGCAAACACTCTTCAATAGAATCTCGCTGAGCTTTGGTAAGAGAGCATCCCTTTGAGAGTCTGTAGACAGTATGTAATAAGGAATCGATGAGGGAAGCATGGTGCTCCGTGCCAGCAAAAAGAGGAGCACATCTAGTCAACAGAGGCAAGACTGCTGTGCAAAGGTATCGATTCAGAGCCAAAGCCATATCCGTAGCACTTAAAGCAGCCTATGAATTAAATGGGACAGAAATTAGATTTGTCTCATCGATGTTGTTACAAATGAAAAGAACTTGTTGGTTTTTTTTCTTTTGTACTAGTTATAAAGAGGGAAATTTCCAAAACACACAAATGAGGATTTGATATCTACTGGAAGCTGGATGCCTAGCTTCTTTTCCTGCTTCTAAAGTCTCACAGATGGTTTTTGTTTTGTTTTGTTTTTGATAAATGAAAACATAAACACTAAAGGTAGCCATTCAAAAACAAAACCATTTTCAAGACTATATTAAAGTATGTCATAGTTGCTTAACAGAATACTCCAAAATCAGGTAATACCAATCAAGTCTGTATTTACAAAACTCAGTATGTTTCTGTGTTATGTTCAAGCCCAAGTTCCAAGTGGGGAAAAAAAATCCTCACATGCTCTTTCTTAGAGAACAACATAAATATTTCCAAAAAAATGTTGACATAAAAGGTCAAATACGGAAATAAAAGTCCATGTCTTAGCCCTTGTATAGGCTCTCTAAATCTGATCTTTCTGGACCAAGCCAGCTAAGAAAAATTAGATGGGAGTTAGCGTCGCAGAAAAAAAGACAGCAATTTTGAGGAGGAACAAAACCAAAAATTTAGTGATTTCCTAAATAACAATGTAGGTGTCCCTAACAAATGCATGGAGATGAACACTTTCTGTATATCTCTGGGAAGAGGCTCTCAGTTACATGCTTCATTGGCAGCTTATCTGAATTTGATTCCATAGCACAAGCTCAGAAAGTCTCCTGGGGAAAGGCATTGCATCTCTTATTGATATGGGTATCAATGGGGGCTCTTATAAAGTGATCATCATTCTGGAGAATGCTTCTTCACTATTCTTCAAGTATTCTCAAAGCTCAGCAGCAACAGCCAGCTCATCCAGCATTTGAGAAATGTAGAAGACAACATGAAGAAACACAAAATGGTTTTTTGAGGGATGAAAAATGCTACAGCGTTCAGTAAGATAACAGAACAAAAATAATAACAGACTTAAACCCTTACTGTATCTAAAGAAGCAGCAGCACGAAGATCTGGCAGAAAGCCAACTTCAAGAAGGTGTAGGAGAAAATCCTGGTCCTCAATTCCATAGACCCTGTCAAGGAACAAAACCATGGCTGCCTTGTGATCTGGGCAAAACCCCGCAGACATGTCAGGTTCCACCACAGTACCATCTAAAAGGAAGAAATAAGACTTCAGTGACAAGGATCATCCTTCACCAGCAGACCTGGCAGTCATGCTACTACTTGTCAGAGGGTTTAAGTCTCTGTTAACATCTAAGCATCTTCCCCATCATTTTGTTACACAAAGGCAACGTATTTGTAGTTAACCAAAAGAGAATGCTCAAGGCAAATTCTACCCAGATAGACCTCAAAGTCCATACATGCTTTTCTCTTTGTGCTTTGTGTATTAAGGAATTCTTATCAGTTGATATTCTAATAACTACCCAAAACATACTAATTCATCTACAAAACTACCTAGGTTCAAACAAGACGCAGACAGAAAGTAAAAAATACAGCAATTCTACATCAAACACCCCAGGAATGCAGCACTGGTGAGCACAGCTGTAATGTATGACAATGAATTAAGATTGTGCTAAAAAGTCCTCTGTATCTGAAAACTCATGAAATATCTGAAAGGAATTAATTGAAATATTTTTAAATTTTGATACTTTCATTTTCAAAGCCAAATAAACAATTCTGTATATATGAGCTGTACTCTGTGCTACTGAGATACCACCTATAGATCTATCACTATTTGGAATATAAATAAACAATGGTGTAATAGAATGACTGATCTTTTTAACTTTTCTACTGTAACCTATTGGGCATTCTTGTGCTATAAGTCCCTAGACAATCCATGTTGCATTATAATGTTTTCTTTACAGTTATCCAAAAAAGCAGACGTAATTCCTTTCCCTTTTATATTGATGCTCACATAGCTCCCACTATCACAATCAAGTCTATGTAGGCAGAAAACACAAAGAAATGCATTTGCATATGTATGTCACACCTATAACTTCACCATAGTTGCTGAAGAACAACTCTGGTGTCTTAGTAAGATCTGCTAGAAACAATCGATAGGGTTAGAACAGCAAAAGCTAAGGATTATGTTATCAAGAAAAGAGACTGAAATTTTAAAAAAATATTTTAGAAAAATAGAAAGTATGCATTTTAAAAATTTTTTTTGAAGTTGTAATAGATTTTCATGATTCAATTTAAATGAATGGGATTTACATCAGTGATTTAAGTGTACACAGAATTATCGCCTATAGCATGCAGAAAATTTTTTTAAATGTTTGAAATACACAATTTCTTTTCTAATTCACATAATAAGTAGTTTAATTTCTATAACTTTTTTAAATGCTGAGAGAAGTATGAGTATCAATATGTCGTTAAATTACAAAACATAAGAATGGGATGGGAGAAAAAGAAGCAGAATAATTATCTTACCTTTAGCTATGGTTGGCATGTGGAAAGGAATACTAATTACTCCCACCAAATCTTCCAGTGGAATCAAAGACCGCAGAATTGATCTGATTCTAATGGCTTCCCCTTTACCAGCATGGATTAGCTAAGGAAAAGACAAACAAAAATTTAACACGGTCGTCTTTTTATCTTCTAGATGTGTTCATGTTCTGGAAACTTCCTGAACCATAGGTACACAAGAATGACTGCTCTCAAAATCACATTATAACTAATAAAGTAAATTTCATGCAATCTGTAATTATTTGCTGTATTTTTGATGCAAATCTTCAAAGCCTAGAAATCTAGATGTGTGGTTATTAAATAAGACTAAGCCCATTTTCAGAATGGAATGTTAGGCAAAACAGGTGAACAAAGCATTAAAATGTAGGAAGAGGGGAGGGGAAAGGAAGGGAGGGGGGAAGCAAAAGCAGATTTTCAGATGACAAAAGCCAGTTTTTCCGTCCTGGCCAAATAACACCACTTTCAGGTATCCTAGTTGTTTTAGTTTTGTTTTAAAAAAGGCAGCAAGACAGGGGGAAAACAAGACAATTTTTTTATTCAGACAAAACATATTCATACACTTAGACCTCACTATATAGAGATATATATATCTCTCCTTTCTCAAGTCATTGGTCTCTGCACAAATCTGATACTATACTGATCTATATGAATTAGGGCACATTACAGTGTGAAATGAGAAACTATGCATAACTAAGTAGAATTTAAGAAGAACAGGAAGGTATTTTGAATCATAAACAGCAAATATTTTCAAATAGTTTCAAGGTCTTAGGAACTAAGTGGTAAGGGCTTAGGTTTTATAGTGTTGTCTAATTCTTTGTATCTAATGCTTAAAATAGTGATACCTTACCTTTGAGAAGGTTTGTCAGTGTAAATAAAGATTGAGATATCGATGTGTATGTCCAGGGACAAAGCTTATCCCTACTTTTTAAAAGAATGCTCTATAATAGTTACTCTTTTATATGCAATTTTAACAGTCTGTTTAAATAAGTATATGGAGAGTAAAACCATGGTTTAAAAAAAAATGACTCTATATCATCACAATAAATAGGGAAATTTGAGGAGTTTGTCACAATGGATGCTCAAATAATATTCATGACAGAATGTTGAAGACCAACCACAGGGAACAGTAATAAGAAAAGCAATGGAGTAATTCCTTTAAAAAGAAGAGCTTCTGAATAGTTACAGAAATTCCTTGCAAATGAGCAGATAAACACATGATGTACATTAAGATACTATGTAGCCATACCACTACTTTAAAACCTGATAACGTGTTACTGTGAAAAAGCCAAACAGCAAACCACCGAACAATCAGTAAAACAACTATGCCTTTACTTTGCAACGCACGCGGGCATAAAACTTACATGCATTTCAGGGGCACAACGTCCTAGGAGATCAATCAAAGCAGCATAAAAGGTCATAATTGCATTTCCCATGTGAATAGTGTCATCTTCTTGTTCTTCCATTTCACTGTAATTAGTTAAACGTTAAAACAATTAAAAGATGAAAAAAATACAAGAAAGCTTTTACATCAGCAATAAATAAAGAAAATCTGCTCATAGGGGTAACAGCTTACATGTGGTGGCTTCCTGTTAACTAGTGGACTTTTAGCAGACTAACACAGAATGGAATTTGTCCCTAAAATATTGTAGTGACATCTCCATTGTTACCATTTATTTGTCTCATTTTGCATCAGGGGATTGATTTTTAACTGACTGACGAAGAACAAACAGAATTCTCAAGAGGATTTAATATTTAGAGAGAGTAACTTAAATTAACAGTGCAGAGGAAGCACTATTTGGCAGAAGACAAATCTCTACCCTCCATAGAATCCAAGGCAGAATCCAGCTAATAATTCACATTTTAAAACAAACAAGTCATTTCATGACTAAAATTATAAAAAAAATAAACAAAAATGATGGCAATGTAAGCAACTCCACTGCACCTACAGGGTTTTACTAGATCCATTACTTGGGGAAGGTCCATCTCTTGTTGGATCTTCTGATATTTGTATTGCTTCTTCCATGGCAGCAAGTAACCCATTGCCTCCTTCTCCTCTTAGAGCTGGACCAAAACATTCAGGTCGACGGATAAGCAGTCTGACTACAACGTTAGCATTCTCCTCCACACTCTCTCCTGCCACATAGAACAAATATCAAGATTTAAGATTATGTCAGAAAGATTTCTGAAATATAATCAGAAAAAGGTACACAAAAGAGCAGAAGATATGCATCAGTAGATACTTTTAACTACAAAACAGTTTAAATATCCTTACAAAGTTACATAAACACAGAAACATACTCCTCTATTATTGTAATAAAAGCTACAAAATAAAACACGTGATTTAATTCAAAATTAAATAGAGTCAAAGAAGTAACTACATAATAAAGAGTGTTTAAAGCATCGCTGAAGTTACTTATTTGTAGTAAAGACTCACAGTCAAGTGAGAGAGTTAATGAGGGTACCAATATAGTTGCTAAACATAAAAATTGGACCACCTAAATCTTCATCAAAAGATGAGGGTTTGGCTTTCTGTCTAACGTGAGTTTTATCATAGAAAGATTTAGGACTCTCTGCTCTACTTCCAAAGGAGACATAGGCATTTCAAAGACTAAAGATGCATCTCAAAAATGGGGCATAGGCTCGTAGGATCCTATAGGACTTGTGAAATGAGTACCTAAGTTACTGTGTGTCTTGCATAATTCTAGTTGCAGAATGCCAACTGTCTTTTAAATTTATGGTAACCTATCAAGTTAGCTTGTATTACTATTTTAAATGACAAACTTATCTGAACATTAGAGGAAGTTATAAAATTCATAGGCTTCTACTCTACCATTGCAAAAAACAGCAAAACGAAGAAAATCCAAATATCGCTCTCCTTCAACTGGATTCCATCCAATGTCTGGGTAGCCTTTAGAAATCAACAAAGGACAACTCTGCAATCCACATCCAGCCAAGTAGCGAACCACCTAAAAGCAAGGTAAGATGAAAAATATATTAATTGTGAAAAAGAAGTGCAATTTCAAAGGGAAGCATCCTCATATGTTGCCTCAGATACAGTGCCTGCATTGTGTTATCCTCAACAAAACCATATCATACTTTGTACAAACCAGAAGAGCGGCTTCTTTCTTAGTTCACTTTCCCAGTCTTTTCCTACTTCTGCCATGAACTGCAGGAACTTACTTATCTCAATTCCATTTTTCCTCTCTCTAAATCACTGCTTTGCTATCTACATCTTGCAACCCTGAGCATTACAAATTAGTCAATTTTGTAATAATCCCC
>JAVKLA010000049.1:8212662-8225480 GCA_034782735.1 Sagittarius serpentarius
GGCTTTCTTTGCGACAAGGGCCCATTGCTGCTCAGACTCACCTTGTTGTCCACCAGGATCCCCCGGGCCTTTTCTGCAAAGCTACTTTCCAGTTTGGTCCCTAGCTTGTCCTTGTTGCATGGGGCTATTCCTCCCCAGGTGTAGGACTTTGCACTTCCTGTTTCTGAACTTCATGGGATTCCCGTCAGCTCATTTCTCTGATGTTTTTAACTTTATTCATTCACGCATACATTGTAAAGAAATTAAAAATCTTGACCTATACCTATTACTCACACTAAAATTAGCTCAAACTAAAAAGGTCATTCAACTTTTTTTTCTGGGTTTTTTAGTTTCCAATATAAGTTCTAGAGTCAAGGGTTTTGTGGGGAGTTCTTTAGCAGTCGTGAACTTTATAGGATGTTTCTTCATGACATTACATCATTCGTCTCAATTTATTACATCTGGTTTTAATTGTCTGGTTTTTTGCATAAAGTACAGTTCCATTTCCATTAAAAGTTATTTTGTTATATTTTGCCCTAAAAGAGTAATTGACAGTAAACAAGGATCATCAGTAACTTCATATTTTACACTAAATCATGTTACAAAATGGTTTGGATGGCAGTCTCTTCAACCAAACTAACAGTAAAGACACTGAAATGTCTTATCCATTAGAACACAGAGATGCTCTGAAATTACTCAAATGAAATGTTTGTTTTCCCCCAGTTATGCTGTTCCCTGAGCTCTAGTTGTACTTTTCTGATTTGCAAACTGTCAATATAATTGTCTCTCAACCGTTTCACAAGGTGTGAACCCCCAAATGGTGGCTGCCTAATCAACCAAACATAGGACTCAGGATGTGTAATTGTTTTACCTGTTTTGCAACAGCCATATTTTGAATACACACAGTAATTAATTCTGCTATAGTGTAATGCATCCTCTGACCCACAAAATTAATCTTCTACTTGTAGATTATGCAAATTACTATTTTCCCATAAAGAAAAAAAAAAACTAATGACAAAACTAGGCCAAGTAATTTGAACACAGAATGATGGTAAAAGACTAAAGAAAAATGGAAAAGTCAAAAAGAAAGATAAAGCCTCATCTCCTTTCAAATGTTATTTCTAAATTCTTTATTTCATCTTTGATTTCTGCCAACTGAGTTTACTTTGAATTTTCCTTTTTTTTCTTTTCTCATTTTTCATTTAAAATAAAAATATTTCATTTGAAGTGTCATAATGCACCTTCATCAGGTTTGTGGATGATAGAAATTGAGGGGAGCAGAAAACACACTCGTGGGCAGAAAGCTCAGCAGGGTAGGGGAAGGGGCTGACAGGATACTCGAAGTTCAGCAAGGACAAATGCAAAGTTTTGCAACTTGGACAGACCAACCCCATGTGACAATACAGGCTGGGCATGAACTGGTTAAAAAAAACATCTTTGCAGAAAGAACTTCGGGGGTCCTGTTGGACAGCAAGCTAGACACTAATCAGCAGTACACTCTTAAGAGCAAGGAGAGGTAAAAATATCCTGTATTAGCAGAAACAGAATCACTAGCACAAGGCAAGTGATTATTCCCCAGTACTTGGCACTCATGAGATGACATCTCGAATACTACATCCAGTTTTGGGTTACCCAATACAAGAAAAACACTGAAAAGTTGGAGAACATCCAACAATGGCCTATCAAGATGACTGGTGGCTGGACCACTTGTCCTATAAGGAGAGGATGAAGGAACTGGGTTTGTCAACCTGCACAACAGAAGCTTTATGGTGGACCTAATAGAAGTCCACCAAAACCTACAAGGAAGTTAGCAAGAAAATGCAGCCATGCTCTTTTCTGAGGTGAACAAGATACAATTACTAAACCAGACAGGGTTCCAAACTGACATGAGGAAAAAAGAAAAAAAATCACCATAAGGACATCCAAACCCTGCAACATGTTGCCCAAAGACATTGTGGAATCTCTGTGCTTAGAAGCTTTCAAGACTAAGTGCAAAAATCACTGAGCAACCAAGGTCTGAGTTCAGCACTGACTCTGCTTTGAGTAGGAGGCTGCATTAAAGACTTTCCATAACATCTGATACCTTAATAAATCTGTGATTACTTTAGTAACAGAAATATCTTTGAGATGGACCGATTAAACAAATTGTCTTGTGATACACAAGGACATCAACCGTGCTTGCTCTACCAAAAAAGAAAATTCATGTATTAGAAAGTCAGATATTGATGCCATGTTTTTATTTATTTGAATATTTTAAGGTAGTGAATTAAATAATTAAACATATTATTTCCTGTTAAACTGGGAACAATAAGAAATCTAATTCAGGAGGAAAAGTGCAGAGATCCTCCCGTCCATAGCTCCTTCCTTGACCAGAGTTTTAGTTTAAAAAATAAGATCACACATCCTTGCACTAACTTCTTCTAGCTAATGGGACATGATGTGAAAGTTCAGCTGCTTGTCCGCTCATGCTGTCTGCTAAGTGTCTCTTTTTTTTTAAATAGTGTACTGAAGTAAAATGAAGGGATGAGTAACCTCCAAAGAGTAAAATAACAAAGATCTCAATGCAAAGTGTAAGTAAGCATGCACTCTGAACAAAACTACTCTGTAACTGAATTTGCAGTATTCATGGATATGAGCTAGACATTTAAAATACACATTTTGGCACTTCATTTTTATATTGGTATTTTTGTATTGCTACTGTATTTCACACTTTAATGACATAGAATTTAATTGCTTTTATTAATTAAAGTGAAGAAATCAAAACTGCAGAAATTTAACTGCCCCTTTTGATTATTAGCCTCTTTCAATAGATAATACACTTCTACACCTTCATTCATGTCTGAGAAGAATCAGCCACTAATACTGTTTTATTGTGGTTAACATGGCCATAGTCGACTTGATACTGCAAAGATGACCTATGCCAACCTATGCAAGGGAGGGCAAGGGAGAGGGAATACGGCAGAGGAACCCCTTGAATAACAAGTGAGCTACAGCATTATCCCATACGTTAAGCCCCCCAAAATTCCCACAGAGTTGTATGGGTGAAAAAAACCTCTTTTCCCTCATGAAGCAAAACATACTGCATTCCCTTCTAGTTTGACCAGATATGAGGACAAGAACATTTCCCTGGTTTTGACAGTATTTATAATTGATACAGTGTAAGCTATAGACTACTTAGTTGGTGTTTCTTAGGTAAAATTATTTAGAAAAATTGCTTCTAAAGGTAATATAATTAAAAAAGTAAAAATATTCAGTAACAAGACTTACCACAGTGTGTCATTAGGTCTTCATGGAAATCCAAGAGTTGATCCCGAATTTCTTCAGGGCAAGGACAATCATTTTTATCATCTTTAAAGTTCAGCAGCATGTTAATCTTAAAGAATACAAAGGAAAGGCAAATGACACTGATCTCCAAAAGGAAGTCTGCCACACATAGAGCACAACAAAAAAAAATTGTCCATTGTAAGCTGTACCTGCTCCTGAGGTGGGGATCGAAACTCTTTTGTTTTTCTAGCTGTCAGGGCAGCAGACATGTTCAAGGCTTGCATCACTTCATTGTACCGGAAGCGCTGATTCTCTTGAAGCTTGGCCACAAAATCATCTGAAAATGCTACAATGGCTTCTATTCGGTGTCGTACTTGGCAATCACACAGGTACTGGAGTAGATGACACATCTGAGCAAACAGTATCGTAAGAGAAAGAAGAGTTGGCAAGCTAAGAAATATCTTCTGTATATTATGCAAATAAGGATGGATGCCTTATAGCAGCAGTTACTGTCAGATAAAGTGACTGAAATCTTTAATGCTGTCATTTACTACATTTGAAGTAATCCTATACCAGGAGTATCTGGCATCCGCAAGAGATTTATGTGCCTCAGACATATAAAATGTAAAACTTTTAATAAAGTTACAAAAGAATGGATTTACTCTTTGCTTCTAGGGAGCTTCTTTTCTGTTTGGATCCATAAGAATGAAGAATTCCCTGTTAATGTCATTGAGAAAGTAATTCTATTTAATGAAACAACAGTCGTTTGATCTACGGTGAAGTTTATATCATCAGGAAGATATTACATCTTATTGTTTCCTGTAAGGAAATTACTTCTCTATTTAACTAACATCAAAATGCTGTATTCCTTGAAAGATAAATTACCAAGGGAAGAAAAAAACCTGTGAAGAAATGGGAACAACCACTCTCACAGCAGTATTGCTACCTGTAATTTAACAGGTTCTGGAAGTTTCATCTGAAGGAGTCCTTCCTTTGGCACTTGCTCCCCTCTGGTTTCTTCCTCTCCTTCTTCTGATTTGAGCTCATCTGAACTCAGCTCCTTCTCTGAGAAATCAATTTCATCCTCCTGGCTCATTGCTTCTTTGAAAACCCGGGGCTCAATCAACTGCAAGATGTGTTTCAGATCCCCATTGTGGAAGATTCCCATAATTAGGAGGGTATAAAAGAGCTTGATGAGAGGGACAAACAGAAATTCTGTAGAACCTCCAACTGGATCTCTGACATGGAGGCTGCCCTCCTGAACAGCTTCAGTCAGCATCTCTATAGTTTTGGCCTTTAAGATTTCCAGAGGGAATTCAGGACTGAACTGAAAGCATTCACTGCTAATGCTTACAAAACTCGGAGAGGAGAACTGCATTCTTGGCCTTAATGAAGTGCTAAGTCCTATACCAGGGAGGCCATGTTTTTTGTTTTCATCAGGAAACAAAGTAATACTCTTGGTCTCATCTGTCATTGGAACTATAAATTCATTATTCATCATTAACCTGGCAGTTGCATAGGTATTGAGATGGATGTCAATTAGTAAGTCATAATATCCTGCACGTAATAAACCTGGCATATATTTGTTCTCAATAGCATACAGGAGCTGAGATTCATCCACATGGCTACACATAGCATGGGCCACTCGGTTGTTGCCTAAAGCACAAACAGCTGAATATAACCGGAGGGTATGGTAGTGAAATTTCAGCAATTCTTCTTGTTCTGTCAGCTCTAAAATATCAATTGTTCTGCAGAGAAAAAAAACAATACAGTAAATTCCATATTAGTGCAAAAACTTACTTAAGTGAAGGAATTCAAAATTCTCCCTAAGGGTAACATTGGCACAATATCGGTTCTAGGGATGGACTTTTTCCGCATTTCAGCTTTCATGTGAGAAACACTGTCAACCTAAGAATCAAGGACTAACAACAAAGTTCAATCAGGAATTTATTCAAGTCACTTCTAAAGTACAACTTCAATTACCTTCAGTGGGGAAAGATCAAAACAATTTATTTAACACAGAGTACTACATACTACAAACAAGAATTTGGATAAATGAAAACAGGTTTTAAAACTAGTATAGATTGAGATATTTATATCATTTATTGTTTTTAGATCTGGGGCTGCAAAATGGCAACAGACTAACCTGTTCATTTGCTGTGGGTTTGGGGGCAGGATTGTTTAGAATTCTTAACTAATTTTTTAGTAATTTTATTTTCAGTTTTGGCACAGGCAAAATGCTGAGACATTTGGGTAACAAGGAAATCACAAAGTTAAATTTCTTCAATTGTTTAAATTTAGGAAAATTAAAGTAATGGAATAATTAAATCGCTCACAAATCTTAGAAGAATCTCTACAAAAACAGATCTTTGCCTATCTTACAGGTTATCTTTAATAACTTACAAACAGAGTTCCTTTCATTTTCATTCAAAATCTATATATATATTACTAAAGAGTTTGGAGAGAAACTAGGAGAGGAACTAGGAAACTAGGAAACTAGGAGAGAAACACAACAAAAGGAGGCAGATTTTTTAAAACACTGAAAAGTAAGATTAATGTTTACTATTAGCTAAATCAATACACACTGCCTTTATTTACATGTGTTATAAAAACAGAGAAGACCTTGTGCCTTTCTTATAGAAATTTTATTACATATCTAGCTTCATAATCCCAACCTAACTCTGATACACTTCAACACACAAACATCAACCTGTTTTCTTCAGGAATATGAAGGGCCATGAACTGCAAAGGATTCAGGCACTGTATCATCCAGCCTTGACGTTCACTGATCCGAGAGACATCAACCTTCAAGAAGTGGTTTGGCACTCTGCTCCAAAGCACATGAGTCAGAAACTGGACATGGAGACGTGGAGGGCATTGAGAGACCGGGTTTTTGTGTTCGCTTTTGAATAAGCCAGCAGATAACGGCATTACATTCTGGAAAATTCCAACAGAAGAGACAATCAGTTTCTTTACCAAACAATGAATATATGATATTTTTCAAGAAATATATTCAACATACAGTACAGTGCAACAGGAAATTAACATTTTCAGGAGTTTGTAAAACCAGCTGGGAACTGTTGGCAGATTAGCAGCAAGACAGCGTTGTCCATAACAAATTTTTTAAAATAGCTAAATATGAAATAGAAACTTGAATGGAACCTCTAGTCACTTCCTTGTACCAGAGATCTGAACTCCACTCTTCTTTTAACTCTTTTGATTTCTTAGACATCCACGTATCCACAGCAAGGAAGTACATTTCATCTCAGTTTTCTTGAGTGTACTGTCTGAATGTACTTTAAAACTATTTTAAAACCCTAACCTAATCTGCAGATACACCAGTCATCCATGGTCTGTTTGTAGAATAAGAGATTTGCCCTACTGACACCAGTGATTTCATTTCATCATGAAGGATGAGATACAGAAAACTCAACGGGACTTCGCAATATCATCTGCCAGTTCTAATCAGTTACAACCCTTCTCATCCAATATACTGTATTTTAAATACATGAAGTATTTAAAACTTAGATAAGAATAAAAATGGCAATAGTGCAAACACTTGGAATCATAAAAATGTGCCAAATACCAAGAACACATTGCAGGCAACAAATGGTCAGAAAAAAAAAAAAAAAGATCATTTTATATGATACACTAGTCCTAAACCTGCACAAAACCAAGCATTATTTACCTTTATTCTTCCCAATTCAAACTGGAAAACATTGGGGCTTGTAGCTTGAGCAAATACAGCAGGAAATAATTTTGTACTCGGTTCAACCTAAAACAAAGATGTACAAATATATAACCACTGAAGACAGCAAAACAGTATTACGTATAAAAAACCACACTAATATCTGTATTGACAGTCAATAAGTGCAAGCTTTTGAATAAAACCCCAGAAAATCCAAATAGGAGGGAAAAATCTTTGTCCTTACAGCAACAATTACTTTTTCTTCCAATCTTGGATAAAAATTTCTAGTAAGACGCAGTTTGAGGATTAGGTTTTCCCACTTCCCACTGGAAGACATCATCAAAAAAATACTCACCTGATAGTATGTGCCTAGTTCCTTGCCATTAGCTGTGAAGGTCAGCAGGCCACTGGCAGCATCTACCAAGCAACCAATCTCCAGACCATTATTATTACGTCCTTGTCCAGGGCTCATGCTCTCTCCTGCGCACACCATATAGCAGTTGCTGCGTTTTATACTGAATGTCAAAAGACAAATTTATTCATGGATGGCGTGTAAACTTTATGAAGTGGACTAAGAACAACTTTGTATGGCTGCAACCAACAGAGCCTTGTGGCTGAAAACAGTGGATCACACCATAACCAATGCCAAAATTCAATGAAACCTAGACTTCATAATTGAAAAAATAAAAACTGAAGATGACAAAATATGAACAAGGTCAAATCTTTTGTAAAATTCCGAGATAGAACTGACTTTGCAAGTTAATGTTTTGAATCATTTGATGTTAAGCATAACACAAAGTTTCTGGCATGGATCACAAGCTGAAGTGCTGAGAGGAGCTGCTGTTGTACGAATTTTGGCCTGCTCAAAAATACTACAAAGTATTTTGCTCTACTTTGTACCATTTCAGAAGTCAATATTTGCAGGATTATGGTCTGAAACTACACAG
Organism: Sagittarius serpentarius; assembly: GCA_034782735.1. NCBI lineage: Eukaryota > Metazoa > Chordata > Aves > Accipitriformes > Sagittariidae > Sagittarius > Sagittarius serpentarius. The sequence continues at coordinate 8,220,541 of JAVKLA010000049.1, forward strand.
AAAAGCTGTGCTAGTTTACTTTTCAGTGCCTATTAATTTGATTAGATCATTATTCCATAATTTCTTCACAAGCAAGAGGAGGTAACAAGTTACACTTTTTCCTATTACTTTTTTTTTAAATCAACCCAATTACATTAAATGGAGTGGATTTACAATTTACAAATTGTTAGCTGCTTTTATGGGTATAAAATATGTATCTTTTAAAGCAAATTGTAACCAACCTCTCATGAACCTTCCCTTTTTCATCTCCCAGTGTAACTGTGACAGTACGCACTCTGTCCAAGTCAAAGCTTGTGTCATACTGATGAAAGTCAGATGTAATCCAGCCCACCCAGACGTTAGCAGGTTCTTGACCAGGAAATATTCTCACTGAATAATAGTACTGTCAATAAAAAAAAATAATGTCAGCAAATATTAGTATTTGGTTTCTAGTGTATCAGTTTGATTCAGAATTAATTTGTTGCCCTAAAATCTGAAAGCATGTTATCTCTTCAAAAGTAGCATAGGCTTGTTCAAGCGCAATTCACAAGCAAAGCAACTAAAGAACATAAACACAAATCAAAATACAGCCAACAAAATATGTATGTTAAAACAAAAAATGAAGAAGATTAAAGATGCAGCTTATATGCTTGTATTGTAGGCTTCTGCATCTTGGCATTTTAGGCTATTTTTGTACTGCAGCTACAATTTTTATACTGTAGGAGACTCAGTTGCTAGTATCTAATATCGTTTAGAAAGAGGAGAATACATCCAAAAGAGAAGTATTTTTGCCTTTCAGCACTGAAGAGTCAGTGCTTATGGAGCTGCTCTTGTCAGAGAAAGATGCACAAAACCTACATAAAACTTTCACTGGGAATTCCATGAAATAAATGCTGAATAAAATTAGTATAGATGTTTTCATATGGTCCGGAACACTGATCTATATAGTTTAATGCACTTTTTTCTATTTATTCCATTATTCTAGAAGTATTTATTCTTCCTCTGTTATCAACAGTAGTTTCAAAAATGAATTCAATTTATGGCTTTCTATGTGGAAATTGTTTTAGACTGACAATCAAGTCAAAACAAAAGGAACACAGCAGTCTCAACTTCAGTACTACAGGACCACCACAGACATTTAAATTAAAAATCTTGCCTGAAAATTACAGTTTCTGAAACTCTTACAAGCAAGACCATGTAGTTATTAAAAAAAAAAAGAAAAGCAAACAGCTAAAATACCAATCCTATGTTACAATACCGTGGAAGTTTGCATCAAATAATCGTAGTCATCCCTATCATCTGCTAGCACATCCTCAGTAAGCCGTGCAGAGTGACTCATGCTATAATCTGGCTTTGTCCTCCTGAGCATAAATCTGTAATCAAATAAGTAAAATCAAAATCTATATGAAAAGCTCGATATATCAATATATATACACAAAGGAATTTGTGTATATTGATACATTGATACACTATCCCTAAATACATGACATTTATTATGCTAGCTCTAAATACATACTATTTATTACATTATTAATACATAACACTAGTTAGTTTATTAGTTCCGTGTAGATTAAAACAAAAAAAAAATTACTCAGAAAAAAAAAAAGAGACAAGCTCATTTTGAAAAGCACTTAAATGAACTCTGAGCTTAAACGACATATTCCAAAATTACTTGGAAATTAAACTCACCCAACTTAAATTATCAGGCTGTTAAACACCTACGTCTGGAAGAATGTGGAACCTTAAATGACCTTCATGCATTTAAAAATACGACCCATATGCCCTGATTTATTCTGCAATTGAAATATTTAACAAACCAAGTTTGGTAAAGGAAAGCAGAGAAGGAATGGAAAGCTGCAGTAATATTGTCTGGGTAATGGCCCAGCGTTTGCATCTCCACAGCATCATCAAGTTAGGTGTTCTGCTCCTGATTCCGTAAGAAAAATTAAGAAGAATGAACATGTCAACTAGAGAATATTCTTATAATTATTTGGTTCACTGAGTGAGATAAGAAGCTAATATACATTTCTAGATAACGATTATCTAACACCTTCAGCTTTTTGGAAGCCACGTGAAAAAAAACATTCTGTGTCACTTTGAAGACCTCCTAGTTCAGTCAGGATGGATCTCCACAGTTTTAAAATGCACTTCACATGATGATCACAAAAGCCTTCACCATAAATCAAATGATAGATTTCAAATAGCTTGAAAAATGTTTTCATTTTTCTGCTTAATTTTATTCTATATATTGCATATTATCTAATCTAATCACATGAAGGTCAACTGTCCCTCCTACTGTGTTATATCCAAATTTAGGGCAGAATTAGGGAAAAATCTCTGCAGATCTGACTGGCTTTTTCCTCTACTATTCAAGAAACAGGAAAAAAGAAGACAAAAAGGCAAAAAATAAAGACAAAAAAAAAAAAGACAAAAGAAAAAAAAAAAAGCAAGCCAAATGTGCTACTAACCTTTGCTTAAGACGTGAAGGTTTTTCTTGAACATAATCTTTATGGTTGTTTAACTCTGGTTTTGTGGCATCTTTTTCTCTTTCTGTCCGGTCAGGAACTAGATGACCATGAGCAGTTTTCATTAGAACCTCAAAATCAGAATCAGCATCATAATCCTCCAAGTCATTCTTCGGGCCAAAAAGACCAGAGCCTGGTAACCCTCCTGCAGCTGATCTGGAGAACACCTCAGCACATTCAATGGGCATGCTTAATCGAAAAAACATGACGTCTGTTTTACTGTTCTGTGAACCAAAGGACTTCTGTGTGACCTTCAGGCAGGGGCAGCTCTCTATGGTGCCATCAATTCTCATCACCTATCAAATGTAAAGATGTAGTTGTTTTGAAGCTGATGTTTTTCCCCCCCCCGTGTAAATATTCAATTTGTATTTCTAGAATAAGCATTCATGACCTGCAAAACTTGCAACAGTATGCTGTCAACGGTCAAATGTATTGTAATCATGTGCTGCCATTTCAAGGGGAAATAAAATAAATACTATGAGGAGGGGAGGTTTTTATTGTTCTGTTGTTAAACAAAAAACCCACTCACTAAGGAATGACCTTTCTCATCACAACTCTGCAACATAAATCCAACCCTGCCCAGAATACAAATCAACTAATATAAGTCATACACCTACATACCCAAGAGCACAATTTATTTCTTAAATACTACAGCGTGATACACATCAGCTGAAAAAGAGTTCTTATTTCATCAATTTCAGAAAGATTTCATGGTAAACTTACAAGGCATGAATTTAGTTCCATCAAGATTCACAACTGATTGTGACATAAGTGTTGACACAATTGGCTAATAAATATTTATTAAAATCAAAACCAATTAGTTATGGAAAAATCACTTCACAAAATGTGTGCACCAGAACACATGGTATGTGTTACACAGAAATGCCCAATTTCTGGAAGTTGTTTACAAACATAGCTCTCACTGCACAAGGAGCTCCTAATGAGGACATCTTGTAGAATTTGTCTCTGAGACTCTGGTGTTTACATGCATGACAGAATTCACGGATAAAGACACACTATCAATCAAATAATTACATTTGCAACTTCACTCAATGTAAGGAATTTGTAAGAGGTGCAAGGTTTATCCAGAACTGGGTCAACATACCACATTAAAAATCTTGTCTAGAAGTGCGGAAGTAGAAGTGTAATTCACACTTATTCATAGAAGAAGTATCAAGAAACATTTCAACAGGATCACAAACCTCAATATGTTCATGATTTTGTGGCACTGGTAGAAACTGAGGGAGCCTTTTACTCAGCCAAATGGTGATGTCTCTGTTTGTATTAACAGCAAAGGGTTCATACCCTTCCTGTAAGCCACAGATAGTGAAATATTTTAGAGTGCTGACATCTTTTCCAAAGTTCATTCTTCCCACTTGAGATGGGCCCAGGCTGCACACAGGTAAAAATCCTTAAAACAAGATGAAAGAACACATTGGTAGTACATCATCAACATCAGAGAACTGCTCTCTTCCATAACCCAATTAAAAATCATTTGGAAAAAAAAATTTCAAAAAAATCCAAAAACTAAACAGTATAAATGCAAGCAGTAATCAACAGCACATCTCCTCTTGCATGTCACCAAGTACTGTATCTCAAATATCATTCTGAAAAAAAAAGCTCTCTAATAGCCATGGATCTCTTCATGAAACACTCAATTTACTTCAGAGAAACCTAAGAGTATTTCAAGGAGACTGACAACCACCTCTTGGTTAATTTCTCTGCTCAGCTGGTAGAGTGTTGCCAATTTTACTCCAAGTCTTACTACTTTTGATATTCCTCCTAAAATTCCATTAGTCATAGTATTCAGAGAGAACCTAAAAAATTACTTTAAAAGTAATATAGTGCTTGTCCATGCAGCTATAGTAGTGAAAAAAATTACAAATATACACTAAGTACATGCTGTAGATTAAAAAAAAAAAAAATTTAACAGTAATTAAAAAAATTCATAACTTTGTGCCTCTGGATAATGAGAACAATATGATACTGTGGCTTCATGAAACTTACAGTGGTTTGGTTTTGGGCTGGGTTTTTTCCTTTTACTTTTGAATCAGCTTCACATTTGTATGCATCTGTTCTCTTACTGTTTCACTAGCACAGGGAACTCACTTGTGACTGCTTTGCACTTCTTAAAAAACTATTTTTTTTTTCCTCAGGTTCAGCATCACAGTCTAAAAACCTAAGAAAATCTCATTTCTTCTGTTCCTTTTCATCCTGATTTTGAATTTCCACAGCTACAAACTGCTTTGTAGATTCATTTGACATAGCTATTAACAAAAAGTTTCCTTTCGTATCAACAAGAAACATGAAGCTCTGTTCAATGATTCTCGTTCAAGTGAACATACCAGGTATTGAAAGGTATAAGGACAAAATACAACTAGCTCCTCAACTTTCTTTAGGCTGTCCAGATTGAAAAAGGGCAGAATATCAAGATAC
>JAVKLA010000049.1:8227106-8274390 GCA_034782735.1 Sagittarius serpentarius
CTCCCCCATCCCACTGGGTGTGGGGGGGAGTGAGTGAGCGGCTGCGTGGTGCTGAGTTGCTGGCTGGGGTTAAACCATGACAGTGACCTAACTAGATTTTTGGTACAAACACTGTTACATTTTCATAGAAAACAGAGAGGAACAAAAGCTTAAAAAAAAGTGTTCAAAGAGATAAGTTGTGAACATGCCATATCTACATATCATGTCTACATTTATTCATTTATGTTTATATCTATGTATAAAAACAATTGTTTTATGTTTCTACATAGGTCAAATATTTCATAAAAGGAAGAAGCAAGTTCTATCTCCAGCACCTTGAGAATTAACACATAGCCAGTTCCTCTTTATTACAGCCCTCAAATCAAACGGGAAATTGTTTTACAAAACAAAAAAAGTAACAGCAGCTGATGTTATCAGCAGAATTCAGTAAGCGCACATTATAGAAAAAGCTGATTAGATAATTAGATGCAGTCCAAAATCCAAGAAAAGATAATCAACTCTGTTCATGAAGAATGAGATGTATATATGACACAAAGCTAAATCAAATGAGTATTTAAAATATGTAAAATATTTAAAATATTACTAATATTTACTCTTCCTAAACAGAACACACATAAACCGTTAATTCTTCTACCTACGCATTTTCCTGTGGGGTCAGAAAAAAAGATCTCAGAGATAGATTCATTCTTAGACATGAAGCACATATTTTGTACACACAAATAAAATGTAGATGAGTATTTGCAAGATTCCCTGAAAGGAAACAAAGAAACCCAGAACAAAATTCCTACACAGGTAAAACTCTCATTGATGTTTTTACTCAATGCAGTATTTTCCATCAACTCTGTAACTGTAGCCAATATGGAATCAAGACGACAATCTCTCTCACCAACACAAATGTCATTGATGCCAGAACATTACTGTACATGTAGCTAACTCCTCCAAGTAATCGTAACTATACAGTTAACTGTTGCTCCGTATGAGTGGAATATAAATACTATTGCCAGTCCTAATCATGGAAGCACTATTTCCATCTCTGGTGAAATTCCGCACTGATTTGCCAATGGTATAGGTGTCATTAAGGTGTTTCAGGGCTCTTCTGTACCTGGTAAAGATATGGCATCTCATCTTACAGAGAGTGTGCTAGCCAGGCAGTTAAGTGTCTTACTATGGAATAAAAATTAACTTTCAGTACCCTTCTGTAAATGAGTATCCAGCCATGTTAGATGTGATACTTCACAGATCCTGTGTAGTCCTTGCACGCTGGAGGCTACATAAAAAGATGATTTACGCATGACCTGGCTCTTAATCTCCAGGTGCATAATGGGGCTATGAAGCAAAACTTCTATTTTACTGTATGAAATAGCAAAACAAGTAGAAAGACTTTAACACTACCACCAGAAAAGTAACCCTCTAGCATTGTCTGTCACATGTGGCAAAAGCACTTTTTACTTCCTTACTTTTGAGAATACAAGATGAACCTCTTGACCCAATTTGTCAAACACTCACTACAAACAGTTCATGCTCACAGAGATCATGAGTTGGCAAAACAAAATTTGGTTTGCACAGTGTACTTGTTCTTATCTACAGTGTGAAATTTCTCTTACACAAATGCACGATAATATGCAATTATGTTTAACAATTTTATTAGTGAGATGGTATCTCACAAACAAATTAGTCTGCCATAATCCCAAGGAGCTCCTCTTGTTGGTAGCACAACCTAAGACGCAGCACATGAGCCTTATTAGTAAGCTGGCAGAGCACCATGCTCCCTTTTCACTGTCCCTAAGTAAATTAAAACTACAGGACTGATTTATAGTCAGACTGCATCCTTCAAAGCAGGACACTGGGCTCCAATTAGAAATTCTATCTTTTTTCTAAAGTGAAATGTCTCTTTCTGTGGCAGCACATGGCATGCACATGATTCACTGATAGGAGTGACCTGCAGAAAGGTCTCAATGCTCTTAGGCAAGAGCCATCAACAAAACCAAACTGAAGCTAGCCTACGGAAAAATGAAAGCTCTATAAAAGTCATATTTAATTTGCGTATTTCATACATGTTTTTGTATATGCACACACATACATATAGATGCCCTCCCCTCCCCATGAATGTATATGAAATACCCATAATATTTACAAATATTGATCTGGAGTTATTAAATCTGAGATCAATCAGCACATTGCTTTGAAAACAGAATAGATGATCTTATTTCAAAGGCAAGCTCTTTTCTACAAACACGACAGTAGAGGAACTTAATGTGAATTACAAGGATACTATGAAAAATCTGAGAGGCTTGACAATGACATTAAGTCTTCGACATGGTTACTGAGGCCTTTGGGCTCCATGTCAAACCAGAAACTACATTAGCAGTTTCAGCCACAACAGAGATCTGTTTAAATCTGAACCTGCAGCTAGAAACAAGTACCACAAAAACTACACCGTTGTGATTTCATCAACTTTGAAATCAAAATAGTGGTCAAACAGGCTACCCTCAGAATGTCATGGAACTCCAGTCTCTCAGAATGCCTCACTCCTCAATGGGATTACACTGCCTAATAACTGGAAAACCGTTATAATTTAATGGCACCAGGATGACTTTATGCCTAAATCACTGACAGTAAGCCAATCCATGCATCCCCTTCCCTCATCATGTTATCACAGTATCTAAGGCAATCTGAAGACAGTAAAATAACAGGCATGAGTCTAGAAAATTGGCAGCAATTATCTCATTTTGAATTAAATCAAATGATTCCTAATTCCTATGGTATGGCAGAAGAAGGAACAAAAAAAAAAAATAAATTCTTCTCCCAAAGCACTCTTGAAAGGAAAATACTCTGAAATCCTGATGAAAGTAAAGTGGTTAAAATTCAAGCAGGGAACTGCCTAGTTAATACTTATAAGATTCATCTTTCCCCTGGGAATAGGGAACAGTAACCCAAAAGTATCATTTGCAGCTTTTATTGTTCAAAAAATTTAACTTTAGCTCTCAGACACAGATGTATTATTTAACAGATGTATAATACATATGACAGAATATATGTACCTACAACAAATGAAAGGGAACGATTAAAGCTTAAATAATTTTTTTTACATTACCATGGTTCAGAAATTTTAGGCAGTTACCTACTTTAATCTAATTTCTTACCCTTTTATGTACCTATTTGCACACAAGTATGTAATGAAATTTATAAACAAAAATACGTTTGTAGTATAGAATCAATCTGGACTTGACAGAACCTCACAATCTTTGCCATCTTTTGCACTCTCATAAGCTGCAGCTTCATGGTAAACCAGAACCTGCTTGTGGACTCTGAAAGCTGCACAAAGAACACTACAACAACAGGCAAAAAACTCAATCTGCTGGTTTAGAATTAAATAAAAAATTATGGAGGGTAGCTTTAAAGCTGGCTTTATCCTGGATCAGGTGTCATTTCTCCTCCCAGAGCTAAAACAAAACCTTAAAGCTGGCTTAAACTCCCTACCATATGTTCTCACTAATGTGACAGAAACTTGGTAGTATTTCAGTACTTGATCTAGATAAAATTTGAGGACCCTGCCTATGGCAGGGTCATTGGACTAGATGATTTTCAAAGGTTCCTTCCAACCCAAACCATTCCGTGATTCATTCTGTGATTCGGTTACATCACATAGTGACCTGCTGCAGCGCAGATGAAATCTTAAAGATCACGAACTTGCACCCCAGACACATCCTGCAAAACAGTGAAAAGGTCTGATTGCAAAAGATGGCTGCAAAGTTCACCACAGAAAAATGCCTTGCCTCATCCTCACACCCAGCAGGCCTCTTTTCCAAAGGCGTGATACTCAACAAATAGAGAAAAGGACAAGGGGTGGGGGGGTTGGGCAGCTTGTGGAGAAAAAGCAAGAAGCACACTACCTTAAAGGGAAGCCAGAGCAAAAATCGGGCAGCAACAGCAACTTAACAGCACGATGTATTACAGTACTTACCGTCACCAACCTCAAAGTCCTTGAATGCAAGTTCTGAACCTGAATCATCAAGCAGGATTTCACCATTTAAGGTGAACATCATAGTGTGCTCATTCATGTCAACCATACATCCAACAACATCTCCTGCCAACCAAGAGCGGCCAAAATGCTCATTACCTTGATGCCACCGCTGTGCCTGAAAAGGATTTAAAAGAATTTCAAAGAGTAATGGTGACAATGTATGTGTTCCTTTCTCCTTTAATGCCACAACTAATAATTAGCCCCTTCAATTAAGATGGCAGTAGAATTAACATTTTCACAGCATATCATTCCAAAACAATGCCTGTGAGTACTCCAAGTTGACTTTGAAAGTGGAAATCCAACAATTAACTTCCTGCAAGCACCCCTTACATCAGTATTGTAAAGTGTTGCTAAGTGAGCTGACAGGCAAAATTGCTATTTCAACATTTTAGTAACAACTAAGAGCATGGCTTATTTTTTCTGCAGAAGCTCCGTGGAAGACTTGTAATGAAAATAATATGCTATCAATTACAATGTTAAATAGCTGCTTCACAAACTTTTTTTTATGCAGTGGCTTTTATTTAATCTAGTAGCCTATAAATGCATTGCTTCTAAACAAACTTTATTGTTTCCTTAAGTATAATCCTAAAAATGTCACGTACAAAATAAATTAAACTTCCTGTTATACCAGATTTTGGAAGGAACAGAATTGTCTGTGGATGGAACAAGCACTCTGAGCCTCTCATGGATTCCAGAGTAGCTGAGGGCATGATTAATGATTCATATGACTGACTTTCAAGTCAAAGACTGCAAAGGCTTTGGATGGGGTCTTGGATTGGAATTCAATTATAAATTAACATCTATTAAGAACTATTGCAACGTGTATAAAACAAAGCGGTGTTAATAACAAATAAGTTCCCTATTCATATATTCCATCACATGTAGATTTTTATCCTCTGTATTCATCCTGAAAATCCTACAAAACAAATGAGCCTTTCTGTGTATCCTGAAGGTCAAAAGCTTTTCTCCAGCCAAGGAGAGAACACATCAAAATCAAAGACAACAAAATAGCTTTGTGTATTGAGCTAAAGGTCAAAACCTAAGACTCAGAAAACAAACTACTACACAGCTATTCTAGTAAAGGTACAGGACTTGAATAGTTCACTTAAGCCAATCAGATATTTTACAAAAACAACTTTTTGGTTCTCTTTTTCAGGCATCTTCTCATGTAAAACAAGACTGGGAAAAAAATTAAATTCCAACAATATGAAAAAAGTATAGCCTGAGAGTTCCATCTGACCAGGAACTGGCAGGAATATTGTTGACTTCTGTTACATATTGTAATAGTAATAAAGGAAATTAATTCCAACATCAGATACAAGAAACATTTTGACATGAGTCACCAGTAGCCTTAATAGGAATTATAGTTTGGATAGCTGTTGCACTTGCCTTCATACTGAAATAAAAAGTTTTAATTAGTCATTTAATCTATTGTGATGAAAATCAGTAACATATAAAATCGTTTGTTTTCCTATATATTTTTACTACTAGATTTCCATCTGCCATTGTCTCATGCAGCATTAAATTTGAGCAAAAATTACTGGTTCCATCATACTTCATTTACTGTAAACTGTAAAGATTTCAATGAAAACCTAGGTATCCTCTTTGTAACTTTTACATTCCTGTTAAAAACTTGCATCAAAGTTTCCCTCAAGCATTTATTGCTAATAATCTTAACCATATTTATTCCCTAATGGCATTTCTTATGGAGAACAACAGAGTAGAAATTTAAAGAAATGATTCATAGTTAATTACAGCTCTGCCAGTATTCTGAATTTGAGTAAGTCACTTAGATTTTCAGTGCTTTATATATACTGTACAAATACTGTGAAGCTGTGAAAAAAATTATAGAAATGCCAAAAACCTGCTAATTAATTTTTCAGGTGACATTGATCCTCCTTATTCCACCTAGGTGCTCAAAGAGAGAGAAATAATTTCATACAACACAAATGGAAGAAGAGAAGGCAGTTAAGCTAAGGCAGTGATGCATGGAATAAGACTCAAAATTAAAAGTTTTGCAATCACTCATATTACTACAAATAAACGTATACAAACCTTAAAGCCATCAAAAACAAAAGCTTCTTCATCTGAGCCAAGTTCCTGATCTGGCAGACAACCTGGCCTGGTCCAGCCAACTCTCATGTCTCCTGCTGTCACTGCCTCAAACTCAAAGTACCACTTCCCAGCCTTCACTGCGTAAGTCTTTTCTGTGCGGAAGATCCTGAATTTTTCCATTATCCCACTGCACACGTCCAGTCTCATCGCTGTAAGGTTTAAAAAATAAAAAAAGTAAAGAAAAAACACAAAATGCAGAAAGTACTGTATTCAACTACTGTCAAAATGAAGGCAGTGAAAACAAAAGGCAAAAGAATCCCTTTGAGCATAGGCATGAAAAGAAGAAAGTGCCTGCAGAACAGACTTATGCAGAAAGCACCCTTGCCCGTTCTGGGGAATCAGCATGCCTGAGTACCTCTCTGAAATGACTCTACACTAATTCATCCAACATGCGGAAAAAAAAAGAAAAAAAAAGGAGAACTTAGAAGTCTGAGTGCAGTTACGGGGCTATAATCCTCACTGGGATCACAGAAACATAGTGGGATAACTCACATGACTGGAGTATTGTGATGGATGGATACATGTTTTTAGGAAGGACAGCTGGGAAGGTTATGAGGAGGAGTTGCCCTTTATGTGAGAGAGCAGCTGGAATGCATGGAAAACTGCTTTGGGATGTTTCAGGAGCCAGTTCAGAACTTGGAGGTCAAGATATGCAGGCAGACCAATATGGGTGCTGTAGTGGAGTGCCCCAGGGGTACTGGGGTCTACAGGGGTATTGGAGCCAACGTTGTTTAACATCTTCATTTATGACTTGGATAATGGAACCTAATACACCCACAGCAAGTCTGCAGATGACACAAAACTGGAAAGAGTAGTTGATGCACCAGGCGGTTGTGCTGCCATTCAGAGGGACCTCAACAGGCTGGAGAACAGGGCTGAGAAGAATCTCATGAAGTTCAACAAGAGGAAATGCAGTCCTGCACTTGCGGAGAAATAACCCCAGGAAACAGAATACACTGGGGGCTGAGCAGCTGGAAAACAGCTCAGCAGAGAAGGACCTGAGGGTTCTGGTAGACAAGTGGAACATAAGCTAGTAATGTAGCCTCGCATCAAAAAATGACAGAAGTATCCTGGACCGCATAAGGAACAGCCTTGCCAGCAGGTCCAGGGAAGTGACCCTTCCCGTCTACTTTGTACTAGTGAGGCCACATCTGGAGTGCTGGGTCCAGTTCTGGGCTCCCCAGTGCAAGAAAGACACTGATTTACTGGAATAAGTACAGCACAGTGCCATAAAGATAAGTAAGGGGCTGGAGCATCTTTCTTATGAGGAGAGGCAGAGAGAGCTGAGACTGTTCAGCCTGGAAAAGAGAAGCCTCAGGGGGGAATCTCATTTATGAGTATAAATAGCTGGTGGGATGGAATGCAGAAGAGTGAACAAGACTCTTCCCAGCGGTGCCCAGTGACAGGACGAGAGGCAACGGACACGTTAAAAAACATGAAATTCCATCTGAACACAAGAAAACATTTTTTACTGTGAGGGTGGTCAAACAATGGAACAGGTTGCCAGAGAAGCTGTGGAGACTCCATCTTTGGAGACAGTCAAAACCCATCTGGACATGGTCCTGGACAACCTGCTTTAGCACTGACCTTGCTTGACCAGATGATCTCAAAAGGTCCCTTCCAACTTCAACAATTCTGTGATTCTGTGAACTTGGCCCTCATTTATTTTAAATAAAGCAAAACCACCAAACATACAAACCCCAACAAAATACAGACTAAATTAATCTTCCAGTCACCATAAAAGACAAACATTAGTCGAGACAAGTTTCCTCAACTGAGACATCTTCGTTACTTAGAGACTGAGATGAATTCACCTAATCTTCTCATTTATATTCTAAAAGTCAGATTTCTTAAGTATGTCATTGTTATAAAAATGTATTACTATATTTCTTAGTTATTATATAAATAATAGAAAGAAGGTTGCGATTTAGATGTTTTTGCAGAAGCCATGGAAAATGGAGGATAGGAATCACAAAAGGAAGTCTCGCATAAAGCTTTAGAAACTACAATAACAAAACCCCCAAAGTAATTATATTCCTGCTTAAGGAAAAAAATATATTAACTTCTGTCAAGACAAAGGGCAGCAAGTCTGAAAAGAATAAAGATGCCCTTAAGAAGGGCATAAAAGTAGTGTTAAAGGCAACTCCTGTTCAAGGCAAGGCAAGCTACTATTCAAAAACAAAGGAAAACAGTCACAGTCAAGGTACTGTTTAGAAAATATTATTTAGCTAGTAAAGTAACAGAAGTAACAAGATGCCAAGTTTGGATTGTGTTGACTATTCTCCTTTATTCTCTTTCAAACTGTTGAAGAGACAGTCAGAAGACTACGAGATTTCATAGAGTGCCTTAAAAACTGCCACTTCTCACTTCAAGGTTAGTTTGTCAATTGTCAAGCTGAGATGAAGAAAGAGAGCTTGTTCACATTTCTTGTCTAGTCCAACAGAGTGTAAAATAAATTAACAGCTGTGTGAAAACAAAAGCTTTCACAGACACTGATTCTTTTGGTTAAATACCTGTAGCATAATCACATGTGCATATCTTATCATAGCTTACTATGCTTCATTCCAAAATTCTCTAAGTGCAAGTGATTCATAACAAGCTAGTTTAAGGGTGCTTAAGTTAAAATTCACTTTTTGTCAGGTAATTATAAGTATCTTTTCTCAAAGACCAAAATGGCTATATGAAGAGTTACAAAGGAGGGTAAAGTTAAACTTTTGACACATTCAACTTACTCCTTCTAAATGTATTCACTAACTCTCTTACTCCATGAAGGAATAATGGCATAAAAAACACTGAAAAAAAAATGTAAGTTGGGTTGTTATTGGGCTGCTTCAGAGAAAGCGAAGAAAAGAAACCTCAAGAGAAAGGTAAAAACGTAAACATGTTATTCTGTCTGCTTTATAACAGCGCTAGAAACAAGCTTAGTTTACGCCATTTTTGCTTTGTAACATTTTTGCTCTGTAACATTTTTGCTTTGTAACATTTGTGGAACGTATAAGCAAAGATTTTTAAAGGGAGAAGTAGTATGCTGGTACATGTAACTGCTTTGAGACGTATAAATAAATCTATTTTCTACTTTTTTCTTGGCAACCAAAACAGGAGGGATTTGGACTTGCATCTCTAAGCTCTGATCCAACTCTCCATCTATCCACCCCAGTTCTCTTCTGGGTTATGCTGCTGTTCCTTTGCTCCCACTTCCACTCCTTTCCTTTGTTATCCCACCATCCATTTCAGATCAATCTGTTCAACAGAAATGCACGTTTCTTTCTGTCATTCACAAAACCACAAATCTTAGACTCACCTACTTCTCCAATTTTCTTCTTTCCCTCACTGCACTGAGCTTAGTGTCTTGAAAAAATGCCTTTATTGATTAATCTACAGCTATGTGGCATTCGTCTACTAACTATGGAAAATGTTCTCAAAAATTGCCTAAGAACATTTACTCATTAATATTACTTGAATATTACTACTCATGAGCTTACTTGGTGCCTTGGAGATGGCCATTCCTAACACCGTTTTAAAGACTTTTAATCCTATCTTCTTTCTGCTTTCCTTCAATATTTTATGTCAGTATACAGTGAGTTTTCCCTCACTGAGCTGCCTTTCAGTACTCTACACATTTACTTTATGTAGTATCTTCTGCCAAAATAGCTTCAAGAACAACTTTGTATGGTGAGTACATACAAACCTCCCTCACTATTCCTTACTTAAACAGTCCAACAGTCTGTTTCTGACACTTCTTTCCAAGACCACAGTATCAATTTAAACCTTAAGGTAGCCTGAAATGACAAAAATCACACTTTAATAAGATGAAAATGATTTCACAAAGCATAAGAATTAATGCTGAATCAAACTCTGATCTTTCTTCCTTTAACTTTTCTCAACTACTCTATTCTCTGGTATTTTATACAGTTTTCTTTCCACTGATCAAATCACATGACTCGGGGATCATGCTGACTTTTTTCTCAGATTAGGAAAAAGAATGCCTAAAGCATTCTGGATCTTTTCCCACAAATTTGCAAGGTATTAAAGCCTGTGCAGCCTTTGAAAATTCAGTATTCCAGTCTGATGACCATAATTCCTCCTCTGCCCGAGTTTGTTCTAAGCTCAAATTCTTCTGCACCTCCCTGTTAAGAACCTTGCCCTTTCTCTTCTGTTTTCTCAGCCACATCAAGGTCCACATTTCCAATATTATCTTGAATAGCCTACAAAATCACATCCCTCAGAACTTACTGTCACTTCTCATGCCACCAAATGCCTGACTTCAGTTAGGTCAGGCTCATTAAGTTTCCTGTAAGCAACTCTGAACTCTCTGCCACATAATTCCTTATCAGTAAAATTTTCTCTTTGATGGTCTACACAATTAATGCCTTAAAAACACTTTTGAAGACCCTCAGTACCTCACCCATACAGGAGATGAACCACCACAAAGCATAGGAACTGAGAATTTGTTGTCTTTAGATCCTAAGTAACCTAATGCTTTCTAGATTCTAAGCAACCCAAAAAATACAGCTGCTGTGGGAAACGAGTAAATAATAATAATAATAATAATAATAACCATAAAAATTGACACTATAGAGTTTTGTAAATCAACATTTAAAATAAAATTAATGGAGATGCAGAACACCACTAGAGGGCTCTGAATCCTTTAATAACAGTATGGATGGATTCTGGCTGATGAAACAGGATCTCTGTGACGTTTTATAAATCTCAAAAACTTGTGAAGCTCATAAACTGCAAAATCTAAATCCCCCAAATGAGTATAAAAATCTTTTGTTGAATGCAATTCCAGTCTTTGTTTAAGAAAGACCAGTTTGTGGGACACTGTTCTGCAGGTCCTTTCCTCTGGGAATTTTGCAACAGGATTGATGACACCTTACAGATGCAAGGATTGCAACTGTGTTCTTTACATTTCATTAGTAACTCCATGCACAGAAATAGTTCAAGGATCTCTGCATCGTAAAGAAAAAATAAATTTTTCCAGCAGTTCATTTCCAAGGAAAGGCAAGGGCACGTGGTTTTCAGAGCTGTAAATGAGGAAAGGGGATTAATATTGTTCAGTGGGATTTGGAGGAGATTGTGGAAAATGAATGTGCTCTAGACAGACCACTAGACAGTCCTTCATCTTCGCAAGAGGCAAAAGCCTCCTATACCAGCCAACCCACCTTCTCAAAACCAAGCAGAAGCCATGCTCTCTTTCTCTACGCAGCATCTCCTTCCCACCGTGGGAGGGGAAGAAATTACAACAGCAGCCTTAAACTCTCCAGACTAGGCACAGACAGATTTAACAGTGGCACCATGGCATTTTGCCACCAACACAACCTACTCCACTAGGAAACATTGTTTTGCCCATTCAGCAATCCAGCCTTTTTACACATTCATGGTATCAGTGATGCCTTATATTTAAAAGTGTAATTTAATAGCAGCCTCTCATAAAAGCTGAGGATCAGAGCATATCCGTGCTTTGGAAAAGAAACTGAAAATGGCAGCTTTCCTGTGTACATTTTGAGTATGAGTTAGATCTGCAGAAATGCTTTACTGAAGGTCTATGGCCTAAATAGGTGCAAATTTAACAATACTATCTCTATAGAAAGCAGGAAAAATAATCATTTATTAATCAGTATGTTGGTAGAATAAGGTTTAGACACCTTTCTCAAATTTTCCACACTTTGCTGAGTCTGTAAGTTTCAATTTTGATTGGATTATTCCATATTTCCGTATCTCCAAGCGAACTTCCAGAATACGGTTGCTGAGGTGTTGTATCTATTATGTTACCATTTCCTTTCTATATATGCAGGTAGTGTTTCAGAATGACGATACAGTACCAAGAACATCCCTCTCGTGTTCCATTTTACAACTTGATCTCAGCATGACAGAAAACTGTTGTTTTAAAAGCCAAAATCTGTAAGAGAATTCATTTTATTTGTACATTATGTCTCCTGATTTCTTTTACTTTCTTAACATTTTATATTCTGCAGTTAATAAGATAAATGTTGTGTACTGTTTCTTTAAAACTTCTTTATTAAAAGTCTATAGAGTTTTCTATTTTTTTCCTGTTTAGGATGTCTCAAACTCAAACTATATATGCTGAAAATACTGCCCACAGTATCAACAAAATATTCAGTCTGGCAATGATGCTAATTCAAAGAAAACATTTGTAAGAAGTGAGTTAAAAGCTACTTATAGTCTATTCAACTCCGAAGACCTGAGAAAGTCTGGAAGCTTAAATGCTCTAACAGACTATCTAATTCTAAACTTGCAGTTTGACATTCATAGACATTTGGTTTGTAGACATTTGTCTTGGAAAATTTCTTCCTGTAGCTTTAAGTGTTTAAATACAAGATTGTACATGAATTGTAGAATTCTTCATGATTTAAACTTGTAGGAGTATAAAATTCACATCTACTGCATTTACATATTATCTTTTTCTTAGCAATTTTGCTATTCTGTCTTGAAATTATAAATATAGTACTAATTAAAAAGTTTTAAATTAAAAACTCTGTTTTAGATTGGGGAACTTCAGGTATTTATGCACATATTTAAAATGTAACCACACATTTTATTCCCTGGCATAAGACCATATATTGAGCATGATGATAAACATGTTTTCCTCATTTTCTGTATTTTAGGGTTGCCTTGTAGTATTCACAATCTTGATTTAAATTGCTTAGGCTTTTAATTTTGATTCATCTGAACTATCAAATCTACAAAATGAACAGTGAAAGGAAGTGTATGAAGTACAGAGAAAATGTATCACTGATTTAAAATGTAAAAATATTTCATTTTTTTAATTCTTCATTTGAGGCCACAGGACAAGAAAAGGAAACAATAAGGAAAGTAAGATCAAAGGGAAATATAAACAACAGAAGATAGAGAAAAGCACCTATTAGCTTTGGAGACACCGTAGCTGTTCAGATTGTATTACTGGACCAACAACTCTAGTAGTGGAGGTGAATATTCTAATTTTTTTTTTTTTTTTGAGAGAAGAACAAAACAACAAAATAAATTACCATGATCTTGATCAGGAGCTTCCAGGTTGTAACCATAGCCTAGAAGGGTGCGGACTGCTTCCCGAAGACTGTCTTTGTTTGACTTCTTTGTCCGATCATCCAAAAGAGCATAAGGCACAAGGCGAGGATTTCGTCGATTTTTCACATCCTGCATAAGTATGAAAAATCAATTCAATTTCAGAAACTGTGCTTTGTCTTAAAGACAAAATTGTGCTATAGCAGCAGTATAAAAAATGCTATTTACACCAACTGAAATCATGAAACTGCAAATACAGCAAGGATTCAAAGAAGTTGCAATATTCTAGAAACTAGTAACACTGAATTTACTAAAAAAAGCAAGTAATACACAAGTAAACAAAACTGCATGGCTTATACCTGCTTTCATTTTCCATCAAATTTACTTAATAGGATAACAATGCAAACAACGAGAACAAGGATAAATGTGAAGAATTTGACTGAAAAGCGAAAGGGATTATATTTTGTACACTGTTTATGAAGCAGCTACCATAACAAGAAGCTAGTACATAATGGAAGCTCAGAGACATTACCGTACCACAAATACATAGGGGTTTTTTGATTATAGCACTAAAGAAGATATAGAAAAAACCCAAAGAATAAACAAGACATTAACAAAAGAAGAACAAAACACTACTACGAAAAAATTAATAAATATGTGCAATACTAATTAACAAATAATAAAATAAATAAACTTGTGCCTTACTATGTAAAATACTGAAGCTATGTATTTTTCCAAAATAAAGGGTCTTGTAAGAATATGATTAATGTGCTTAATGTGCAGAATATTTGTAACAGGTAATTTAATGTAACACCTCCTCCATCTGAAACTAATGTATTGGTAAGGTTTGATCTTTGTATTTTAGGTTTATTAACACAACATTGATAAGGTTTTCCTCTAGTGCAAAATTATCTTATTTGAAAGCATTGTTTAACTGGATTATTTATACGGCTAACAATTTTTAGTGACTAATAGAATTGTTTTCTTGTCTACATTTTCTTCTCACATCCTGTCAGCATTTGCTGGCAGTGAGAGAAACCATACAAGGAACTCTCTGTGTTCTTCCTAATATCTTATTTTAAAAAATAAAATAAAATTAAAGACTGGACATATTAAAAAATACTTGCTGTTTGCTCTCTTGGGTACAAATTCCAAAGATATTCAGAGGCTTTTATGATTGGTCAGACTTATTAAGATGTGCAAAAATACTGCTTATTATTTTAGAAAGCAGTGCTTACGGGTGAAAGTATCTTACTTCTTTTATAGCATTACAGTTCTACTTTTAAGAATGTATGTGGTTTTCATTCCACCTTTGCAGACAGAAAAGAAATAGCACATCCATTCTGACAAATACTTGCAGGCATCTCTTGTTGTCTTTTAAATGCTTAGATAGAAGGCTATCTGCCTTTTGCCTTATCATGGTGAGTAAATATTAAAGTGCTGTTAATAATCAGTGCTTGATGAAATCTGGTCCTACCAGTGATCCTTCTAGGAGAAGAAATACTACGGGACAAGCATTACCTGTATGCTGTAAGGGCTAACAGAAAGATAAAGATAATGCATTGCTAGGGACATGAATTACTACACCATACGAGCTCTAGCTATATTCAGTGGGAAGGACAGTGACAGGGCCAATGCAAGGACCATCTGTGGGGACTACTTTCCATTTTTATTCCAAACACTTAAGCTGACATCCCCCTTTTTCCAATATTTAGTTTGGTAGATGTGAAAAAGGGCTGCTTCCAGAACAGAATGGATGAAACAACTGTTGAAGTAAATGTTATACGGAACTATTATTTGACGTAAGAATATTCACATTAACGTCAGAGATGAAACACCATGGGTTTAATTATTTGTCTTGGAAAGGACATAAAAAGAGAAATAATTTCCTCTGAAATACTGTATGTCCAAAAGATATTATGAAATACTGTCTTTAAAAATATGAAACAGCAGTTTGGAACAACAATTATGTAACTTCTTATCCGTGACTAACACACTGGTAATGGCCATAGCAACCATTAACACACATTAACATACAGGCAATCAGCTGATAACAATGTATGGTAATGAAATACAGCATAAGTGCTTTTAGAAATGCCCAAGCACAAAACCAAACTCGATTTTACAGATTTTTTTCCCTTGGTCTAATATTATTTAATATTGTGACCTTTTTCACCCATTCAAGACTTTGGCTACTTTAAATATGAATAAGAGAAGGGATTTTTCTTTGAATAATTTTGTTCTTTTTTCTCCTATGACATGTCTATCTAAACTTTGAATGTTTTACTTATTGCTGAATTAAGAACTGTTATTGTTATATTCATCACAAGTTTTTGTACCAAAAATCTTCTGCACCTCTGTGGTTTAAGTGTAGCTAATCAAAAGAATGATCCTATACAGTGACTGAGCTTTGCACAGTCACAATCAAGTCAACAAGAAAACTGATTAGCTAAGTGGTAATTTTTATTGAGTACATTTGCAATTTGTACATAGACATAATTCTTCTTATTCACTACTGAAAAGTTATTGTTTTGTAGTGTAGACTGTTAAAAGAAGGAAAACTCAGCCGAAGATTTTAATTTTTTGCCAGAATTTTCCAGGTTTGACAGTCTAACGCTTCATCAGAAGACTATCTTGTATAGAGTTTGTCTGGCAACTACTTGTTCACCAAGTCATTTGAAAGAAAAAGCAAAGCAGATCTCCTTCAGAAGACAAAAGACCCTCAAACTTAACCTTGTTGACAAGATTCTGTTTCAAATAGTTCGAGCTAGATAGCACACATGAAGTTTATACAATTCTTTGGTTTTGAAATCAGAACCTATCATATCACAGAAAAAAAAAAAGAAAAAGAAAAAAGCCTGTATATTTTATTCACAACTTTGTCTTCATTTAATGTAACACAAACATTGCATTAGTCATTTAGAATTTAATTTGGAGTTGCTTAAGTAAAAGAAAGCATCGCAACCATGAAAAACTGGAATACCTGGCAGAATGTGCCCCGACTATAAATGGAAGAAAATAATAATAAACAAACTTGAGTGATGTAACACTGACCATGAAAAGTCAGTATTACTTCATACAGTATCCACTACAGATTTTGCTATATACAGGAAAAGACAGACACAGAATTATTTGAATCAGCACACATATACTTATTTGTAGGGTATAAATGGATTTGAAATAGGCAATAATTGGTCAATAATGGCACTAACTGAACATAGCTCTTAAAAGTAATAGAAAAGAACTACAGAAAAAATACCTAAACACACACACCAACAAATATCCACAAGCCTTTTAAAACTTCCATTACAGGTAACGAACACTGTTGCAAAGTAATTCACAGAGGAAACACACTGGGACCTGAGAGGTGCAGAACTGCATTCATTTGTTCAGCGAGTATGTGACAGGTAGATAACTGATCTAGTGCACTGGATCTAGCAACTGGTCTTGCAACTTGCATAGACAGATGTCATGTAAGAGTAAGAATTAATCAAGAGGAGTGTCCATACTGTCTACCGCAGCATAGAAAACCACAGTCAAATTCTATAAGCAGCTCTAAAAGAAGAACCTATTAAGGGATACAGTGTATGTAAAAAAGTTGTACTCTTCAGAAGTAATTCAGTGACAAAAAACAAAGCCTCATATAAAGCTCTAAAAGACAGCTGAAATGATAAAGAATAATATAGTTTTCAGAGCTAGAAATATGATACTGCAAACCTGTGCACTCCTGGGCCTTCCCAAATCTCTGAGAAGTTCAGGAACAGCACAGATCACTAGACTAAAAGGAAAAAAAAGACACCAGAAACATACATAAATAAGTGTCTATCAAAAAGACAGACAGGAAAAGACTGAAAAATGAAACACAGAGTAGAAAGAGTGCAGGAAAAACATGATAATAATTTAATGGGATCATAAGTTTTGTGATTTAAAGTGTTAGAGCTGTACAGATACATATTCTGTGTGGTACTGAAATGATTTTGTCCTCATAATCAAGGCTGTTAAATGACAAGCACAAAGCAAATATATTTCAGCACATAGTCAGCGAGACAGACGTGCTGTTGTTTTCCTAGCTTCATTTGCACCATCAGAAAACACTCATGCCATAGCTGTGAATTGATTCTGCTTGCTGCCGTGTCTGTGGATCTTGCATTTCCACAAAGATTTCTGAGCAATTGCCACAACAAATGCTACGGGTGAGCTTGCCAGCGATGCTGTCAGAAACCCAGCTCGGTGAGCCACCGTGTGAATATGCAGCATATATCCTGTGAACAGGATCATTTACCTACACCATACATTTCGTATGTTGTTATCCAGAGGTCTAGCTTTTCTGCATTTATCTTGGCAGCTGATGTTTAACCATTAAAATTAAAAATTAAAATGTTTTAACCATTAAAATTAAAATTTATTTTATAGGGGAAAAAGGAAAAATATAATTCTAAAGTGGTATTTACTAAGTAAGCAATTTCAAGATTCCAGAGTCATTAGAACTGGAAAGCACAATAAAGTCCTCACATAGACATATTCTTGGAAATGTTAACAAATATCCTAAATGTATCCACTCAAAGCAGAAGTTGTGTTCGTAACCTGGCATGCTAGCAGCTGACTTCTGTCCTTAGAAGTATGTGTATCCTTAGAAATATGCGTACAGCTTCTACTGTCTTCACTGAGGACCATACCCATATGGAATGCCTGGCAGGATGTGCCCTGACTATAAATGGAAGGAAAATATCAGTATAAATAACGTAAAATGTGAAAGTGAGGTAACATAAGTAGTTTTCACAAGGACAAGATGCCTTTTTATATATATTTAATGACTTTCAGCTTGTGATTTTTCTCATACGTCCATATTTCCTCAGCCTGAATTTCCAGAATGCTGCCTCCCTTGCATTGCAGCACTAGGCAGTCTGAGGAGACCAACTCCTGATCAAATAGTGACGTCATATGCTTTCTACAAAAATCTAAAAAAAATAAGATCCTGACTTAGAAAGACCAAACCATCTGCATTTTGGGCCAAAAAGAAATCAGACTTGATAATTGCTTCACAGTCCTGACTAATTATCCTAGGACAGGAAGTGCAAAGCATCCTTAAGATGCTCTTCACACAGTGGGAAGAACTTTTTAGGTTGCTGATTTTTATGACCAATTGTTAAAGCTGTGGGGGTTTTAAATATTTTTTTCTCGAATATAAATGAGGTTTCTGATTGTTAGGTTCTTCAGCCAAAACACACAATACAACATGAAGAAAAAGCAAGACACCCTTTGACTAAGCTATCTGCGTATGTGACACTGCATATAAGCAAAATTTGAAGGTCAGAATCTTTGGCTGTGACCCCCACAGTCAGTGGGGAGACCTAAAAGTCATGTATTCAGGAAGAGGGAGGGGACGGCTAGTTGGTACTTGGAATTATTTTCATTTGCTTTCTGATCTCTAAGTTTGACTCTTTTTTCTCCCTTTCCATCTTTTCCTTACTTATATAAAAGTTGGGATTCTCCCGTATACATGACATCACAGTTTGATGACTGTCAACCAGTACTGTAAGTTTACGGATAAACTTATTTGAGTTCTCAATATTTTCCATTTGATTGTGAAGATTTAGTCACAAATGCATCCTTTTATACTTCAATGCTATTTTTCAATCAGCTTGTTATGAAAAATTCGTTAAAAATACCCAAACATAAAACAGGTAATTACGATAGGACATAACATCAAAATCAGTACATGTCAAAAAAAAAAAAAAGCCCTCTCTCATAGCACAAACGTGATTATTTCAGTAAACTTACATGAAGGTTATATTGCTCCTTTGCTTGGATCTATCTCCCTTTTCTGTCTTTGATCATTTACCATTTCCCCAGTTCAGAGACCAACCTGCTGGCAACCACATTCTCCCTTAAAGGGACACTGTCAAGTATTTTCATACTGATTTTGTGCTTGTTTTTCCGCTTACCCTTGCTATTTAATACATTCTTTTAAGCAGAAATATGTATTTTTCCTACCTGTTTTGTTCCTTCTGCTCCTTTCATGGAGCAGTAGGCTACTGTGAGTGTGTCCTACTAAAAGATACTTACTTGTTTGTGATCAGTGTCATCACAGCTGTCAGCACAGTTCTGGGAACAGGATTTATTAGTTAACTTGTGCTCTCTCTGCTGGCTGGCTGGCTGGCTCTGCAGCAGCAGAACAAAAATACTGTGTATAGTCATGCACGAAGAGCAGCTATCTCTTTTTAAGAAAAAATCCTGACAAGCAGTGGTGGATTAAGAAGAAGAAAAAAAACCTGGAACTTGGAAGGCATTTTCCCCACCAGTTTGTAACAGGAAAGAAATTGTTTACACATGAACTACTTGACAGTATCCCTTTAACTTTTTTCATATTATATAATCCCAAAATGATGAGGCACTCATGATGGAACAGACCTAATAGATCATCTAATCCATCCTAGAGCCACAGCACAATTGCTGTTCGTAACATATTTCCCAGTGATTAGGCCATCTACTTTCAAACATCTGTAAGCTTCTTTCCCTTAGGAAACTATTTCATAGCTCCGCAACGTCTGTTTATAGTATTATACAGCACCACATCGTGTCACTTTATTACAGTAATGTAACATGTCACAGTAGTATGATGGGATGACAAAATGCAGCCCATGAAACAAACCCATTGTTGGAGTCAAGCAGAAGCACATAGCAGCATGGACAACAGCTAGCAGCTTGCCATGTGATAGGTATGTCAGCTATATGAGAAGCGTCTTTGCACTGCACCCAGAAAGGAGAGGAGCACCTTGCTATTCTGTTCTCTTCTTTTGACTTTTAGTGAATGGTTATTTGTTATCCGCACATTGTAAGCACTCTGGGAACTCAGTTGTCTGTCTTCTCTCCAGAAGAAAATTATTATTTGAAAAGAGAAAAATAATTTAATTAAGAGGAAATCAACATCAACACCCCAAGCATGGCAGCTTCTACAGGACATGCTATTGGTGGGAAATTTTTCAAAGACATCATCTACCTGTTTAACTGTACATGAGACTACTGTAACTTGTCTACCAAGAATAAGGGAGTAAAGTATACTGCTGATCTTGTTGATCTCTTTCCTGAAGGTCATGAATATTTCTGAGCTCTTGATGATCTTTAACAACCATCCTCTGTTGAAAGCATAATGCTGCACCATTGCATTACATTCTCAACAACAGTGCCCCACTCAACACACAGAAGTCAGTTTGAATGCATCAGACCCAACAAAATATTTGGATGTTTAAAGCAGAAGCATCCAAGAGTGCAAAACCCCGATTAAGTGGCTTTCCAACTCCAAATGTGATCAGCTTCATATGCACTTAAGCTTTTCACTTTTAAATTCTCCAGCTTACTCTTTGCATGCTCGTAATTGTCTTCCTCTTGGTAAGGAAGAACAGCTCAATACTGGTCATATACCTAAGCCCCATCAAGATTTAGACCAGAAGCATTTGTCTAACTCTCTTTCAGAGAACAAGCTGGTAGTCAAAATCAGAGCCTGATTCGCAGTGACTACTTAAAACGTCTCCGAAAACCTAACTAGAGGCTACCATTTTATTTTAAACCTTAGTAGGTCTAAGTGATAGTGATAGACTCTTTATATAACAAGTTGTCTTTGGCCATCAAAATGGATTTAGATACCTAACTCCTATTTGTCCAGTCAGTTATCTTTGAGGCTATAGGTGTGAATTTTTAAAACACTTGTGGAAAACGGGTAATGCACAGTTCACTAATTACAAGACTAAGGGGTTCAAAACTATACGTCTATCTTCCACGAGTTTTCTCACACCAGACTGTAAATTGTAGTGAGCGCAGATTTGATTTGCGTGTTGAGCTTTGTCATCCAGCAAGCGGGGCACGTACTAGAAAAGGAGTCTAGGGGAAACTTGAGTTCCAAGGCTGGCCCTCAGGACAGTTATTTTGAGTCATTATACAAAATACAGAGAGCTGTTCAGTGAGTAGATCACAGTCCTCCTTTTTCCCAGTGAGCCTCAAAAATGTCTCTTCACAGGGCCACAAGTTTTAGATTCAACAGTAAGGTCAGTCTCTTTCCCTGGGCACAGGATTGAGAACGTAAGACAGACTTCATGATTCTTCCGACATTAAGCTGAAGTACATCCCACACTAGATTTGTCTAATCAATGTCTTAAATTTATTTTTTTAAACCAAAGTTGTGGCCTGGGGCAACTACACTGTCTTTTGGGTACCATAATAAAACTAATGATTTATTACTATCACATCACACCTCTTCAAAAGCAGAACCTTCTATATCAGCAGACACATCAAAACATACATAAAGACAATGTATAAACATACTGTGTCGATGTAAAGGAGAAACATTTTACATTGCCACCCACTCCCACTACATTTTTTGCTTATTATTCCCAACCCAGTAACACTGGAAAAGTGACAGCATGATTTAACTGCCTTTCTTACTTAATACCTGTCACTCAGAAAACATATAATTTAACTGCAATTTCATTCCAATAAATATGGCAAAATTATTTGTGTTTTTTTCAAAGACATACAGATACACGGGGTAGGTTAAACTGTCTTCAAGATCTAAGAAATTTTACTCACTACACATGAGTTGTGGGTTTAAATTTTCCCACTGCTATTTAGAAACACAGTTGGCCAAGAGATACATTTGATTCCAGAAACTTCTTAACTTCATCTTAACCAACAGGTTCTGTTGCAAAACTACATTTAATTTTGGGTATGTCAGGGTTCTATCAAAGCTGTAACTATTTCCCAACTTTCATTCATTTCAAATCTCCTGATTGGCAAGGCCCTGTATTGAAAATGTTTGGCTCCTGGGAGAATAAAAAATATGGGAGGCATGGTGTTAATTACTGAGTGCATTCTTTACTATATCAGAAATACTTGTTTTGAGCATCTAGAGACATGGAGACTCTCATTCTAGAAATGAATTGTGCACTGCCTCCATAAACACAGGATTGAAATAGTGGGTTCAAAACAAATTAATCTGCTTCCCCTACCTGACAACAGAGAATCATCACTTCCAACAGTTCTCATGATTAATATTCTATCAGAAATGTTAACAGCACTTCAAAGGGCCACCTTCCCCTACTCAAAGATGCAGTACTAGGGGGAAATTTAATCCTGTTGTAAGCAGGCGAGTTGCACCAACACTGAATTATCTTCAGTGTCTATCTAGTAGGGGATATTACATACATTCCAGTGTGCAAACACAAGAATTGGCTCATTGTCTGCCTAGACCCAAATACAGAATATAGGTTTCCTAAATAGTTTACAAAGTACCAAAATGAGAGCTTTGTAGTAAGATACTGTAATGGACAATGCTGACATGCTATGTGGCATATATTTTGTCACATAAATGTACTTCGTCAGTATGTGATGAGGTGAATTTAAGTGCCTAACTTAATATATATAAAATCAGATATTTTTTTTTTATACAAAAGCTTTGCAAATAGAATGAGTTTTGGTCTCGTAGAAAAACAAAATTTGAAATGTGCTCAACTGAAATGTATAACTTGAATTTTTGTCAAAAACAAAACCACTGTTTCTAGGCATGAAAGAGTATGTACCTACAAAACAGCTGTCTCATTTTTGCAAAAATAATGATCTTTTATGCCCAGCGCAAAACCATGAAAACTCTTTTTTTTTTCCCAAGGGATGAATTTTCCTAAAATTTCACTGTGATATGCTACCACACATTTATTAACAGAAGTGAAGACACCTTTCTTTACATAAAATTCACAAATAATCACAAAAAGATTAGAAAATATGACTCCTAAGGGAAAATTGATACAGTAGCTCTCTTGAAAAATAATAAATTAGGCTCATTGTATAGCCAATTGATTTTTTTTTTTTTTAAAAAGAACACAAAGACCCTGAGTTTTGCTTTTAACAATCCACCATGCTTTATTTTTACTCTCCTCCCTTAAAACACATTGTGATACCTACCACGTAGCATTCCTAGTCACTGAAACAAAACCACTAAAGTAGGACTGGAACTTGGAGACTGACTTAACTATTCTCAGTTAAACATCGCCTCTGCCAGAAATACAATATAGCAAATACAACATAGCAAATACAACACAGCAAAGTGATTACTAGTTTACATTTTGATTTTCCTGGATAAATAAAATTATTCAATTCCCAGACTGCAAACATTCAAATGATTCCCCTACTGAAAGTCAGTGTTTACATTTCCTAAAATACTAGAGCATATTAACTTCCTGCATGCAATTTTCTCTCCCTGAGATCTAGATAGCGTACAAGAATATACCACCAATTTTTTAATACTGCTTGTAAAAGAAGAGTCTCACACTGCTATTTAGCAGGATTGCTTTAATTATGTATTTTTGCTTTCTTTGACTGACAGACTCCCATTCATTAGCTGATTATTCCTGCCTTTGTATCCCCATTATTCCCATTTAACTATGAAATATCTCAAGAGATAAGCGCTTTTTCAAGTGACTGAAGTTAGCACTTACCTGCTGGATACCATATGTCCAGCCTTGCCTTATACGGTCCCTTGCCCACACATTGTGAGCATTCTCTGCTAGTTTATCCACCATAGCTTCTTGAGAGGGGGTCAGTTTGATAAAACTCAGATCCATGGGAGCAGGCTTGTATCCACTCAACAACTGGTAGCTGTCAAAAAACACAGAACTTGCAGTTACTTTTCAGTCAGAAAAAAATAATAGAAACTGCAAAGAAAAGAAATGACGTGTATGCAATGTATCTATATAAATGATCTATCTTTGAATGCAAAGAATAATGTACTGACATGTGTTTTTGTTTCAAGCTAATTGCATCTCAATGGGATGAAGTAGCTGGTAATGAAAAAGTGACCCAAAACGGTATGAACTAAAAATATTTTTGAAGTATTTCAGTACTTTTACATATTTAAAATAGTAGATAAAGATGTTGCATATCTAAATACTCACATGAACACTATTATTGTTACCTCTGCGCACTTCACAATACTTACTAAATTCTATCTATCTCCTACTGAAGCAAGAAAATATATTCTTCCTATTACATACAGGGATGAGAGAGACAGAGCAGGTCAAATGATTTACTCAAGATCACATATGAAGTCCATCTAATAAAAGTTTGTCTTTGTAATACTTCATACTTTAGCTATCCTTCAAATCATAGGAGCAAATGTTTAAAATTTATACATGACTTCAGAACAGAGACACAGCTTCCTCGTTATTTTTAGCACTCCTAAGAACAAAGTGTTTACCTTTATGAAGTTGTTCCCATCGAATTAATTATAGCCATGTCTCACTTTACTTATGACCAAACCTCCTTCAATAACAGAGGAAATGCATATGGTGATGGATGCAGCACATCAGGACTTACTAAATCTACAATGAAAACCTACGACACTATGTGGCACCACCATGGTGGTGGGTGTTGCCTTCCCTTACCTCAGCTGATGAGGGAATATGCAGGGGAAGGGGCGCAGGAAGAGAAAAGCGGGGGGGGGGGGGGCAGGCAGACAGGGGCTGTATTGGGTGTCTGTGCTCAAGTGCTGGTGGGGACGCGGTGGGGGCTGCAGGGCGGCCTCTGTGAGGGAAGGTCGGGGCCGCCCCATGCCGGTCCCAGCCAGCTCCACCGCAGGGCATGGCTGATCCCCGCAGCCACGATGGTGGCCCCTCTGGGAAGACATTTTGAAGAAAGGGCAAACAGCTGCACAGGCAGAGAGGAGTGAGGAAAAAAGTGTGGAAAACAGCCTGGCAGACACCAAGGCCGGGGGGCGGGCGGAGGTGCTCCAGGTGCCAGAGCTGGTCCTTCCCTGCGGCCCCAGGAGAGACCAGGCCAGAGCTGGTGGACGTGCCCTTAATATCCCCAAGTATTTCTCCTTGAGCATACTGACAAAACAAAGCACTATTTTGGTCATAACGAAAGGGGGCTGTGGAAAATAAACAACAACATTCTCTCGCTGGAATTATACACGCCGGGGTGTTTAAAGAATGCCTAGTTTAAATAATTGCCTAATTACTTTCTAAACAACTTTGTCATTTTCTTGTATTTTCTCTATTTGGACTGACAGAGAGAAATCCAGAAAAAGAAACAGTATTTATCCCCATTTATATTCTAAAATATTCAAATGCTTTACAAATCTTAATTAATTCTCTTTGGTGATAACTATTCTAAAACTCATTTAAACAAAGTATTGGTTGAAAACAATAATTGAAGACAAGAAGTATTTAAGGGGGATTATCATCTAAAAACATGAGGTTGGACCTTCCTTCAAAATTACTACATTAAAAAAAAAGTTTAAGTCTGAAAACAACAATTCAAGAACATCAATCCAAAATCAACCATTCATACACGTTCCAATCGGCAAATTTCTGTTACAGAATTACGCAAGCAGTTGGCAGTTGTGCTGCTATCTATCTCCCACACGCTAGCTAACTGCCCTCATGGTTACCGCTCCTCAGGTAGCTGCGAAGTCGCTCCAGTGAGAAGAGTAAAACCAGACAATAATGGAAATAGTGAACCACACAGAATTAACATGTTTGTCAGGCTGGCAATTACTGCATTCTTTCCTGTCACACTCCCCTACACAAGTGTTACATTGTGCATATAAAAGCTATTTCGATACAAGAGCAGGGTCAAACAACCAGGGGTCTCAAAGGATGCTCATAATTTTGTCATAGAGGATGTGTATACCTTATTTCAGGAAGCAAAAGAATAGTCGTCAAGGGTAAGTATCGATGGATACTAAGGAAAATAACTAAAGCATCTTGCGTGTACAAATTCATGTTGGAGAACTGTCTTTAGCTGCAGACAGATGTTACTAGTTGAAACAGGCAGCTAAAATCCCAGCTCCTGCCCAGTCATCTGCTCATCAGTATCTTACTGTTCTTGTTTTGCTCATTATCTCTGCTGGCCTTATATTAACAGGGTTTTTAAGAAGCAGGTAAATTTAACTGCTTCAACAGCACATTACCACTACCGTATTGATCTCCCATTGATTTACAACAAGCATTACAGAAATTTTATTTCTGCCACCACCTAAAGTTACAGAAAGAGCAGTAGGTATGTTTTCAAGTGATCTTAGTCTATACTCTGCTCTCTTGATTAAAGATTTTCAGCTGTCTATGTGAGTTGTCTCTATGTGAGAAAACTGAACATAGCAAACATTTAAAAAAAAAAAAAACTTTTTTCATTCTGACAATTATTTTTCCATTCCCATTTCATTTCTTTTTAACCCATAGAAACATTAAATATTTAGAATTTATTAAAATAAAGACTTTCAATATTTCAGGGAGGTATTTTAAAATAAAAGGTTATTGAAGGATGCTTTATTCAAAAACCTAAAATAAAGTTATACCAGGAAAAAACTTCCTAGTAGAAAGAGAATTTCTATCAGCAAAAGTTGTGTTTGCAGTACACTTTAGCTACTTATTCAAAATGGTCCAAAAAAACTCTTTTGTGGAGTGATGCTGTATTAGAAAATACAAATTTCTGACACAACTGTCAGTTAAAAATGTGATTTTCCCCAACTCGTAACCAGCGTGGCTGTGATGCCAAAATTCGGTAGGACAGACACAAATATAAACTTGTTCTTAGCATTTTACAATTATCATTGTTACAACAGGATGGCAGAAAAGAAAAAAAGCAAAGGGTTAAGAAGGCAGAGAAGAATATACAAAGTAGGGCTGAAAAATTTCTTAGAAAGTGGAGCAGATGAGCTAATTGTATTTAAGTGATGTCTATTGCTTTTGGTTTTCGTAACAGCATAAAGTCTTTGGATCAGGCAGATACGAGAATTTAATAAATTATCATGGGAAAATTGACAAAGTGTTGGGATAATGCATTTGTATCATCTACAGGAACAGAAAAAACTACCAAACACAGGAAGTGACATCTCTTTTCCCGTCAAAAATTTAGCTTTTCACATACTACCTACTGTAACCTTTTGTTATGGTTAAGTCTAGTCTAACTGTGAAACAGCAACCCTTCTTCTGTCCAGGACTGTATCCCACAAAAAATGTGATCCAGCCTTATAGCTGCACGACTGTATCTACATCACGAAATCTTTGCTCCATTTTTGCTCAACAACATCTGATGCTATTGAGAATGTAGCCACAAATTTTTTTCTTTCCTTTTTACTCATTTTTTCTATCCGTTGTATGGGAGGTATCAAAATTCTGACTTGGTATGTATGGTAGGACCTCAGGTTTATAAAATTATAACTGTTAATGACATTAAAAAGAATCAGCATTATCACTCTTCTTAAATTAGTAAGTATAATTCTTCAGACTTGAGATTTAGCTGCAGTTTTTCAAAAGCATCAAATCTAATTCACTTGAACAATCTTGCAAATGCATATATTTTTCTGCTCAGAAAATTCAGAACAAAAATACAGAAGGCCTCAGATATCTCTTCTTTTTAGTCTTATATGTAGTTACTTTGGGATACCAACACTCAAGAAAAGTTTGGGGGAATTTAAACTAGTCCCCTGCTTTTATTCTCATTCATTCTTGTGAAGTGACCACATCAGGGATTCTGAAACTGGGATATCAGTGGTATGTAAATCAGCGCAGTGTGGTTATATATCAAAGCCTTGAGGGTCCAGGTTCTTACAGCTACCTTGTAGTAAAGTATTACCCAGAAGCCTGCTGGAATCTTGCCAGAATGGGGCATGTGCTTTTGGCTCGCAAAAGGAAAAAGGAAGGCATGCTTTAGTTAAACATGGGCTTGGGGTTGTTATACTGGCCTTAGGGATGCAGTGTATGGAATATAAAGGTATGGGTCAGTGAAAGGCTACTGTGAATAATGGAGATATGCAATAGCAGAGGAACATCTATTTTTGCACAGAGCACATCCCTATAAAGAGCTATGAGTTGCTACTGGTGGCAGCAACTTAGCAACTAGCACTTACCATTGTTTTTAGTCATAACCAAGGAAACTAAATTACTAATTTAAATTCAGGAATAACAGAATACATGGAAGTTCCCTCATACTGAAACTGTGACCTCTACCTTTCTGTTTTTATAGACATTATAATCCTCCTTTATCGCATGGGCTCAAACGTACGTTGGGCCGTAGGGCTGTCATATGCTTATCACCAAGTACAGTTCCATTACTTTCAACTGTGTTCAAGTTCCCACATTCTTCACTCCCAAACGGGGGGGTGCACTGGTGCTAAGGAAGAAGCCAGGGCACCTTGGTCGGGCCATGAGAGCTGGTTGCAGAGCTGCAGTAGTGGAGGTCACTATACTGTACCAGTCTGAGCCCAGTCCTACCAATGCTGTTATCAATCAACCACTCAGGGAAAAAAAAAATTCTTTATCAAGTTTCTGCAGCACACTCCATATATAAAAAGAACTATAACAATGAATGCCAGGCATTTCAATGAATCACAGAAAACCTAAACTTTCTCTATACATCAGATCATAAACATCTACATGAAAAGGTGTGGATGAAGGTGCGTGTAAATTTCTGAAAATTTATATGCATACATGCATATCCAAGTACCAATAAAACCAGTGATATAAATATCAAATTGTTAAAATACAGTTCACTTAACTCACACTGCCTAACAAAAAGATGCATTTGAATTTCAACTTACTTCTTTGGAAGTTTCATTTTTTTCACTTTTTCTTCAGCATGTTCATCAGCAATTCCAACATGGCAGCCTAATGCCAGCAGGGTTCTAGGACACAGAAATCAGAGATAAATTTCTGCCAATGTTTCTATATTCAGAGTTGCTGCTGTGTATATAAATGGCGCTATACAACAAATGAGACCTATGGAAATGACAACAATATAATACGGAAAGATCAACACCAGCCTTTTTGTATATGTAATAAGCTTTCTGATAGTGTTATGAAAATGCCACAAGATATTCCTAAACATTTTAGTAAGGATATGAGTGGACTACTTCAAAGTGGAACTATCACAGTCTATTTCATCTATATGAGGCATCAGTTGAAAGATTCCCTACCCTTGAAATATATATTTCTGCTTTATATACTTACTCATACTGCTTATATACCCATTCATACTGCTTTATATCAAAATCTTTTTATGTTATGTTATTTACTTCAAAGCTGATGAAAGGAGAAAAGGCAGGAAATGTCACTTATCCTTAGAAGGTGTCTTCTTTACAAAGAAAGGCTGTTACTCACACATTTTAGTTGGATCTGGATTTTGTTAGGACATGCTACTAAAGAGAGAACTGACAGCAGAATGCATGATAAGCATTAGGCCAAAACAGCCGTCTTAATGCTCGGTATGGATGTTGCACGTTAATCCACTTCAGAGTAAAGGATTCAAGCTAGACACAGTGTGTTGTGTAGCACCACAAGGCTTCTGCCACAGAGCCACTGACCCAGGCACCCCATTCTGCATCTGCAAGATGCAGCTCATTTCAGAAAACAAACACTCTCTACGTAACCTTACAACAGGGTCGACAGTATTAGTCAGGTTTTTGATTACTTCAGACCTCTTCCTTTCCTTACAGTCACACTATCCAGCAGTATTAAATCTTAAGTCTCCTTCATCTCCAGGATTTGATCTCTAACTCATTAATTATTTGTTCCTGCATCCTGTTCAATACTGGGTTATCAAGTCTTAGTTTCTTTAGCCTGGGTGCATTACTAAAATATTGCCATTGAAATGAAAATAAATCCTGGACAGAAGTCAGAGACAACTTTGGAGATCAGAAGTTTCTCAAAATCTGAGGGTGACACCCATATCTTTGATCAAAACTGATTACACAGAAGAAATCACAAGTGTAAACCTTGGACTCCATTCCCAGTTTTCCCAACATGAAAGAAAGCTGGAAAACAAGGTTTTTATTTGTCCTTGTCACTAGTTAAAACAATATTTTCTAGTCTTCCTTTAACTATATTTACTGCTCTTGAACTGACTGGGGGAAAAAAAGAGCATAAATATTGCTCTAGCAGTATTTCTCTTGGCAGATGAATCGTATGTTTCAAGGAGATTCTTCCAGCATATTTTTAGTGCTAGCTACATGAAGTAAATCCTACTGTTATGGTCTGTGAACCCTGATTTAAAATTAGATGGTAAAATCAGCTACAAGGAAATTAACATTCCGTGGCCACCTCCTGCAAAACACACTGCTACGAATACTCCATGCATCTAAATTTCAATTGGCATAAATCGTACATGATTCCTATGCAGCTATCACCAGCATAAGTAAGAGAGCATATCTAACAGCTGAAAGCAGTACAGTACCCCTGGTGACCCTAATTTTCTTGTAATGTAAGAAAGACAGGAATTTAAACTCTACATTATCTCCGCTCAGACACAGCAGATTCATATCAGAGAGCCACAGGAGGATAAAAGGGCATACCATACTGGCAGAACCTGAAAGACCCCTAAAGCACTACAAAACTAAACAAGAAAACTGGAGGTGGCTGAATGCAGCCCTTGGCATAATATTGATACATGTAATTATCACACACAACTGAGTAAATAGGTAGAAACGGGAAAGTCAGTCACAAAATAGTAAGCATCAAAAAAATACAAGATCAAACAACAAAATATATATAAGAACATGCAGAAACAGTATGAGCAAGCATATTTTAATCTCATGACATTTTCAGAGGTAACTCATTCCTGAATCTTGACATTTCATATAGTATATCATTTTTATAGTTCATAAAAGTATTCACTCATACTGAAAAATATACAGAGATCTCAATATATTGAAAAGAAATGTTGTGTCAGATAATATGACTCAGAAGTTCCTTGTTTTCTGCCGCTCTCATCTAGTAGAGCTGGCAGCAAAACCGGCAACAAATCAACAAAAAAATAGCAATTACAGTAAGAGTTATTCATGATGTCTTGCAACTCCTTCAAGTATGCAGTATGGAGTTTGATGCAAATTGTAAAGAATACAGCATATAGCTAACTATTTTAAATAAATAAATTTTAAAAGAACATTTTCTTTCCCTCTTCCCCTTTCTCTCCCACTCAGGTCAGCTGCTAGTAGACTAGAAATATCTAGTAAAGAAATAGTCGAAGTAGCTTACAATACCAGTCATCACAGTATAGATCATCTAGAATGGATTAGTGCACTGAATTTTCCACTTTTGCAAGTTTGCAGAAATGAACTGACTGAGACACTCATGGTCTAGTCCCTGAACAATAGATGTCTACGTGATAAATACAACATAATACTGTAAAATTAGAACTGTGTACTTCAGAAAACAAAGACTAATACAAGAATGTAATAAAGACTGAGCTCAGTAAGCATACAAATTTTGACATCCATCGAAAGACTGAATGCTTTATGCTTTGGATACTATCCATTTAATGAAAAGGCACTCTCTAGAGTAAATAATATATAAAATTACTAAAATAAAAATAATCCATT
The DNA here is from genome assembly GCA_034782735.1 of Sagittarius serpentarius. Lineage (NCBI taxonomy): Eukaryota > Metazoa > Chordata > Aves > Accipitriformes > Sagittariidae > Sagittarius > Sagittarius serpentarius. Next base: position 8,258,633 of record JAVKLA010000049.1, read on the forward strand.
ATTTATATGTTTATAAAACCAAATTATTTTTTGCTTTGTCAGGGTTAGATTTAGAAAAGCATTGGGTCCTAAACCAGTAAGGACTACTAAAATTTGTTTGATATTTAGTGAAACATCAGGAGTGTGCATGTAATTTTGAAAGCATGATTTTTATGATCCCCGAGTCATCTTATATAGATTATTCTAGGAAAAGATCCAGCTGTAGGGAAAGTTAATGACATCATCTTTTGTAGTTTCATAAAATGGAAAGGAAGAAGCTATTCTGGATTCTTAGCACATTGCTGAGTTGACAGGGTCTCAAACGCTTTTCTTGAAATTCTAATATCTAGCTGAAGACAAATATGAACTTACCTTCTTGCCTCCAATGGAGTTCCATTTATCTCCAAATGCTTTATCTCTAAATAATGCCAAAATATCCCTCCAGAAATTGTTTAACACATAGGACCGTAAATATGTTTTTCATAGAGTAATTTACTTACTGTGGGAATGGTGGATCAGCAAATAGCACAGAGAAGCTGACTAGAGAAGGACACTATGAGAAATTCTAGGAGGACTGTTCTACCTAGCTTTCTACTATGAGGACATAAAGTCCTTATGAGTGTAAACACTATATTGCACTACCAGTTTACATGGCAAATTTTTTAATAATATAGTACAAATATTCCCAGAAAAGTGATATCACATGCAGATAGTCATCCTTTGTTAACGCTTTCATCAGGAAAAAGCAACTATATTTTAACAAGAAAAAAAAAAAAAAAGAATAGATTTCAATGGATTGCAAATAGGAGTGGCTGGAGAACCACATATACCAATGGGCATTTATCAGTTTGAGAAGTACTTTAACATATTGGTTACATGCAGTGCTACATATGGAAGAAATTACTTAGACTAATAGATTTTCAACACATTCACAGCAAAGGAGGAACTCACATCTGCTTGATTGACAAAGCTGAGATAAGGAATTGTATCTTTGTGAGCCAGATAACTAGATTACTTGAATAAACCCATTAACATCACACCGAAATTTTCTAGCATTCCAACTGGAGAGCTTCCACGACATTCACACATCTAACCACTCACCCACAAAAGCAAGGAATGCTTACTACTGTTTTGTGGCAATATGTACAGATGACACAGAAATTGCAGCAAGGGATCCTGAAGCAAAGCTCATCATTAGTCACATCCAAAAAATACCTATTGATTGTTGAAGCGTGCTTTATCAATAAAGAAAATTAAAAGCAATTAAATGAAATTGAATTAAACCAAGTAATAAGCGAAGATTTTTTTTCAAAGCTTGGATGTATTTCTTTCCTCCAAAGTAGATGAAAACTGCCTGAGTTGCCATTTCATAATCTGCATCACCACAATAACTCTAAAATTCCATAGATATTAGGGACTATCAAAGCCATTTTCATTACCAAATACATCATTCATTAACGTATCTGACTCCCTCATTTTCATATTATTACCCTTCACCTACACGTCAAATTGTAATTCACATGTCAAATTACAGCTCTGGAAACTGCAGCTTCTCAGGAAATTCACTGTAAGGTTCAAAAGTTCTAGCAACTTACTTCAGTGTTTCAAGTGACATTTGCAAGTTATAATTTCTTTCCTGCTCCGGCAATTTTGAGAACTCCACTAAGCATGGGTGTTGTCTTTTGTTGTCATCTCTAACCTGAAAAGACAGTAAAGAAATAAGTTTAATGTGTCTTAAAAACTAGAAGAAAATTTAAAACAGACCAAACCACAAAGTACTTCAAGCTGATCCTGTCAGAATTACTCAAACTGAACAACACTTCAAAACAAAGTATGCTGTATTCTCAGTGCATGATCATTCTGTTCAAGTAAGGCAGAATTTGCATTTGCAAAAAAACTTCAGATTTGCAGATCTCAAGTGGAATAAATGCTAATTTGTATATTTCATTATACAGCTGTTCACCACAAATATGGAAAGTTCAAGAATAGTGCAATCTATGTTATGTTTTGACATACAGCCATAAAATAACAACTCATCTTCAGCACCATGTTTGAAAAATTACACATTCAGTTTGTATAAACATGTTGATATGAATAGCACTGAAGTTCTTACCTGACAAAAGTAACGATATAAAGGATAAATCTACCCTTTCTCTTAATTCAGAAAATGTTTGGGTTTTAGTTATGTCCAGTAGTATACAAGCAGAACGCAACCGTTCAGCAGTCACAAATGATTGGAACATTAACTCACTTTTACTGTAGTGACAGCAGAGTCATGAAGGCTATAATTTCCAAAATCCTACATTTTATAAACTTAAAAATTTGATCAAAAATAGTTTTAACCTGCACTACTTCTATACAGTTTTAGTCTAATGCTGGCCACAACTAGGAAGGGCAACCTGAGAGGCTGGGATAACTGAACATTCTGCTGCTCTCAGCTTTGCATCTTTATTGTGCTACAGCTCAGTCAACAAAATCTACATTAGTTTGCAAATATTAGCTAAAAGATCCCAATGAAAATGTTAACGTTTCCTCAATTGAGACTACATTTTTATCCATACATTAAATCACTTTTGCATCCATCTTTCATGGACCATAAGCTCACCATTTATATTAATCTTTAAAGCTCCAAAGTGAAAGTTATTGAAAAACAACATTATTAACAACTTTTGATCAATTAGATAATTCTGCTGGAAAATGGAATGTTAACAGCTGAAGTTAAGAAGCCTAATTGTTACACTTTTTCCAAATGGATCTTTACTCATTTGGTGAATCTAGAATGGCTTTTAAATTATTTTAGCAGAAAAAAAGACTAAGGCAGGAATTCTCAGTGAAGTGGTACCCTTGAATTGGGTGTAATCTGCTCAGAACAGCTTGATCTGTTTTTCACGTACAGAATCAGATTTGATGTTTAAAAAGGGTAAGAAAGTCAGTAGCATATAAATTGGCATGAAGTTTCTGAATTTCAGAAAAATAATCTATCACACTTAAACTGATTGCTTGCCTTGCATATTGCATCAAATAAAAGAGCTTTTCTTTGGGTATTTTAATGTAAATGTCTTAAAATGAAAAGGCTCTAGCACGTGTTAATCAGGTATATCTTCCTTGTTCCTTTCAGTATACTTCCCTGCCACTGAAGGGATTGAGGAAAACACTACCTGTGCTCCCGATCCTGCAACCATTCTCCCTAACGACCTGAAGTCCTTTTTAATCACTTTCGGACTTTTCTCTGTAATCTCGTCACTACCAGCTTGGATAACCAAATGCGGGTATTAGTCTGAGGGCCGCACCGCATCAGGGAGTTTCCTGATAATGTCCTTAATCCGGGCCCCAGGGAGGCAGCAGACTTCCCTGTGGGAGTGATCCAGTCAACATACGGGGCCCTCAGTTCCCCTCAGAAGGGAATCACCTACCACGATTACCCTCCTTTTCTTCTTGATTGAACTCGTAACTAAGGTGTGGGGGTGACTGACTCTCCCTGGATGTCTTTCCGGACGGACCGTCCTTTCCATCCTCACTCACCTGGCCCTCAGTTTCCAAAGCCCCATGTGCAGCGGTAACTGGGGAGGCAAGGGAGGCCGGCAGAAGGTTCGCCTGCCTCCCCGAGGAGGGACCTGTTTCCATTCCCCCCCCCGTCTCTTAGGTCCTCTCCTCTTACCTAGTGGCAAGAGGATAGGGGGTCCTCTGCCTCATGAGAAACCTGTTGCCTTTGCCTCAGGGATGGGAGGGTCTGAGTCCACCAATCTGTCTCCCTCTCACACTCCCTTATAGTCCTCAGCCTTTCAATCTCCTCTTTCAGCTCAGCCACCATGCTAAGCAGATCATTTACCTGCTCGCAGCAAATACAAGTACTGTCTCTGCAGTCCTCCATTCCAAGGGAAAGGCTCCGGCACTCCCTGCAGCCGGGGGCCTGGATACCTACACGTTTGCGTGGGATCTCTGTCTGGCTCACCACATTTCTTTTGCCTACAGCTTTTGGCCAGGTTACAACCATCGTTTTTCCTGCCTGGGTGACTGACCGCCCAAACTGCTGCGACACTCCCAGAGGGCTCTGCCACGCCCGCTTTGTTCCACCTCGGTGGGTTGATCCCTGCCCTCCTGAGGGCGTTTAAATACCCCACTGAGGCTGGGACTCCACCCACGCTTCGCCCGCCTCTCCCGCGAGAGATGCCTGCTCGGTGAGGGGGGTTGGACAGCTCGCCATGTGTATCCCCAAAACAACCGAACTACAAAACCCCCTTACCAGAGTTTTTGCTGGAGTTCTTGCCGCTTTTGCCGAAGCGCCGCGAGGACGGCCCGGCTCCAGAGGTTGATCGCAGTGACTGATCACTACGATCTGATCTCATGTAGGTGTAGTGCTTAGGGACGTGGTTTAGTGGGGGACTTGTCAGTGCTAGGTTAAACGATTGCACTAGATGATCTTACAGGTCTTTTGCAATCTAAGCAATTCTATGAGTCTATGATCATAATAAATAAATAAATAATTTATTTATAAATCCCTATACAGTATCTAAGATTACACTTAAATAAAATCATAATATTGGGACATAAACATTGTGTCTTAGATCAGGGGAAGGAAAAACAGTCAGTCACCTGCAAACTGTAAACTATTTATAAAGTTCCTCTAATTTCAAGTCCTGAATGTTAATTATACATGAGCACCCACAGAGTGACTATGAACATGGATCACCGATAGCTGAAATTTATTTTTTATCATCTTCTATTTTTGTCAGTTCTGTGTTTTTCTAGAACTATCTAAACCTTACACTACCACTCAATCTAGTTTATTTAATCCCATGAAAAAATTCTCACATTTCTCTATAACATTTCTGAGTAACATATTTTTGCATTTTGTTCTAAGTACATAATAATTATCAAATTGAACAGCAGTCACTTGTTTATGTTTTGGATTGAAAAATATTTACAATCTCCAGGGGATATTTATCATCATTTGATGGGATTAACACTCTTTGGACAGGCAATACAAGCAATTAAACTGTCAAGCTACTTGATCAAAATCATTAGCAGCTAAAATGAGAAACATCTTTTAGCAGATACTGAAAAATGTTTATTTGCAGATTTCTTTCTAAGACCTATGGTAAACTGCATTAATAAAGATTCAGTATAGACTCCAATAAGAAGGACCACTTTAGATCTGTGTACAGCTACTTTAAATCTTGGGCATCAGGTGTTTTCCTCAGAATTCCAATGTTAACTGAATTTCCCCTAGTAGCACTCTTTTCATTCTACAGCTATAATGAATAATACTTCTATTATATATTCAACATATTTTGTAGGTTGTCTTGCCATCCTCCTTTATTTTTTTCTGAGTACAATATAAAAATCTATTGACTTGCAAATACATTATATAAGTGACAGAACTCTTGACACCTATCAGTTCTTAATTTTTGTGGCTCGTTTTAAGTGTACAGTGAAACAAAGATATACAGATGCATCTGATGATTTCAAGTTGGACACCTAAATACCATTCAGATTTACCATGAAGCCAGTTAACAAAAGTCCTTAATTTTGCTACATTAGCTTGTCATTTTACTTTGTTACCTGTATAAAATGCAGCAGTAATATCGCATGCAATATTGGGTATCACTTTGGTGATGCTATGCACAGATCGGATGAAACAGATATGTAGGAGGGAATATAAAATGCAATCTACAGCAGACTTTTTTAATAATCTGGAGAGACATTTAAATCTACAGATTCTCTGTCATTTAGCCTTTAAACTTTTTGACTTGGTGAAAAAACACCACTAGCTACTATATATAATGCATCTTGCTCTGAATCAAAAAAAACAAATCGAAGATTAAAGGACTCGTGTGTGTCTAAACCTGCCAATTTCTGTTTCATGCCTTCCCTCAATACTCAGTAACTGCAGTGCATCAATTCAGATAACTAGAATTGGCAACAGTGGCTTAAACTGATAAAATCATCTGTGAGAAACCAATATGATAAAGGAGTCAGTCTCCAGAAGATGATCAGCATATACTTTGCCACATTCCCAAAGTGAGCACATCCAATCATACAACACTAAAGCCAGAGAGAGAAAGCTGAATAATTTAAAAGATTTAGCACCTGGCTTCATTCTGAATGTAACTACAACATTTGTCGCTGCTTAACTTGATATTTGCTATACATTGTTTAAATTAAAATAGTGTTCAACTGTACAATTAGATTCTCGATGGTAAGTAATGGTACACTAAAAGTTCCTGCAGATTGCTTCACAGCTGGTATCATTATACCACAATTAAAATGTTTTGACACATTAATTTAACTGGGGTTTTGTGTTTGATTTGGTGGCAAAAGCAACAACAACAAAAACATCTAGAGATCTTCTCTGTTAATCAAATCTAAGTAAGTACTGCCATATGCTACACCAAATATAATACCTATGCCCAGTTACATTAAATCTGTAATCTGAGCTCCTCAGAAGACCAGAATCTTTTTCGTTACAAAACCAGAATACATATATGTTTCTATATGTGCATACATGTTTTTACATTTACATCTAGTATCTACTGTATGTTTCCATATACTCTTCACAGCAATAGTTCTTCATAAGCAACTCCATTTGGGATCCATATAACTAGCCTGTACACTTCTTTTATGATTGATTTAAAAATAAAAAGAATCTAAATCAACAAAATAGACTGTATTTTGTATCAAAGCCAGAAGCCACATTTTTTTTCTGTCATACCCCATGAAAAGTAGGAAAGAGATAAGAAAATAGCTATGTGGAGCACCTAATAGAGACATGAGCCTGAAGAAGTGGCGAGAGGGAAGGTGAAAAGCAGATTTAATGGAATTTCCTATAAGTAATAATTGTTTTTCATGAAAAGTAAGTTTGGGACTTCTGAAAGAGTTATGTCAGTCAGCACATGTGAAGAGAACCAAAACTAAGTGCTTTTATTGGCTTACTCCACCAGGCCACTAAACTTCTTGCCCCAAGAACAAACAGAAGGTGAAAAACCTACTATGTGCTTTCTGTCCTGGCTGAATATTTTCAGCACCAAGCAGCTTTACTACCAGAATTTTGGTTCAGAAATACACAAGCACTGTTGGTTTCCACTTGCTTCTGACGGAAAGTGTCTAAAACTTTACTAATTTTGGAAGGATGGAAAAAAATGCAGTCCCATTAGCACACTGAAACCAATGTGCTGAATAGTACTACGTAATTGACATGAAATTAAGTTGAAGGTACAATACCGGTCCATACTGCCAGCCAAGTTCAATCTTATTCATAACCCAAAGTTCATGGATGTTCTCTGCTAATTTTTCTCTAATCCTTTCCAGGTGGGGAGGCAAAACAATCTAAAGAGAGAAGAGTGAAAGAAGCTATTACAAATAAGTTGTTTGACAGTGCCACCCAAACTTTCGTAACAAACTTTGTACAAACCAGATCTCTCAACTAAACCTAAATTATCATTCAGTTCTTACTGACTAAAGTGAGTGAGTATTCTTAGATCAACAGAAATACTTTAGCCTATGCACTTACACGTTCCAGAGTTTGACCAGCAAGGGAAAACAGTTTTAAATCCAGCACCTTCAAATGGCACAGAATACATCACTGGCAGCTGGCTAGAAACGACTCAAACCAATACAATATCTCTGCTTAAAAAATGCTAAAGATCTCAACAACCAAGGAAGGTAATGTGAAAAACACTTCAGACAAATACAAGCATTTGAGAACTGAATCCCATTAAAAAAAAAAAATTAGATGATGATGACAGGTGACAAATCAGGACAGCACATCACTCTACCTCCAAAATTTGCAACCAAGTCTGCTTTACCTCAAAAACCAGAGACATCAAATATACAGTGCTGTGAATCATGATGTTACCCTAATTGTTGGTATAACAGAACAGTAATTACACAACACATTTAGAATGCAGTATTTAGTGCATAACAGCAACAAACTAGCAGGTTTGTTCTTTTCTATGTGTTCTTTTTCATGTGTTCTTTTTCAGGAATGAGTTCCTAAATATGGTAAAATCTGAGCACATGGTATACAAAAATTTGTATCATCTCAAACTCTGGTCAAGTGTAAAATGAATTCCTGTTTTCTGTGATCAGAGATGGAGCTCTTCGGTGTCAAAGAATTTCTGCTCTTTGCAACTAGGTAAAAAAAAAAAAAGAAAACTATGACTTCAATGTATACCATTTACTGCCCACAGAGAGTCAAATGCCTCTCTCAGTAACCTGCAAGTCCAGTAAAGAATTAGAGCTGAAGCTGGTCTAAAAGTCTTATAATACAAAGTCTTCAGTAATTGTAATTAAACAGTAATAAAAATGTCTAACAACAGAACAAGAAGTTCAAATGTTCTTTTTTGCCTACCCTAACACTAAGAGTAAAACTTTATTACAGTGTTTGTGAACTGAAATACATGACATTTCTAGTAAGCACACCATTTATCAGCTTCTCACAATGGAGCATACCAACCAAATGCCAAGAAAAAACAAGCTTGAGACAAGCTGCAAATTCAGTCAAACGTGAAATAACATAGGCCTATAATATGTGTGCTTAAAAATGAAAATGCAGTCTTTCAGTTTCCATACCTGGCTAGTATCTACAGGAACTGGAGTGAAAGCAGCTTGTGACAGAGAGATAGTGGGACCCAGTAGGTCTCTTGTATAGCTACGATCCTGCTTGTACTCTCGGCTATGCTCCACTTTCAGCTTCTCTTTCGGAAGGACAGCTTCAAAGCAAGGGGCATATCCAGGTGGAGGAAGGAACTTGAACTCTCCATGGCGACCTCCAAGCAAGAAACGTACCCTGTAAAAAAACAAAGTTACTTTAGATAACTGAGACACCTCTGGTGTCAAACCTCATCAGTTTGTAAGCCTAGCAACTATTGAATGTTATTTTTAAAAAAAGAAAAAATATATTCAATGTTGCAGCTTCTTTGTGTTGTTTACAGTTCAACTTTCTCTAACTAGTGCTGGAGTTTATGAAGTAGGAGGTGCAAAAAATATGGGGAAAAGTAAACAATTCTTTCTTTTAGTTAATTTCCACTTCCATAAAAGTATTCTAAATCATGAGACCAAAAGAGAAGACAGAGCGAGCGAGAATAATCAGTTTACTTAGCACACCTATGAAGTAAGCAGCAGCCTTTTGAGTCTCAGAAGGCAGAGATTATAACTCAGAGTAATCAATCAACTACCTCTGAACTCTCTCCATTGAGGACTTCTCCATTCCCTCTCATTTGAGAAACGAGCCTGAAAACTCCATGGAATATGTTTCTTTCTTTTCTCTCACACAACACTAAATCCTTAGGGGACAATAAAAAAAAAAACAAACAACCTATATTTTCTTCCATAAAACGTATACTTGTCATACTAGTAGAAAACTAGGGGAAAGCATGCTTTTACTCATTACGAAATGGTGAACTGGTCATGGTTTTTTGTCACAGAAAAATTCAATGAAAGAGGTGATCACGAAGTAGCAATGACGTAATACTGAAAAATCTTCCCAGAACATTGCCATCCAGAAGGAATCAAAAAAACTACCCTTACAACAGAATCATTTTGTCTCTTTTCTGTTTACTGAGTATCTTGTAAGATTTTTGTCAATTCTACACTGGAACACTCTCCAAAAACTCACTCAGCACACAAATACTATCTGTCAAATATTTCTCTCATGACAGAGATAAAGCACGCAGGTTTATACTTCTGCAGCTCATAGCATGCATGTCTATAGTTTTACCACATCATATCTCCTGTATTATCCAAGGCAAAGTCTAAAGAAGTGCATTTTGCCTCCGGAATGAGAGGCTGGTATGCCCGCTGCGTGATAGCTCTTAGCTTCTGTATTATTCACCACACTCTTTGAATGATCCCTCACAGAGCATTGCTCTGTCTCCAACAGAAATCAGCTTTCAGCCTTTACCTTTGCCAGTCCTGCTAAAGTTGGTTCCCCCGCTGGAACATCACACGATCTTTTTAAATATTATAATCCCAAATTATTTAATACACGGAAGCAGAAATCTGGCACCTCAAGAGTGACTTGAAATTTTATAGAAAACCAGTACAGCAACCAGAATACAGATTGGCCGATTCATATTTACACATCCTGCTGAAAAGGAAGTGTATCACTACCATTTCTTAAGGTAAGTGCAGATAATGCATCTTCAAATAATAGTTACTACCTCATAACAAGTGAGTTAGGGCAAATATATTTTTAATATCAAAGACTGATGTTTTTCTTCCCATATAGGTAAAATGCTGTCCTGGAGTGAATGTGTAGCAATGTATCAGCTACGAAATGACAATGAAGCTGTTTCTAAGGTCTATCTGCAAACCACCTGACTACACTGGTGTGCTGAAAAACAAACAGATGCACTATCTCTTCAGGACTCCTTTGTAGCTCTCACTATCCAAGCACTGGAACTGTGCCAAAGAAGCAGATGTCAGAAAGGGAAATATTCAGCATATTCACACATACAGAGAAAAAAAAAAAACAAACAGAAAAAAACCAGCTACACAAGATGCTAACTTTATTCCTGCAGAGAAGCTGACAACTGGGAAGAAGAGGCCATCTATGTTGAAATTCTCAAACATTCCTTGAACTGGCTGGCCATTTATCCGGAAAGAGATGCTGGGGGCACTCAAGTCCAAACAGCAGCTAATAACATCATCAGTCCTTAATAGATGTTGGTTGGGAGAATTTACTGTTCGTGCTACACAACCTATGGAAGTAAAGGAGACACATTTAGCAAAACTTCTGAAAGTTGTACAGGTTTTCACAGCAGCCTAAAAAAAGGGAAAGAAAACATAGCAATAGAGCACAAATGTGTTAATACACAAATATCTAACCTGTAACTTCCAAGCTGATTTTAAGCTCGCAATATAGTGAATAGAAGCATACAATCATATCTACAAAGCTATTTTAATCATAAATAATACAATTAAATTACATTTAATGTAAGTGAAAATAATTACTGATACCCATATAAACAGTCAAAACCAAGAAAACTAAATTTTATTCCTCGCAGTAATAGAAGTGCAAACTGGAAAACAACCATTAGTATCTAATATGGAACCTAATGCACTTTACTAAAGAATGCTTCATTATTCAAGGTAAGAACAAGTATCGTACTTCAAATTTTTTAGGAAAAGTAAGGTACTTTCTGTTATTGTGTCCTGATTTTGGCTGGGATAGAGTTAATTTTCTTTCTAGTAGCTGGTACAGCGCTGTGTTTTGGGTTAGTATCAGAAGAATGTTGATAACACGGATGTTTTCAGTTGTTGCCAAAGGGGTATTCCATACCATGGGACGCCATGCCCAGTATATAAACTGGGGGAGCTGGCCGAGGGGGGAGCGCTGCTCAGGAACTAACTGGGCATTGATCAGCCAGTGGTGAGCAACTGCATTGTGCATCACTTGTTTTGTGTATTCCAATCCTTTTATTATTATTATTATCATTTTATTACCGTTATTATTAGTTTCTTACTTTCTGTCCTATTTAACTGTTCTTATCTCAACCCATTAGTTTTACTTTTTCCCCCCCCCCGATTCTCTCCCTCATCGCACTGGGGGAGCTGCGTGGTGCTTAGTTGCTGGCTGGGGTTAAACCACAACATTAAGGGCCATGTCATGGTACCCTTGCAAACTTGTGTGAGATGATAGTACTCAGTTCCATAATCAAACTACAAACCAGCATTTTTCTGGCATATGCAAAGACAGCAGCAATTTTGAGGCATATATATTCAGTAACATATGTATTTTTCTTTAATAAGTTTTGTATGAATTCTAAAGGATCATTCTCTCTTGCATCAAATTACATTTACACAAGCACACCTGCTTCCCAAGAGAAGTAAGCTATGGAACACAGAAATAGAAAATGACTGTTTCTGAAATGTACTGCCATCTACAACAGAAAATTTTACAGAAAAGCATGGAAGTTGTATGAAAATATCTCCAGACATATTTTTCAGAAATAACATACGCAATGTCTGCCAGAGATAACCCATAATGCATATCAAGAACAGAGCACTTTTTAACTACGCTGTCCAACTTTTGTAAACATCAAGGACTTAACTAAAAGCACTATATTTCCAAGAAGATGATGAAGATTTCGTATGTTTTTAACAGCAGCAAAAATAATAAAAGAAAAATCTCAGTAATTCTTCAGCAGATAAATTTTCATAGACACATCACCACCACCTGAAGGAAAAATAAAAAACAACACTTCTGACACCCTACATATGTAAAATGACTTCCTGATACTGCCACATAATCTGCAGGTGGTAGGACAGATGCTCTTGTGCAATCTGCCCGTCTTGACAGGGAAGTCAGCAGTATAGTCGGGGAAAAAAAGAGTTTTCAGATGCTCTTGCTGCTTCCCTACACCCTTTCAAGACAGGATGTCCTTAGCTTGGTTGCTAATAGTCAGTTCCATGAGCGAAGACGGGGAAATGACATGGAGCAATCCTAAGGGCCCCTCACAAATCGAGAAATCTATAGGAAACACTGCTGAGAAACAGAGTAGCAGTCACAGCGTAAGAAATGGCTTGCATGGAAACTACCTTCTACCAGCTCTACACCCCAAAACTCACAGAGCACAGTAGAGAATAGCAGAGAAAAACATCACAACAGCTGAGAGTTAGCTTCAGATAAATCACACAAAGGGACAATTATTTAATGGCAGGGATAACTAAACTGAGTTATCAATGAAGAGTGACTACTTCATTTCCTTAAACCATAATACTTGAGACTAGATGCCTTTTTAGATGTTAAAATTTAGCCAAATATAGGTTATGGGGATCAATGCAAGGCTGACTGTTAACAGAAATATGTACTGGTCTTTGATGAATACATAGACGAAATGATCTAAGTGCCTTTTCTGGCCGTAGGCTTTAAAAATCTGTGAGTTCCACTTCTCCATATTAGAGAAGTAATTGCAGGACTGAAGAAACAAATGTAAATTAAATGTGATTCTGGTAAAGGCTTAGTCCAGAACAGAAACTCAGGGACAGAAATTATTGTTGCTATTCATTAATGCAGTAAGTGCTTTGTGCTCAGAAGATTACTCTTAAAATATCATTGCAGAGACTGACCAAGATGCAGCCTTGGATTGTGGAAGAAAAAGAAAGGCCATGTTTTTCAACACTCAACTACTTAAAGCCCTTCCAAGTTTGAGAGGTAAGTGTTACATGAGAATGCCAATGAAGACAGAAATCTTTTCAAATCTACCAGCCACATCCACCACAGAGATTAATATGCAAAAATTGCATATACAAAAGTGATCTGACTTTTTTGACTGGGCTGGATTATTAACTTGAAAGCCACAAACAATTGTTCATTTATTCTTTTGTGTCATTTCTGATTAAAAAGTTTCCAGTGGGTAGAAAAATCATTCTCATTTTCAGTAATCTTTTGTTACCTCCCTAAAAGGGACCCTAACTACAAAAGTTATTTCAGTTGGCTCATTATTTTCTCGTTCTTCTGTAATAATACTTGAGCTGACAAACTCAGTTATGACACAGCTTTAATGACACCATTAATTATGCATCATTGTTCCAAAGTAATTCTCACTAAACCTGAGAGGCAAAATGGCAGCTACTTTCCTAAGATGCCACTCCAGTCGATATGTTATTACTTAATAATACAATTCATTGCTATTTTGATTGGAAAATTCTTTTGAAATGTAAAACTGTATTCTTTTCCAAGTACCTAGCCACAATGCCTCAAAACTTCAAAGACCTTGAATGATACATACAGCTGACTCACTAAAATGTCTCTCTTGTCTGCTAAGGAGCTTTAGAAAACTTGTTCCTATCTTCATAGTGGCAAGAATCGCAAGTCCAATGAGCCTAACCCAGTTCCCAGTCAGTTCCATGGTTCACCACTGCCCGGTAATCTCTCAAAATCAAAGGAAAAAATTTTCCCTCAACAAGATCAAACCATAGTAGAAACTTTTTTCAAGAAGTTTAGGACTGTCCAAGTGTAGGACTACCCATTCTAAATGATACCTGGGAATCTTTTCACATAAGTTACATTATGAGGAAAAGATTAAGAAAAAGAGAACAAGCTTGCTTTCTTATTATTCTGATTTTGCTGAGCTAACTCAGTTTGAAGAGAGAATAAGATATTTGAAGAATCAACAGTAAGTACAAATACTTTAGTCCAGCTTCCTTTAACACTAGAATTTGCATACAGAAATTACCATTAATGAATAGATCCAAGCTGTGCCAATAATATTTTAAAGATGAATACCTGACCAAATACGCCATATGCAAGCTAGGAATATGATTCTGCAAGTCTTGCAATAAACAGTCAGTCTTAATGCATGTAAATAAAACACCACCACCACAAAAAAATCTGGTTTTAAAATGTATGGCAAAAAGTATACTTGAAAATATTTTTCACATCTAAATTATTTCTAAACTTCTAAACTAAAGATCCATATTAAAATCTGTTTAAAAAAGAAAAAGAAAAAAAAGAAGAGTCTTGTGAATTAAATCTCTGAGGCTGATTTTACACTATCACAAAGGAATTACAAATCTAGATGACTGTCAGACTTCATTTTTTGCACCTTTGAAGTTTTAAATAATATCTTTATAGTTACTGTAAAAAAAAAAAAATCCCAGGCTGAAATATAAATTATTAGTCTATCTGCATTACTTTGTATAAAACAATTTTTTTCAATATGCAATGTCAACTTAAAACATATTCTGATATAGGGTACCATTTACGTATATTCCTACTGTCAACTGAAACATCTGATTCACTTTTCTGCTGTTGAAAACAAATTCACAAGAATTGGAAACAACATCCCAATATTTAAAAAAACACAAACAAGCGAACAAAAAAAAAAAAAAAAATCAGGAGAATACCTGACCACAGATGCAGACCATCAAAGCCATAGGAATACAAGTCATCACCAACACCATTTCCTCCCCATTCTGCTCCTCCACCTGGGTAGGGTGAGTAGCCCTCTGTTGAAGCCCAGCCCACTCGCAGATGAGTTGATTCTGCAGTCACAAAGGGCTCTAGATGGTCCACCATAAGTTCATAGTACCATTTTCTGTATTGGGCAGAGCCTTCACTAATCCCCAAGAAGATGTTGGGTCGCATGCTTAAACAGAAAGAATAAAAGTGGTTATTAAAAACTTATCTCAAGAACATGATGAGCTACTGCAGACTTTTCATTAAACTAAAATTTCATGCTTGTTTTATGTGATTTAAACAACAGAAGTAATTTTATTTCATAGAATCATAGAATACCAGGTTGGAAGGGAACTCAAGGATCATCTGCCGCAACCTTTCTTGGCAAATGCACAGTCTAGACAAGATGGCCCAGCACCCTGTCCAACTGAATCTTAACTGTCCAATGTTGGGAAATCCACCACTTCCCTGGGGAGATTATTCCAATGGCTGATTGTTCTCACTGTGAAAAAGTTTCCTCTTGTGACCAGTCGGAATCTCCCCAGGAATAACTTGTACCCATTATCCCTCGTCTTCTCCATTTGACTCCTTGTAAAAAGGGAGTCTCCATTTTCTTTCTAGCCACCCTTTAAATACTGGAACATGGTGATAAGGTTTCCCCCTAAGCCTTCTGTTCTCAAGGCTGAACAAACCCCGTTCTCTCAGCCTTTCCCCACACGGCAGGCTTCCCAGTCCTTTGATCATCTTTGTGGCCCTTCTCTGGGCCCTCTCCAGCCTGTCCACACCTTTTTTGCACAGCGGGGACCAAAACTGAACACAGTATTCCAGGTGTGGCCTGACAAGCACTGAGTAGAGTGGGATAATGACTTCCTTATCT
>JAVKLA010000049.1:8277160-8317027 GCA_034782735.1 Sagittarius serpentarius
CGATCCCACTGGGTGGGGGGGGAGCGAGTGAGCGGCTGCGTGGTGCTGAGGTGCTGGCTGGGGTTAAACCACGACAACAGTTAAAGCAAAAAAGTGTTTGTTTCAGTAACTGAAACTGTATCCTCAATTCAGGTACCAATAATGATACTTTATGTGTTTGAACAGATGTTGAATCCTACATACAAAAATGACAGCTATTCACCAGTTACCAATAGAAATGTAGTATGTACAACGCTGCAGGTTTAATTTTACATGGCAGACTGCATTCTGTAACACTGATTATCCATTCAAGAGGATAACATTTACAAAGATACAAAAGTAAAGTGTCAATCTATTTCAAAATTCTCTTGTACCTTTTCCTTCCTTATTCCAAGTCTTGTATAACTCAGTAATTTGCAGTGGTTGTACCAATCCTTAATGTCAATTTGATGTTCCTACTGCTGATGATTTTAAAGTACTTCACAAGCATACTTGAAAGGCAAAACTATTACTGTGCTTATTCAATATATAGTTAAATACCAATATGTAGAGTCATACATCTAAAGGTCATGAGGGGAAAAAAGGAAAGAAAACTATGCTTTTCCATTGTGATTTTTGGGATAATACTGAATCTAGAATCTCATGCCAAAAAATCTGTCTTCAGACAATTATTACTGTGTCAGCTTTGTACTGAGAAAACCGTCCAATTTTGAATTAAAGCTGTATAGAAGTGTCCAAAATCAATGCTAGGTATATTTCCTCAATGGCTGGTTACCCGTTTTGTGAAAAATCTTTCAGACTTCTAGGATGAATGTATCTAGTTTTCACATCCCTCCACTGAATTGGGTTATAACTTCTATAAATATTTTCTTTCTACATACAAGCTGCCTCATCAACAAAAATGTAGCTCTAAGCTAGTGCACAGGATGCTTTTTGGTGTACGGAATGCAGGGGGAGGAAGAAGGGTTGATATGGGCTGTTAAATACAAGTCAGTGTAAAAGCAGACTTTATCGATCTGATTGCTTACAAAATAACTTGTTTTATCACATAAGACTAACACATTTTCCTTCTAGCAGTATGTGGGGTGTCTTTTGCCAGAAGTTTAAGTATAGATACTCTTCACTTTGTTACAAGTCAAACATTTAATCTCCTTAAAAACATAAACAAAACCTGCTTGACAAAAGCTATCTTTCAGAAAAGTCAAATCACTTATAAGTTATTGGTAAGATTACCAATTGAATCTTTTCTGCCTGAACATAGTATCAGCTTTATTATGCCTTTGTCCAGACTCCACAATTTAATCAACCTAATCATCCAACTTACTCTTTTTAAATAGAGGTTTATGAATAGAATTTTCCAGTCCCCTGGAAAAGTATGTTAAACAGCAATATCTTAGAAAGTTCCTTTGCCAAATATTTTTGGTGCGAGGTATACAAGTCTCAGTCTATCACTAAATGTTTTCAATGTTTCATTGTTTTTCTGACTTCTGAAGAAATAATCTTTTTTTCCTTATAACTGCAAGGATATGAATATTCTCATTCACAGCTGTCTAATGCAGGGGAAAAATATGTATTAACTACATTTGCTTTGTTTACAGCCGTATTTAGGAAAGACAGCTCTGCCTTCCCTGTATGAGATCCAAAGTCAGCTCAGAAGCTCAGTCAGTACCCATACATTTAAAATGTCTTCTCATGAATTTTTAACAGAAGTTTTTGTTAGTGATTTTAGTTTATCAGTTGTTCAAATTTATTGCTGCCATGGAATGATTCCCATGACACTATCTTTCCATGTGTTAAACACGTTGGTGTGTTACTGTATGTACTGGGGGAAGCCAACTCACATGGTTATGAAAAATATGAATGAATATATTAGCTATAAAATTGTGAAGTTCATTTCACCTTTAGACTTGAAAAGGTCTCCTTGTAATATATAGCTGTGGATTTTTTAATGTTTTTCAGCATCTAATAAATCCTACGAACTCTGAATTATAAGGATAATTTCTAGATTTCAACTTTTATTCTCACTAATGATTAAGACTTTTTAAAATAGACATAAGTTTGAGACAGAGGAAAATCCCACGAATCTTCACTTAAAGCCAGATTCTTCTGCCTCAGCATAAATTCAAACTCTGGATAAATATTTACTTTGTAAATATTACTTTGCTAGTTGAAGATGTTATTAGCTTCATCCCGTTATTAATGCCTGCTGGAAGGGCAGCTTCTACAACTCCACCAGTGGAAGGAAGGATGAGGGCATTCCCTTAATATCCCAGGCACTGGTGAAGCTGTTTGGCACTAAGTTCTTGATTTTGACCAAAGGTGATTAGGAAATCCTCACAAGATCACAAACACAAAGGCAATCGCAGGACACTGGCTGACAATACTTCGAAAGCACAGCTAGATCTAGACAAGAATCTTTAGAAGAGACTACAGTTTCACAGACTTAAAGCAGTTTAGAGCAGCTTTAGCTTTAGCTTGACCCATGTTTTGATTCTAATCAATATTGCAAAGAGTATTTAAAATCCTAGTAAAAATAAAATACCTTAACAAAAGTTTTGGAACTAAAACAGGTTTTCTGTAGTGACTATTTCTTTTAACCACAAATTTTATTCTGCTTTGTTCATAGATATGGATTTTTTCTTTTTCTTTTTACCTGCTCACATGGTTGACAAGGCGTGTCTGTAAAAGCAGATCTCTTCCTGGCAGGAGATTATCACAGATTAGATGTTGATTAGACCGCACAGCTACTCCATGACAAACACAGAGAGAACACAAAACATCCAAAACCTAAAAAAAAAAAAAAAAAAAAAAAGATTCTTTTAATCTTAAATATTTTTCATAATCACTGTGAGTTATTTCAGGCTATATAATGCTATATACCTTGTTACTGGAATACATGTAAGGGTATGTAATTCATCCAACACAGTACTTTTATTTTAAAACAATTCTGAAATTCTCCTGACAATATTATGACATATTCATCCTGCTTCCCTTGAGAATTAGTGTGTGTCAATGTTTTCATCAAAAAGAAGACAATGTTCCCCTTTGCTTTTTCAAACTGCTCATAAGCCTTTTAGGAAAAGTTTCATTCCTAATTATGAATACAGTATTAAAGTATTCAAAATCTAAATTCTACACAGAACAACGTGCTTGCTTTGTTCACAAATGTTCACCTAAATATACTTCTCTTCTTTGCCTACCTTATGGTTTCTTCCATGTTTGTCCAAAAGACAGATGATTGATTTAATATGTCCCTCCTTAATAATGTTTAGAGCTTCTGGGCTTTCCACCAACACACAGTGTAAAACCTCCAGAATTCCTGGGGAAAAAAAAAGAAAAATTATTTATTCAAAGTGCATATAAAATCATAACTGCACATAATACTTCCTAATGTATTGCTCAGCAACATGGAATAGTTTCAAAAATCATTGTATATGATAAACAAAACCAAAACAGGATTGATGTACTTCTAGATTTCCCAAAATAAGTGAATGTAGTAAAAATCAGAAAGGACAGGAAAAAAGCTGTAAACTAATTAGAAGTTTTAATAATAAATATGTGGTGATGATCAACACTCACAAATTCAAACAAACTGGGTAAAATACTGGTTTTCAGTGAAGTGAAGCCTTCACACTACATACATATTATATGCATAAAATATGCTCTCCATATTTTACAGTTTTCTATTTCTTCCCTTAGAAAACCATATGAACCAC
Organism: Sagittarius serpentarius; assembly: GCA_034782735.1. Taxonomy (NCBI): domain Eukaryota; kingdom Metazoa; phylum Chordata; class Aves; order Accipitriformes; family Sagittariidae; genus Sagittarius; species Sagittarius serpentarius. Next base: position 8,280,856 of record JAVKLA010000049.1, read on the forward strand.
TAATGAAATCATATACCTCTGAATTAGAGAGCAGAGGTAAATTCCCAGTCTACTGGCCCACTGCATATAATTTTCTTTGTATATGTAACAGCTATATTGGGAGCCACACTGATGTTCTTAAAAGAGCAAACAAATAGAAACTAGCGTGAAACTAAGATGTGCAAGGAAGTAAGAACCCCTAAATCTCTAGTGGCCCCTCAATTAAATGCAATTCCAGTCCCAATAAAGCAGCAGTCATTGCCATCTAGAATCATTAGCCTTAAAATGGTTCCCTGCAATGGGGCAGCAACACAGGCTCCCACATGTACTGGATCAAGTCACCGCTTGCTTTGGCCTCTTCCACATTTGGCAAAGACTAATTTTACACACGTGGTTCATCACTATCAGTTCCCACAGTTGTTGCCACACTGAGAAAAATCAGAGCACAGACGGAAAGCTGAGAAGCAGTCTTAAACCTAGAGGTATACAATTCCTTTTTGAGCTGTACATCTCTCATTATTCTGACTTCACCCCTGTATTCAAGACAAACACTCCAAACACTCAGCTTAACCCTTGCAAAGCAAGATCTATAGCATGAGTCTTCCGCTCTTTGCCATACTCTCTTTTACTAAAAGAAAAATGTAGCACTGTAAACTCCCCTTCGTGTGGAGGAAAAACATTCATCAGACAAAAACGCTGCCTCAGTAAGAGTACTCTGGTCTTTCTTTAAGCCTAGTAAGGAAGAGATCATCAGCCACTACAGCTAAGACTAGGGTCAGCTAAGGAAAAAAAGTGCCAAACAGCTGCTAACTGAATACAGATTTTTAGTCTCAGTGCCAGGACAGCATGATGACACAGAAATATTAGATTTGAAACAGTCTTTATGCTGATCAGCTGCCTCTCTCTCACTTGAACACTCCAGATAGGATCTAAAGCTTACAGAGGGGATCAAGTGCTTTTCTGTTAGATTTCCACTGGTTTTGAATAAATCACTGAAAAAATGTGTATCATAAATAAATGACTGCTTATATTTAAGAATTTAATATTAATATTTAAGGTTGTGGTTCATCCACATAACTGTCCTTAGTATGCATCTGAGGTTTTCTGAATTTGTAAACAATAAAAGCAAGCTTTTCAATTTGTAAACAAAAAAAAAAAAAAAGAATTGCAAATTTCAGGAAAAATAATATGTATTTTGATTTATCAGGGGAATTTTTACACACACACATCCCCTTTTGGTTTTTTGAAATAATTCCTGAGTAACAATACAATATAATCTGGAACGTTATAACTAACTGATCATAAAGCCTCTCGCAAACCAAAAATTAAAAAATAAAAGTTAATTGAGCAAGCATTTTAGAGACAACCAAGCAAAAATTAAAAGAAAAGCTGAAAACCAGAAACTCTGAACAAAATTTAAATTAATGAGTATAAAAAAAATGTTGGAACCAACATATCTGTTTCTGCGAAGTATGAAATGCATGCTTATGCACTGAACAATGAAATGCATGAAATAAGTAATAATTATGAAAAAATTACAAACTAGTATTAAAACCATTATTTATGAGGAATATAAATGGCCAGTAGTTCCAAGCCTAATCTATTGTCTTTTATCGGATCAGCAGAAAATTCCATGTGGAGAATTTCCCAAGTATCTTATTGAGGAAAGGAATATTAAACACCATTTAAAAAGTACAGAAATAACCTGCTTATACAAAGATATGCATTTGTAGACTTAGGACATGTTCCAATGTTACACACCAGCAAAGACTAAAATACCTTCAGTTCATGAATTTTTTAATTGTTAATTTCAGACCAACTCATATTACACTTACTTGCATTTGGATCAAGGTATAGCTCTATTAAAAACAAAAGTAAAAAGACCAACACAGCCAAAGAAACTGTAGACCTCCTCCTAAAGAAAAACCAACAAACAAATTATCTTAGAAAGTACAGAAACTGGGCTGTGTAGACTTCTTACAGAGGGATAAAAAGATACGAAGAATGTTCTGAACAGTCATATATCAACAAGGATTTTTAAATTTTTCTTTAAATTTAGATTTTAGATTCCCATCCTTGTTAAGACCAAGTGACTCTGCCAGAAGAGGCAATGGTTAGTTTTAACTTACTTGCTATTTGAAAGGTAGTTTCATTTTCTAATTCCCAAGAAAATCTGATTTAAAATGAGGATTGGAATTCCAGCGACTTCAGTCATGGCTGCAGTCATCTGACTTCATTCGGATGTCTCAGTTTAGTCTCAGACAACCTACAGCACCATCACCTTTTATCCCCACGCTATTTAATGTTTTTCTCCAGGCATCTGGAGGAAGATATGCTGTCATCACTCGTAAAGTGTACAGATTACTCAAGGACTGAAATGTAGTAAAGGTGGAAGACAACAGATACAGTGACAATTTGATTTATCTGGGAAACAGGTTTCAAACAAAGTGTGTGTTTTAATATGTTTGAAGACAGTCATACATATGTAAACAGAAAATGCAGGTGACCCTGTACAGATACTGTAGACTATTTTCCTGTACTGTGCAGTAGCTCAAAAAAAGTCACAACCACGACACAGTGAGCTAGACATGAACTTGCAAAGTGATTTTGTAGCCCTGAAGGTATAAGCAGAAAGTCTCAAAAACTAACAGAACATATTAAACCTGAATTTGACAGAGGTATGATGTGAGCTGCAATAGATGTATACTTCCAATATTGGCAGTAACAATATTGATAAACAGGATAAAAACCTGAGTCATGAGAGCAAGTTAAAGGAATAGGTGCCCTGCAGGGATTTAGCAGGAGCATAATCCACCCAGCCTGCCAACTAGACAGGAAGGGGTCACTTGAACATGGTCAAAGTACCAAGGCAGGTAAGAAAAATTTTACAAGAAGATCCTCAGTCTAGAGGGGTAATCTGTATGTAACAAGACTGTGTGCCACAGTGATCTGGGAATGCAGGGAGATCACTACATTCAAAACATGGTAATTTAAAGTTTGCCACCTCTCACTGTAGCACTGAAACACACTTTTAACAATAGAAACAGTAATCCAATATGAAATTATACCACATAATGTAGGTGTGGTAACAATAACCTTGGAATTTTCAGATTTGTGCAGGCAGATTCATAACCTTAACTTTGTTTTAAAATGGTATACAGGGTTCATTTTCTAGTCTTAAACTTCTCAAAAACAGAAGTAAAAATACTTTGAAGATGTAAACATTCAATAATAAGTGAATGTTATCAATTAGACCCAGATGCCACAGCAACTTCTTCAATTACTGCAGCATCTGAATGCTAATTATCAAACATATTTTGTTCTAAGGGCAAATTCCTTCTATTTCAGAAAAAAATTACATATGAATGCACAATGTCTCTTTGGACTGATCCACTTTAGATTGTCTACATAAAGACAACTGGACCTGATCCAATTTCATTGGAGTTGCTCAAGGCAGTAAAGCAGGAAGTGTTCAAATTTAATACGTATATCACAAACAATATGATATGCAGAGTATATAATAAAGAAGAGTGAAAATTCTTTCTTAATGACTAACAGATGAAAGGAAGCATATATTTTCAGGACAAGATGTTGACTCCTCTAATGTCTTATTCTAGAATACTAGAATTAAATGTACGCCCTTAAAAAAAAAAAAAAAGACTCAAAACCTGCTATTACCTGGTTCCAAAAAATGTTCACTTGGAGGATATCAGATCACTAACTTGCCCTATTCTATTTTTTATTACCTAAGTTTTAATGCCTTTAAAATTTTAGTAGGACTAGTTAATCCCATCTGGAATATATTGCAGAGTGAAAGACTAATCTAATCTTAATTCATGCATTGAAGAGACAGTGAAGCATTTGCATTGCATTATTCACTCAGCTCCTGTGAGATATCATTTCTAACATGGTCTACTCTCAGACACATTTATACTTGGACAAATCTTCATTTTCTCTCTTTTGATTCAGTGAAGATCAGGAACTGAATCAATTTCTAATCTGATTTGTACAATGAGCTCACAATTGCAGTTTATATATTTAATGCCTTTTTTCTGTTTTCATACCATTTTTAGTTCAAGGATAAGAAAAAAGTGAAAATACGAATTTTATCGGTAATAGTTTATGGCACCAAATCTTTATCCCAGCACATTAAAGAAAACACCTGCAGGAGATGTAGCTGATTTCAGTGTTGAAGGTGAACTTAATTTTGGTGTGATTAACAGAGCATGGTGTTTCTTCCTCACAAACACTCTACCTTAGAAAATAAATTAATTATTTTAGGTGAATATATGCAGCCAGGTATTCAGGTATAATGCAATCCTGTGTTTCTCGCTATTGTAGACCTACCACTGTAAATTAAAACAGTGAATATCCTCACACCAATCAAGCCACATCAAGCTTAAAATCTGGCATGCAAGCATCCCACATAAAATCACAAAAGCACATTTACATACCAAAAGCTAAACGTACTGTGCCTCTTGAGATAACTAAAGCACAGCATAATTAGCATCTTGTATAACTGACTCCCTCAAAACCAGAAAAAGTCCTAATTATAAAATCAGTTTTGGAGGCAACACGGAAGTTATGTTACCAGAACATATGGGGAAGGAGTTCAAGTGGCCTAGTTCCTGGAAGAACACTCAGAACAAACAAGCATTGCAAATAGTACCCTCAGAATTTTTGCAGCACGCCATGAGGTTCATTATGCAGTACGACTACGTCAGATTACATTGCATTTTACAGAATTCATCTCCTACCTTACTACAATATCATAAACATAAACATTAATTTTCAAACCTTATTTTTACTTTGACATTAATTTTTAAAAAATACATACATAACAAACTATGTAACACAGCATTTTTAGAGCTGTCATAACAAATTTCATCTCAAACCTCCAGAAGTTGAGCGCAAAGTTTTGCATTATTTCTGAAAATCCTAGCTCTGAGAGTTTCAGATGTAAAATTAGGTCTCTTAGGAAATAACTTCACCATGAACAACTGGGGAAATACATTGAAATTAAGAAGTTTGCAACTGCATAATCGTGAGAACTTTCTCCTTAGATGAATGCTCTCACACCAAAGGTGGACTGTAGTGGAGAAAAGACCTAGCCTAGCGATTTTATGAATTTTTAAATGCTTGTTTCAGTTTAAATTCTCTATTACTCAATTGTTCATGAAAGCAAAAAGATCACAGCATCTGCAGAGCAGGTTTCCCTTACAATAATGTAAACCGACATGAATGTTCAGTTATGACATCTATTTGGTTAGGATCTCTACACCTACTATACTAGAAACAATGACAGGATGATCAGCAAATCTCTAACTAGACACCAGTGCTATGAGCAGCTAACTGTCTGTAACACCAGTGGAGGACTGAAGTAGTGATACAGATTTAGCCTCATATGTTCCTGTTGCCTCATATATTGAGCAGCTCAAGGATTCAGAGTATAAACAAACCACGGCTGAAGCAGATAGGTGCATGCCTGGAGCAGGAAGTAATAGCATAGTAAAACAGGTCCCCCACCTTAAACCCATAGTTCTGCAGCAAAAACATCAAACAAAATTCTGCAAAAATACTTCTATGAAACATTGCTGGCTGGAGGGGCTTACATGGGCAAATACTTCCAAGTCTCTATACCAGCCTCCACCCCAAGACAAGAATAACTGACTTTTAAACTCTCTGCTTTTCCCAAGAGTTGACAAAGGAAAAAAATTCCAAGAGGAGAAGTATCTTCACAACTGCAATCACCCACTGCATGCCTTGCCAATCACCTAGTGAATGCCATGGCAGTTCACCCGTGGCTCTGAGAGGGAGAACACTCCTCCCACTGACATTTGACTATATTTTTCCTGATGCTGGCCAGTTCATCTCAGGAACAGATTTATGGCAAATAAACAAAATGCATGTGAATGTTTATTGACAAAGTTGAGGGGAACGCAAACACCTTTTTCGCTTTGTTTATTATAGGACACATCTGTTCTCATGGCTGCTGCTGACCTTTTGAAGACTACTGAGAGAAGAAATTTGATAATATATGTCAAATGGTGATCTGCAGCTGAGACAATTCCAATTTTTAGTTGGGAAACTCAGCAATAGCAGGATATTTCTCATATATTAATGCCACAGTAAAAGGCTGATGAGAACAACTGTGTTAAGCCTGTGACATTTCTTTTCAAATGTCTACCAGTCTAATATAAACCAAAGAACTTTTACAACGGGGGATATCTTCCCTTCCTGGCGTTCCTCCCTTAAGGTGTCAATGAATCCAAGGACACATATATCTGTGGCACAAGTATGATTCAGGAGTGGGAAGAACAGGATGGGGAAGGAAATTTTAATTCCTCTGTAATCAATGAAAAATTATTGAATGGAAGATTATTATGTTCCTTCCAGCTCATGAAACAACACACAGCACTAAAACAACAAGATGATGGGAATAAACTACGTAACTGGAAAGCTGTGTTACATTGTTCTCACTGTTGTTGTAACTATCCTGCCCATTGGTCTGACTAGAAATCTTCGGGCTTGAAAGAGTCTCAAGAGGCCGTCTTCCAACAAAACAGTAACAAATATTATATATAACACATAACAGTCACAACTGCAACTGGAAAACATTTCTTAGTCGGTAACTCAAGCAGCTCCAGCTGGGTGAGAGCAGAGAACAGAAGAGTGAGAGGAAATTATATGTATTAATAGTAGTGACAAAGCAAAGCACACATGAATTACAGAGAGATGAAAAAACAGACAATAAAAATTTAAAGCACAGCGATCACTGTGTTATTCAACACACTGAATATTTTTCAAATCTGTTGCTTTTCCTGCAGTGGATTCAAAACACCTTCCATGTGCTATTAATAATTAGCTCCTGAAATCCACCTTGATACCTACACGTACTGTGAAAAGGTGAACATGGACCAGAAACAGAAGATCAAAGAATATCAGATAAGGGATATCAATTACAGCAGCTAGAGCCAGGCAATAAAAAAGAGACAGGTTAAGGTAAGTCTCTTTCTGGTATTACAGTAAAACTATTATTACATTTAGTATAAGAGGTTCTATTAAATTGGTTAGACTACAACTCTGAGCATTTAAGTTTAATACAAATTATACAGGACATCACAAATATTTATACTGCAATGTTCTTATAGTAAAATTACAAAGAAAATAAATTACAAGTATATTAACGTTAACATTCATTGCAAAAATGAAACAAACTATTGAAATTGAGATCGCTGGTGGTAGCCCAAGCATTACAAGATTGTCTTTCTTTAGCTTCTTGGTTGCTTACAATTCTCTCTGCAGGACTATTTTTTACTCACTATTGACTTAAAACATAGAAATTTCTCAACTTCTGTACTAGAAGGTATATTCCAAATACATATCTTACAAACATTTAGTGGTTTCTCCTAGTAGTGCAACTTACGATTTGTATAATGGCAAAAAAATATGCTGCTAGATTATGTTAATGACCTATATAAAAAGTTGAAATGTCTCAAACCAAAAATGCTTTTACTGTGTTATTATTTCATATGTTAACATTACTGAGCATTATATGTACAACTCCTCCAATTTGTATTAATTGTATTTCTATATTTCCCTCTTCACTTTTAGTTACAGGGAAGAATAATTTGCAAGGCAAATTCCTTATCAGATATAAGAGCTTAATTTAGACTGAGCTCCTGCTTGTTTAACGTTTCTGTCTAGTGCATGTGAAAAATAAAGCTTTCTATAAGGAGCTGTTAACATTTTTCTCATTTCACCTTTTTCATAATTTCTTTACTCTTACATCTTGTGATTCACTTAACTGGCAAATCAGATATTAAAAGATCTCACCACATCAGACCCATGTTTCCAGTTACTGCTGTAACCTGTAGAACTCCAAAAAGTATTACATTGGTAAGAATAAAATTTAGAACACTGGCCTTACACTACGTATGGTTTTTTTATTCAGATAAATACTCTCACTAATCTCGGAAAACAGCAGTGGAGGGAATCAGGCTGCAGTGACATTTCTTACCAACAGTATTACTTTGTTTTTTGATCTTTATGTGATCACAATCTTGAAAAGCATACTTGAAAAGAGTAAAAAAAATATCAGTCTTAAGAGTCCAGAACTAATCACTCTATTTGAATCTCATTTCTTAGCTGCTGGGTCCAAGTTCGATTACTGTTTACTGTTCAGATGCCCAGATGACATCATTTTGGCATCTTTTCATGGTGAAAAGAACAGTAATTAAACCTTCATATAAGAAAAAAAGAAAAAGTTTGTACTTATACCGGTAAAATGGGGCAAGAGACTCCAGTATCACCTATAAAATCAACACTATTAATTGCAGAAACATAGTCCTAATATCTCTTCAGTAACTTCAAGATACACTTAGCAGAGGTTCTTTAATGCAATGAGATTTGTCTACCATCCGTTTACAAAATCCAAATACAGTGGCATGTTTCAAACACATACTTTTAAAGATAATAGAGTAGTATTGTTAAAAAAACACAAAATGATTATTCTAATAGGTACTGAAGACCATTTTTTTTAAATAAGCACATGCCAAATGTGGTAATCCAGATAACCACCGTTAAGGTCCTATTATAGACTACAACCATGTTAATAACTACATTTAAGACAGTAAAGAGGTACACAGTAGCAAGCTGTCAATGCCAATAGAAATCATATACCACCAAGAGAAATTCTTCAGATACTATTTACATTCACCTAATGTCTAATGTTCATACTACTTCTTTCTTATTCCACTCAAAAAGTATATTTTTCCAATATAGTCCAAAGAGATTTTTTGATCAAGTTTAGTTGCAGTATTCTTTAAAAAAAATCCATTGGAAACTTAAAAATACAATGTATCTGGCTGGCTGAGTAGGTTTAGGAGTACAGATTACTTCAAGGAAACAGAATCCAGGATCACCATTTCAGTGAGAAGTACAGTACAGGTCAACATAACTTCATTGATTTCCACTTTGAGCAACACAGAGGCTAATCGCATCTCATAGACACTAAGGGGTTAACATAGTGGTTCAGGAGGATGATAAGACATTAGCTAATGCCACAGAAAATAAATAAGCTAGCTTAAAGAATTTGTGTCTAAAGTGAGACAATTCCCAGATTCTCAAATCATAAATGTATCTCAGACATGCTCCTTCTTGTTAACTTAAACAGACGTTCAGAGCCCAGGAGTGGGAGAGGTGATGAAAAAGGGAATGTGTATGTATTATGGAGGTAACACTGTTACACGCAAACATATAGGTATTTTCCGAAGACCCATCTATTGCACATACTCAAGCAGAACACATGAACTTCCCCACATTACCACTACAGTCCTTCAAGAAGATACAAATTACATCCATTCCATATTGTTGTTGTTATATTTAGTTTGATGCAAATCCTGAAAAACATGCAGACTTCCAAAATGAAGGGAAGGGAAGGTACTAGAATTAGACAGAAAGCAACTTAACACAACTGAAATCATAGAACAACTGTTTCGCCAAATGGTTTGTTTGCCTGAATTAAAAGATAACATTACAACCAGTTGGTCAAGGAAAGGGAAAGACTGCTATAACTTAAGCTAGAACTACAACTGAAATCAATATGTAAAAATGTTACAGATATAAATCTCACTTTATTAATATAACTTACTCTCTCATAGGAAGTACTTCATGATAATTAGACTGAAGAAGTATACCACCAAATTTAAAGAATGAAAAACTGGTCAAATAGGAAGTTAAAATACTAAAAAGCATACCAGAAGAGGCTTCCAGTCTTTCTAATCTGCTGATCAACCAATCAAGAGATCCAGAAAATTGAGCACAGTTTTTACGATTCCCTCGAATCAGAGCCGCTATTGGAGAAAGAGAGAGAGAAAAAAATCACATCACAATTATAAGTCAATTTAAATTAAAAGAATCCCTGTCTTGTCCTGCCAGGAAGGCTCCAGTAAGATAGAGTCTTAACCTTTAATTATTGATGTTCTTGATTTAAATTTAAATAACATGAGTGATAGTTAGATTTAAGCCTAAGAAATACTCTTGGCATTAAATTGACCTTTAAGGTATCAGAATTATTTTGGCTTTACAATCGTCTCAGTAATCCCGACAAAGTGCTCTACATAAAGTAGCCAGTACTGACAGCACAGAAGTCAGCTGCTACTGTAGAAATAAATTTCTGTAAACCAGTATTCTTGTAATGACAGGAAACATTGGAAGAGCAGAATGTGAAACCAACAACATAGGTGATGAATGTAAATTATTTTCTATTGACACCATACCTTTGTTCAAGAATAATAGGAACTAAAACAAGATAGATGTCCAGGAATTGTTTGTCATACTTTTGACAGGGCTGTAGTGGGGAAGTAACTGCTTTGAAACTGTTTCACCCTCGTGCTTTAAGCTGAAGACTGAATGCACGCCCTGACTTGGTGGGTATAACTGACTAGACATCTCACTGAACACTGTAGATACCCACAAGCCTGCCCTGTCCTGGAATACGCGTGTTTGCATGTATGTGCAGACACACGAGCTCTCAGAGAAGCATCTGTTCCACTCCAAAAAAAAAAGAGTGAGGCACTAACATTTTGGTTTGGTGTGTGGAACAGTGCAAACTGCTTTTCTTAAGATTGTCTTCCAATTCTGCCAACAAATTATTTCAACCTGAATTTTCTATGGTTATTTTCAGCAGCAGAGACTGTTGGTCCTGCTAAGAGGCAATGGCCTCTTCAAATCTATGTTTTATTGCTGCAGAAATTCACTGTATTATATTGCAATTGTGTTTTCATGCTGTTTCATTATAAAAGGTTAAACTTACAGACTTGTGACATAAATATGATATGAAACTGTATCTGCAAAGGAGAAAAGCAATCTTGGAGTTAGATGCAAACAAGTCACTGCACTGACAGTTCTGTATCATGAGTAGAGAGATCACAATCCAATTGCTTCATAGCCAAAAAAAAAAAACAAAAACAACAAACCAAACCCACCCAAAACAAGCAAACAAAACAAAATCCAACCCCTAACAAGCAAAACAAAAAAAAACCCTTTCTCTTGCTGAATTATATGACAAAAAAATCTATACCCTGAAGTCTTACGTAGTTAATTAACCATGACCATAGTTATTTGAAAATACTTGGGCATGGTAAGAGGCGGAGTATCTTGTTAAAAGACATAGATTAGAACTAAGGAACACCTGTTTCTGTAAGTGACTTTTATATTGATTACAGGCAAGCCACATAATCTCACTGTGCTTCAGGTACGAACATAAAATGAAAGCGGTAATAGTTCATTGCTTAACACAACATCAATAAATTTCACTTCATTAACAGTAATAAGACACAGATGGTTTCATAAATGCAGCTCAGCAGAAGTTTGTGAAAGGTTAGTATTCAGTGGTTAAAGCTGTGCATTAAATGAGGCACATGGCCACTTAACATTGAAAACAAAAAATAATATCCAATAGTTCCTTTTATTGCCCGCTACTCTGAACAAGACTAGCATCCAGTTTTAAAGAAATAAAATCCAAGACGTGGTCAGTCAGATATTAAAGTCACACCATTACATATACTCCTGCACATTCTCTGGTGATACAAAAGGATCAAATACAAGTTCAGAGTGATTGTATCTATTTGTAATAGAAGAAGGACAGATGCCTTTGTAGATATACGGCAATCATTTTAAACTGAAAGAAGGTAGATTTAGATTGAACATAAGGAAGGAATTTTCTATGATGAGGGTGGTTGGACTAGGTGATGTTTAAAGGTCCCTCGCGACTCAAACCATTCTATGATTTTTGTATGTGATAGTATCCAGTCCCAACTCGTAGTCTGTAAACACCTGCATTCTCATCACAATGAAATATATCACAATGTCAATGACATGAAAAAAGCCATGAATTCTGGCAGCACAGTTTACTTTTATTTATGTGCAGACTCAAAAACAAAGCAGTGTTTGCTGAAGCGAGACTGAGCAAGCAATATTCATTTGTCATCCATGCAATTACTGTACAGCTCCAGCATTATTCAGAACAGAGCAATGGACAAATTCATTATAGCTAGATCAAAGCCAGGCTGCTTAAGCATTAGCTGCCAGAAGATAATGCAGTTAGGGAAGTAACGTAAGGGGGCAGGAGGGGTACGGAGACTGGGAAGCCAACAAAAGCTTGTGCGCTGTTCTCCTCATTACAAGTCCATGGAAACAATACTTGGTACAGGACAAGCAGACTCTTCCAGAAGGAATTTTCTGGGCTTGTCAACTGGAAATTTCAGACTTAAGAGAAATCATTCAGCAATCAAGCCACTACTTCCTCCAGTCTGAGCTGTGCTTAATGTAACAAGAGATAAAACAAACTAAACTGTTACAAAAACTTCAACACTCCCCTACATCTATGAATAATCCAACCACAGACTTCTGTACTCCGTCATCTACACTCTAAAAGGTTATCAGTTTATTTCATTGAGATACTAACTCTCTGGACCTAGTCGATACTTACAGATGTTTATAATTCCTGCCATAACTTCTTTAATTGATTCTTAATAAATCAAATAACTACCATTAGTATACATTAAATAATCACCTTTAAAAAAAAAAAGTCTAAAGCAGATTCACTTTACTTAGTGGGCATATATGAGCTGAAAGATAGATTAAGATGTAAAATTTCTACCAATGTTCCTTCTAGATGATCTTTTTATCTCAGGGTTGGGCAAGCAGACATCCCCCAAAACCACATTACATAATGTCACATTTTCAAGCATTCATACAGGCATTAGGGTGAGTAAAGAGTGAAGTTGAGGGAGGGAAAATGTAACAGTAGTACTGCTGTGATAAGCTCACACTAAGATTTAGTATCGTTTTCACTGTGAAAGCTTAGTGTAGTTTCATGCATCTTTTCCAAATTTTAACTGTTAAAGGTAAAATTTGCTACCCTTTCTGCCTGCCAATGGTTGAGCTACCTTCAAAAAATTCAGACTGAACAATCTGGTTGCTTGCAAGCGCGAAGATAGCCAAAGCTATACAGGGTTGTTTTGTTTTGTTGAAATATAGTGAAAACGACAAGAAACATTTTCTTCATTTTCTGTAACAGACCATAGAGTTCTGAAGGAAGATAGACATCGGCAAGATAAGAGAAGAATGGAGCTGTAACATGCAAACAAACATGAGAAAGGCCTACACCAGTTTAAAAAAATATAACACATGAATTAAAAAAGGGAAAGGATCTGGGCACTCCATTCAAGAACTTACAATATAATTCATGTTGCCAAGTCATAAAATTTCTCAATCATCAAATACAATGAATCCACCAGCAAAAACTCCCATCTACCTCTGAAACAGTTCTTCATATAGAATTACAATACAAAGGACAACAGTGTACCATTGTTACAAATTACTCTTAGCTGAAGTCAAGGCAGTCTGATGCATCAGGAGCATAGCCACAGGAACCACCTTCTACCTTAAAGGCCTGTGGTTAGGTGATAGCAGCCACTGTTCAGCTAGCTCCTTCTTTTCTCTGAAAGATCATGGGAGAGGGCTTCTGGCTGTCTCAATGATATTTACTGTGTCAACTTCTATTTCCTCTAACAGAAAAGGTAGAGGGCCAGACAGAAGCACCTCACTGGTTTTATCAAGGGCTGTGCACCATATGCTGGATATCCTTTTTTTCCCCCCCAAGATTATTTTCTTTGTCAAGAGCACAAGATGACAAACCTAGTTTGACTACGGAAAAGCTTTGCAACTACGATATACAGAACACCTACCTCAGTTGCCTCACTTTGCTCTTGGGTAGTAAGGAGAGTTTATGTGAAGTGAGGCACGGCATTAAAAAATTTTCTGTGCCTCTGAATCTGGAGGAATGCAAGTTTTCAGTACGCCTTGCACACAAGAAATACTGCTGAACAGTCTGAAAAAAGGCCAGATCCCACAGCTCTTAATTTGGGAACTAGCATTGGTAAAGTCTTTTTACTTAAATTTATCTCCGTATCTGTTCCTCTGAGTGAATGGGAGATAAAACCTTCTATTTGCCTTATTACAGAAGTTTCCAACAGAACACTTATTAATAGTTCTAATTACTCAGATTAGTAATCATAAATGGCACAAAAGAACTCCATTTCCAAACATGAATTAAAAGGCTCACAATATTTGTGTATTCCAATCCTTTTATTACTATTGTAACTTTACTGTTGTTATTAGTGTCGTTAGTTTCTTCCTTTCTGTTCTATTAAACTGTTCTTATCTCAACTCACAAGCCTTACTTTATTGTCCGATTCTCTCCCCCATCCCCCTGGGTGGGGGGGAAGTGAGTGAGTGGCTGCATGGGGCTGAGTTGCTGGCTGGGGTTAAACCACGACACTTTTCAATACCAAATTTTTCAGGAGTGAGATTTAGTATAAATGATACACAAAATGCTTTATGTTTTACAGGAAAATAAGATAATAATCCTGCATGAGGACTTTGTCCAAACTTAAGCTTTTGCCAAAACACGTGCAAGTTTAAAGGCAAGCAGGGCCCTCACATTAGAGCTGGTGCATTACAGAAAGCAAGCTGCATAGGTACACATATACTGCCTGCACAAAGCACTGCTTAATAACAAGGACACGTTACTGTCCTCAGTCACTTCAGGTCAATGTTAATGTTATTATTTAGGCTTACTTATGGCACTGAGAAAACCTAATGACAGAGGAGCAAGAACTGACACAATGGTCTCTTAGGCAGTGAAATTTCCTTTTGTAGACAATTAACAACTCAGCAGGAGTGAATATGCAGGTAGCTCTAGTAGTGGATTAATAACCCTATATAATGAGTCATAGCAGAACATAAATAACATATGCAATTCAAATTGTTGAGCAAACGGGCAATTAAATGCTACTACGTAAACAGAAATTTGACCAGGACACCAACTAGCAGATACCTGCAGAAGGTATTATGAGATTTTCAGTGACTGCAGGTGGACAAGACCTTCATGATATACTGCAACTAAAAGAGTGTACCTTTCCATGGCACACTGTATCCTAGTATAATGCTGGAGTCACTAGTCATTAGTGACTAATAAGAGGGTTCCTGGTTATAGAAGCTTTAGATTTATGCTGCATTTCTGCAGCCAGATGTGTGAAAGATCGTAGACTTCTACAAAACTGACCACAACGTCATGGCTCCTTAACACAGGAATGACATATTCACATATGTTTTGTTCACACATTTTTGGGCAGTATACAAGATACATCAGCAATATGATGATATGAAGAAGCAATCATTTAATTGAAGTCAGAAACATGTTATTTATCATAATAAATACTGTTAGAAAAATCATACTGTTTGAGTGTTTTCAGTGCATTTCATTCTTAAACACATGCAAAGACCTGGAAATGCAAAAATCTTTTGTTTAATTTGTATCCTAAATTTCTACAGAGTGGAAATTCTTCTACACTAAAATAGGTACATGTTTCTTTTCACCTGAGTATTATTTTGAGCTAAAACAATCCAAGTAACCCATAATATGTCTTACCTAGTAATTCATACAAAGAATTCAGAATAGATTTCCATGCTTCTCCAGCTTCCTTCCCAGCTACGTCTGCAAAATGAGCCGCACTGCTGTACACATTCAAGCGATCAATACATTCAAGAACAAGGTTGATCATACCCTAAAAATGGAAAGGCTCAGATTGTCAGAGAAAAAAAAAAAAAGTATTGTTTAGGTGCAAACACATAAGATTTTCAGAAATACAAGAAATCAAAACATGAAAGGCAGGCTATGCAAAGCACAAGAATATATACGAGGAGTAGGACAAGTGAAGTCAAACAAGAAATCCCTATGGAAAAGTTTTCCTTGACTGTGATAATAAAAATTTATCATTTACGATGGTCAAAATAAAACAGAAAATAAACAGTATTCCAGATATAATTTTAGGCAAGTTGCTATTCTGGAATGCATTCAGGCATCTGACTAAGTATAGGCAATTATCACTACCAGAGAAATAACAGGCAATATTAAACAAAATATTTAAAGCATGCTTATTAAACCAAAACATCCTTCTGCATCAAGAGATGAAACTATAACAGAAGAAACTAAATATTCAGATTACACATAAGGAGTAAATTACAGTTAGAATTCAGGGCACAAGGTCATATTAATATCTAATTTTTTTAAAAAGGAAAAGGAAGCAAGGCCTTAAATGTATTTCTTTAAATATAAAGGAAAATCAACCAATCTAAAGAGATTATAAATGTAGCCAATAGTTTGACTCACACAGGACAAAAAAAACACTGCAAACATACTCTAGATGAGACATCAACGCTACAGACACTGTGAAAGAGCACTTGCAGACAACATGGTGGAAAATCAGGAGTAAAACTGAGAGAAGTACCTCTTCCTGGAAGAGGTTCTGGCGATTCTTCAGTGCTCGGAGCCTGTTTTGTTTGTCTTCATGCTCCAAATGTTCATCAGGCGGGTGAAAGTAGCCAATCAAGTCCTGAAGGCTGAGACTGACTGACTCGATAGGCAAATCGACGGTGGAAGACTTCGCTTTCTTGCTGAGAGCATCAAGGCCCCTACAAGAACATACAAAGTCTCCTGAGTACTGGAAATTAATTTATTTTATTGTTTAAATCTTTATGGGTTAAAAGCAAACTTTGTTTAGATGCCAAAGCTCAATTCATTTTCCAACTGCTCCGTAAATTCTCAAAAATTATTTATGTCTGCCCCATCCTCCACTTAATAATCCACCCCTCCCTTCCCAAACATAAACTGGAAGCATCAATGTTTTCTCTTAATTTTTTTTTTAAATCCAGAAAACACACTTCAATATTCTACCTGCACATTTACCAGTATCAGAAGGAGACCAAAAAATGAAGAGAAGTTATTGCAACCCATTCAAAGCATCATGAGGCTGGAATGGACAGAAGTCAAAGAACCAGTCCTGTGGTGCCAAAGAGGGCCCATACAGGCTCTCAAGCACGTCTCTAACCTGTTCTTAAGCCATCTTCAGCGCTGGAAGATGCAGCTCTTCCACACGCTCTGTCCCAGCACTTCATTAGCCTTTTTGTTTCCCTGATATACCATTCGAGCTCGGCCTTGCTGTAGTCTATGACCATTGTCTCCTGGAAGTGGGGGGCAGACCGTTCTCATCCATGTTGCACCTGCCCCTTCCTTAGCTGAATCCCCAACAGCTTTCCAGACCCCCTGACACACCTTTCTCCTCCATTGAAGCCTCATCTTCCTTGAAATGCGGTTGTTGCAACGGAGACCTCACCAGCGCCATGCAGCAAGTGGAAGGCGAGGGTTTTCCCTTGCACCTCCCTGGCTCCCCTCAGGAAGGCAGTGATGGGCAGGGGGGCTGCAGGAGGCCCGCCAGAACCTTCTGGAAGGAACAGGAGGGGCCATGAGGGGCAGAGAAACTAGTGGTGCTGAGGGCCTGTGAACATAGCACCCATCCTCAGTAGGAAGGAAAGAACCAGAGGACCCTTAAACTCCGCAGGAGCCAGGCAGGGCCCTGAAGTGCTGGGAGAGGAGCCGCCGTGAAGGGAACTGCCCACCCTGGTGGCACGCAGTGGGGGACAGCAGGAGGAGGGAGCTTATTTGACATTCATGATTTTTCTTTTGACTCATTCTCAATTCTGCCATTGTAAAAAGGGTTTTTTTGCTAGCATATTTTTGAGTAAAACCCAGCTATGTAGCAAAGAGGTCCTTTATGTTTTCACTGGTGCTCCACTTACGCTGACCTAAAGACCAGCGAGCTTCAGCTGGCAGAGGGGCCCACCATGTCTACACGGGCACCCCCCCAGCCCCGTGCTCATCTCCCTCTTTTCTTTCGTCAGAGGCACCAAAGGTCCCCGGCAACCTGACCCATGTCCTCGTCAGTCTCTCTCCCGAGCTGCATAGCACCCTGCTCGCTCCCAGGATTCCTCTCCAGGCCACAATACAGGGCTGAAGCTCCATTTTATACTCTGCTTTTTTGCTGGATTAAGACAAGACTGATAAGTTTTGTGGGTTTGGGTTTTTTGGGGGGGGGGGGGAAGTGCTGGTTGTTAGTTGGTTGTTTGGTTTTGGTTTTGCGGGGGGCGTTTAACTGGCATGTCACTCTATTTTCATCTCAACTGCTGAACTAGGGCTGGAAAACTTCTAAATTCAGAAAACATTACGAATTCAGTAGGAATATTTACTGCTGAAGAATAGAAATCTCTTAGAATAAATCATGCAATGTTTCAAAAAGATAGCTACAAAAGTTATCTCTAAAACTTAATTTTTATTGTGAGCACGTTATCTGAAGTGCAATTTTTCTACTGACCTCGTGGGAAAGAACTGGGGCCCACACTTACGAGAATAATTTTGATCCTTTCCAATTCAGCTTTTTCTTCTTGGAGTAACATCCTGCCAAACCTCAATTGTTAAACAGTACCTTGGACTCCCTATGGACTCTGCAAAAATCTCCACTGTAATTTAGCAGTACCTTGATTTGTGAAACCTTATAATTCAATTGCCTTTCTCTGTCCTTATCTTTTATGGCATTCTTAGAAGCTTCTAAGAAAATGTATTATTTACAAAGGGACCTAGGGTTTGCATTTCTTTTGTATTTTAAATGTCATACAGTAGGCAATTCTCCCGACGGGCGTTTTTCTCTGTTGTTATTTAAGTACAGGGGCAAATGTTTTTCAACAAACTGACGTGTCTATCTCTTCGGCCGTGCACTGATTTAGAACCTGGTTGCTTCAGGTCACCATCTCCCACATTGTCTCCTCTTGTGATAAATGAGTTCCTATGAAATTCTCATCATTCCATATAGTCCTATTGCACATCATCCTTTTTCTAATGCCAGCTACACTAATGAGAGAGGCCTTTCATCAATTACTGAAGTCACAAACACTCAAGAATTAGCATTTTATCAGTGTTATTTAGGAGGAGATTTGGACTAGGAAGATAAATGCAAATTGCATAAATCTGGCAGTATTTTTAAATGGCTAAAATACTATAAAATAAAACATTGTATATGTTGCAAAATATTAAAGAAACAAGTAGCATTAAAAGCGAACTAATAAGTAAAGCGTAATGGGAGGGTAGAAAGAAGTTGTAATTTCATACTTTTTAAGAAAGTTTTTCTTGAGATTATGAACTTCTCCAGTATATTTGTGTCTTCTACAAGTTTGTAGTTATACAGTTACCTCCTTCTTCCAGGTTTTTAAAGGAAGAGCACTTTTAAAAACCATACTTAGAAAACAAAGAGCTAAATGATGCACTGCATGACTTACAGCACATTTGGCAAGGAAAAAAAAAATCTCTTCTGTGGTTTGTTCGCATTTTCAGTATATTTATGCATTCAAATCAAGGTTGAACAATAAAGTAATATTAGAAGACAGAGAAAAGAAACTGACCAGTACCTCTTAAGGTACATCTCTGCTGATAACACATAAAGAACTGGCATAAAGTCTGGTTTGCGAAGTATTCATCTGTTTTTTCTGAGGGCTGAATTGGTCACTATTATGTTAATGGCCACTTTGAATAAAATAAAAGAGGAAAAAAAAGAAAAAGGATGAAAAGATCATTTTAAAAGCACACCTTATAAACCTGTTGAAAAGGAAGACTGTACTACGGATGACACGTGCTGTACGGGATTCTTCATTCTGAGATCTGGACAATGTTAAACCATCATCCATGTGACCTTCATGGTGCATTATTGCCTGCAATACAAAAATGAAAAGCAGTCACTGCAAAATGAAACATTATTCACAAATAAGAAGTATGAAAACTCACACAAGAAGGCAGGCCAGGAAATTATGATGTCACATACAAAAAAAAATTAATTAAAAACAGGTAATCCCATGGTTTACTTTCTCATGTCCAAGGACACACTTGTACTGAGCCAGCAGGTTCAGTGCCATAATAATCTCAAGCCATAGCTTCTATAAACAATACACTTTATTAAAAAAAAATAAAAAATTCAAAAGTCTAAGGGGTTTTGTTTGTTGTTTGGTTTTGTCAACCTTAAAAATAGTTCCCTTACGCAGCAGCAGATCCCTAAAGTACAGGCAAGGTGAAAACAGGTATTCTTTATTGGTCCTGATTTCCAAGGATGTTACTGGCCTTCTTTTCTGACTATGCCTTGAGTCACCACTGATAACTTACAGTTTTTCATGTTTAGTTATCACGGCTCTGAAGGTATTCAATTCAATCTATATAAATACTTTAAACTATTTTAGGTAAAAATGTTTTTTTATACATACACACAAACGAATACATATACACAAATTATTTATATTACTTACATTACTAAATTCAATAATGTATCTTATTTTGAATTTAGAATTATTTATTACAATTATTATAATTATTAATTATATTACTATTAGAATCACTAAAATTTTACATTTATATAAACAGTTTCCTAAATATGTATTATTTTTATATAAAATATTTATAGAATATATGTGTGTATGTATGTACACACACACACACATATAATTTGTCTGTATCATATAAAATTATAAGGCATGACCTTCCACGTATACCAGATGTTGCTCTAGCTTTGTAGTTCTGCCATGTAAAACAGTCATAGAAGATACTACAGTGCGGATAACATCACAGTTTAGTTTATTTTATTTTCTAAAAGAAGGCTAAAACATTTTTTTCCTAGCTGAGAAATAATTTCCTGCAAAGTTATATATTTACAAGAAACACTAACACAAATGTAGCTTCCGGAAGATGTGTTAAATTGTAAAAGAATCTTTTTCCTACTTTATTATGCTGAGCTAGCATTCTGCTTGGCCATGGTTATTCTTTAAAAGAAGAAATCCCTCAGGGCTCAAGACTTGAACATTCCAGCCCAAAAGGAAATATGTTCACAATGTGGAAAGAAAAGATTTCGAACTGAAAGCCTCCTCAATCCAAACTACAGCACATTGAAGAAAGGAATTTTAGCATATTCTACAGGCTATTACTAATATTTTGGTTTGACATCAAGTACATCCAGTTTTATCAGTGTTTGTGGGTTAATGTCTGCAGGCTAACACATGCACTTTAAGAAATCAGTACATCATGTACCTTATCAATATGTGAGTGAAAAAAAAAACTTCCACAATGAAACAAAGATATGCTTAAAATATTTGAAACTCAGAAACTAGCTGTCTCCTGTAGTTCCCTTCACTCCCCCCATGCCCTATCAGACTGTGACTGAATGAAATGCATTCCTATTCACAGTCTTACCTTCCGCTGCACAGAACCCATTCGTACAGACTTTGCATCAGCAGACTGGTAGGTGAGCCATAAGCCTGTATCTACATGTTGTATGAAGCATATTGAATCCCCGTATTTTATTTCAGGTGCTCCCATTCCATCCACCTCTTTTCTTGTCCCTGTGTCCAACTTTTCCTGAAGAAGGAGGAAAAAAATGTATACAAGAACACTAACTAATATGTTAATATTTGCATAAAATATTGAATAGTAGGCAATTGTCCGGAACAGGACCTAAAAGAATATTTGAGATCCTTCTTTAATGAAATGATTAAAAAATGTCAAAAGTATAACATCTGGTTAAATATTTGGGGAAAAGATGGAGAGAGACCCCATCCACACAAAAACCTAACTTACTACACTACGAAAGCTGGGTGTATTCATTTCACCTGCCTAGGAAAGAACTGGGATCATAATTGACAGTATATGTCATTATTGAAACGTAAAATCTTACAAAGCAACACCAAGCACATTGACTCCCCTAGCTGAACCAGGCATTAACCCCCAGAAGCTTTTCCTTGGGGATTTTTGTTTTTTCCCAGCCTGGAAAAGATAAACACCTCCCTACAATTTATTTCCAACTGCCACAGAGAGATGGCCTTTAACCTGTCACTGCCCATTCCTGCCCAACAATGGGCTCAGTATTTCCTGACAAAAGAAATCCATTTCTGTGTCTGACTGGCCTGTTGACATGCTGTAAAAGAAGAATGGCATGATCGTACGTAAGTCCAGTTGGCATCCTATACAGACAGCAGTCATTTCGGGAGAGGAAATTTAGTATCCCAAACAATACTATAGTTTGTAACTACAATTTGAGGTGTTCCCCAATATCTGGCTCTTCTAAGAACCAACTCCTTCCCCACAGACATCAGCTTATAAGACAAACACAGCCTATGCATCCTGGTTCATGGCAGATCATCCATTTAAAATCTCTCCAAAAGCATATGGTTCAACTGACTGATATACCTCGTCTGCCTGCACTAGCTGTTAAATCCAAAGGTAAGTATGGAAAAAATCATGTTGCAAAGGATGAGTATATATCCTGTTAACTGTAGGAAGGATGTTAATGTCGTTATGCCCAAAACTTCTCAGAGGTCTTCGACCTTCTTCACAGCAAGTTGGATCTGCCTGTTCCCGAGGCTGTCACCTCTAGCTCCATTTCGGGCAAAAATCTTCTCCACTGAGAGTAACCAAAACCACTTTGACTCATTAGTGCTGATTCATGTGATCAAGTTACTGAGATCTAAACTATTCATCATTCTTCTGAGAGGAGAGGGAATACATCACACTTGATGCAGTTGAAGCTGAGACTGCTGTAATAACTGCAGTTGCTGGTTTGCTCTCCCTTTCACAGCTTCAACAGTGCAGGCAGGTTCATGGTGCAGTCATTCCCTGTATTCTGCTTCTATATATGCTCACACATGCCCAGGTAAGAAGCTGTTTAATTTTCACCACTGTTCAAAAAATCATCTGTGCAAATTGCTGGCCTGTTCTAGGCCATACGTTCAGGGTACAAGATGATCCCCTTAACCAAATATAGCTTCAGCCTTCTCTGCTTCTCCTGTCAGCAGTAGAGGAGAAGCCACTTCTTTCAGTTCCTCAGAGTAATGTTACAAACAATGAGACAAAAACTTCTAAATGTTCTATCCTACTACAACCAGGGAAGATTAGGAGAATGATTACACCATACACGTGTGCCTTGATAAATGGCGAGATAGCTTCACAGTGAAAGATGACAAAGACTGGGTTTTTGAAATGAACAGAAAACAATCTCTAATTTATTAAAGGATTTTTAAAAGTATTTATTAAGTAAAGGGAGATGTCATGTAACTAGATTTTCACCCTATAATTATGAATGCATTTTGAAGCACTTAAAAAAAAACAACCTCAGCTGAAATACTTATTATGACTCTTCATAATAGTAAGCTTCCAAATATAATATATTCATCAATTCAGATTATTAAACTGTTTCTGGATACAGATGTTAATTTCACTCTCTTGTAAATGTCTGATTCCTTAAGTGCTGAAATCCTTATTAAAATCTTGTCCATTGATACACGGCAATAACTGCTTTATTAATACATCTGATGCCAATTACCAAGTTATTGTGTGCTTCTGTTTCATTATTGATGCATTATTTTGTTCGTATCATTTCTCTAAATGTTGTATTCAATTCTTTCAAAAGCTAGCACAAATAACCTGAATGCAATAACAGTTGGAAATTGAAAAGTTACTTATAATAGGACACTGCACACAAATGACGATACAGGAAAAAATAAATTAGGTCCTGCTCTCATATGAAGAAATGACAGCCTGCTTTCAAGCTCCGGTCTTTCGAATTATCTTCATAACCAGAAGATAGCGTGAACCTGTGTGAACATACTGTGGTTCTACATCGTAAGATTTTCTTTTTTTCCTAAGTCTTCCCCCTCGCAACTAATTTCTTCAGATATGAATATATGAATTCACCGATTTTCTCATAAAGCACTGTCAATAAAGTGAGGGATTATTAATTTAAAATATTATTCCGTTCTTTCTTTAAAAGCTACTGACTGTAACAGAAATTGAAGGGGGTTGATACTGAAATCTTCATTCCAGTTAGAATTAACGTTAAATTTACTTAGCATCAAAACTACAGTGCCAACAATTTGCCAAACAAGATCTCTCTCCTCACCTACGTAAGTACACTGACAACTCTGCCTGTAGGTTTACAGCCCAGACTGAATTCAATCACATTCAGTTGAGCTCTTTTCCTGCAAAATAAACATAGTAGCCAGGAAAAGAAAACAGTACACCTTAGATTAAATATAGGAGAAAAATGGAAAGCTAGGGGATGGTGTGGGGGCAGCCGGTATTAGAGCATTCATTTGGGAGCTTCAAGACATTGAGCTTTTTGAGGGAGTAAACAGGAACCATTAAACTGTTTATAAAGGGGAAGACTTGAATGGAGTACTGGATTCATGCCAATAAACAGCAGGTAGTTGAGAAAGTACATGTAATGAATCAATCTCATTATCAGCTGTAAAATAGTTCATCAGTGAAAATCAGGATCTGAAAAACATCAGAAATCAGCATGTCACCATTTAATAATTGCATATTGGTATAGACATTACGTGACACAAGTTTCCAGCCCATTACACTCTTACCATAACCTGTAATTACATAACCGTCTGCTAATTCTTTCTACAGCATATTTACAAAGAAAAGCTTCAGTTTTATTTGCAGTCTAGGCCCATTTTCAGACCATCAACTTTTTCTAAACAAAGATCAAAAATCTTCATTCATTACACTGGAACAAACAGAAACAATTGGTTTTTGCAACAGTCTGTAAACCACCTCAGTAATGCAAAGCAACAAGAATGCGTTGAAACCAACAGGTTTATTGAACAAATGCCAGACTTTCTCTGGAAGGATGTGCTCTTTATAAACAGTTTTTATTCTATGCATACAAGAATACAAGCCAATCTTCCCACATTTCCTGTGGGCTAAATGGACAAAATAATTTTAAATGGTTTTATCTTAATGTTGAAAAGAATTATTCTATGAAGCCTTGCCTTACACGTGTTATTTCACTCTAATGTTTCTGTTTAATTCCTTATAGCATCCAAAATGCATTCCCAGGATTAAGGCTTGTCCTTTCAATTTTCTCTCTTGTCATCTGACCCAGCCTACACCTTCTGTGGCACACTTTCAGGACTGACATTCTAGCAGATCTCACTGACTGGAAGAAGGTAATTCATGACTGCTTTTTAAGCTGACACTAATATATTTATTTCCTATGAAATTTTATTAAGAAACAGGTGAAGATATAAAAATACAGGCCATAAAATTTTATTAAAATTGATGTATTTCTGTCCACTGGAAAAAAAACTGTGGACAGGAAAAGGAGACTTTGTACAGAATGTATAAACATTTCTAAATTAGTAAAATTGCCTCCTTTCAGTGGAAAAGAGCTATTAAGCTAATGCTTTTTATCAAAAAGAATCAATATTTGGCAAATGTTAGAGAGGAAAAAAAAAATCCACAGAACTTAGTCACTACAAACTCAATTCTATTAAAGAGCCGTATCTTTGCGGAATAATTTGTAGATATCTGTGGACATCCTGTGCTCAGTGAAGTGAGACCAAAAGACAGAAAAAAAAAATTCTCTGAATTTCAGATACTTGAAAGCCTAATACAATTCTCATTTAATGATAATTATTAGGGTAATATATAATAACCAGAGCATAAAGCCCGATTCCCAGAAAAAAAATGAAGAGACTGTTAGCTCTTCAGAATATCCGTATCTTCTGAGTGCTGTTCAGCTTGTGATGTTTTTAAGCTTTCATAGTTCTTTATTTTGCTGAGGTATTTAAGGAATTTTAACACGTAAGAAGATTCTGATCTAATTTTTCAACTTCTGTATCATAATGTTGTGTTTTGGGAGGAAAAAAAAAAAGTACCTGTGTGTGTGTGCATGTGTGTGTGTTACTTTGAGCATCTGAGAAAAGTATTCTGGTTCATATAAGACATCTTACAAAAAAACTTCAGCTTTCTGGTTCTCTTCTGCTTATTTTTTAAATGCAGTACTGGCAAGCTAATGTGTTTAAAATGATGAGTAAGGCCCTTGCAAACAGTAAGGTTAAAAACAACAATAAATGTTGAGCATTTACATTTGCATCTGAATCTTCAGATTTACAGGGGATACATTTTCCCTGCAAACATGAAAGCCACTTTTCGTTTGGAAATTGAAATTATCATCTACCCACATGCTTGAAGGAACCGAATCTTTAACACTGCAAATAAAGGTATTCTTCCCCCATATCTGTTTCTGCCTATTTAGAGCTCACTTATCTATAGCACAACAAGTGGGATATTCATAATTCTTCCTTCCACTACTTTTCAGGTAGTGAAAGGAAGAATTATGACTGTGGCAAAAAAAGGACTGAAATTGCTGTAAGAAAGACCTAGCCACTTGATATACCCCCAAAGATTAAAGCTCTGTATTCAACAGAGAAGATTAGGGGCTGCCTCTTATCCAGGAATAATTATTTTGGGCTAACTACATGCAACAGCACAAGTTAAAGGCTGGATGGTTTCTCCATACATGCTCAGAGGAAAAGAGACCCCTAAAGCTGCTTACCTTCTCTACAGAAGCCTTTCTAGGACTGCTATAATTTTGAAATATTTATTTAATGCTCTTTTCCAGAAAGGGAAGACACCTAAAATTTTTAATGCCTGTGTCCTAATAAAGTGAAACATTACACTCCTTTAAGAAGTCCTAAACAGGAGACTGGATTCATCCTCAGCAATGAAGAGCAAACCATATACTCCTCCCCTGTGGCATCTCCATAATTCCCTCCAAGTAAGTCTTTAGTTAAAATAAATGTTGATATCTACAAAATTAACATCGAATATGATCTTCCAAACTTCCAATTTCTTTCAAAATCCATATTCAAATATCAGTAAGGTTATATCTGTCATGTGCCAATTAGCTTATAGACCCCTCTTAAAATACTCTCAGGTTGCTTAAAGAACTGATTACCATAACATGTTTCTACATGCCCCAAAGCCTTTTATCTCTGCTCTGGTCAGCATAGAATACGTTTGGTCACTTAACAACGACCAAATAAAAAAAATGTTAACTTTTTAATTTGGACATGATAGAACAAACCCACTTCAAAATGTTCATCCTCAAAATACTTGCAAATAAAACCTGCAAATTCAGGTTGAAAAAAACAAATGAAGAAACTTCAAATAGAACATTGTCCAATCTCCAAAACATAATCTGCATTTGCTACTTAGAAAACAGAGATGAACCACCTTCTCCAGATCAACAAAAGATACTCTCTGTATTGCTAACAATTCTTGCCTTCAAGTATTTTTTTGACAAAACAATCCACGTAACAGTAGAGCGCAGTATACTGTTGCACTCATTTTGGAGTAACTTCTGCTGAAGACTCTATCTCAAGAATCAGTGAATGAATTATTTTATCCCTCATGCTTCCAAGGAGAGTAATTGTTGAGATACACAGTAACTGCAATAGGAATTCCCCAATACAGTTGCACTGCATTGTCCTAAAATATTTCTATGGCTTTTCTAACTGGGTTAAAAAAAATATATTGTCTGGGCCTCAAAACGAACACCTGAACTAAGTCTTTGTTATCAGAGTGTAAAAGTCTATATACCTGCTTTCAAGTATATATTCATTTCTTATCTTCCCAGGCAGATAAACAATTAAAAATACATAAAGTAAATGCTACAGAGAACTTACTGAATAATTCTGTTTATTATTACTATAGATTTTGGAAGATAATTTTTTTAAAAACCAACATTATTGTTGGAAGATTTTCAGCAACATCATGCTGCAGGTGAAAAGTATGAGAAATCAAAGGATATTAAAGAATTTAATCATAGTGTTATTTTAAACTGTTTACCCACTACACAAAGTACTGTTCTGAACTTGAAATGTTTATTGAAGGTGTCAAATGAAAATTCAAACTACGGTAACTTTAAATTAGATTACAATAAAGTATCTGATGAAAGAAATCCTGATTTTCCGATTTAATTTAAATAACCAACAATACTATACATTTTCCCTATGTCAGCCAACAGATAGAAGAAACAAAGTACCGGGGAACTTCATCAGAAAAACAAATAAGAAATGATGAAACTGTTCAAAAGTTGGCAAGCAGTAAAAAAAAAACAAACAAACAAAAAAAACCCACCAAACCTCAAACAAACAGCCAGGTAGCACTACCCAAGGAAAGTATGATAAAAGAAGCTTTCTAGATATTAATTATACTGAGTTTTGGCAGTTTTTTCATCAGTGAAAAGGTAGAAGGCTCCGATAATTCATGCAGTAGGAAATATCTATATCTTGCTTACTAAAGACATCAGAATTACTACCAGTTATATTAATGCTGCACTGGTTCCATACCTTGGAAGACCGAAAACAGAATGCCGTAGATTTTACATCCGCTTTCTCTTTGTCTGTAAGAAGAAGACTCTTGTCATCCAGGAGACTTAAATATTTTCCTGTTGTTATATGTCTTAGTCTGAATGGTTGTCCCCATCTAATGTGGCTGCCACTCCACCTAAGAAAGTTCACAGGAAACATTTGGGTTTTTAAAACAAAACATGGATTTTAACTACCGGCAAAAATATTTTAAAGTACATTGCATTGCCAACTAGTTGGTAAAAGGACAAAATTCTAAATGTTGGATTATCAGCGAGAAAATGGCTACTTTGTGGTAATCTCCTATAAAACCATTCTAATAAATAATCTTAACCTCTTCCTTTGCACACGCTGTCTTCGTTCAGACTGAATTCCTCTTGAGAGGAGATAGAGATCTCCTGCAGAAGAGGAGGCTTATGCTGTACACAAAGAGCTCAGATCTGCCAGTTCCCTCTCCAGCATTTCATCTGCCAGCAACCAGGTTTGTTCGCTCTCCCAGAGCACTCACAGCAGTCAGCACACTTTAGGCACACTTTAGTGTGCAAAAATTAAAATAGCTAAATAAATAAATACCCTCCTAAAATAAATTTTACAAATTATTAAGCAAAGACTGGCCCAGATTCTTCATATTCCATAGGAGGAAATGAAGGAAGACAGGCAAAGATTTTCTATCTACGCTCCCCAAGAACTCCTCAGGTTGAAATATAGGTTGCAGATTCCCAACTTCTTGCCTTAAACTGAAAAGTCAACTCTTCTGTTCTTCCTGATTAACTCCTGAAGATAAACTTGTGTAGGGGTTACTAGGGAGGAGGCATTTCACAAAGCCTTTTCAGAAGGCTTCTTGCATATTCCTTAGACTGGAAAGTTGCCAGAGCTAGGATGTTTTCCTGCATCTTCACAAAACTTTCTTCAGTCTTACATCTTCAAAAGCTTATACTTTAGATGGACGTGCACACTGCTTTTTGGAGAGGAAATCATCTATTTATTTTGTGTTTGCATAATGCCCATCATAATGGAGTTATGACATACTGCCGCAGTTCTGATGTGCTTCCACAAATACTAGTAATTCTCCACGCTTCCTGTGGCTTGAAGTAGCTTAAAATTATCAACAAATGTTCGCATAATATCAATGAAATATACGAACACATCCTTATGAATTTAACCTGATTATAAACTTACTCCCATATCAGAATTCTGTCTTACTCTATCTTCTCACTTGCATTTAAAATATATACTCACGTATGAGTGTGTGTGTATATATACATAAATATATAACTTAAGGTAGCATTTACACAAATTTAAGTCATTTTCATTTTCCCTGACACATAGATATAGCAGATTAAAGCACTTATGTAATCAATACAAATATCCATTTGTTTAAGCATGTCTTCTTAAGAGTTGGCCATGCTGTACGCAACATAGCAAAACTAATTTGGCAGACATTTTTTAAGTGCAGGAGTGTTTAAAATGCAAGAGCAATACCTGGCTTCTGTTTTGTAACAGGATTTATTACACTTCACTAATTAAACTTCTAAACCTTTTTAGTTATTGGTTTTAAAGAGGCCAAAAGATTTAAGAGGTTTTCCCCTCAACTATTTCCTTCTGTAAACTACATAGTCTCTTCTTTTTAAGTCAAGGGGAGAGGAATTTGGGGAGGAAGGAAATATGGAAGCTTTATACCTTAGAAATGCATTTCTTTTTTTCAGTCTTCTACACAGCGAAGTCAGTATACTCCACAAAAACCACATCTAAGTATCAGTGTTCTAGCACCACTTCTGCTTCCCAGTTAAGTGAAATGTCAGGCCATGAATCTCAGCTATTGTATTGCTGGGTCTGGTAAAACACATCAGCTCTGCACCTTTCATATTATACGCCATGCTGGGGAGCTGCCTTTTCTCTAGTCTGATTCAATTTTCTCTTGGTCCCAGTAGGTATGGACCATAAGAAAAAGAAAATAATAAATGTAGTGCAATTGAGCCATGCCCCTACTTCATGCCTGCAGGATAGGAAAAAGAACAATTCATGTGCACTTATAAGAAAAGCTTTTTGAGCAGGAAGTATCTTTTGAAGCCATTTCTGACTACTAAAAATTCTTTTCTGCAGTGTGAGAGTATGACCCCTGTCATCTTTTGGGAAAGCAGGCAATGCTGAGCAATAGTATGTGGCGTCCCGTGGCAGGGCATCCCAAGAGGCAGTCTGCATGTGCAATTTTTAGGCAGGCAATTTTTATGAGAGTTCTCTGCTAATGAGGAGAGTTCAGAAACAATGATTCCTTCAGAATCATATAAAATTAACAGAATTAATATTATATAATATCTGCAGTCATTCTGGGAAGGACTGGAACTGATGGAGGACTTCAGGCACGCATATACTAAGTTACAAATTGAAGCATTTCCATGAATAGTAACGTGCCTGCAATTCAGCAATGAATGTATATAGTTATTACAATATCATACAGGAAAACAGGGAGGGTAAGTCTTATTCTTGGGATTGTATTTGTTTTTTTCCTGGTAAGAAAGTCATGTTCCTTGAAAAGAAAGATTACTGCTGCCTTTGCTTAGTTGTTTTGACAGTTCCACAATTTCTCTCAGTCATGTATGTTCAAGTGTTTACACTTCAAAAGTTTGTATACAATTCCTGTCAAAGTGAGATGTATGACAGTCGTAACAGAAACCTGTAATTTCTCAAATCCCCGTGTTGCTCCAGTACCGCTGCTTATTAGGGAAGTACAGGCAATGAGGAAAATGAAAAGCCAGAGAGATTCTTCCAGAGTTTCATTGTTGTCACTTAAGCACTCTCAAGGTCAATTTTAGTCCAAAGCAAAAATCTTACTGCCCTATCGATGACATTTAATGTCATCCTATTAAATAAAATGCACACACAGAAAACAGCATCATTAGAGTGTAACCTTTTGCTAAGTTGCCCTGATTTAACCTCTAAAAAGCAGTAATTTATTAGTCACTAGAAACTTTATCACAAGCGCATATTGTAATACAATTTAAGTGCAATTTTACACTGCAATTACCTTAACAAACAAGGAACAATTCCTTACTATCATTCCAATGCTTCCAACTATGCAAGGTAGCATTTTTTCTGTAAATTTTTGCCTTTAAAGACTTCCAAATGGCTTAAAGAAGTTAGGGGGTGGCACACATATTATTAATTTCAAGGTAATTATGGTTTTGATTATGTCACATACATGCGTTAAAAATGTACATTGTGAGTTCACTAAAGCTATAACAATTTCAAAAGAATAATCAAAACACACACAGCATGTGTGTTACCACACACTCTCTACAGGAAGTTGTTTAATTTTTCATGAAAGCAATATAGAGCACTTTTTGAAGACGATTTTAGCATCATCAGTCTGGTTTTATAGTTATCAATCTGATTTTATACGAACACTCTTACTGTGCAAAAAGCACCCTGCCAAATGGACTTCTTTCTCTGAGAGAGATTTTACTTACGCAACTCTTAGAGTCTCTAGTCGCCACAGGGAACGAGCATGGATTGACACAGCACCGCCTTCATAGTGGACTGTTCTGAAAACCAAGCAAAGGCACAGACTAAATGCTCAGCTCTGTTGGAAGAATTAGTCATATTTGTTTGTTCATTGAACTGCATCTCTCATTTTAAGACTGCCAAAACAATTATCGCAACGGTCAGATTCAAAGGTTATCAGATTCAAAACCAGCCCTTATCAAGTAAACACTCAGACTTGGTTACTCAAATTTTGGTTTAATTGTCTTTAGCATCCATTATTGTGATATGCACAACAATGAGATTTATACAGCGTTTGCCTAGACCTCTTTATTAGTGTTTTAAGGATACAGAATCCAGGAAAAAAAAATTTTAAAAAATCAATGGCCTGACAATTACAGTATTTCTAGGTTCTAACAAAAAGCAACTATTAAATGATGAAAAAGATTTGTGATCACTGCATACGTGTCACAGGAAAGGTAATGTGTTCTCAGAGCTTATACTCTTAAAATAACCATGCAACTTACTATATTGAATTACGAAAATTCACTTATTTGGCACTGTATTTTATTATCATCGCACCTGAAGTTTCACAGTCGCACTGATACAGTCTTCACACATCTCGGATGTTAGCAGCTTCCTATTTCCAAATTTTAATATGCAATGGCCCTCTAGTTCCTGCATATATCCAGAAATTTGAGTGCTTCAAAAAGACAGTCAATTAAGCCTAAAAAAAGGTTGGGAGTTTTTTTCTCCGTTATTC
The DNA here is from genome assembly GCA_034782735.1 of Sagittarius serpentarius. Classification (NCBI taxonomy): domain Eukaryota; kingdom Metazoa; phylum Chordata; class Aves; order Accipitriformes; family Sagittariidae; genus Sagittarius; species Sagittarius serpentarius. The sequence goes on from JAVKLA010000049.1 coordinate 8,313,230, forward strand.
TACACACAGGTAAGTGATGTATATTGGATCCACAAAATGATTTCGATTTATGGTCACCGAAAGTCCTGAGTAGGAAACCCGGCTTCTTTTCAAAGTAAACACTGAGAATGCGATGAGTACTAAGCACTGCCACTCTAGATTTAGGCAGCTGTTCTTTGGACAGCTTCCTACCTGCACCTTTATTTCTACCCTAAGACACTGCCAGAATTTAAAAACCTAGGCCTTTCCTTTGGGAAAATGAATAGAAGAGTCACTTATGCAAAGGAGTCCTGTCACTATGCTTATCAGATCAAGCATGGCAGGGAACACTGCCAAAGAATGGCCTTAGTTTTATGGCTCCTGAAAGAGCTTATGGATTGAGTAAACGTGGTCTTCAGCCAAGATCAGGTACTGCTGAAAACAGCCTGAGGCATAACCTTAGCTAATATTAACATTGAAATTGTAGGCATTTCCCATAGTTGGTTAGAAGCAAGTTTTTGAGGACTACAAGTTTGGAATCAGGTACCTAGTACCTACTAGGCTTTAGCTTCCAAAGTCCTCCTGTGGATATAATACAGAGGGACTGACTGCTTAGCACAGAGGAAAACCCGGCATTGAAAGCGATGGTTCAAAACCAAAATAGTGAGTTAGAATAAACTTCTCAGTACTGTTAACAATACACGAAACTACAGATGTGCTAAAATTCCTCTTGGAATATGCTAAAAAGTACTGCCATGGTTTAAACCCAGCCAGCAACTCAGCACCACACAGCCGCTCACTCACTTCCCCCCGCCCAGTGGGATGGGGAAAAGAATCAATAAAAAGAAGTAAAACTCAGGGATTGAGATAAGAACGGCTTAATAACTAAAGTAAAATAAAATATTATAAAAATAATGATAATATTTAGTAGTAGTAGTAATGAAAAAGAATATTTTTTTTTAAAAAAAGAGAGAGAGAAATTAAACCCAAGAAAAGACAAGTGCTGCACAGTGCAGTTGCTCACCACCCACTGACCGATGCCCGAGCAGCGATCTGCCCCTGCCAGCCAACTCCCCCCTTTTTATATACTGAGCGTGACGTTCTATGGTATGGAATATCCCTTTGGCTAGTCTGGGTCAGCTGTCCTGGCTGTGCTCCCTCCCACCTTCTTGTGCCCCTCCTCGCTGGCAGAGCATGGGAAACCAAAAAATCCTTAAGTTGTTGCTAAGCAGCGCTTATCCTAACTGAAACATCAGTGTCTTATCAATGTTATTCTCACACTAAATCCAAAACACAGCGCTGTACCAGCTACTAGGAAGATAACTAACTCTATCCCAGCCGAAACCAGGACAAGCATTAAGGAATCTAAGCAATTCTATTATTCTATGATTCTAAATAAACACTCCCAGAAATTGCAAAAGAATGAAGACAAATTATACAGGGGGAAAAAAAAGGGTAAAAACACAAAATAAATATTCCGCACTACAATCACAGAACCACTCACACTGAATATTCGTGACCCACGCATAACTAGAAACTCTGGCACATGCTCCATGTAGCAAAAAGAAGTTATAGGTGCATATATAAACATATACAAAATCCTCCCCTTGTCCTTGTATCCAGTATTTTGTCCACATATTATATTAGTCATTTGTTGCAATGGTTGTGGAGCTAGGAGCAGCTGACAGATACTAGTAAGTCTTTCATATCTCTCTCACAGAAGGGAAGGAAATTCAAAGTGTATCTTATTTTTTATTGAAATTGACCTTCATTAGTACAGTATAATGCAAATGCTAAGCAGTCTTGCATTCAGCTGCTTCCCTGTTCAGACATTCTCTTCTCTTCAGGCATTTGTTCAAACTTTTGCTCTGCAACTAACAGACTGGGTTTATGTTGTAACATCTAAACAATAACAGATCAAATGTCCCCCTGGTTGGTTGGGTTGGGGGTGGGCTGGTTGACTTGGGGGGGGCTGTTGTTGGGCTTTTTTTTTTTTTTAAGTCAAAACATCCTGATTACATCCTGGCTTATTTCAGTATGAACCTCACTGACAAAAAACGCATTTAGAGTTCTTGCACTCACATAATACAATATTTAACAATTTTATTCAGCAGTTTTCGAGTCATTAAATATATGAGAAATCAGGTCGAAGCAAAGGCTTAAATTAATCTAAATATTTCATTTGAAGTTGGTACCTTGTTACTTTTCAGGGATGCAGTTCTTTCCCACAGTGGAAACCTGGAAGCTGTCACCAGTTTCTCAGTCTGAGTACTCTTTTGAAGGCAGCTTTGGATTACACCTAGCGGTTGGGTCACTGTAATTTTAAACATCTAAAAAACCTTCCATTGTGAACTTAAAAGAATGGCTTCTCATGGGTGAGGGAGTTTTCTTTTATGTGACTGTCCATCCATTATCTCCTTTCTCTGTTCTTTCGAAGGGGAGCTATCAGTCTTGGAATGGTCATGTAAAATGAGAAAATGGGAAAGAAATAGAAGGGAAGAAATCCTAAATAAAAATGTGCAATTTGTTTACCAAAGGAAAGAAAAAGGATCCTGGGATTGTGTCTTATTTCCGTATGAATGAGTGGGTACAGTAGCAACAGAGGGAGTGAAGGTAGAAAGACAGGGACAAAAGTCAAAAAGGCAGCAGGAAAGCCTCAGCAAAAGAGTAGGTGACAGCAATCTGGAGGGGGACTGAGAAAGAGCTGGGGACTGGAGGACTAGGGATCAAGGATGCCTACAGGGAATGAAAAGAAGCAGCCCAGAGACTGGGGTCAAGGATGGAGCAGCAAGACTCTTGTACAGCAGTAAAAAAAAGAGTACATGCTACAAAAAAATCAATTTGGCATAAAGCACTAGAACAGTCTTTAGCTCGATACTGTCTTCCCTACAGAAAAGATGGTAAAGAAAAGGTGGCTTTGAATAAAAGATATCTCATCTTAATTGAAAGACAAGTCACTTTTTGCCTTTACCATAACGGCATGCATACTAACCATTGACCCCAGAGCAGCTGAATAAATTCATAACCTAGACCATCTCACATGTTTTTATTCTAAGAAATCTAAAGTTCATTTTTAATTCCTTTCATTAAAATAAATGTAGTAAACTGCTCTGAGATTGCTCACACCAACTTCCTTAGTACCTGTGCTATATAAAAACATCATCTGATAGGATGCACCTCATTTCTTTTTATATACTCTCGACAACAGTTCACTGCTGAAAAGGAAGTATGATTCATTAACATTTTAATCCTTCCTGAAGCTGACATTGGTAAACCATATCACATACTGGTATTACTGGGTCAAATGAAACACTGCTTTTAATGACGTATGAATAACCCACAAAAATGCTCTGACTATCAAAGCATTACTACAGATTTACATTGGTAGGATGGAAAAAATAAAATTGTGAGTTGCGAGGTGCACAGAAGATGCACATTACTCGCCAAACAGTAGAGAAAACCTGCGCATTACAAAACCTTATTATGAAATCATAAGCAATGTAAATGCATGAGGAAAGTACAAATGGCAGCAGAAAAAGCAAGGATAAGAGCTACGACGAGTGTTAGTCTCCCCCTAGAAAGCTCAGGATACCTTATACCTTCTGAGGCATGCCCATAAGACTAATTCTTGACCTTTTTCTCCTTTTCTTTCCAGAGCACTTTATTTGCATATTCTACCTTTACAGAATAAGGATCTTAACCACTTCTATTTTGAATGAAAATACCTATAAGGAATTCAGAACCTTTGCGAATTTTCAGTTCATCTATACTATAAACCTTCATCTAGTTAATTACGTGGTGCAATGAAGTCTTTTTTTTTTTTTTTTTTTTTGGTGTGAC
>JAVKLA010000049.1:8317127-8350817 GCA_034782735.1 Sagittarius serpentarius
TAGTCTAAATCTGCCCTCTTTTAGTTTAATGCCATTTCCCCTAGTCCTGTCGCTACAGGCCTTGCTAAAAAGCTTTTACCCATCTTTCTTATAGGCCCCCTTTAGGTACTGGAGGGCCGCAACAAGGTCTCCCCGGAGCTTTCTCTTCTCCAGGCTGAACAACCCCAATTCCTTCAGTCTGTCTTCATAGGAAAGGTGTTCATAAGAGGATGCAGAGGGAGTGCCTTTCTAATACTCAGGAACCTGTCCTCCTGTCCAGGACGAATGACAGATATCAGCTCCACATTTCAAATAATTTGATCCAATTTGGATGATAATGTTTTTGAAAGAGAACCCTGTAATCAGTTAACCATGATAAAAATCTTCAAGGAAAAGCTTATACTTCAAAGAAAAGTCTCCAATTAGCTTCATATTAGTTTCCAGTATTAAAAAAAAAAAAAAAAATTAAAAAAAGGTCATTTAAGTCAAAGAAATAAACCTCAAGGCTTGCTCACAGATTTGCATAATGCAGCTCCAGATCAGCATTACAGTCAGGACAGCAACTCAGTAGCTACATATGTAGCACAGCAACTCAGTAGCTACATATATATCACAGTGCAGAAATTGTTCCATTATACTGAAATCTGTGCCTTGTAGATTCAAAGTTGGAGGTTTTTTTCCTCTTTCCTAACTTGTTAGCCTGAACAACACTGACCTCATTGATACTAATTTTCATTTTTATCTCCATTTATGCATTTTCATGTCTAAGGATTTTTTCTCGAATTATGTTTAAAAGACTAAATTATCCAGAGGCTTCATGAATTTGAAAGAAATCACAATAAATTGCATTTCTAAACTATTGAAAACTGGCAATTTTGAAAGTAATCATAGTATATCATTAACAATATGCACAGGTAACCCTCAGTGCAGGGGTACATACTATACGTACAAGATGGGGAAACGTGCTGGAAATATTACATCTGTTCATTGGGCTGCACAGCCTCAAGAAAGGAAACAGAGCAATTCTGGCTTGAACTTAAATGGTGGCAATATTTATAGCAGAACGTCTTTTCGCTGTGTGCTAAGAGAGTTCAGCAGAGTCAAGTTTCCTCTCTGAAGGACCTGGCAATAGCACAGCTCGCGTTGTATAATGCCACAAGCACTTATGTAAGCGCTTTTCCTCAGAAATTCTACACAGAAAAACAAGCATCCAAAATCCTATTGTATAGGTAGGGACAGTAAGTCAGAGCAACTGAATGACTTGCCCAGGGACATTGCTGAGAGTCAACAAACGGCCAAAATCCACATCTCTGGACCTTTAGCTTACTATTTTAACACTAATCTTCCTATCCGTTTAGCACTTGTTCACTGCAATTAAAAAGATGACTCTTCAGGGCAAAAAAAAAAAAATAAAGTCAATTGTTCCAAAAATCTTTTTTTTTATGGAAAGCGGGGAAGGGGAATTATAGGAAAGTCCTGCCATTTTCTTAATACTTAACCCTGGTTGCCAACCAAATTAGGTCTAAACACTAATCTACTGACTACACTGAGATCATAAAGTCACAAAGCCAATGGGGGGAAAAAAAAAAAATATTAAGTAATTAAGCTGCAGTCAGACAACTGGAAGACCAACTTATGAAGCTGGTGTAGTTCTGCTCTCCCCTTGTTTTACAAAAATTAAACAAAAATCTGACTACATTTTCAAAAAGGCATGACCTGTGAATGAACCCCATTCATCTGTTATTTTTACATGCACATCTTTGCCCCAGGACTGTTAAGCTATTTGTCTTAACTTGGAGAGAATTAGCAAGTTGCTTGAAAACACAGAGCAATGTTGCAACATAAAAAGGTGACTTTCCAACCCTATTCCTAACAGCACATTGACATAGAACGTTTGATAGAAAACTTACCTTTCCCTAAGGTTTTAACGATAAGTACACAGTGTACATAAACCTAACCCTCGGCACCCTGCTGAACATCATTCTCTGTCAAAGGATCCATCTGAGGAACTCCTCAGCCTTAGAAAAACTGTTCCTCGACTGGATTCAATAGAGCCTATTTGGTCTCATTATCCAAGTGGATTCATAAAAATAACTTCATCTCTCCACAGTCTTAACTATTGGAAAAGGTATCAGTTGCTACCTTCTTTTAAGTGTTGTAGAAAACTGGGGTTATAACATGACACCGCACGCAAAATGAAAATACTGTGATTATTTTCAAAGTTACGTCCTTTGAAGTTATTTTGTAGACTGCCTAATGGATTAAGAAAAATAGTTTAAGATGGAGAGACAGCTTTCATGAAAAATATTCACTCATTGGTAACAGGCTAATTCAGTCTTTATCAACTGTTTGAATTTTCATAAAAGTATCCCTGCTTTATTTACAGTGCTAATATAACTACTGAGTAGGTAGCAAAACCACAAATATTTTTATGATTGTGAAGCTATGTAGTTCACCAGCTCTTAATTTAGTCTGGAAAAACATCTGTTCATAAAAACGTGGGGGTGAGTGCATGTAAGAGCAAAATTAATTTGCTGGATCCTTGCTCCTTCTTACTATCAAACCACAGCTGTATAACTGAAACAGGTTTAATAACTACTCATTCAAATCTAGCTCTAAACCATTTTAAGATATAATACAGAGATTAAAATATCAAGAACATAGATTTGTGTCATTTCTCCCTACACTGAAAATATAATTTATTTTTAGCATACTGATATTCCGCATGGAAGACACAGTATACGCATTAACACCACGTTGAGGAAAATCAGTCTCTGCAGTCAGCATCATGTCTCTTGCTGCATAAAAGTACATATGACAGACTTGAGAATCAACAGTTGAGCCACAAACCCTAAGTAACATAAAAGGCTGAGCTGATTTACTAATTAAAGGGCAGAAAGTATGAGTTTAGGCATATACCTACACAGAGACACAATCTGGAGCAAAATTCAACTTCAGCAACGCAATTCAGCAATTCAATGAATTTCAAAGACATTCAATGTCTTGAAATAAAACCTTTTCATGAATGAGATTTCTCATTAATCTTGTCCACAATAAGTTGCTTTTCCAATAACTCTAATTAAAATTCTCATAAAAGTTGCAATTAAAAATAATTTTAAAATGTAAAGATGATTGGAAAGTTGTCAGAATGTCTACTTACAAAAAATAACTCATTACATGAGTTACTGAGCTTCTAATTAGAAGTTACAATTATATTCTAATAATTATATTCTCATTTTTCTATGTTTCCAAAAGAAGGGAGAACATTCTCAATTTTATCAAAAAGAAAAAACCACATTATTTTTAAGTCTTATTAAACTCTTCACTTCTTTTTCTAAACACTGTAAAAACCTCAGAAATAATGTTTCACAGCTTAAAAAAAAAGGTGAGTAATATAGAATGAACTTTAGTGTTATATGCAGATTTGAGACAGTCCTCTTGACAAAGCTAAAAACACTTGCTCTTTAAAGATACTTCTTTTAGTTATAGCTGTATTTGCCGAATCACTGGGGCTGATTTTAGAGAAGCTTCCAGCAGACTGATTTTCTTCTTATTTCCACCCTTTTTTTTCCCAGATAGAATAGTTCAGGTGTTTGCAACACCAAGAATACAAAAAGAAATTAATCTTGAAGTGCTGAAGTGTTTCATTACAGAACAAATGAGAGATACTTTGATGAGGAAGAATGTTATTTGAACCAGTGATAAAAAGCAGCTACCACAGAAAGTTAAAACATTTCAATTATATTTAATTATTAAGTATTTTAATTATATTTAATCATGACATGTCAGTAGCTGTATATATTACACTGTACACAATCCTAAGAAAATATGGACCTTTTAGGTACTTATTTTGTGGGCTTTAAGTTAAACATTCTAAAATTTTGGTATAAAGTTTTAATTCATATATGATATGGTTGTTAAGCTCTGAACACTCACAGGGACTCTAAACACCTCAGTTATGCAATTTGGACAGACTTCTTTTTTCTGTATTTTCTTTTTTTTTTCCATTAGTAAATTTTTCAACTACTGTTCCATTATTGAAATGAACACAAATTAGATTAGTCACATATTGATGTCACACTTTCCAGATCTTCATTGTCGTGGTTTGCAAAATGGTGTCAAATACCAGTTTAAACACCTTAAGCTATACTTTTGTGGAGGTGGAAATGTAAACCAGACTTTAGTATAACCCTTTTATTAACTGGTTTTTCCATAGAGGAAGCACTGTACAGATACTCTTACAGAACTTACCAAATATCTTTCTGAAGAGACACTGACTAAAATAAGATCATCTCCAACACGCACTTTTTCTCCTTCTGATCGTTGCTTGGAAGCAGGATGGATGGTCCACCAGCATGCCTCACCTGTATCATTATTGAGTAACAGCAGAGAAAGAAATTAGAAAGAAAATGCCCAACATTATTGCCATTACTTTCAAGTTTCTCTCAGTCCTACAAGTTCTGACCCAGTTTTCAGTTGGGTAAACCAAGCGTCCATGTGTTTTCAGTAACTAATATCATTCCTGCACCACCGTGTCAGAAACTCAGCTGGAAATAATACACATAGGCAGAAGACAGCAAGACCTCTGGAACAGTGATTCCAGAGCTGAGTAAGGAGGCGGCGCTCTGTGTTCTCTAGGCAACCTGATCCAGGCTGCTTTTTCCCCTGTGACCTTCGTTCCAGGTTCTGGGAAAGACATTGAAGAATATTCTGCTGAGAATTAGGACAAAGAAGTGGAGCAACCCATCACTAAGGGCAACAAAAATAAGCACCTACAATATCGCTTAAAATAATATTTGAAAGACCTCATAAATCCGAATTCAATTATGTTCTTCCACTTCTACTGACTCTTAGCGTGTCTAATTCCCCAGAATATTTATAAATATTAAAGTCACAAATTCTGTTCCCATGATAAACCTTGCTTTCAGATACACTTCTTGAACAAAAAGCATGCTTTTCAGAAAAAATCTCTTTGATCTTGGAACTGTTCAATTGTTGCTATTACTGTTACTACTCCTAGCTAGAGCAAGGCTTTAAAAAAACAAGCAAACTTATTATTTCTAATTAAACAATTACACGAAACTGATGACATTGTAATAAGCTGTATCAGTCTTAAAATACAAATAAATTCAAGTCACCAGCAGTTCTAAAACTTTAATAGAACCTTTATTTAAAGTAATACAAGTTTAAAAAATTTTCAGCAGAGGCTTCTACAGGAATAACAACTTGGGAATATTCCTTTACTTACATTCAATAGTATAAATTCATATTTAAATATCAACAGGCATGTTTGTATCTCATAGGAAAGAAATTACATAATCTATTGGAAAATGTAAAGATAAGATACTGAATGTGTAAAACACAGAAATACTAAGTTTTGTTTCTTTAGTCCTTAAAATAGTCTTAAGTTTTACATGATTAATATATATTTACAGGTCTCTATCCTGATTTTTAGACTGAAAGTATTCTTCATTATATAGTCTTTTAAACTAATGTTTACCTGTTGTGTCCTCTTGCAATCCTACATCAAATGCCAGCTTATCCATTGAAGATCGAGATGTAGAGAGGCAGCATAGATACTGTCAAAAGGAAAAAGCATGCATTACTAGCTCTGCTCACGTCTGATAATCCACTGAAATACAAAAAGCCATCAACCCACTAACACAGTATTAACTGTTCTTAAATTATCCCCACTAGTTACTATCAAGAACGTGTAAGTCTGATAAACCGAATGGCACTCAAGGAGACTTGACAAAGACGTATGTTCTAAAATAACCTCTCAGTCTATCCAGGTTATCTTTCCACTGAGACGGGAATACTGAGAGTGGAAACAAAGGAGCTGGTTGCATCGAATTTCAGCTCCATGAAGCCTCACTGGTACTTAAGTTGTCTGGAACCCAAATAACTCATCAGGGAATTGAAGAGTAAGGCTTCTGTCCAAAATGTGGGCAAGAAGGAATTTCCTTTTTCACTCAGTCTCCAAGATGTGTTCAGGTTGCCAGCCACATGCCAGCTGTGGATTCAGTCACAGCGTATGCAATATGCAATATCCAAGGGAAAAGAAATGAGAAATCACCAACTCAAAATAGACTGACAAAGAGAGAACTCCCCACTGTGGAGCCAGACTTAGTTTTAGCACTTACCCAGTTACAACCAGCTTGGTTTCATATTTTCAAGCACCTACCCTTCACAAAGTCTTCCATTAACTATGGGTAAAACGCCTCTTTGATGTGTATAATTCTCCAGATACCAGTAAATGGCAATAGTCTGGACGCTTTCAAACATAACTTTCATACAAAAAAGAAATCATTGCTGCTATCAACTTCTGTTACATACCATGCCGCTGTAGGAATGGCGCAGCAAGATTGCATGCCCATAGAGTAGCGTTCGATGACCACCACCTTGTGCAGACTGAAAAATAAAAAGAAGTGATATACTGGTATGTTGTAATAAAATGGGGCCTTTTGAGAAAGAAAAAAAGAACTCCTCATCAATCTCTGGACAATCTGTGACAGAGAAGTCAATTTCCTGATAAAACACTATTCAGGGATTAGTTCAAGAAGGTAGTTTATGAATCCGCTCTCTAGTTTTGATTGCCTCTTAATATATTGACCTTTTAAGTCCTTGGGACAGATCTAAGGTAGAATTTGGACAGGCAAATCTAGAAGCTACTGACTTTTTCTATTAGAAGTGCTCAATTCAGTGATGAGGGAAAATGGTGTACTTTGTACCTTCACCTGTTTGGTGCAAAATATATTCTAGAAGCTTGAATCCTCCTTCTGTGGGCTGAAAGCAGGAGGCCTCTAGAGAAGAGCAGCTTTAACGCATGTCACGCTACCCTCTACACCCTTATGTATTGTTAAATCTCTCCATATTCATACATTTTCCCCTCCAAATTATGTACTTTCCTATACAGAAGGTATGCAGAGGGAGCTTCTGGAGTATTGTCCCTGTTTTACAAGAAAGTATTAATGATATATCAACCACATTGAAGACGATCAACCTCCAGACTGCTTGCCCCACAGTGTTTTAAATACTACCAGACAGAATTCTTTATCTGCTAGGCCAGGTAAGTGCTCAAAGACATCCAGTCTAACTGAAAATTCAGAAATCATGCCCGAGTAAATGTTCCTCTTGAGAAATGCAGCATAAATCTTGAGTGAAAGAATATTAAAGTAATAAAATTCTCTTCTAACCCAAGAAACTGCAACCATTTTTTTCACAGTATTTTCATTACTGTTTCTATTTATCTATAATCAGTTTAACCACTCATGAAAGAATAAATAAATCTTTTTAAAGCATGAGCAACCTTTCAACTTCTGCTGAAGATTTATTAATTCCTTAGACTGAGATGCAGCTGACTGACATTGGTCAGGAGCAGATACTGTCAGACAAGACACTGTCAAGAGCGTAAGTCTGTATTCCTCTGACAGAACATCTCGCATAACATTATGTACACCACACTCTTCAAGCAGTATCGATAAATACATCTCTTTTGAGTCTATAAATGTGACAACTCCAGAAGCATCATTACTCTTTCATATAGGACTCCTAATTTAATTTCTTTATATATAGCATTTATACCCTTTCTTTTATCACAGTAGGCTGACCTTCTGTTTGACTGGAGCATCAGATTCATTACAGAATAAATTGGAAATAATCATACTACGTTATCTCTCTGGCAGCTTCATTTCAGTGCTGAAGATCAATTTAACTGAATGGCTATGGTGGTAACACACAATTATTTCTCCTCCTCATTTACTGGTTGTCCTTCCTTATCTTTTATTCATTAGCATAACATTTGTTGATCTTTGAGTTACTTGGCCAAGAAGAAAAAAAAAAAAGAGGAACAGGTAGTGAAAAAGCAAGCACTTCAAAAAAGTAATAATTTTAGCAATTTCAAGAAACTGCCAGGAATTTCTGGCTTTTATCTTTATTGAGAAGAGAACATCTTGATGGACACAAGGTATATTTTGACTTTCAACAAACTGCGTAGCAGTCAAAATGCAGGGAGGCACATTCAATAACCTCTCTGGAAGACTGAATGACATGAATTTTTATTAAGAAAGAATAAAAGTCATTGTCTTTGTCACAGACACAGTCTTGACAGTAAGACATGAAGATTTAGCTTTGAACTACCATTACTACTATCACTTTTTCCAAAGGCATGAGGAAAGAACGAGACATTTGATAATGTCAGGCCCATTGTGCCAAAGACGAATGCTGAATGTCTGCTGCTCATCACATTGGGGAAGAGAAGAAAAACTGCTGTGAACGTACTGCCTTACCAACATTTCAGATTTGCCCAGAAGCTTTATCAACAGCAGGCATAGGTACCCAAACAACGAAGTCACTAATATGGACAAAAGTTTGGAATTTCACTGCTATTTTTATCAAAATTATTCTGTGTTACTAGCCATAAATTTGATATCTAACATATAGATTTGGTTGTCTGTTGTACAAAAAGGTGAGAGGAATAGTGTGATCAACAAAATCATAGCTACGTTAGCTCTTGCCCCTGTTTTGGCCATATTGATTTGTCTGTCTAGCACCTATTTTGTATAAGTGCCACCATTTGTAGCTGAACAGGAGAAAGGCTGGCTAAAAAAAATTTCAATCACTTTTGTGAAAAATGAGGGAGCGGGTTTTTAGATAATTTTTCCCAAGAGGATTAAAGTGATTTTTTTTAACCAAATTTTGCCCATTAAAAAATGCAAGTTCGCCATTTCTGTTTCTTAAACAGAAAAAAAAAGAGTTTCAAAAAAACATTTCAAGCATTTTCCACTTCGAGGTTTCTGAGAGGCAATTATAATCAAGCCATCCACACAGAGGGAAAGTGAAAAGATGAAACAGAAAAATACAGGAGAGGCTGGAAGAGAAAGCTGGTACTATGCAACTGCCTTCTATTTTGGAGCCGAACTTGCAGGATATGTACATACCTGTAAGTTCATTTCCTATTTTAAAGGCTCATTTTCACAACTAAATACCCCGCATTTACCTTTATGCCAGAAACTGCATAGGAAGTAGCTGTTGGGCCGTGACTGTCTACTGAAAGAGTCTTTGATTTTCAAAATAACCCATTCCTACCTAGAATGTTGCAGAGAACGGTAAATTTTCTGCATGTGAATGAAATAAAATAAAATAAAATAAAATAAAATGAAATAAAATAAAATAAATAAATTCCAAAGTTAACAAACGGACTTCTATGGCAAAGATGCAACATTCCAAGGTGAGGTGTGCCAGAAGTTTTACCAAGTTTCTAGTAATAGTCAAATAATAATATTCCAAAAGACACTGCAAGTAAGACTTCTTGGAAGCCACAATCCTGACTAATTCAATTTGTAATGCCCACAGATTTTTGCACAAATATATGAATGGCATTACAATGCAAGCAAGTTTCTAACCACCACATTATTTATCATGAGTCTTACTTGCTTTATGTGTTTAATTTCCATTTTTCAGATTAATTTCTAAGTAAGTTGGACAATACATTTCTTGAATAAAACCAGGCTGGAGAAAAAAACATTTGTGTTCAAAGAAGAATTTATCCATTGAAGTTGTACAAGCTATGCCATTCAGAAGTATCAGTTATATGAAGGCAAACCTCTTCTCATTTTATCCTTCAAGAATTTGGGATTTAGAATTGAAAAGCCTTCAGAACTGGTACACACTACAGTCAATAAATTGAGATTGAAAGCATACAGGGCAAATTCACACTGCTTGTGAAGACTTCATAGAAACTGCCTGTCTTTAATATTTCTGCAGCTGGAATACAAGATTAATTTGGAGTCATCTCATTAGCCAAAAGCCATTGCCAAAGTAAAGGCAATTTAGAATACAACAGCAGCAATTAGAGCTGAAGAAATTAGCATTCAAAATATATAAACAGCTTTCAAATTCAATGCAGTTAGACAAGGCAATGAGAATAGACTACTAAGATCTGAGCTGCTTAATTTGACATAGAGTGTTATCTTGAAACAAAAATACAGAAGGAAAATAAGTTAAAATTGAGAAATATTTATTTTCCTTGTTTTCTTAAAAGAAATAGGGTTAAAATGCCAAGAAGAACTTAAAAATTACAACCTACAAACTATCTAGTAAAGTGTGCAAATGAGGGAAGCAGCATAACAGGAAATATTTATAATTAGATTGAACAAGAATTTTTGTATTTTACTGTGAATACCAATCTGACAATAAGATACATTATGCATGACTCAACGGACCTTTTATATCTGTGCAATTTTGTATATACACAACTGTGATATGTACAGACATGCAATCACCTGGCAGATTAAAACAGGTATTTCATTGATGTTAGTTCACACAGCAGCACTTGCACCACTGTGCCTAGGGCTGCATTGCTACATTTGTGGCCGTACACAAGAAGCTGCAGGAAGTTAATCATGGTGACACTGAACAAGTGTTTTGGAGCCATTTGTGCTTCTGGGAACCTGACTTAAGGTGAGAATTTTCAGAGACTAGTGAATAGCCCTGCGGCATCCAAGGACATTTTGAGTCAAACAGCCACCAACCTCCCCTTCTTTTCAAGAGAGCAGCCTTATTTCTACTAGAGGAAACACTTCTTAGACCAATGAGTACTCTACTGTAAGCAAATGCTGACGTTTCTTTGCTGACAGGTCTACACATTCTCCAAATGTACAAAAAAAGGAAAAAGCTATGAGCATCAGGGAGGTACCAGAGAAAGACAAACATGTGAAAGCATGTACTTAAACAGGATAGTTATTTCAGTGTTTTGTGCGTGTACAGAAAAGGCGTTTGTAACATTGTCATTATACACAAATCTAATGCTTGAGAAAGCCTGACAGCAATTGCATTTAGCATGTGGCTATTCAGACAATTCTAGTCACCCATGAAAGCAATTTAAAAATACTGAATGTGTCACAAGAACACAGGAACTGAAGCACACTGTCTAGAAAATCATACAAGATAACACAGTGAGTTTTTAAGACGGATGTAATGGCTTTTCCTGCCTCATTCCATGATGAACCCTAAGAGCAGAATGGAATTAGTGGCACATGCTATAGGGAAAATGCCAGTACAAAGACTAGATTGTAAGGAAGTACAGTTTTGATGGACTTAAAAAAATAAAAACAAAAAAATCAAGTGAAACAATACACTAGAAGACATCAGTAGTAAATCCTTCAAAAATGCAATCCACATAATTTACAGTAATGGTAAATTATGACCTAATTGCAACCAGCTGCTCAGCCTGGTATTTCCTCTCTGCCCCAGACCCAGCCATAGGAAACACCAGCCCAAATAGTCTCGATGGAACTTAGGACCACTCCATATTGCTCTGAACAGGTTTCTAAAAAAAAAAAAAAATACTACACAACTACTTTCACGGCACTGCAAATTTTTAACATGTGAGAGCAGCTGTACAGTAAAAGAAGCAAGGTGCTCCCTGTTTTTCTTCACAAGTATTTTCCAAGGCAAATACTGCAAGATAACGTTAAAAGTTTCAAATATGACTTTTAGTAGCTATTTCATATGTACAGAGGAGTAAAACAATGCCCTTTAAAGCACTGAGTACTTACACTTCATTAAAATGGAGCAAACCTCTGAAACAAAGCCTAAGTTAACACTTTCTTGCCAAAGCCAAGTAGGAAATCAATGCTCACTTCATTTATTGTTGTCAGACTTAAAACTGCAACATGTAATAATAGAACAGTGATTTCAAAACACACCAACTTCGCATTTAAAATAACAATATTGTCGACTTTGATGTTTAACATCAAGGTGACATGTTTGGATGAGGGGAAAAGCTAATTGTTTCTACTAATGACAGCCATCTAACACAATAGATGCTGGAGAACACAGCATGTCAAACAGAGGACACCTATACTTCCACAAAAACACTTCCAAATATAAAAGCAAAAGCACAGTTTTCTCCATGACAAGTGTGTTCTAAGTTTCATGAAGCTCCGTAGTTTACTTCTACATTTATACTGTTAGAAAACTACAGAATGAGGAAAAAAAAAACAAAAACCATCTCTAAATCTAGACATTTAGTTCAAATGTATAAGCAGAAGTATATAATTAAACATAGAGTATCATACAGTTACCTGCTTTTAACCCTTTTAAATTAAAAACCATCACCACCACAAAAATAACCCAAGCAGGAAATTGCACCCACCAGTGATGGAAGCCCTAAAGAACTATATATAAACAAAGCACGTGTTCTTCCAGTGAATGAATGTTCCCAAAGTCCCTTCCCTGGGACTCACATTGGGGCTCTCAAATTTCCCATTCAAAAGCAGCCATTACATTCTGAAATAGTGGGTTTGATCCATTAGAAAAAGAAATTAAATAGGAAATGTGCATTTGATCACAAGCATTGGCTTGCAAAAAAATCAACTACCATGTATTCTGAGTAAAAGTATATTTAGGCCCTGGACTATGCTGTTCCCAGACAGAAAATCCTGGTGTCAGGATCAGAGACGTAAGGCTATTGGCTTCAATGCCTTTTTCAAGAGGCTGATGAAAGTTTTTAAACCAGCAGGCTAATACAAGAATTTAAGCTGAGCTGGTTCTTCAGAAAGAAAACTCTGAGTGCACAACGAGGAAGATGTGCTTTGTTTGTATATAATTCTTTAGGGCTTCCTATCTGCAAGACAGCATGAAAAGTAGTGAAAGGATGTATGTCCTGGTTTCGCTGGGATAGAGTTAATTGTCTTCCTAGTAGCTGGTACAGACAGCGCTGTGTTTTGGGTTTAGTATGAGAAGATGTTTTCAGTTGTTGCTAAGTCGTGTTTAGACTAAGTCAAGGACTTTTCAGCTTCTCCTGCCCAGCCAGCAAGAAGGCTGGAGGGGCACAGGAATGGTGGGAGGGGAGACAGCCGGAACAGCAGACCCAAATTGGCCAATGGGGTATTCCATACCATGGGATGCCAGGCCCAGTATAGAAACTGGGGGAGCTGGCCAGGGGAGGAGTGCTGCTCGGGAACTAACTGGGCATCGGTCGGCAAGTGGTGAGTAATTGCATTGTGCATCACTTGTTTTGTGTAGTCCAATCCTTTTATTATTATTATTGTTGTCACTTTATTATCATTATTATTATTATTATTGTCATTATTATTTTCTTCCTTTCTGTCCTAATAAACTGTTCTTATCTCAACCCAGGAGTTTTTTTTCCCCCTCGATTCTCTCCCTCATCCCACTGGGTAGGGGGGAAGTGAGTGAGCAGCTGCGTGGGGCATGCTTAGTTGCTGGCTGGGGTTAAACCATGACAACGTGGAATAAATGTAGATCTTGAAAGCTTTTGAGTCCTCACTCAGGAGAAGGGAAACTCCATGATGGTAGAATTAGCAATGAAGTGAAAGAAACTGGAAAAAGACTGAAAGGACCTGGGAGGAATAGGAGGGAAGGATGTCCCACAGTCTAAAACCATCTCACTATGGTTCTACACATAAATATTTGCATGACACTACAACCATTTCTGTCAAGGAGAGGATGCTCAAAATGATGTTTCCATAGCAATGTAAAAACTACTCATCTGTTGATTTCATTATTAACATGCAATTTTTTAATCTGTTCTAGACCAATGCTGAGGAAGGCCAGTATTTATCTAAAAACAGGAGTGATGATGCAATCCTACAAGCTGACTAGAATTGGAGACCACCACAGGTAAAAGGTCAGTGAGGCCTCTTACACCCCACAATTATATCACTGTCTAAATTTTTTCACACTGAACACAACTTCAGACGACTAACGAGAGCTTCTCTCTAATACTAGACAACAGGCAGCTGGAAAACACAGGAAGGCTCGTTTTCTTAGTACTAGCATGATCAGTAACAGCTTATGAAAAGCTAAAAGAATTTCTTGATGACAAAACACAAACTCAGATTAATTTAGCCTAAGGCAACTAAACAGCCAGTGGAGAGAAGAAAGCACTTTTGGTGAGTAATTCAGCCCACCTAAAATCTGAGCATTTTTGATGATACCTATGCTTCAGCTTGTGGTTACACAGGGAGCTTAGGATATCCGTGGCTATAAGTCAGGCATTCAGCTTTGTGATGAATGCTGGCCAAAGAGTCCACAAAACCCCAAGCAGCGGTGAAAACAATGTGTGGAAACAGGCTGAGTCACTGTATCACTTGAAGTAACCCTGGAACAGAGCTAGAAGGCTTGCGAGACAAGATAAGTCAGGCAAAACTAAACAATTCACACTTGGAATAGCAACGCTGGGAAATTACATCTCCAGCAGCATCAGAGGACTTGAAAATGCTGCAAGCAGTAAAGACTGCAAACAAAGCTACACAGTGTAAGCCAAGGAGTTGTACATGTTCTTCTTGACCATAGAAATATTCATTTTCTTTAAAAATCCTGACACAAAACAGACAGAATTTCCTTCCCAAAGTAACAGCATCCAGGCCCAGAAGCCTTGAATTCTTCTACCAAAACCCAAAAATGCCAGAGACCCTTCTGCAATTGCTGTGCTCTTGGGCTGCCATTTCCAGTGGCTGGCATCAAACCCACAGCATTGAGTTGCTTAGAATTTAAAGATGTAAAGTTAATCAATTCACTGACATGTGGCATTGTGGTACTATTCCTTCACCCTGCTCGTATCAAATAACAGCAACACCAAAGAGTGAATTCAAACCAGTCTAAACTCTTTGTCTCACTGTAGCCTATCTATCTTATTACAATGGAATAACAAAGAGGAAGCTGAACCTATCAAGACATTGTATACGCTATACATATTCTAGTCTTTACACCTTACTTTTAAATCACTATTTAGTTGATTGACTTTTCATGGAAATCACTACAAAACAGTAGATGCTGCAAAAATTCAGGTATGGAGATTAGTATGACTGACGACACTGCTGATACCTACTCTTAGAAAATGATGACCACAGGGGAGGAGGGGGGTGGAAATAAAAAGAAACAGAATAAACTTCTTTCATCAACATGTTCAACAGTTACCTCTTATTTTGTGTCATGCCAAGCAAAAGAACAGGAAAAAAGCGTTTAGCTAAACTCTGGGTTTCCTAAAGATGGCTTGCTTTAAAAGCTGCATTAAAATCTGGAATTATGTTTTATATAAATATTACATAAAAAACTGAACCTGAATAAATCAACTGGCCAATGAAAATCATAAGCATGTCTTATTCAGTTAAGAACAGAGAGATATTTTACTATCTGTATTACAAAGACTGGAATCATTGGTAATGATGATAAACATTTGTGCCAGCACCATGCTAAATGATCCCAATTTTGCTAATATTGACCTGTCAGAAGGCAGAATAAACAGCCACATAATTAGAAACACTTCAAATATACCTCATGACTAATATTTTCAACACTATGTTTATGTTATCACTTTCCCAGCAACAGGAAACTTCACATCAATGAAAAGCAGATATGGCAGTGAAAATAAATCAAAAATAAATAATATTGATCGTCTGTTTCCAGCCTTCTATGTAAAATAAACATTTATATTTATGGCTTAGGCAATACTTCCATTACAAACTCCTATTTTCAAGCACTTCCACTGGTTTGGAAAAAAATTGGCCAAGAGGATAAAATTTATCGATTTCTCCCTTTAGCCTAGTGAAGATTTCTCTTCCCCCGTACTCCTCCCCCTTCACTGCATAGGAGATAGAAGGAATTAATAAAAATCTTCCTGGTTATTTTAGAGCTACATAAGTGGAGGAGGGAGGCATTTTTCACAGGTTAAGGATTGTGCCTAAGCTTTTTCTGTTGCTGTATGATACAAGGAATGTGAATCATCCTTGTCAGTTGAGAAAGAAACTCACAGATAAAGAATAAGACATATAGCCAAGTGGGAAGAAAAGATGGCTCAGCAGAGGAGTCATGCTAAGCAAATTCCTCTGACATCATTAAAGCCAGCCCTTAAAATAGCATTGCTTATCTAGCCCAGAATTCCTCCCTTTTGCAGAGCAACAATGAAGCAAGACCATACCAGAGAACAGCAAACTCTTAGGGGATGAAAATCAGTAAACAAATCATTTTAGAAGATGAATTGGGAATAGACATTGATAATTAAAGGTTAAAGCAGAAAATGGATAACCAACACATCTTGGCTAAAATCACAGCCAATTATTCAAATGTCAGTTGTTCAAAATGTTTGGAGGTTCACTAAGTGCCTTGTCATAGTCTTAATAAATACAAAAATATTTAAAAAAAAAAAAAAAAAAGGCACTGAGAAGGAGAGCTCCTGCACATGCTTACTGACCTGAGGCAGTGAAGGGCCAGTGACCCCCAGCCCAAGGGCTCCCCACTCCCCGCACTGAGACACCATACCATCGCAACAGCGTTCTTGCGACACAATAAACGGTGTGCTGTCCCAGCTTCCCAAAATGCCCAAATGTTTTACTGCGACTTTTGTTATTTATTTACTGTCTCAAGATTTCTTGTTTACCAGACAGTGTTGCATTCTCACTGAAAGGGTGAGGATGAATTGAGAATTAGAGAAACCAGTCCAGAGTCCCCTTTCCACAAAGGTGCCTGCCTTTGGTCCTTCATGTTCCAAATAAACCATAACCCCAATCCAAACTAGTCACTGTGGTTTCTAAATTCAAATTTTTACAAAATTCAGTATGTGCTATTTTAGTGAAGGCAAGTTTGATGCTGATGTTAAAAATAAAGAAAAAGAATGAATTTAAGTAAGTTGTAGGAATTCACAGAAAGTATCACACCAAATGTTTAACTTGCTTACCTTCATCATAAATTTCTGTAGAGCCACGAGAAGGGGAAAAAAAGAGAAAATGTGAAATGAATATTTGCTTTCAGGTGCTTAAAAATGGGATTTGCTTTCCCTGAAAAAGTGAGTGGGATACACAGAACTACAAACCACAATTAAAAGGAACATTTATCATTGCAATTAGCATAATTATATAGCTCATGCTAGGAAGCAAAACAGCTGCTCAGAACAAGGCTTCATCATTTTTCTATGCAATAGTTTTCTCAGAATTTTTTTTATTTAAAGAATACAGCACATTTAATACTTGTTGCTTAAAGATAAAAGACAGTACAGGTAAAACAGGACCCATGCCTGATCATCTTAAACAACTTGCTCTGCAGATAGTTTCTAACTACGTACAACACGAGTTGTAAAGCCCTGCGTTCAAAGTGCAGTGCTGGAGAGCAACACCACTATTGTAGTAACATATCGTATGTAAATGCACAATAAATTAAGAAAATTAAAATATTACTAATATTTCATGCAGTGGTTAAAAAAAAATCAGTGCCACATGACTGATGTCAGAAGATTACAGAAATTTTTAGGTTAATTTTCATGGAGGTTGCTCAAGAATAAAAGGAGAGTGATATGTTATGTTACATGCAGTGATTTGTTTTTCTTTGCGAGAAGTTCTACAGCCCCCTTTTCCTCTTTTGACCTCATCAGTTCATGTTTTGATATCACAAAGTTTGAAGTTGAGGACTGAAGTTTGGCAGCAAACCTCTATCCCACATGAAGACAGAGTCTAACTGGAGAGCTCCCAAGCAAGACTGGGTGCTTTCATTTCATACATGCTTTTAAAACAGAAGTACCTGTTCTCAAAGATGTACAAGATGTTCTGGCTAAAAAACAAAACAAAACAACAAAACCCACCAGTATAATCTAATCATCTCAAAATATTCAAAGATTTCTCTCCTTAAAAGTCTTCTAGGTCTGTTTGTTAGTTAGACATTTGGAAACAAACTGACCAAAACTAAAGATCACGCACCCTGTCCACCATCCCCATAAAGCAGGGATTTAAAATACAGTATGATAATTTTGTTATTATTATTCATCCCATTTCTTGTCACCCCAGTATTTTGTTTGGTTTTACTGGGTGGCTCCAGAAACAAGGCAGAAGTCTTTGCTGAGCTGTCTACAGTGGGGGGTGTGTGTGTGGGTGTGTGTCTGTGTCTGTGTGTGTGGGGGGGTGTAAATACATTAATATAGAAAGAAGTTAATTACATGATTAATTCTAATATAACCTTTCCTATATTTGTCAATACTGACTTTCATTTGTCATCATGCTGTCAGTTTACCAAGGAGATTAGATTCATCAAAGACTTCAGTCTCTTCCAGGTGTCATTCATCTATGAAACTTTATTTTGAGAACTACACAACCCCACTGCTTTTTCTGTATTACAAGTACATTAAACAACAGTCCTTCTGTGAAACCTTCTGCTTCTCTTCTTGATAATTTAACTGCTTGACAATTTATTTAACTGCTTGACTGTAATCTCTTAACTAGCTTCAAATTAAAGTGAACAGTTTATCTCTTCCCTTGATTACTAAAATGACACAGCAGCTTCTTGTGCTGGATTTTTTGGAAGACCAGATTTAACAATTCATTCTCTTCAGTGGACATATTAAATGAACTGTAATAAATGAGAAACAACTGTCATCTGTTTGGATCTGACATATCGTGTTCTTTCAAGTTACTCTGGTTCCTTAATGATTTTGAAGATGATTTACATGTGATTCTTAGAGACAGAAAGTTCCATGAATGGTCCCACTCAAGCTAGAAAACCTGAAAGACAACAGTGGGTGAGGGAAGTCTGAACACATACATCCACCTACTGCTTCCAAACCACCAGGGAAAGAAACAGTCGGAAACTTAATTGTTGTAAAAATGCTTTTTCTTCAGGGCAAACACTTAAATGCACGTTATGTCCACAAATGTGAAGAGAATGCCGCTGTGAAACTTCAAGCCAAGCCTAAGAAGTTATGTGCCACAAACTGTGACAGCCTCAGCTGCCCAGCTACCGGCAAATGGACGAGGCAGAGGGTTCCAGGTACTCCCGTGACACCCTTCTGCAAGAATGCTCGCCATGGTTTTTAGACCAAACCCCTTCTTAGATAAAGGAGAATACTTACTTTGTAAAACATTAACTCTCACCTTGGGGAGGGGGGAGAACACACCACCCTGAAGCAAAACAACAGCAATTATGCACTTCAGGTAGGCAAGAAGCTCTTACACAAGAAATTTCTCCAACTCATCTTCTGCAGAGTAAAGAACTTTCTGCTCCTTCACACTTGCTCTCTCTGCCTCAGCACAACAGTGCACGTGAGTTTCTGGACTAACATTAGCAATTCAGAATGTGTATTTGAGAGTTAAACAGATAGACCAGACCTGTAATTTGAAATTTCTTAATGTCATTCTAACATCCATTGCTCTTGAAATGTATTTTTTGCCAAACACTAACACCAAAGTGTTAAAGTGATAAAAAGACAGATGGATACCGTCACTAAGTACAACAGATAATTGTTGTACACTTCAACACTAAGTCAGCTAAAAGTAAAACAAAAGATCAAATTGTGATGACGTTATTTTAGTTATACACAAAGCTCCTACTCCATCAGTGGAGCGGCACTGATGACAGTAGAGCTAGGTCACATTTACATTTGAAATGTGACATTCTGCACACCCTAACAAACCATGTAGATGTATGCAATATCCAGTAAGAAACACGATTAAAAACAAGCTCAGTCTTAACAGTTATTAAGGATGAGATCTATCTCCACTGTGTAGATTTCAGCTAGTTGTGTAAACTTACTTTACAGTCAAGGAAGAGTCAGTCATTTCTAGAATGCAATTAATCTGATTTATTAAGCTGACGCTTTCTGTAGGACGGGACCAACTACGGACTAGAAGTGTTTGATTCTCTGCCTTGACTATAATTAGGAGTCTAAATAACTTGCTAACCCTACACTTTCTACAGCATAAACACCTGAAGTACTTTCAATACCTGAATAGCTGACCAGTTATGAACTAAGTATAGAACAGGTATATTACATCAGATACTGAAATTCAGGAATCCACTGGAGGTTCTCTACTGAGCATTCAGAAGCAAGGTAATAACGGGACTTCTGATGTACTTCTGGACTACAAATAAGTGTCTCTGTTAAATCCTGTCGTACTGAAATCAATGCAAATTTGATGACTAAATGCACCGAAGACACCATTTCACCTTTAGAATTCACTTGTTCAAGAAATCAGAATGTGCTGTGAGTTTTACATGCACTTGCTTCTCTAGCATCCAAGTTTCTCAAAAGTTCTCCTGAGAGGTAAGACTGGTAACTGAATGTTAGCAACAACTGGATAATCATATTCCACTGACTGAAGTCTTCAGCTGCATATGCTATCTGATCTTTTGGGGACAGATGCCTATGCGAGTGCTTAGTGCCACACAAATATCCCCCTTGTGGAGGAACTAAACTCAGCACTCAGCAGCTAGATTACCTGTATGGCTTGGAACATGACTTTAAAAATACGTAAGTAAATAAATAAATAAAAGGAAAAATACCTTTGCAGGATTTCAAATTATTAGATATGAGGCACATAACACCCATCATCCTATCTATTATCCTAACTGTTCTCTCCCTCTCTCAGAATAAATAAATAATAAAATTTAAAACCTATTGAAGCTTCATCTGTAATATTAATAGTACCGCTATTTTATTTTTGATTTTTTATAGCAAAGTTGCCAAGATTAGTTTTTTAATCCTTTTAATTTAGAGATTATCTCCCGACCATATCTTTCGTGCTATTCTTATAGTATTGTATTTGCTTACACAGAAATATCAGATTTTTACACTAACCTAAACCAAGAAGTATTGAAAACAAATAAACTGAAAGTAGAGAGTTTGCTGTAATTCACAGCAATTACCACATGGAACACGGCTTGAAATTCTCAGATCTATAATACAAACTGAAGTAGAAATACCAACAGAATCCTACTATACAGTTGGGAATGCTACTATTCTATTAAATTAAGTTTCAGTCAGATTTGCACACAGATTTCTTCTGGAAAGAAAAAGTGTACTTAGACAATGTATTATTCTCTTGATGACGTGAATTAGACTCGGGCTGCAATTAGCATCCACTACAACATACGGTACACAAAAGATGAAACTGCAGATGTCGCTGAAACTGTAGCCATAGATGTGGCATTTTAAGCAGTACTTCCACAGTCACTCCGTTTTGATATGCCTGCTCATTTTAACATCATACGGTGCTATCTCCTACCGTTTTCCCCTCAATATCTGTATGAGAAAAACTGAGTGATCCTATGTTAACACTGCTGATATTACTCCCTACATTGAGTCACCTCTGTAGTCTATGTTATATCTAAAATTTGAATGCAAATTCTTTAAACTGGGGGATCAAATACTTGTGCACAATTAGCATATTTTCCCACCACAGTAATCTGACAAATAAATCTATATTTAAGTAAATGAACTTAGTGTGAACAAAAAATTATCAAAAAAAAAAAATCAAGTCCTTAGATAATACATTTAATGATTGAAAATCGCACTGATTAAAAAGCATGGATGTGCAATTAATTACTTTAATGGCACTGAAGACATACTAGTGCAACCATTTGTCTTGATGAAGCTTTATTTTGTGGCTCACTCCAAACTCTACAACAACCCTAGCTTGTTTCCTCTAGCCAAAATCCACTCATTCTTACTATATTTCTCCAGTCCACACTATCCTCAAAGCCAGAATTTACTCATTTCTTCTCAGCTCAGAAGTCTCGGTAATGAAAGCAATTATTTTGAAAAGTGTCTTAAAGTGTGTTACCTTACTCTGCAAGTTTCTTTTGTCTAAAGAAACTGAAAATTAGTTTTACTAGTGGCATAAAACTGAGCTAATACAATAACTATTTGAGAGGAAGAGAAAAAGATTTCCCACTGCCTTCAGAAGAGGTTCCTCTGTCTATCCGAAAGTTGCAGACAACCCAACAACGTTATAGTCAGCACAGCTTTGCCATTAGCCGGTGTAAGGATGAAAATCCTTGTCCCTTGCACTCTAAATTTAAAAACAAATACACTTGGTTTCCCTTCAGGTAAAAAGCTCTTCAGAGTTTCATTCTTGATGTCTCTTAATGTCAAATTTTCAAAATAATTCACCAGCTCTATGCAGGCAAATGTGTAAAAAAGGCCAGGTTTTGGAAACCACACATGCCCTACAAAATTCCCACTCCTTACATTGAATTTTGTTACAGTGCTAAGCAGTTGTTTTGAAAGTCAAGACAGCCATTCACGTGCTTTTATGAGTACAGAAGTCCTTTAAAAAAATCAAACCCTTAAAGTATACAACACCCACCTTGAAATCTCAAATTTGCAAACACCAACAGTTGCTAATTCATAGCAACAGACACTTTATTTCCCTTATTTCATAAACATATTAAAAGAGAAAAAATGACAGGCAGATTGAAAGGAATTCCTTTCACTATGCATTATTCAATTTCAGCTTATTTCATTGCTGTTATTTTCCCTGTAAATAAGATATATTCAGTGCCTTCTAACTTTCAGTTGAAAATTAGTAAATCCCTCTGATCAACTGCTGGGGTTCTCCCCCCTTGGTAGTTTTATTAAAAGCAGAAAAGCCATTTTCAGGTATGAAATGGGGGCCGGGATGGAAAGGTAAGCCTTCCATTAGTTTTTACTTTTGGCGAGATGCCTTTAATCTGTCCAATTCTGCACTGAAGCAGACCTACAAGCCCTCACAGTCACACCTGCTGAGAGACGAAAGAAAAAAGCCAAAGGTCCGAGAATTTATCTTCAGCCCATTTAATTCTCACCTAGCTTCAACTGCCAGCACATGCCTTAGTAGAATTAAGATTTTGGAACAAAATCACCAGAAGAATGATAGTCCTTCGACAGAAGAAGCACAGTAGAACTGGAGTAATTCCTTCCAAAATTTTCGTTAGCATACTTTACAGGCTGGAACAGCTCCAAAGTGGGTGACTTTAGTTTATCCTTTGAATGGCATGAAACTGCTTGCAGCAAGGTCTAATTTGGTCATTAATTTTGACACGAGGCTCTGGGCTTGGGCTTCAAGGTATCCATAGATACATAGACATCACTGAACACACTTGCATTAATCTTGTGTGTTCTACCTCAGAAAATGGCTTATGAAGAAATATATGTATTAGAATGGAAGTGTCTGGCCTGAGTGACCATGCAGCTGTGCAACAGCCAGCTTTCTGCTGCATTAATTCAGTATGTACATCTGCAGTTCACCTTAAGACATCTGGTAACACTCTGGAATTACAGAGGGCGTTAAAAGCTGCTTTACGGGGCAGACTGGGGCTCATCGGAGATAGAATAATTTCATACTTGAAATAAAGCCAGCACCCACTCCATCCCCATCAGACAGGAGGTTGTCTGGATTACAGAACTGGTCTATTAAGAAAAGTCTTTAGCCAGTGTAACTTGGAACAAAACATTTAGGTCTGCTGTCACGGGAACCATTTCTTTTTAAAATGGTTTAAGGACACATCTCTGTGAAGCGTAAGATTTTGATGTCGATTAATTCTGAATTTAAAAAAAAAAAAAAAAAAAAGCAGAGCTGACTTGTATTTATGCAGGTAATACTATATTTTCCAAGAACACTCTCTTTGAATACTTCAGTCAAAACCAAGCCATGTCACAGTGTAACCAGTAAACTTCTGGCTTACAATTTTTCCATGCATCGTGAACTATGAGGCGAGGCGCCTGTGTACTACTGAACTTCCTTTTTATTGCTGTTTTTCTCTTTATGGCAAAATTCTTCATAGGGATAAAAGCACAGAATCTAAAGATTTAGAACCAAGCCCTCTCACTTGTAATTAAAAAGGTGGACAAAATGAGAAGATAACCTAACCATCAGTATGGCTTAAAAACATTCCAAATCAATCCATATAAAAATTTGCTGGTTGTCACAAATATCAGATTCACAGAATATGAATAATGCTGTCATACTGATACAATTAGCTAAACTTAACTACAGTTATTGTTTAACAAATATTATAAACATCTACATATATATGTCACATGACACAGATAGTTGGGAATACATGAGAAGAAAGGCTGCTGAAAAGCCTAAGCCACCATTTAAAGAATGTACTTACCTACAGGAGTCTCAAGCAAGCTTTAACTTGAGTCACTACTTACTATAAACATGTAATAATCACAGATTAAAATTCTATGTCTGGCTGAAATAAAGTGAGACCAGTGCTCTAGCTATGTTATTGGCCATATACTAAAGGACATCTGAGGTTGTTTCTGGTCATGTGCAGCTCAAATTAAATATTAAGAAAACAAGGAGGCCTATTAGAGTCCAAGCTTTCAGAGAGGCTTCTAACGTTTTAAATGTGAACAAACAATTCTACACACGCTTTTATGACTACTAACTCATACATATGCAGATGTTAGAGATTACATTGAAGAAAAACATATATAAATATGTCCCATACAGGGGAGTTATATCAGATGCCCAAACAAATATGCATGGTATACACAGACACATTAGGAAAGGCCTTAACAACACATTCAGCAGAGAACTGTGCTTTGACTTTATTTGCTAAGATCTATGAATGATTTTTTTATTCTGTAGCAGCTGTTATCCATCATTAAGTATTTTGTATATCTATTATATGCAGCTAGATACGGCGTCACACGATATTTATCAGTATTAATTATCTTACTGTCATGCATTTTAGGATTACAGTGTCTATACTGGAAAAGACAGGGTGGGTTACAGAATGGAGTTATAACACTAGACAGCAAGGCTCAAAACTGACAGGCAATAATCATACGTTTACATTACACAATTCTGCGATCAAATTAAAAGACAGACAAGTCATTGTGGCAGCATGAAATTTGGTATGACAATTCAGGAATGACCAGATCCTAACATGACCATGTATTCGCCTCTTTTTTTGAGCCATGCAAGTTGAAGGGTCATGAACACAGAGGGTATCAAAACAGACAGGTTAGACTCAGTGGCAACATGAAACATTTGGGGTCAAGTGAATAAAAGACAGAATCACATACCCATTTTTCCACATCAACTAGCTGTAGAAAGAAAAAGCAAGAAATCAGTAAATCTCTTTCCTTAAATACAGCATATCAAAGTCTACTTTGAAGTTAACTTTTCACATTTCCGGAAATGTATCTAGTATGAAAGAAAATGTATGAGTAGAAGCTCTTCTCCTGGCATTTCCTCTTTAAAATGCCAATACCTCACTTCTTGTCTTTATTTTATGGGAAGCACTTCAACTTCTGGAAGTCCAAAATGTCCATCTAAATATCAGATAATAGGCAGCAAGTGAAGACCGATGCTGAATTAATTCCACATCGTATTCAGTACCAACCAGTCAAAAACATAGAACACAGTTTCCCACAAAACATATGTCCATTTTCTCTCGAGTAAAGCTTTGTCATAAGTGAACATTATTCACTTGAAAAGGTTTAGTGGCTCCTTTTCAAGGTTTACCATTTTAATGAATGCCATAAGTATGAAAGGTAAAATTAGGGTGTACCTGTCAAACCCTGACCCGACCACCTGCAGTATAAGAGAATGTCTTGACTAAGAACAGAGAACAGCACACCAAAATGCCATCCATTTTTCCTATGGGGAATGAGGGAATCACTCCTAAAGCTTAAGGTTTTGTATTAACAAAACCGTTTCAAGGTTCATTAAGGAAACATTTTAAATTGCTCCCCTAAAAAAGTCTTTGGATCATCTTACAGTCTCAGAAAGGATTGAGAATAACTAGTAGAACACGTTTCAGCTACTAGAAAGGTTAGTATGGCACTACCTATTAAAAACTTATTTGGCACCACCAGCAGTATATCTGAAGCAGATTTGTCTCTGGACTTAGCACAGAAAACACGGCAGCATATCAAGCCTTCTGTGGTTTTACTGCAGGTACACATTGACCTTTCATTAGCAGATGCCACATAAAATTTTAGCAATAATTTAAGATGGCTTAGTGCAAACCATGAGCAATTTTCAAAACCAGCAGTATTTGGATTCCAGCTTACTTGTGAAATTACCGTAATAAAAGGCAATGTATTTAGTTCTCATCTGTTAAAATTTTTATTCCAAGTTAATTTTCACAATTTTTAATATACATTTCAATTAAAATGGAGTTTTATATTTTCAATATTTTTCAGTCCTGCTAGCACAGAAAGGTTAGAAAACACCACCTGACCTGCCAACTAATTAACATTATAAACTCATAAGCATTTATTAAGTTGAAAATTCCTACCTCTCTTCTAACATTTGGACTGCATTTAGATTTGTAATAGAATTTCTGTGATTTGTCTCTCTTTTTTTTTTTTTAATCATCTTTACTGTGACTTTTGTTATCAACCATAGCTGCAGAAATCCCTCCTAAAAAACACCTAGTGTTCTAAAATAGATGTAATAGAAGAAAAGATAAAATAAGATGTTGATAAGTTGGAAAAGCAAGCATTGATTTAAATCTAAATGCAAACAATACTACTACAATGTCTTTAAAAAAGGAGTAAGGAATAGCCATGTTAGATTCACATACAAGTCTTTCATTTATTACCTTGCTTTTGATACATCTTTTGTTTTATTGAAATTGTATATGCACTGAGAACATAGCATTACAAGCAATTCGACTGTGCGACAATGCTAGAAAGAGGTGAATTGATTCACGCTTTATTGCCTTGCTTGGAGAAGTTCTCGCTGTCCCAAAATTTAAGTGAACAGGGCAGCGACAATTGGTGTCAGAAAGAACCCACTCAAAGCTCAGCGTACATTATCAGTTGTACAATCAATTACCTTATAATTGCTGAATTGTCCTTTTACTTTATTTTAATGGACACCAGTTATCTTCAAGAGTCAAGTGCAGTGTTTCTCAAGTATTTATAAACTTCATGCACTAAACCTGCATTGGTATACCCATCTTTAAATGGATTTGTCAACGGGCTTTGTGATATGCCAAAGGCACCTTTATTCAGTAGTCTCTCACAGAACAGCCACTTGAACTGTGCACGTACACTCGTCAAACCCCACAGTTTGACACCTACATGATAGTCATACAGGAAAGACTATGAATGCATCCAAAGAGACTGGCTTCTGAAAGCATGGTTCAGTGCAGACCACAATAAAATCTTGCATTTTTAATTACAGCCATATTCTATAGGCCTTCTGCTGTGTGCCTCTTCAGAGCCCTCCCGGATCCAGTGTGCTCCCTTTTCTCCAGCCGTCTGTGGGACAGCTTTTCCAGCTACTGAAGTCACAAGAAGACATTTCTTTCTTACAAACCACTTTGTCCCAAGTTCTAAAACTTGCCTGTGCAACTTATGGAGATACAATTTTGACAGCTTTTATCCGATGGAACGTATTCCGTAAGACTCGTGACTTTCAAGACATTTAGTATCCCATTTTGGGGTGAAAAAAGGCATAAGCATGACCTAATAATATATCTACTTGCCTGGAAATTCCTAATAATGCAGATTAGGTAAACCTAAAGGTAAATAAGATTACTCACATATATAAGAGTAATTTTCCTAATGTAGACAAAACACATGTAAAGCTCACATAAACAGAAATGAAAGGCAACAATGGATATCTCAGCCTAGTGCTTGTATCTAAGATGTGGTTCAGATAACAAACAAGCAGATGCTTCACAGCCCATCTAAATACAGATTCTGATTCACACTGACAATGCCATCTTTTGTCTGCCTTCATAGACTAGAATTTACAGGAACCCCTTTTCCCGTGGATTTCCCAGTATGCATCCAAATTCAGGAAACACTAAGATTCAAAGCTCCTTTTGCTATGTACACGTTAGTCATTAATCCAAGGGGAGGAAAAAAAACAAAACAAAACAAAAACAAAACAAACAAAAAAAAACCCAAACAAAACCCCACAAACAAACGAAAAAAAAGATGTCTAACCTTCCCTTCTACTAGACCACATCTTGTCACCTCCCTCTTTGTATCGCTTAATGCTCCTTGGACTTGGAATTACCTGTTCTTACTGTAAGTTACTCTACTTAGGTTTTGCTGAGCTGTTGACCTGTTAGGAGGTATACATCTTCCAACTGGTCTAGGAAGCTTTAAACTTCAGGAAGGGTTGGGGGGATGGCAGGCAGGGATTGGCAGTCAATTCCATAAGTTCCCTCTCACTGTGCCATCTTATGCTGTAAACTACTTTATTTAAATCATACATTATGTTAACCACAGTCTGAAAGAACAGTACAATCATTTATTTTAAAAAGCACAGTAAATTTTGCCTCATCACAATGAATCTAAATCCATAGAATTCAGTAACTATTCCTCTTCTGGCTCATTTTCTCTCCTGATCACTAAGTAATATTGCTTGGAAAAAGAAAACTGTTAGGTAGGTATATACTAATTTTTCTCTTTTTCTTTATCCAAAGACTATTTGGGGGATAGAGGAAGCAGAATCCATCTTAAAACATATATACCTCAAATACAGTACACTACTTAGAAATATCCCTTCCACATGTGTCTGGGTACAGGAAAGACCCTCCCAGAAGAAAATAACATGACACTGGCTAACATTAGATGTTAAAATTTAGTGCGTTCATTGCCATATGACAGTTCTGAACATGGAAAATTATTACCTTGCCATGAGAACACCAGCGTTACCAAAAAGGTGAAGGATACAATGTCTCTACAATTTACTTAGTGATTGTGGTCTACTTCTACTACAATAATTAGTTATTTTACAGAAAGCTACTAACTTCAACTTCAAAGAATTATTTCACTGCCTACTTCTAGCAAGTAGCCATCAACATAACTACTTTAATGAGTAGAAAATATGACACTTCGAACTAGAGAGTAGTGCTTTATGGATACTAAAATTGTATGGCACTCATACGTCTATATGTCTAAGGAATACAGATAGTGCTATAAGGAGAAAAAACAAGGATGCGAAATCGTATTTTAAGAATCAAGCAATCCTAATCCAGAAACTTCAGAGAGCAATCTGCATTTGCTGACTTCTCTTCAGAGGCACTTAAGAGCTCCAATCTTTCCAGTCAAGCTTTCATTTTAAATGCATTTAATCCAAACTGGAGGGCCGGTCTTCCAACAATTTTTT
This sequence comes from Sagittarius serpentarius, assembly GCA_034782735.1. Taxonomy (NCBI): domain Eukaryota; kingdom Metazoa; phylum Chordata; class Aves; order Accipitriformes; family Sagittariidae; genus Sagittarius; species Sagittarius serpentarius. The sequence continues at coordinate 8,345,969 of JAVKLA010000049.1, forward strand.
CTGAGCACTGCAGATATCCAGCACTACATTAACCAGACATAAAAGCCAGTTAAAACAGCAGGAACGTAGTTCTGTTACCCCCATTTTCTCTTGTCATAAGGAGTCATGAACTAAATGAAGAGAAATGAAGACGGGCCCTTTTCAGCATTATGAGGTGTCATTCACAAACTCACTTTTTAAATCTTGACATAAAGCAAACTCACAGAACATGTGCTGAACATCCACTAGTACAGCAACATTAATTACCAGTGCACAAAGCTGAAAGTAAGGTACTTCAAGCTGTGCAAAACAGCCTGCCATTCCTAACTCTGAGTTCTGTATTCCGTTCATCTGCTTTAGCAGCATACAAAAACAGTAAGGAACTTTATTCCACACAGTACAGGAGACTCTTAGCTGACTACGGCTAATCACATCCTCTACAACTATTTATGAAAACTGCAACAGATATATTGCCACAGATAGGACTGTGACCTGAAATCTCAATGAAGCAATGCATTCCAGCTAGTGGATGTTGTATCTTCCTCTATGCTTATACTCATTTTTCTGAACCGAAGCAGGAAAAGCTTATTAGAAAAATAAGATTCTTTTTTTCCATTTCTCAGTTGAGGAAACCAAGAACATACAGCAAAACCTCCGTATAAAACTCTGTAATAGAGGTAAGCAAGATGACAATAACTAGAATTGAACTAGATAGATTCCAAATTGAATTGTATTTTTGTTTCTGTTACAACATTAGATTATCTTCACAGACACCTTGATTTCTTGAATTTAATATTCAACAAGGTAATTGATGACATGTCTTCTCTTCCAGCCCAGAGCTGTCTTCCATTGCAGACTTTTGTCTTCAAGATGCTTCGAGAGCTGTGCTTTCGTGTCTTGTTGGTTTAGCTCTTTCTCTGTATGCAACCTAGATCAGAAAACTTAACTGAGAAGAAATCCATTAATTTCTCCAAAGTCAGTTTTTACTGACTGTCATCCTAGAAAGAAATCTTTGAGGGCATTAGAGATCCAGTGGCCATGGTAAGGCTGGAAAAAGGCCTTGCCATCTACCTTCAAAACAGGAAACTTGTCTGGGATGATAAAAATGTTTGCTTTTATGCCATACGTCCTCATACATCCTCATTCCAAATATAGCACATGCAAAAGAAGAGCCCATGTGCCAGGCTAGAAATATTTGCTTATCACAATTCTGTGATTTGAAATAGATGATTTCATGCCTGTCCTTGCCTCTCCCTGAGGATAAGCAGAATGCAAATATACCACGCTTGCACGTCTTGATTTCTTCCAGTACTTACATTTGATCAAAGGGCAGTCTTTTGACTTGATCTTTTTGTTTTTTGATTTGATCAAAAGCCAAGTCTTATTCTTTTTGTGCCTTACTTGGAAGAGAAAATGACAATATTTGTTTTATCTGTGAAGTTTTGCACTTTTCCCCCCCCCCGTTCTATTTCCCGTTCTCCTGTTAACAGTGTGGCATCTCTAAAATAGCTGAGAATAGTCAGGATTTTAAGTAGAATAAGCCTCTAAACTACCTCACATTTTCATAAATCTTTCCACTGGTAAAACTTTCATAAAACTTTCCATCTGCATGATACAAAGGCCAACACTGCATGAAATGCCTTGAGCTCCACTTCTTTCTCTCTTTTCTCTCTCCTCCTCTCTCTTCTTTCTCTCACTTCGTTTATTTGCAGTAAGAAGCATTTAGGTTATACAAATTCAAAGTTTGGAAGAGCAGACCTTGCAATAAGTACAAGCTAACATTGCTGGAAATAACAGTTCTGTCTGTCTTCATGACACACCACTATCTGATGAAGACTTATCCAAAGAATTTCTGAAGAAAATTACTGCTGCAGTATTTTATTCCACTGAGTTATGCTTGGCACCTGTAGACAACCCTTAGACGAATGAAAACACTCAAACTATAGAAATAAGAAGCTATAGTTTGGACTTCTTGCTCAAAAGTTTGATTAAAAAAAACAATTCTTGCCTTACTGCATCTATGACTTGTCAACAGAGAAAGCTTTCTAGTCAATGTTAGGAAATTAAAAGAGCTCTGGTTCATTATATTAAGAGACCTCTGGTTCATTTCTGACTCTTCCTACATGTGGGGCTTCCGCTAGCAAACCTGAAAACATTTTCAGCCTGTCATATTCACAGCTGCTGTTGGCTTTCAGATACATTATTAACTACGTTATTGTAGTGTTAATCAGAGAGCTTAAGTTGTCAAGAGTGATTTAACTGCCAATATTCCTATTTTTTAAGGAAGTACCTTGATAATTTGGTTTATTCATTAATGTACAGAACACTTACTAAAAGAAATAGGGAGTGTTACCTTTTTCCATTTGCATGAGGGATGAAATTACTTTCCCCCTCCTCCCATGCTGAGAAAATGACAAAGCTGCCAGCTCTCCGTGTTATCTTGCTGCTTACTAATACAAAGTAATTAATGAATTCAGAGTTCCACAGTTGGAGATAGGTTATTTGAATATTCAAAAATCCACCAGCTACAGTTGCACTCCTGTCCCAAAATGCCCCCATTCCTTCCCCACAGCATGGGAAAGCTTTTTAGCTCTGTGAGGAAACACACGATTTCCCTATCACTTAAACACAGAAGGAGAACTATACATGAAAGACACTTGCGTGTGACGATTCCTTCACACAAGGCCCTTGGGATCAGAGAAGGGCTGTGTTTCAGTCCCTTCAGCAAAGACTACCCCACACATAAAATTAGACAGCAGTTTGCTGGTCAGTGGCACAGAAAACAGATTTTATTTAAACAAGGCACCAGGAAAAGTGATTAATCAGCCATGACTGGATGATTAGATGGGAGTTAATACGCTCATGATGCAATTTAGCTGGAACTCTGCCTAACTGATGGGTATCCACAGACAGCATTTTCCTGAAAAATGAAGTTGTCAAATATTGGAGTAGAGGTTGTGAAATTAAATTTTTTCATATTACAGAAACAGTTTAGTTTAAAATGCACACACAATGTGTGCAATCAAACGCTTTCATTCTCTTAATAAGGTCTGACATGGATTTATGAGTGGACAAATCCAAAAAACTCCTAGCCTTAATTACAATGCCTTACCATGATATAACTGAGACTTTTAAATAAAAGTTAATGGAGGTATTTGTTTTATGGCTATTTTCTCATGTTGTCTGGGAGTTTTTTCTGCCTGTATTTCAGTGCTTTTCAAATGTAATTGTATCGGGCTTGGGGGGAAGACTGTGACATCAGGGGAAAACAAGGACATTCTGGAACTAATGTTACTAAAGGAGGAAAGAACAGTCAGTTATTAGTGTCAGTAACCAGGCTGTACACTGAGCAATCAGTTCTGCTCCAAAGTTCCGATCTTCTGTCAGTAACAGGAATGAGACAACAATGTATAAAAACTATCCATTCCACAGATGTGGAAAAATACGCAGCAGATCAAAAATAACAACACAAATGAAGGAAATAAAGTCTATCAAAAGAAATAATAAAAAAAAATGAGGAAAAAAGTTATTCCAATGCAAAAGAAACAGATACTTGTCTTTTATTACTGTACTCTGAAATCAGTGCAAAAATCAGTGTCAGGTTTATATTAGAAAGATAATTAATTCAATGCATACCACTCTATATATTAAAAACCCACTGAATTGTGCATATGGGTAACAGAAGCTGGTTACACCAAGCTGCAAAACGAATGAAACTTTTTGCTAAGCATTTCCTTACAGAATGAAGTCTTCACATAGAAATGAACGAATGTTACGTGTTTGTATCACTCCCTTTAATCATCACCTTCCTGATTTCATTTTCAGGAAGCTCTTTCCAAATCCCAGCTACAGTAGGGTTCCTTCATACTTGGCTCTCTGAATCTGACTTCTTGATCAGTCTAATCTTGCCCGCACCGCAGTCTGAACTGATCCAATATGCCAAAAGAAAAGCAGGAAACTAATGGAAATGAAAAATCTGCCCAGAATTAAGAAGCAAAAGTGCTGAAAGTTCCCTTCGTGAAATGCAGTTAGATTATAAAAAGGAGATGACTGTGAACCAAGAATTCCTAAAACTGCTTTAAATACATGCAGAATAAGCATGAGAGAAAGAATTTAGAAAGTGCTTCCTACAGTATTGTACTCAAACCACCAGCGATATTTGTAGCCTTCAAACCCTCAGGAGATTTGCATTTCAAGTCACAAGGAAAGCCCCTAAACACTGTCCTATCCATGAAAGGTTGCACAGAGTGGCCTGTGGTAAAAGACATTCTGAACAAGACAATCGATGCTAGGGGGAAAAAAGAAAGAAATAAAAAAAGAAACAAAAAAAGAAAGAAACAAAAAAAGAAAAAAGAAAAAAATAGAAAAAAGAAAAAAATAGAAAAAAGAAAAAAGAAAAAAGAAAAAAAGAAAAAAGAAAAAAGAAAAAAGAAAAAAGAAAAAAAAAGAAAAAAGAAAAAAGAAAAAAGAAAAAAGAAAAACGAAAAAAGAAAAAAGAAAAAAGGTCAGAAATGCTTTCCTAAATGTTTTAGCATATAACAAGAGAATTTCTGTATTTCACTAATAAATTGTATCAAGCAGAAATGATCAAATTTTACTGTGAAGATCAACAAATCAGTTTATTCCATTAACCTCTTTCTTGACCTTTTAAATGTCTGTGTTAAGGCATTCTTTTCTCTACTGTTTTACATCAAGCCAGAAAAATCCTGAAATCATCTGTGAACGTGTACTGGTTTCGGCTGGGATAGAGTTAATTGTCTTCCTAGCAGCTGGTACAGCGCTGTGTTTTCAGTTTCAGTATGAGAAGAATGTTGGTAACACCCTGATGTTTTCAGTTGTTGCTCAGTCGTGTTTAGACTCAGTCAAGGAC
>JAVKLA010000049.1:8350917-8400279 GCA_034782735.1 Sagittarius serpentarius
TTCTATTAAACTGTTCTTATCTCAACCCACGAGCTTTACTTTATTTTTCCGATTCTCTCCCCCATCCCACTGCGGGGGCGGCGGGGGAGTAAGTGAGCGGCTGCGTGGTGCTGAGTTGCTGACTGGGGTTAAACCACGACAGAAAGTGATTACAATTTCACTGGAAAAAGTAGGAAAAGCCACTGGGATTTCAGAATAAATCTCAGTAGAAACTCTATTGCATGCACTCTTTCTCCTCTCAACCCATGCCATGGTATTCACGACTTGAGAATGGACTAGGCAAGCTGGGTACATTCAGACATCTGAGCTATAAAAAGGCTAAGCAGTGTGTAATCTTGAATGGGAGCAAGTCTGTCTTTTAACTGTCATTTCCATACAAAGGTCTAAGTTCCCTAATCATGTTTTATTTTCTACTTTGCAGCTTCTAGCAATACTCAGGGAGTCACAAGAAGCACTGGAGTCTCATATTTGCTGCAGTAATAGCATATAAGGATGTTTCCCATATGTTACGTTCCTCAGTGGAGAAGCACTATAAAAAGGCTGTGCGATGTCAAGTCTGGATATAGAGAACATAGGGCTAAAACACCAAGTGAAATGACTGGGTTAGATGGAGCATTCACTGTCTGAAATACGTACCGAAAGACTGAAAGAAATGTGCTAGCACCTTCCAGTATGCAATTATGATATAATCAATTCACAGGTCTTACATGCTTAGCTGTGAAACAACGGGACTGTTTTTCCTATCCAAACATAAGTGCAAATAAAAAGAGTTCATGCCAAGTTCTGTAAGTTTGGTTCATGGCATATTCCTCCCAAATTAACAGAAACATTGAGAATCTTTTCCTTGACCTTACAAAATTTCAGTGATACTACAGAATGTTCATTACTCCCCAACAACAGAATAAGTTACTGGAAGAAGAACAAAAAAAAAAATCTGCAACATAATATTTCATAAAATCTAGTGAACTACCAAAATAATCAGAGACAAGAATACTTCCGATCTGAAATGAATGATTCTCAATACCAAGACACTCAGATTATTGTGTTTAAATTCTTGATTTCTGTGTAAAAAGCTCTAAAAATATTTTAGCATTTATTAAGCTATCCAAAACACTGCATTTACTAGTATAGGAGTGGAAAAAGAAAAAAGTAAATTCACTATGGATGAAGCATTTAATCATTAAGTCAATTTGCCTCAAATTTTCACTGGGAAACTTGAATGGCAAAATTTTAAAAACCTATCAAACACCATTCCTAGAAAAATAAAAACAGTAAAGTCTCTCACCTACTTACTTTAGATAGTTCCAGGACTTAGGAAAAATGATCTGCTAAATATTCAGTTCAAGAGTTATTGACTCCAGTTTCAAGCCAAACTGGGAAAGGACTCAGCATTTTGCACCCTGTGGGATCACTACAGAAAGAGAACTGTGGTCTTTCTTCTCCACAGAGGCAAATGCTGCCTACCTAATACGTTCCTCTGAAGATCTCCAAACCCACCAAGTTTTTTCTTTAAAATGAAGGCTTTGTATTTCATTAAGTAATGTACCTAAAAAATAGTGACACACGGCTGCGGAGAGAGAATAAGAAACCTCACCTGGAATTCCTTGGAACAGCCAAGGATTTATCAATTACTGACATTATTACAATTTGGAAAAATGCACAAGTTCTTTTGAAGTAGAGCTATACCCAGTAAACTGCTTATAAGCAAACAAACGAACACCACTGGAAATGGAATTTTACAAAAACCAGCAAAAATGCACAAACACGCAGTTAACTAAAATAGCCTGCTGCTAAAAGACCTACATATACACTAGGTTACCTGAATTTACCACATCAAATAATCACCACTAAAAAAATTGTGAAAAAACAGGATTTCCAAATTTGTCCCTTTCCTTCTGCTCTGTATGTACTGTTATCATCTGTGACTCATCCCAATATTTTTTGAATAGAAACTTCTTTCAAGAAAAGTAAGTGTTCTGCATATTTATCAACAGACTGTCAGCTACTAAAGGCTGCTTCAGGAGTGGAAGCTGCGTGTACTGCCATAATTACAAGCACCATCAGCAGTATCTGCACAAACAAGCATTAACTACAAAAATCATATACAATAATACAGGACTTCATAAACCAAATTAACTACATCTAAAGCAGGTGACAACACCCAATCTAAGAGAAGTCAGGTTTACTGGTAGCAGCCTGAGTGCCCCGTGTTCTTTTCAAGTTTCTCTGCTTTGCTCTGCCCATTTCGAAGTACGCTGTCTCCAGAAGGAAACGTAAGGAGTGAGCTTTTACTACCATCACATGAAAAAGGAAAATGAAGTCTTATCTATTTACGCACAGTGAAAATGACAATTATTTGGAGGACTAAAGGGCAACTAACTGACTAACCAGCAAACACTGGAAAAGGCTGCAGCCTAGGCAGAAAAAGGAGACTGCTGGGGAAAGTGAGGACAAGCTTCAGAGCTCAGCAACTATCACATGCTTATCAAAAAGCCATTTATGGATCAAGATCAAAGGCCTTACAAAAGCAATGAATGACGGAATAATACCTCCCCTTCTCACTTACGATGCCGACAGTACTCTAAAAGCACAGGTTTCAATTTTAATTTGAAAACTAAAGGACAGATACCTACAAAGAGCTCAGGAAAAGTCAAAAAGAGCATACTCCCCTTTTTTAACCCAAATGTATGTATGTGTGTGTGTGTATATATATGTAACAGGCATGCTTTTGAAGGGGAAGGACTCAATCCAAGCTGGGACAAGGGCCTGCCCGCAAAATGGCAGCTCAAACGCTCAAAACTAAAATCCAGGTTTGGGAGAGGCTGAGTGATCCTGATGCACGCTGAGGCAAGATCTTGGTTTACAGTTCCCATTGAGTTCTGAGCTCATCCCAAGCCCTGCAACCCTGCTGCTCTGGGGTGAGCTTAGCTGAGGTGCATGATCCAGCCATTCAAAAAGACAAGAGTGTCCCTGTGAAGAGCGAGGGTTCATGGCCTCTGCCGCGCTCAGGTCCCAGCCTAGGCTATAAATCAGGCACCAGGAGCCCAGAGGCAGAATCTCACCTCTGGAAACAGAGCTGCTCCCTCTCCTCAGCCTTTCTCTGTTCACTTACACCCCTGGTCCTAAACCCCTTCATTTCCTTCACTTTCCTTCCTCCCATCCCCAACTCAGGGCTTGTTGCCATCCTCGTAAGTAAATTAAAATAGGTAATTCTCTGTGATGAAAGAGAAACAAAAACAAATCTGCCTGTTAAGTTTAGACCTGGAGTAGCGTAATTCTCACACTACAGCCGCACTTAAAATAGACGGATACACTCACCTCCTTGGAAGGCTTTGGTTTTACTGCTGTTACTGAAACAAAACACCTGATAGCTCTCCAGCATGACCTTCCAAAACCAGAAACCATACCTTCTCAGCAAATCAACACTACCACAGTCACTAAGGAATGGCTGGGCATCAAAATAAATCATTTTTCCACAGACAAACAGCTGTTAGGTGTGAAATGACACCTGTTCTCACCAGACCTGTCATTTTTGTAAGACTTTGTAGATTCACTCAGTGATGTAGCTACCATGGATTCCAATTTCTTATTGCCATGGGGAGATGCAGTTACATACATACAGATGTATCCTCATGCTTATACCAGACCTGTTCAGTGACAATGTTCAGTGAGAACCATCAGGAAACCATGCACGTTTATTACCAACTCCGACACACCACACAAGCAGTACAGAGATGAACCTGCTCCTCCCCAAACTCAATTCCTTCCCATTTCCTGTTCAGGACAGAAATCCAGTCTGTTCAGCCCTACTCAGTCTCACAATCCTAGCTCTATCTCTTCTTTTCTTTTAAATGCTACCTATGTTGCTGCCGTTCAAATGTTACCTCTTTGGGGAGGACTATTCGAATCCAAACTTGAACAATACGTAAGTCAATGATGCATGTACAGCATCGTTAGCATCAAAAGCACCCCAAGGTGCTGAACCCTGCAAGATAAGGAGAGTTAGAAAGAAAATTGCATTAAGAAAATCTTGACTGAATTTGAAGATTAGGGCAGGGGGTTTTTTTGCTTACCACAGAAGGTATTGGTACGGTACCCCCTGGAGGATCAGCACACTGAACACTCCAAGAGGAAGAATCCCCTGCTTAATCTTCTAGCTGCAGCTGCTCCAATGTCCTACAGAGCTGCCTGAAGCAGCCTACTTTCTTGTTAGGCAGCGCTGCAGGCACCGTTAACATTTTCAACACTCCCAGCCTGTATAGCACTGCTATGCATTTCCTACACTGATAGCATTTTGCATCAGCCATCACAATATTATATTGCCATTATAAGCCACTAAGATGAGAAAAAGGATCCCTCTGTTTTTTAAATTTTGCATCCACCTAGCTGAATATTGCAGAAAACTATCCCTACAAGAAGCCGTTATAACGCAAATGTAGATTTGAAGAATTTTCATATATGAGATGTTTACATAGTGTTATAAACTATCTGAGTAAAAATATTGTACAATTATTACTTTCATTCTCAATATAATTGTATAACTTGGCATAAATGAAAGTTATTTATTTAATGTAAGGTGTTGGGCTTTACAAATAATTCAGATTACAGCTGCGTGTTTTGCAAAAGAAGAAGAAAATACAATGTCTGAGTATCACACTATGCGGGCCTTGCCTCAGCTGTGAGGTTAATGTAAAGTTGCGCTTTGGACAGGCAGTAATAGGAGAGCTGTAACAAACAAGAATTAGATATGATCATAAACATTTTGTATTTTGAAACACTTTTTACTAAGCTAAAGTATCAAAGCTTTGCATTTTCAAAAGAATTATCTTAATTTTTTACCAAAAAAAGTTAATAAAATTAAGGCAAACAATAAAAAGACAGTGGCAAAAGTCACCCATGCAAACTTCATTTCAGTCCATTCCTGTCACTGTCTTACGATGCCACCTTCCACATGTCCATTACCTTTTCCATATCAACTCTGCCGCATTCAACATGTAGAAGAGAGGGTGGTCCCTTACTGTTTTATTTCATCCCAGGTCAGTGTGCAATCATTGTACTGAATATTGATAAAAAAACCTCTTCTAAAGACATAATGATTAAATGCCATCAATTTTATCATGTTCACTACTGTAATGCTAATCTCACAAATATTAAGTCAATTTTCACAATACCCCAGATGATGTTTAAAGAGTAGCTTTCATCAGCCACAGTGCTCAACACCTGCACAAATCAGCCCTGAGGTATGAAGACATACAAATCCAGAAAAATTACAACTAGCAATCACTGCTTAGCTTACTGATTATAACTGCTTAGCGAGACTGACCTGTTTTAAAAACTCCATGTGTTAATAGCTTTGGAGGACAATCTGGTAACATTAAGAAAATGAGTGGTTTAAGAGACTATCTCGGCTTTACATAGGATTGTGTAGCAAAACTCAGACACGTCAGCATTCTGGACAGCATTTGAATGTGAGGATTTGGGGGGGTTTTATCTTTTTATCTTGTATTTTGCCTAAATACCATTTAATACATAATTTCCAACCACTGCAACAAATGAGTTTTTTTGTTATAAACAAAAATTTAACTGTACCATTTTCAATTTCTCTTTGCTTAAATTTTATTAAAAAAAAAAAAAAAAAAAAAAAGAAAAAAAATCTGCCTCTTCCAGGACTTAACAGGGAATCTCTACTGAATGGCATCAGTATGTTGCCATCCTTTATGTTAACTAGCTATAGGTTATAGATGACAAGGGCATAATACTTATGGAATTGACTGGTAAAAAGCAGAGAAACAGACAATCCACCTATCATCTCACTGAAGCTAAAAGCCCCACGCAGCACACCTTGAGTCCCTCCATCCTAATCTCTCTGCCAATATTTCTCAGCTGTCCTGATAGCAGCTCATTACGTCGAAGTGCCAGTTTCAGTGACTTCCACACCAACTGAAAATGTTGGTAGCTTTTTGTCCAGCTATTCTGAGCTTCTTTCCTAGGACCACATGGAATCTGAACCAATTCTTGTTTTAATCCTTGCATCTAGTCCACTTTGGTGCTTTGCAAAGCTGCAGTCTCAGGGAAAGGTTAGGTCATCTTCACCATCTCCTCCTCAACTGCATAGCTTTTCCATTCCACTTCAATGGCAGAATTGAATTGGCTCCAGTTCTCCCAGCGTTCAAACCCACTGCAACAGTGCCTGAGTGTTCCAAAAACATCATCTTGCACATCAGTTTTCTTCTTTCAGGACCACCGTCCAGCTTCAGATGGGTTTGCAAAACACCCAAAACTATCAAACAGAAGCTCTGAACCTTGACCTCTCTGAGAATGGCGCAAGTGCAATCAGTGAAAGAGCAGATCTGACAAACTCCAGCACATTCATTTAGCATGAAGCCTTCATGCTGCATTTGTTCTAAGTGCTTGAATGTCTTTACTGAGAAAGAAAATAAGATCCTTTGCCTTTTTTTTTCCCCTCCCACCCCGCCCCGCTCCCCCCCACCCCCCCATGTAAGACCATGCTTCAGGAGTTGATAGTGGCACTGACAGAGTTTCACATCTTCATTAACAACTAGGAGGATAGGATAGAGCTTCCAAACACAGAAAATCTCCATGGCATACAGTAGTAGAAAAGCACAGGTGCTGTGCAAATACTGGGGCGGGGTAGGGGGGAATGCAGAAAACTGCACATAGAAGTGTTCAGTACACAATATGGCAACTAAGATCAATCTGCAGGAAACTAACAAAGGATTTAACCCTACATTTCATTTTGCTTAAAAGTAAACAAATTTCAAGCATATTAAGGCAAATGGGAGCCAATTTTTTTTCTGTGTAATGAAGTCTAGGAAGACAAATAGCAAAAAAAGACTTCAAGTTTACTCAGAGTTTTTCAGTCAGAAAGTAAAGAACAAATACAGTGTGATTTCCTGAATAAGCGCTTCAAATCATCTCAGTATAAACACTAGAGAACTCCACACTACTCTGACATATTCTAGAACATAGTATATGGTGCCATCCAAAATACGGAAATAGTAACTACATATACATTCACTTTCTTCCTAGAGATGACATACAAAGAAGTCCTTACTTATTTCAGTAGTACATTTTTCTAGTAAGCAATCAAAAAACTGACACTTGATGTCAAAGGATGCAAAAACAACTGAGAGAAATCCATCTGGTTCCGTACAGGATAAGTGAGTTTGGTGCATCTGTCCTGCGAGAGTCATTAAAACACAATTCCAACAGAAGCACGTTACACTCCAAGTGCAGCTGATTTTACTAGCATACAATTCATGTAGCACGAAGCCTAGTCATTAGCAGAGGAATTGAACTTTCCACCCACTTTGCTGATAAAATTGGAGAAAAAAAATTGCAAAAAAAAACCCCTGCCCCCAAACCCCAGTCTCATATTCTTCTATATATCCCTGAACAAAAAAAGCCCACGCACACACCTCCTGTTGGCAGAACAAAGCACAGATCAGCAAACAGGAGCTCCAGAAGCTCTCACCAGAATAGGTGCCATTTAGTCTACACCCTCCCAATGAAATGAGATTTTTGCCATGGACGGATGGTACAACAATAAAATTGGGATGGCTTGGCACTCACTCAACTTTTGGTAGATGAGAGTGAAAAGAATGCTTTACCACTGCTGACAGAAATAATTAAACCTGCTGTGAAAAACAGTTTACCAAGAGTTCTCAATCACTCCACTGAAAAGGTGCAGTTATCGACAGTCCTCTGCATGGGATATAACATCTCTCATCCACACAAAGATGCACACCATACCAGCAGGTGAAAGCAAGTCACGTACCACATGTATTTATATGTGTCATATAGATATCTCTCTCCTCTATTCACCAGGGTATGGCATGTAACATACAACTTGAAGTCTTCAAATTTCAATGGTCTCATTTATGATAATTATCATGGAGGACTATAACAGACATCACACGGCAAAAGAGCAGTAAGTTATTTACATTGTGAGACTGCTGGATATATTTCAGAAAACCCAAGCAAAGCAAGTGTAACTCGAGGAATCACAAGCTCTTACTGGTTTCAAAAGAAAAGCAGGGGTTTGTTCTAGCCAATATAAAAGATATGCGACTTTGTGCTTGTTCGCTTACAGTAAAATGCCCTTTAAATGGCAAGCTAATTTAATTTCCTGTACCTAGTCACTGTACCCCAAACTTTTTTTTATCTCTTGGAAGTAATAAATGTATTAGAATAGAACAAAAATTCAAACTAGCCACTTGCTGTATAAATACAGATAGTAGCTGTGTTTTGAATCCTCAAACCCTCCCTTTAGAAAAACATCATTTATATTGAGCATATGAAAAAAAAAAAACCCTTTGAAATATACTTCAAATAAAAGTTAGTAGCAATAGCCTTTATGAAGCTTACCTTACACTTCTTTTTAATTTGCATAGCCTCTTGGCAATTTTTTATTTTAACAGCTATTTTTTACGCAGCGTGTTTGCTTGAAGATGATTTCAAAAAAACTTTCAGACAGAAGTCTAAATCATTTGCTGAGGCAACTGAGGCTAAAAAATTATCTGATGTTTTTCCATGACAAATATGTCTGGATACCTTTTCTTTTGGCAACTCTAGAACTGTCACACAACAGAAAAGTGAGTCGGTGGAGAATTTTGTAGAATCTGCAAAATTCACCTGTATGTCATCAACAGAGACTTAAAGCAGGTAAGTTTGCTCAAAAGTATGCATGCTGGCCCTGGTTTTGGCCAAGAAACTGGTAATAACCAGCGTCATCACCTACTTTGCCTGCTATATATCATTGCCAAAATCTGCACGCTGGATCTAAAGGCACCAGTCATTGTAAGAACTTCTATGCATCATCAATATCAGCAAGACAGGATATATTGAAAATAAGAATTAAGGCAGGCAATTCCTGGATATACAAGCAGGACAGTCCCAGTAAGTCACAGGGAAATAATTTTCCTTGTCATAAAAGGTGAGACTGGTAATAGCATACTGTGTACAGTCTGTTGTCTACCTTGCAAAAAAGATGTTTAAAACTCAAAACTGAAAGAAGTCACAAAACTGTAAATCCCTTCCTCACACCTGGAACCTGGCAACTTCCTTCCCATGTACCTGCGGCACCTCTTCTGAGCAAAAGACAGCAGTGCAGAAGGTACACCAGCACTAGAGCAGTTGATGGTAATGTAAAACAGCCAACTTGGCCTTCCTTTCCTCTTATAGGGGTGTAAAGTTAGGTCCCTTTCTCCTACCCAGTATCCATTACATCTGGAAGAACATAGCTATCGACCCCTGTTTCTAATATTGTTTATGTTGTCCAGAAATCTCAGGAGTTACTGAATACAAGAGTAAATGGATAGACGGCTAGGTTTCATTTCCTAAGTAAATCAGGGAAAATTTCCAGGAACTAATTTGATTATCGCATTTCAGCACTTTCACAAGGAAAAAGTACTAAATGTTAGAGCTCTTGAATCTAGCAAAGGAAGATTTGATTTAAAAAAAAACCAAACAACCAAACAAAAAAACAACAAAACAACAAAAATAATCAGAGTAAAAAGAATCAGAAGCAAAACACAGTTACAATATCTTGTGGTGACCATTCCTAAATTATGCCGGAAAGCCGTGAATTTGCTTTCTCAGGATCATTCAGTCTGATAAGCTTTACTGAAAACCAAGGCACCGGGCTCTGCAGAGGGCTCACTGGAAAAATTTAATGACCAGGCTAAGAATAGATGACCTGAAGGCTTCTTCTGGTCTTAAATGCTTTATAAAAACCTAAGGATTTCCATTTTCATGTTTCACCTGTTTTTCTAATAATAAAAAGTTACACTCAAAAACCAAGTCAAAATAATTACAAAATAATACCCGGGCTGTAGGCCCATCTAGGACAGAGCAGCTATAATTCTGCTTGCCTAAGAGACCAGGGCCCTGACTCTGGGCACACATGTAATGATAGTCTTCATTTATGTGGTATTTACTATTCTCTTTCCACAGGATTCCTCCCTTTTTCCTTCCCTTTTTCTGGTTCATTTCTGTGGATAAACTAACAATAGAAGTACTACATGCATATAGTACTAAAGTCCCCCCATCACAATCAAAAATTCACCTGTTTAAATTAAAAGTGTAAATACTGCTGCCTGAGCAAACAAAATAGGTTGTGATTTTATTTTTTAAACCAAAAGCATACAATCAAGTGATGGATTTCAATTTTTTAATAAACTACCGGAGCTAAGCTTAGTATTTTAAAGGGAAATGATGAAACCTCACAGCACAAAGTAACTACTCAGTGCCTATGGCTTGAAGCAGAGCACTACACACATTCTTTCGTATGAAATTTCACTCATTTCCCACTGCTGCCTATGATACTAGCATTTAGCTGATTCAGGAGAGAGAAGTAGGTATACTCAGATAGATGGATCACTAATCTCATGAACTACGGAAATACTCATTTTGGGATTCTTGCACTAAAAAGGTAGGTACCTATTGCAACGGTAATCTTGCACATTTAGTACATACTAACTGAGAATTAAAATTAAATCCAGTTAGTGCACACACTTATTCTTTCTTAAGGACAAGGAAAGCTGTTTATCGTTCTGACTCAAGTCAGCGTGACATTTTGTTCCTATTATTCAACCATTTCGTTACTGCTGACTTACCAGTTATATAATAAGAATACCTATTATATAAACATAGCATACAAGAGATTAAACACCACAAAAAGCAAAGAAGCACAAGGAGACCACTTTTAAACACAGCAGCTTTAATGATTTCTAAGGTAATGAAAATTAATTGAGGACTGAAAAGACCTCCTTTGCAGGATTTTTTCCATTAGAAAACTGAGGTCGTATTGAATCCAGTTTATAGTAACAATCTCTCAAGAAATTGCTACACTTTATTCTCCTAAATGAAAGAAAACACTGTTATTATAAATAAAAAATTGATGCTGCTCCAGGAAGATAACAGTGCTTCAGATGTATGCACAAAATTACCTCTTCTCATAAAACTTAAAGTAACCACATCAGTCATTAAATGCAAAACTCGTGTGTTCTAGCAGTTACTTCAAATATGAAGCTGCTTACATAAGTACCTACCCTATGATAAATACCTATAAACACAAGGAAAACTTTATATATTTTTCATAGAACTACATACAGACACCAAATGCCAGTTCTGTTAATTTATCAGCAAGTATGTATTCAGTCATTTTATTATTATCATTATTCGTGGCTTCTAGAGACTTACTAGAACGAAAAATAATGACACTGACCACAATATGACGTTGTTCATCTACAAGCTACTATTTTCAAGATTATTCTCTTCTAATATCAATATATCAGTATGCAAGAGACACACAGGCAGATTCCTAATGCATTTGCACAGAAGCCAGGCAAAATTTGCAGTAGAAATATATTCATTATTCAGTGAACACCAGCTATCTGGGTTGGTATAGCTGCAGCTCTGTATCTTCTGCTAGTGTTGGGATTTAAGAGGTGTTGAGAGCACAGTGAACTGCTCTGACAGTACACACTTTGGCTCATCCATGGGACTGCTCCTGGACTTCACTTCCCAAATACCATTTTCAGCCTCAGTGCCTGGCATTTTATGGGACTGAGTACTCTATGTTAAAGTTTGCTTTCTCAAGGCATTCCCAGAAATATCAGAGGCATGCTTCTCCCCTGCCGGCATTCTTGAGTGACAGACTTACGGTTAACCCCTACTTCTCTTTTACCTGTGTAACTCCTGGGCCTACTGTCACTCTTCCTCACTTACAGTATATAGGATTTGAGCTGGAGCATGGTATTCAAATTAACCCTACAGAGTGTATATGGAACACTCAACTACATCATAACAAATCAAATTAATTACACAGCAGAGAACATTAATTACATTATTAGGATTTATTTGTAAATACCTATTTGCTAGTCAAACAAGTAACATCATTCCTATATCCTTCATGTTCCAGACTGCAAAAACATGTTAGTTTCCATATTTCTTGTCCATAGAGACTCGATAACACTCTATTTCCAGCTATAAAGGTGAGTTATAGGACACATTAGCTCAGACCACACAGAACAATTTCATTATTTGCAGAGAAAAACAGCACACATTCAAGTCATTTTAAGACTACTCAACAGTCACTTGATACAGTCAGAAATGCTCAGAAAGCTTAGCTGTTCTGAAGAAGTGATAAAGCTTTATATTTCACATTATGAGATCTCAAATTAAAACATTCTTGTAGCTCTATGCTGACCCACAGCACATTGAAATTGTTGGTAATTTACAGCTCTGGCAAGCTTCAGTGAAAGCTGGAAGTGTTTAGAATTTCTCAAAAATCAAACCATTCCTGTATAGCAAAGGAGGAAAATGAAACATAAGGAATTCATGATGCTATAAGCTCGTGCCAGTCATGAAATCTGTGGTACAGCGGGGGAAAAAATTGTCATATTTTGCAAGATGAAAAAAAGTGAATATTAAATAACTTACCCCTTCTGCCTTTTCTTCTGTGTTAGCCAGCATTTCCTGGAGGGCCCGTACTGACAGAGACTGCTCCAGCACAAAGGTGCAGATGGACAAATCAGGTGGAACATTCTAGGTGAAAGAAAAACATGAGATCACATTAGTGACAGACTTGCTGAATAGCACTTTCCAATGCTTCTATTTTTCCTCACTTTCCATGAATCTGAAAGATGTACTATATCCTTGAGGCTATGAAAGCTAGCCACATACTGGGCTGCAACAGTTCAGGTTTAGCCAGCCAGCGAAGGGAAGCAATTCTTCCCCTCTGCTCAGCATTTGCAAGCTGACACACCTGGGGTACTGGGTCCCACTCCCAATAAAAGAAAGAAACCAATGAACTGCATCAAGTTCAGCAGAAGATCACTGTGATTGTCGGGGCTGGTGCCCTCACCCTGTGGGGCTGGGGGAGCTGAGCTCGATCAGCCTGGATGGAGGACAGAGAGGAGAGGGGGATCTTATGGTTCTCTTTACAAATCTAGGGGTGATTACGTGGAAAAATAGAGGCAGACTCTTCTTGGAGGTGCTCCTTGAAAGGAACAGAGGCAGCAATACAAGTTGTACCAAAGAAAATTACTATTAGATATAAGGGAGAAAAATTCACCCTGGGAGTAGAAAACACTGTCAAAGGCTGCCAAGCGAAGCGGTGAAATCTCTGCTTGGACGTTAGCATATGGAACATACATCTTCGTCATTATGCTCAGATTGGGTTGGGGAAACAAAACTCAGTCTTTAGGCTACTGGTAGTAGCCAGACCTCATCCTTATGATAGTCTCCAGGTCAAGATGAATCTTCTGTAGCAGAAACATTAGACACTGAGTATCAAGGCCAAGCCAGTAGCTTCTCAGCCTTGCAGGGCAGTGTGCTTTACCATATTCTGTTCTAAGTGGGATAAAGCTAGAGAGTCATATAAAAATAAATATTTAACTTACCATGATTGAAAAAAAAAAGAAAATCATTGAGCTATTGAAAAGGTAATTTTCCAGACTATCACAAAAATTGATAATAAAATTGAAACAGGTTTGTAATAGCAATGTATAAGTTAGGAAGTAGCAAAGTACAATTAGATTTTATGTTGGGATCTTTTCTTCTGTTAATAGAAGAATATGCAACTCCTACACACTTTTTCTTGCCTCTAGAAATTCTTTCACGTTCCTTCTCTTTTTCTTTTCACATTAGTTGCATATTTTAGTTTAGGAATACTTTTACCGACTATTGGAAATCGGTTTTTGACATGATGAATGCTTTTACTGCTAAAGCTGTAAAAATTGCACATCTATTCAAACTGTGTACAGTTTGAGAATGCCTCTTCCAAGGCCTCAAACATTAAATTGTAAAAGGTAGCTGCAAAACCCTTTCATTCCCTCTTTTTCAAAAGCTAGTTTACTCAGAATACCTCACACTCTTAATAGCTTATGAAATTGCTGTTCATCCCTCCTAACTACAGTAATTCAAGTCTATTTATTAACTAATAGATCTTTCATTACCTTCCACTATTTATATTTCAATAAAATTAATGTAAAATGGTATTTTAAACTAAAGTTTTAGCCAGATCAAAAAGAATTAAATAGCATCCTGTTTTGCATGGGATTTTGACTGACTTATGCAATGATAATATTTTTAAGCCAACTCTTAGAAACTGGCCTGCACCTACTCGTCAGTCTTCTTGTTACCATTTTTCTTTTGTAGTTACTCAGATGCTACAACAGTCCTTTTCATGTTAGTAGTAGGCCAACAGACAACTAATTAGACTCTCTTCAAAATATCCTTGTAATGTAAGTACTATCATAAGCCCTTGCTTTACAAAGCAGGAAAGAGTGCACTCAAAGATCGCGGGTTGCAAGGTGTGGTTTCTGCTCAGTGAACACGAGTGTAATTTTCCATTCTAGAAAGCCCCACAGAAATGAATTGCCTGACAGTCCAATTCACCCTCAATTCTCCCCAGTGAAAACAAGAGTCTGAAGAAAACAGAAAAAGATGGTCCATACACTGTGCTCAGAAATGAGCCAATGCTACATTTTCTATAACTGTTTGGTTATAAGCAAACAGACACAAGCAAACAAAGTCTCCATAACAATGTTCCCACAGCTGTTACTTATTTAAAGCAAGATTTTTGCTGGCAGAATATGTCTCACACATACAACTTTGTGATCCATCAAAACTTTTCAGTATTTAACCTACCCTGCAAGGCTATACACTCTACAGAAAATCCTGCATCATTTCTCACAGTGATCAAGCCACGTAACTAGGACACTCCTCCTTCATCAGTACCATTCTCCTTTACGTTCAGGACGGCCATGAGCATTTTCTTCCCCCCCCCGCTAAAACTGACGCATGAAGTCCCAATGAATATTTTTCAGCTATTCTTGTAGCAGGTGAGTAAGGCACACTTTGAGCAGCCAGAGAGTAATAAAGGAGAATAGTATGAGATCACCTTGCTTTAATTAGGTGAAAGAGGCGCCTTCTTACAGCCTAGCAAAATGTTAGAACCAGTTTCTTTTTCTCGAGACAAAAGGGAGAGCACATTATCCCGCCTCATCTCTGTTGCATGAAAGCCAAGACACTCGGTGGCCCTCGGAGAGCAATGTGTTTCCCCTAAGAGCTGAAGATCTACTGATGCTTGTGGTGAGCGTGTGAACCGGGCTCTTCTTCTCTGGCACTTTCTCACCCAAATCGGCTCTACTGAAGATCCAACAGACACAGCTGCATACAGCGTACAACAGTCACGGCATGGACATACGTGGGACAGATGCAGAACTGCCAACATACTTACCTCAGACAGCTACAGCTCTGCTCAGCCCTATACAGTCCATTTTAATGCTGATGCTTTTAAAGCTCTGGGTTTAGAAGATGAGGCTTCAGGTTGGCATACAGACACAGACTGAAGGTTCCTATTCTGAATAGCCCTCCTCCAAAAAATAATAATTCCAGGTAATTTTTAAACCGTCATTTAAACGTACTACAAATTTATTCACAGTGCATTTTCCACCTCTTCAAAGCATAAAATAAAAATGAGGAAGGAAAAACACAGAGTCTTTGCCAGTCCTCCGATTATCTCTCATACCTTATCTCTCATATTACCTCACATACAGACAGAGGAAGGAATACGAAAAATAAAGGTATTCTGTGTTATATGGCAACCTCAAATTCCCTATCAAAAGATATCTTCATACAAACTACATGGGGGTTTTTAGTTCCCAGTCTGGAAAGTGACTGCATATTCTAGAGGCTGCAAGGAAAATCTGTAGCAATCAGTTTGCAATTATCAGGCTTTTCTGAGGACAGGTCAAATGTGTAGGCAGGTATTTTAGTGATTGCTTTGCTAGACTACAAATAGACTATTAACTAATAAAGAATTTTAAAGAAAATATTTTGCTACATGTCTCACAACCACCCACCAATGCACTTTTAACAAATACCAACACAACCTGGAAATTTTCAATAGTTTAATGGTAATAAAAAATCTTTCATTTCAGAGCAGAACACAATTTATACCCCAAAAATATGAACAGTGCTCAAAAGCAGATGTCTCAACAGATATAAATAACCATATTAGTAATCCTCAACTTTCTTTTCCACCAATTTTTACTGCATTTGTCTTTGCTGTAGTAACTTTCTAAATGAAGGCATAGAAAAATAGTTCATATTCCAAAAGCGGTTTTTTGTTTTGTTTGTGACAGAATATGTAAGGAGTTCCTTGGACAGTCCAGGGGATCTGTATCACTTATATTTAATCCAAAAGATGAGTGGGAAACTCTGATAAACAACGGCAGTATTCAAAACTATTTTCAATTTATTCTTGACACATTTGCAAAATCAATTATATTTTAATGGTTTTTAACATAAAATATACTCGGTGACTTGAAAAGTAAAAAGTAGGAACTTCAGTATTTCTCATAGGTTAACATTTTCTCTACTACTTCTTGTTTACAAAATTTGTCTTGTTGTCAATTATTTGTCTAGACAATCTAGTCAGTCATAATTACAACCTAATATGCAAGTAGCTTGATTTAAAAAATAGGTTGTTACACAAAAAAAATTAGAAATTCTATATTAAATTTCAAAAAGAGATTCAGTACTGCTAGGTGAAAAATAATAAATGACAACTATTTCTATGGATCCTTCATCATTGTTTGTAATAGCACAGTCAGAAAAATTAGACAAATTAAAATAATGTAATTCTCATCTCCAATTTTTGAAGCACATGTATTACTGAAGTAATTCATGGACTGTTTAGAAAATTTTAGAATTCTTTATTCTTCCTGCTGTTTTAAACTATATTTATTGTGTACACTAGTTTTCTGTAGTAATATTTGCATAGTAAATTACGCTTTACTCTGTGGGAGGCAGATTTGCAAATTAGATAATCATACCCTTTATTAAAAAGGTGTTTTGAGTAAAGCTTTTGAAATGTTATTTAAAAATATCTCTAACTCTAGTCCAACCCACAACTGACTCAGAGATACCGCGTGTATTCATTACACACTATTTCAGGTTTTAGCAGATTATTATTTACAAGCATACCATACTCCAGTGTGATGACAATGAAAGCAAGAGGCTGAGATGCAAAACTCAGTCCCGCTGTCACTACTCTGATGACCACACAGTGCTAACAAGCCACAATAACATATGACCTACTCATATAATATGATGCATATAATCTTGTGAATGTAAACTAAACGTCTGCCTCTCGTAAGTATTAGCACAAGACTGAAGAATAATAAATCGCATCAGCAAACACGATTCCGTCTCTAAGAATAAGCAGCTTTACCTCAGCTTTATTTCTCTTCCTAATTATTTGCAAGCTTCGTAGTTGTTTTCCTAGGGTCATGGTTATTTTTCTTTTCTCTTCAAATTCCCAATGAAATGGACTGGCAGGTATTTCATCTCTAACTGTATAGTAAACATTCACACATCAGTGCCTAAAAAAACCACCTACACAGCCTGATTTACAAAGCATCCACAGCTTGCATCACTGTCAAAAAATGAGACGTGGGTGTTCATAATCTTTTAAAACTAGCACATTTATTAGATGCCTAACTCTGAGAATCCAAGTAGGAGGATTCAGAAAATTAATTTTAATACAGAATTTAAGCAAAATATCTGTAGTCCTATTTATGGAAGTAGCCTGAAAGAAACTGAACCCATCATCTATTTTCAAGTTACATTTAAATTTATACATCTCAGTCTTTTTGGCAGTCCTTTCTACTTAAACGAGATTCTGTCTGGTGACAGTGATGAAACACATTCAGTATTACGAAGTAAAAACATCTATTTCTAGGACTGTACATAGAAGGCACAGCTTTCCATGTTTTCAAGCTTGTCATCAAAAAGACGGACCCAGTACAGAAATACATGGCTCTGACGACAAGTCCCGTTAGCCAAATAGGATGAATCATATTCACCTACTCCCAAAACAGAAAAGACAGAGAATGAATTTTGAGTCTTACGGTTTCAGTTCTAGAAGACAGGACCTTTCAATAACAGTGTCAAGCTTCTGCGTGTTTATCATTAGCGGACCCTGAAGGTTGCCTGGCCACCTCGTATAAAAAACTTGCTTTCAGTTACTAATGCCTCTTGCAGTCTGAAACCATCGCTTTCCGTACAAGGCATTTATAGGATATTCCATCTGAAAAAGCTGGTTCCCTCAAAAGCAGAGAAGTTTTCAACATTCAGAACTTTTTATGTTACTATATCTAAAAACTGTAATGCCCTCACGTTTTTTGGAAGAGCGGTTTGACATGGGAGTGGCGTTTTGTCACAAGTATGCTTTTCACTTTCTTAGGAAAAACTTTGAAAACCCGGTCAAGTTCAACTTCCTGAAAAATATAATTTTTCACATAGTGAAAATTTTCTTGTTAACAACTGAAAGCTCTAAAGATTCCTTGTTCACAGGACAGCCGTTTCAGGGAGTAAAACTGAAAAACTCTCAGTAATACCAGGAGGATGAAACCAGAATAGGGTCCGGACTAAAAAAACAAGGGAAAAGGAGACCAACACAGGGAAAAAGAGCTAGTGGTGGAACCGAGGTCACTGCAATTAAGTAATTTTCAAAGCCTAGAACACAAGACAGCTCCAAGTTCTCAGCAGTTCTTTAGAATCATGTTGATTGCCTATGCCACTACATACTGATCACCTATATTATATCTTCTTAATCTGACCTAAACAACAGATTGTTTCAAATTTTTAAACAGTTTCTCTTCTTGTAGTCACATATACAAAGTTTCCCTATTTTATCCACATTTCCAAGTGCAGAATTCTCTCATATAGTATTAGATTTGCCAAATCCAGCAGTGAAAAAAATCTCGGTACACTGAGCATACTTTCTGTTGATATATCAAAGACGAACATTCATCTACAGTAGTCTATGTCTTATCATGAGAAGTTGCTAGTTTTTATCCCCATATGAGTTAGCACAACAGTGAAGACCAAAATCCTTCCCCTACTCTTACTTTCAGATAGTGAATGTTATCTGCTGGTCACAATGGATTAGTTCAACGGCAAAGGAAAATGCATTACCTGAAACTTAAGCTGTACAAACTGAAGGTATAACAACATTCAGAAAGAAACTGCTTCTTGGGTTTTTCCCTTCTCACAGTCTCCTTTAAAACTCCATAGGAAACCTATTTCTACATAGGCTGTTGTTACATAAGCACAACTATTTTCTTTTATGCTTGCAAACATCATCAAAGTTTTCTGTTACAATTTTTCAGGTTTTGCTCTTTGGAAACAATTGTGATCCTGAGAGCTCTTAAGGGTCGTGAGGCTATGTGCTGGTTTTGGCTGGGACAGAGTTAATTTTCCTCACAGTAGCTGGTATGGAGCTGTGTTTTGGATTTGTGATGGAAACAGTGTTGATAATACAGAGATATTGTCATTACTGCTGAGCAGGGCTTAACACAGCGTCAAGGCCTTTTCTGCTCCTCACCCCACCAGCGAGGAGGCTGGGGGGGCACAAGAAGTTGGGAGGGGACACAGCCGGGACAGCTGACCCCAACTGACCCAAGGGACATTCCATACCGCATGATGTCGTGCTCAGCATATAAAGCTGGGGGAAGGTTGGCCGGGGCTGCTGCTCAGGGACTGGCAGGGCATCAGTCGGTTGGTGATGAGCAGTTGTTTGCATTTGCATCACTTGTCTTTCCTGAGTTTTATTTCTCCTGTTATTTTCCTTTTAATTTAATCATCATCATCATCATTATTTTATTTCAATTATTAAACTGTTCTTATCTCAACCCACAAGTTTTCTCACTTTTACCCTTCCAATTCTCTCCCCCATCCTGCTGCGGGGTGGGGGTTGTGAGCAAGCAGCCGCATGGTGCTTAGTTGTCGGCTGGGGTTAAACCACAACACGCTATTATTAACAGAGCAGGCTGTCTTAACTGCTTGGAAGTTGTAATTCCTGGTATGATGTTTACTTTTCTTTACAGATTTAGGGCCTCATACATTCCATCTCTAAAAAGGATAAGTAAAGAGGTTTTTTTCCTCTTATCCTCCATCCCTCCCTCTGATTTCCTTTCTAACTATACATGGGTCCAATATCTACATTACTGAGAGCTGTTTCTCTTTTTTATCTGTTCTCTGAAAATTTAAAACTCTTAGCAACAGCTAAAAGCAGTATCGGGTAAGGAGCCATACAACTACATTTCAGCCTCGATGGAAAAACCAAGTCAATCAACTCAACAGCCATTACAACATACTCTGCTGTAGCCAGAAGCTTCAATGAACATTAGCTAATAGTGTATCACCCTAATGCAGTGTAAATGTGCTAATTTTTAAGGTAATTAGGAAAATTCCATGCTAATTAATAAAAAAAAAAAAATCTCACAGGATCAACAATGCTACAGATGTTCTAGGCACACATCCAAATTAACAAAACATTTTTTGTTTAACTTCATGCTAACATGCTGATCCTGCTAATTCTACCTTATTATGGTAATCTCGTGTATTATTCAAAACTTTACAGTTTCCTTTTATTTTTAGAGATTACGTTGTATTTGTAGCTACTGCAACAAGTAAAGGAAAAATCTAGGATATTATCAGTCAGGAGGGTACTACTACTTTAGAGCCTGGAAGGAAGCAGCTACCCTTTGATTCTTGCAGCATCACAAAGATGATCTTTATAAAGAATTATTTTTCCCCTTTCTGGAAAGCATAGCAGACACCCAACAGGAAAATCTTCCTAATCTCTGACCAGATTTACTATAAACCATGCACATTACAACAACCATATTTCAAAGTAGGAATCTTATAATCTTTCAGGATCAAAGAAGTAGGGCAAATGTGCATGTCTTTTGTGGCTGTAATAACTGACATGTCTCAGTAGAAATCTTACCTCCGCATAATTACTAACAAGACATTATTTGCAGAGATTCTCTTACTGTTACATTTATCCCATAGCTGAAATCTTCACAATCGAATTATTATATGTAAAAATGAAATCCAAATAAATATAAATGCTAACCCTTCCAGAATAGCCTACACCAACTCTAATGAGCAATTCATTCACTTTGCAGTGAACATGGAACAACATGTCTAAGAGAAGCAAAACCTGCTTATTTATCTCATAAGCTATCAACTATAAAACATAATAATGGACCAAATTTTAACTTCTAAGGATTTTATTCTAAGTCTTCAACTATTACGGTTTCCATTTTATGTTGCTGAAATCAATAGTCAACCTGTGTAACTGGGAAAATTGGTGCCTAGCAAATATTGCTGGAATGGGGGACTGGGAACTTATGCTCTGAGTCACCTCTGACTTGTCCTTAAACGAAGGAAAGGAGATGCATCATCAGCTCTCTCCTGGGTAACACGGTTTAAAAGTAGCAAAGCACACACAGCTATCAAAATCCTTTGTGGCAAGATGCAACAATGCACTTCGGCACTTACAGTACTAAATTGGTATTAACAGTCAATATTTTCTTTACACATATGTAAAATAAATCAGTTTTTGTAACTAAAATGAATAATGCATACATTCTGGTTTGAGTTAATACTCATTCATGTGCTTAATTCAATTAAAAAAAATTATTCAAAACAAATGAAATGCAACCACCCACAGAATTTTCAGTCTATCCCACCAGCATTACAGAAGCTAAATGTGCTTAATTCATATTTAGGTGTGCCAGACCCTACTGGTTGGCAAAAAATTAATAAACTATAAAGCTACTTTATGATGATGAATAGTAGTCCATACCTCAGTTCTTTAATTTATTTTGTCCCTCTTTTAAAGGTAATATATCCATTCTGATTCAGGCTGGATATAATGTTCCCCAGACTATTTTGCACCCCAGACTGTTTTGATCTAATTTACCTGATTTAAAATAATATTTCTATCAAAAATTATACATTTATCTTAAAAGGTATACACATTCACTTCTGTAATGTAAAGGAAACCAATTAGAATGATGTATTGAAAGTTGTTTGCTCACAAAAAAAAAAAAAAAAAAAAAAATCTATCTTTAATCATGAAATTTTTGTAGTCTTAGAGAAACTCCAGCAGATATTTGGGTAGATATTTGGGTCAGAGACAGAAAGACTTGAGGAGTCCTAAGAGCAAAGACTATCTGCCAGGAAATTCTTCAAGGATTTAGGGACATATACTGTCAGAGTTTCACTGCTCATAAAAAGTTCAATAAAACTTTCAAGCATAAATATCTATTTAAAAAAATCTCACCATGTATACTCAGAAACTGTGGTTTATCTCTAAATGAGTAAATGTATAAAGCCCCTGCTTGACTGTGCACGGCACTGCATTTCAGTGTACACTGCATGATGTAAAAAATAAACACTTATTCTGCTATGCACCTTTATTAACCAGAAAATCAAAAAGCCTGGAAGACTAATTAGTGATTATTTGTTCAGCTTCTTAAAGACTGAAATTTCGTCCTTTTTTGGTGTAAGGTGCCAAAATACTGTTACTAAGCTGCTAAGCAAACAACTGCTGCTTTAAAGGACTCTCTGCTTATCATTCAGTAACATACCAGCACAAAAAGCTGCTACAAAGTACTGTCTAGACAGAAATACCCACATGCATTTCCCAGCAAACAACCCACCTGCCTCAGAAGTGAAGTATGCAAGAGGTAGTAACGCAAGAGGCTTAAAAATTCAGAGACGTGGCAAACTATGTGGACTTTTACTCTTTTCCTGCTACTCTTGCGTTCAAGGAGGGAGTGTAACAAGAAGTTCACAGATACCACCCCTACGTGTGACTATCACATTCATTTAGATCATTCACCAACCTGGAGTTTCCTCCTTTACCATATTCAAGTTCTTCCTTTTCAAAATTTCAATTCTGAAATCACGTAAAATATTAACTACAGTATTAAGACCTTCGCAGTTACCTATTATGCAAAATCACGTATTATTTTCTAGATGCTTTTAATTTTATTTTACCAATAGCTCAACCCTCATCTTCCCAAGCAAAGACGTTCCACTCCTCTACTAAGGTGCATGTCTATGCTAGGGATTTAACATAACCTTTCAAATGCCTTTGTTTGGTATTGCTTTATTTTCTAAAAAAAAAAAATAAAATTAAAATAAAAAAAATTCCATGTACTTGCAAATTTTCCAAAATAACCAGAACTCTTCTTAATTAATTCTCCTAAGGAATCCACCTTTTCTATAGAAATAAAACAATTCTAATAAGAATTATGTGGACTGTTGTGTGTACGTGAAAAATAAGAGCTTTAATGGAAACTATAGATACAGCTAACTTCCATGATAAATAAGCTAGAAACGTACACAATAGGAAAGAATTCTTTTGCCATTCTGAGTTTATAAAGGGAGATTTTTATAGTGGTTAATCGGTACACATGCTTGCCACTGTATCAGCCAAAAGAGGTCAAATTAATTGTTACTGCTCTACTGACCAAATCATGTATCAAATATGGCACTCAAAGCATATTTAGCTGTTGTAAGAATAAAGCTTAACACACTAGGCATGTTTCTTATTTTAAATAAGACCTCATTGCAGTTGTACTTCATTTCTATGGACCTTTTTCTATTGCCTAATAATTAATTTATACACACTGGAGAAAGAAATTCTGTATTACTGGACTTCCCAATTTATTGAATAATGGGCACTCAAACAGGTTCCTGGAAAGCCCGTTCATACTCCATATTGCACTGAAAGGAGCATTTGTCTGCTTTCTAGGACCACTGTCCAACCTTCTCATGCAAATCCTGTGCTGTGCCCATTTCTTTTTCTCTCACAGTACTCAAAATATCACAGATCATTGGCATTTTCCTTCACACACAAATAACTTGTCCCTACTGTGTCTTTTAATGATTAATACACACCTTGGCCATTTAAAGCATCCTAGACTATCTAAACTAATTCATCCTGTATTATCTAAAGCCATTTGAATGATGGTCGTTACTGATTTTGATTCACATTTCCCTCGATTATCGCCTTATCACCAGCTGTAAACATTGTACTGTTCACGGCTCATGTACCAACTGCACGTCCATCACTCATATCTACAGGTTTTCAAACAAATGGCAAACTTTCAGCAATTACCAAAAAGAATTAAACACCCAGGAAAAGCAGCCTGAACTCTGACCTTCTGCATTTACGCATACTCTTTAAGAACATAAGCACTTTTTTTACCATCCGGCCTCTGTTTTTTCAGTGCAAAACAACACAACTGTTCTTTTGCTTGTGAAACCAGAAAAAGTTATGCTTGTGTTCGTACATGGCCAGCATTAGGAAAGTTACTAAAAAAACCCCTTTGATTTGGGTTTCAAGTACAGGGACTCAAAACATACATCTTCAACCTCCAAACTATTTCCGCTTGCCCAATTTCCCCCTTCCAATCCAGACTATTCATAAGCCAACACCTTCAATTTAATGTTGCAAATACTACTGTTATGATAGCAAGTTACAGCATTCCCTTTGTTGTTAAAAAAAGCACAAATCTTCTTCCACATTTTTCATGGGGAAGTATCCAGAAGGAAAAGCCTAGAATCTTGAAAATCACCCCCCAAAAGATAAAAGTTTCAAAAAGTCTTAAGAAAAAAACAAACAAAAAAAGTCTTTGATATTCTTTTTTTTGTTTTGTTTCAGATACAACTGATATTACTTACTTCAAAGAAACACATAGATTCACTCGTTAATAGGCCATATTTCTTCGTCCTAATTTCTGAGAGCCCATTGGGCTAGGATTATTCACAGGAGTCTGCTGAGCCACATTCGAGCCAGATTTAGCCTGACAGTGCTTAAAAATACTGAGTACAAAGTAACAATACCATGACACCCAGTGTTGAGCAGGGCGGCATAGCTAATTTGAAACTGCTGCTTTAGACAAACGTTCATCTAAAGGGCTTAAAATAAGCATTTGCACTTTCATGTGTTCTTAGCTCGAAACACAGAGATTTATGAATCTGTTTTTTCAGGTTTTCAGATGCGCAGCTACATATCAGCCTAATTAAAATTCAAATGACTGCTTTCTAACTGCTCTGCACGTACTAAAGAAGTACGGTCTGCTATAAACCCATCAGAGAAAGTATTTTAAATGCTGAGCTCTAGAGGACTTAGCAGAACATGCCATTGCGTAACCTTGTGATGTTCAGTTACCCAGGGTAATGCAGCAAGCCCGAAGCGGCCGGGCTGTGCTTGCACTGAACAGCCATCGGCTGTAACTTTGGTCAGACATGAATGTACAGCAAATAAGAACTCCCACCCCAAAATATTCTGGCTTTGCTCTACATATCACTTTACCTTTCGAGGACTTATGATATTTTAGTACAGTTAGTGTATTTGGTGAAGGCAAATAATCTGTTTCCAGTCCTTAACACCTAGTCCCAAGATGGTTAAGAGTCCCAAGACTTTTATACCAAATGGGGGGGGGGGTGGAGGGGGGTGAAATAGCCCAACCACAAAAACCCATCAACTATGCAACTGTGTGAGGGCACTGCTTTGAACACAATGTTCAAAATGCAAATAGATAAAGCCATAGTGCAATAATAGCAACTCCCCCTCCCCTTTTTAAAAGGAACAGTACTAAAAAGGGTAGGACTCAGAAGCTAAATCACAGCAAACTGGCAGGTTCTCAGAAGTCTGCAGAAAACTCACCAGAGCAATTCTAGGATTGTATACTGCATATCTGACCTTCTTACATCATGGTGCTTGTGTCACAGCTGTATCTCAGACAAGATCTTCCAGCATAATATCTGCTTCTTTTTATATTTTAATCTTTAAATAATGAGAGGCCTAAACAGTTGCTGCAATATGTAGTTATAAAGGAAAACTGATTAAAGGGAATTTGTCAGGTCTTCACTTATTTTATACCAGAAGTTGAATTCCTACATCTGTTCCACTACAATAAAAACAAAAACAACAAACAACTACCAACAACCACCATCATACGTGCTTCTGTAAACATTTAGGGTTTGTTTATTTGTTTGCTTTTAACAGACATTTAGTTAATGAAGAAAGGTGCATATTTGACTGGAGGAATCACAACTCATGTTTTGTCTGTTAAATTACTCAAATTATACAGCTTTGTGTTAAGTTTCTTGATTGGATGGCCTATGTTACTACCAGTATGAAAGAAGTCATTAATATTAAAAATAAAATGACCACTTTGAAATTTGTCTTGCATTGGTTAGTTGGTAACAGACATACTGTATGCATACATATCATATGTGCTATTCTTTCACTGCCATCACTTGCAGTATTATCATCACCTAATTAATTTCCCTTACCTACAAAACTATTTTGATTTTATCTTTCAGGTTTTGTTGCTACATTTTCAGGTTATATGTCAAGCACTCTACCAGCATATTTAGGTATTCGATACTTTCCTTTGGAGGTTCTTTTTTAAATGCTTTATTGATAACAGCCCTTAATATTTCTGAAAATATATTTTGACAAAAAAAAATCCCAAGTACACAATACATTTTAAGTCTTGTAATAAAAACCTGTGGATCCTAAATCACTAATATTAACCATGCAGAGTTGTCCCCTATAAAAAAATTAGAATTATTCGGTAGATGTATCCAAAGAACTCACCTATAGTAACATCATACATTTAAATGTTAACTAAGTGGGTGTGATTGAAAAAGAAATGCTTTCTCAT
Organism: Sagittarius serpentarius; assembly: GCA_034782735.1. Classification (NCBI taxonomy): domain Eukaryota; kingdom Metazoa; phylum Chordata; class Aves; order Accipitriformes; family Sagittariidae; genus Sagittarius; species Sagittarius serpentarius. The sequence goes on from JAVKLA010000049.1 coordinate 8,377,497, forward strand.
TTATGAAGGTACATTTTGTAGGCAGTAAGAGCTTTTAATTCTTTTTTTGGTAGTAAATAGTGCTGCATTAAGCTAAATCTCAAAGTGTATCTCTGACAACACTAGAATGGATAATGAACATTTCTGTAAGATCAGAATAATCCATTCCTGTATGTATTTTAAATTCCAAGTATCTGCTGCAACAGGAAATACAATCTGAACAATAAGAACAATATGATTTCCTGTATTGGATATATTATCATTACACTATTTAGTCTGTGATGCCTTCCAAGATATCACACATTTTCTTTACATTTAAAAACTGCTTGCGTTACAGAGGACGGTACGAACATGCTAAGTTGTATTGTATGCCTACTAATACTGCACACAATTTTCAGCTGATATAAAGCCATATTTCTGTTGCTGCTTTACATCCATGGAGATCTGACCCAGTGTCTTTCATAGTCTGAACATTTCACATTCATTTTAAATTATTCACTGTCCATCTCAAGAAATACTTCTATTGGTTTGTGGGATTAAGTGCAAGGATCACATCAGGTCTGATGGATATGGCTACACATCTGCATTTATGCTCAGGATTTGTACAAGATTAAAAAGGAATAAAAATTGACTCTGATATGCACAAATAATAAATATAGTATTTACAATTACATCAATTATGTATTACATAAAACTACATACCAGTGTAGTGAAACACACTATGTTCTTATTCACACTGCTTCTATAGAGAAGCACTTTACTGGGAAACAATGATTCATTGAACAAAATCCTGTCTGATCTACGCCTATGAAGACTTCCTCTACCTATGTCTAAATTATGCATCTAAAGTAGGGCAAGTAATGTGTAAGTATGCATAAATTATTACCAACTCGTTAAATTATTAAAATCGATGATCTTAGTGAACGTCTGCTAAATGGAGTCCTCTGAACATGTGATTACATAAGATTAAGCGCCGTCTTTGCCATTAAAGATCAACATTCATTTTGGCAACATGACACAAAGGCAATTAAAACGGCCTTGGAGGTGCAGCTACAACGCCTTGCCAAAGCCCCAACAGTCTTTTTTGACTTTTTTAGAAGGATGCAATGGAAATACAAGCACAGAAAGGAACCACAGCAACTGTCATAAAAAAACCAAAAACTTAGCATATGGCAAATTCCCAGAACGATCCGCTGTAAACACAAGCAGACAACACTGATTTGATTCGTCAGTGTGAATCAAATTTTTAAAAATTTAGTATTTCATTACGTCAGTAACTGCTCAAAAAGCATCTACTTGCATGCATACACTAATAGACACCATGTGCTTATTTTTATACATCTGGATTTACGCAATCAAAAAACTGCACACAGCACAGGTATTGTTTCTCAGCTGTCAGAAAGAGTTTCAGACACGGTTTCTCCGGAGTCAGATTATTGGCCTTGGCCACTAAGAACATGTTCAAGGTTTGCTGCACAAGACAAAAAAAGCCTTCAGATCCTACACTCTGAAAGACAAATGGAGAAAAGCTTTTCTCCCAGAGGCAATCAGGGTACAGCAGTTCAGGCCAGTGTCCCTGCCCACCGTTCCGGATGACATCCTTCTCTAGACACATCCATATAGAATTTGGCTGCTGACAAGGACATTTCTTGTGTAAATAGTGGAGAATCATACTTCCTTGTAACCTTGTCTGTGCCAGGTGACCATCCTTCTCTACCCTCCTCCCCCTCACTCTCCTCTTCCCTTCCAGCATAGCCACCTGTCCAGCTCCTGCTCTTTCACATACTTGTTGAAAACAGACCAAAAAAAGGGCAAAGAAAAACCTCAAAGAACTGGTGACTGGCAGCACAAGAAACAGTGTGCCTGTCTTACCATCAGGCTTTATTTTCTATCCCCCCTCAAACAACAGCAGCATCTAGGGCCCAACAAAGAATGGAACATCACTGATATATGTAGCACTGGGTCATGGAGCAGACAGCCCCAGCCAACTGGCTTACACCAGTCCAGCACCAAATCTGCGGAACCTTTCCTAAGATTGCAACCATGCTCTGCCACAGGAGAAATATGACTCTTCAAAAGCAAAAATGGAAAAAAGTTCTTAAAGTCCTACCTTCATGTGAAGCCCCTTCTCACTTTACAAACAGAATTTTTAAGAGTATAATAAGCTTTTGGGCTCTTCTCTCAGCACTGTAAATTATTATATATAATGTAATTCACAGCTCAGTAGAAAGTCCAAACCATAGGATCACACATTGCACTAGCTTCTTGAAAAAAAAAAAAAAAAATTGGGAGGTTTTTTAGATCTTCAAAACCCCTCACTATTTTATCCTTCCCACTCTCAAGTCCAAATAGCTGAAAGTTCATGAGGAAAAAAAAAAAAAAAAAGTCATAGTTTTTATCGGTCCTTTTTAACGAGGTAAAGCAGTTCTTCTGTACCTCAGAGCATCATGGAATTAAAGTATGTGAGTTTAGCACCTGGCATAAAAACAAGAGAAATAAACACCTTATGCCATTAGAAAAGTGTAACTCACTCTCACTGTTCTGCTGTGCGGTGGTTCACAAGGGATCAAAACCACATTTGTGATGGGCCCAGAGCTAAGTATTTTTCATTCTGCCCCATGGACAGGTATAGTTTTCAGGAGCTGTTAAAACACAGCTCCAGCTTGTTTGCCTTTCAACACCCCATGCATTATTTAGGTCTAAAGAAAAATTACTTCAATAGCAGACAGCATAATCTCTTAATGAATGGATTTCCTCATATTAGCAATCTATTTATATGTATAAAAACCAACAAACTAATTTTCAAATGTAAAGAAATATATCTCACTAGTCATTACGTTAACTATCCATAATTCTAGTTTTAATGAAAAGGATGGTCTTCCACGTAAGGAATAGATTTAAAAGTACAGCAAACAATGATGAAACAAAATTACCTACAGACTATTGTCAAAAAAAGAAGTTTATGTTCTTTTTTGCTTTTTTTTCTGACACCCATCCCTTATTTTCTTCTTTTTACTTAAGAAATTAAAAACTATGCTACAGATTTAACAAGAGCTGCTGAAGAAATAATGGGATGAGTTAAGGAAACTAAGCATTTTAAATTCTGTCTTCAGCATGTCTTCTTTGGGTTTTGTTATTCTTGCTGTTGCAACTTACTGACTGTTAAAAAATTTTGAGGGTTTATATACCTGCTATTCTTATACATTTGGAATGTATAACCTATCCCTAGAACAACATCTATTTTAAGATACATCTGCTTTGAAACTGGTAGAGATTGAAATATAGTTATTTTTTACTTGACCTACTACACCTCTATAGATGAGGTAGTCACGCATTTATCTTGTACCAACCTGATGGTTTCATATTCAGAACTGTCTCCTATTAATGAAATTACACGTAATTTAGACCTGACATCTTGTTTATCGACTGTTTTGCTCTTGAAGATATTCTTGAAGATATGGGGTCGTTTTGAGGAATTTGGTGACATGCTCTGACCAAAAACCAGGAAGCTGCTATACTCCTGAAGGGAGCAGATAAACTGCATTAACAGAGTAAAGTGTAGCAACTAATCTTACTTGCCTTCCCAAGTTAAAATAATGAATAAAGATAGCGTAAAGTGCAGAATAGCTTTTATCCCATTATCAGCCAAAGCTAGAGAATAGGCCCCAGTAGAACTCAAAAGAACTGTTACAAAGACACATCCCTGATTCCTCTGAGGCTATTGCTATCACTAATACAGAATCTAGGCCCTCTGTGTGTCCTTCACAACTGCAATCCAATCCACTGGCTCAGATAATTCATTTCAAATCAAGAATACCTGTGCTGTACGAAGACCCGGTACCCTCTGACCCAGTCTGGGGCCTGACTGCCTGGGAGGCAGTTTTTTGCAGGAAAGGGCCTGAGGGCAGTAAGGCAGGCATGATCCCACAGCGTGCCCTGGCAGCAAAGAAGGGCAATAGGCTCCTGTGGTGTACTAAAAGTTACACAGCCTGGAGTTATTGTCTTTCCCCTTTACTCAGCGCTTGCCAGACTACATAGAATCATAGAATGGTTTGGGTTGGAAGCAGTTAAAGACCTTCTAGTTCCAACACCCCTGCCACAGGCAGGGACACCTTCCACTAGACCAGCTTGCTCAGAGCCCCATGCAACCCGGCCTTGGACACTTCCAGGGATGGGGCATCCACAGCTTCTCTGGGCAACCTGTTCCAGTGCCTCACCACACTCTCAGAGAAGAATAATAATATCTAATCTAAATCTACCCTCTTTCAGTTTAAAACCGTTAGCGCTCGTCCTGTCACTACACTCCCTGTTAAGGAGTCCTTCCCTCTCTCTCCTGTAGGCCCTCATTAAGTACTGGAAGGCCGCTATAAGGTCTCGCTGGAGCCTTTTCTTCTCTAGGCTAAACAACCCCAATTATCGACTCAACACTCTTCCTGTAAGAATGACCAAACTGATGCACAAGAATATTCACAAACTTAGAAATTTAACTGTACTTTGAAATTTGATTCCATAAAATGCAATTCTGTGATACAATGCATTTCTTCTCAGAAGGAGTCCCATATCAAATTTAATAGCAAAAGATGTCTCTCCATTTGCTACAAAGAAACCAAGCTCAAGCCTAAAAACAAGCTGTAAGGTAGCTCCAAATATGAATGAATTCCTTATTTAAAATTCAAACACCTTACAAGATATACAGAAAAACAACAGATTTGCAGAGCTAAGAAATAAAGAGGGTATTTTTTGCTCAGTAAAGTGATTTGACAAGCATGGATTGCTTCCAAAAGAAGTGAAGAAAGAGGAATTTGGAAACAGTTTTGATATGTGAACACACGCAAACTGATAATGCTTACTAAAGTGTTTGCTAATTTAGGCCAACTATCATCATCTTTTGTTAGTATGATGTTTTCAAAATCTGCTGTTCTCCTCCAGTGCCGAGGGAATCTACAAGACCCTCCAAAGAAACACTTGTGTTGTAAACTTGAACAAAAGAAAATAAAATTCATTAAGCAACTTTCATAATGGGCCTGCCAGTCTCGTTATAATGGGATAAGTATTAATAGTCAGTAGTTGCCAAATTATTCTATCAATATATATCTTCAATTTGACCATTATTTTTGTAGTGTGACTTATTCAATGATCCTAGGGCAAGAAAGTGCATGTGAATAAGCTGTGCTAATAAAACATCAGCTATACCACCAGGAGCCACATCTTGAAGGAAACTGGAGAAAGCAAGGGATTGTATCAGGGACTGTATCAGGCATTCTCAAGAATGCAAGTCCAGGGTGATAGCCAAGGTCTATTACTTGTGTTTGGCCTATTACTGGCGCTTGGTTTCGTACCTCATCCTTGATACCTGGCTGTAATTCAGATGCCATTTGCATTGTTTCTTTTTAATGCACTGTTTGCATTAAAGTGCATCACAATCCCAACTGGAAAATAGTCTTAAAGACAGTCAGGGAAATTTTTTAACTGGCTCAAGAACTCTGCTGGAACGTTTTTCAAAGAATACTTTCTATGCTTGTCCTTATATAATGAAATAGTAACATCATATGGACGCAGACATTAGGAAGAAAAACATTTTTATTTACTCCTATTTATAGTCAACTTTGCTTTAAGGATCCGGTAATTTTATGGCTCCCTCAGTGTTTATATCTCCAAGTGACTTCAAGGGACCAGCATCAATAAGCAAGCATAGGAAACTAATATGAAATTTACACTGTATTCCTTAAAGACAAGGACATTCAGGAGTTTTATATAGTGAGAGAGAGACTGTAGGTTCAATATCCAAACTTCCTGAATGATAATAAATTCATTAAACAGATTTTTCTGACCTCACAGGCAACTAGCACTGCAACAACTTCTATCCCAGCACATTTTTATTGTTAAAAAGATTCACTTAAAACAGAGCGGCACGAATGAATTCATCAGGATCACTGCTATTATAATGAATCATTAATACCCTAGTGAAAAATTTATTACTATGAATAATACATTCAAAATGATGAGACAGAAAATGAAGCATTACTCTGCAATGTATCAAAGAGAATCAAAGTGAAGTTATGGAAGTTGGCAAGGTAAAAACAACATCATTTTTTGCTCTAAATCTTTCTAGTTGTCTTTCCAGATGCTTTACCTTTCTTTTATTTTCTCATCAAACATTTATATTTCAGCTGAAGAAAAAAGAAAATATGTTAAGCAACATTATTGCCTTCCTATAAATAAAATGTTCAAGTATACCCATTACTTTCGTCACAAAACCAGTTCTGCCCTCAGAAGGCACATTTTTGTCTTCAGAACCCTTATCTGAGCATATGTGATTGTGAAACAAAGCCCCTCCTCTGCAACAAATAGCAAGTTAATTTTTCAAACTACTTTATCTACTGCATATATAGCAGAGTTATAGTAGGCTTAGATAACAAATTGATTAGACAAGATAATTTTTATACTTGCACTATTACTCTGCTCGGTTAGGGAATTAGAAGGACTCAGAGTAATAATCATCTCAAATGTCACAGAATAGAAACTTATCACAAATAGAATAATCACTCTCTTTCCTCTGGACTTAAAATCAAGAGTAACCAAATGTGTCTTTGAACTGTGGTACACGAATTGCAGTGCACTGTGGCTTACTACGACTGAGTTCGGACAACTGAAATAACAAGCACGTTACTGAGACGGACTTCTGCAGCTAACTAGTTTTAAAGTGAGCCCAAAACAGAAAGCACAGCATTAAGAGTCCAGCCAAAGGGCCATGACAAAGTAACAATTAGACTTTGAAGGGGATTGAATATTCTTTGTATTATTGATAGATTTGATTTGTCCACTGTCCTAGACAGATCTGTATATAGTACATCAAAGCAAGCAATCTTATAACTATATCCTTGCTTCATAGATGACACATAAAACACTCAGTAGTACCTTAGAATTTGATGTGGATTCCAAAAAGCAAAGCCTGTTGCCAAATCCTTCTGCAGCAAGACACAATTTCTGTTGCTCCTTGTGAACAGTTGCAGTGCACTGCAGAACCACTTCATCATCCTACCGAAAAAAACAAACAAAAACAGAACAGTGGTTATGCATCTGACCCAACAAGATCTGTAACAGAAGTCAGTATGTAGGAAAAACAAATGTTATGGGACTAAATCCTTGTAGTAATATAGTCGAAGGACATCTTGTCAAAAAAACTGAAAGAAAAGCAGCAGACCCTTATTTAAATCCCAGTTCTTCAAAGTAACACAACCATGAGATGGAGAAGCCCTTTGCAGAAATATGGTTTAAGTTAAAAAGAAAGAAAACTTGGTTGTAATGAGTCTATTTCCTAGCAAAGGTTTTTCTGTTTAATAGAAAAAATAGTATCACCCTGTGCATTCCGCCTATTCATTTATGAAGCAAAATTAAGAGTTTCCAATAATAAATTTCACATGAATGATTATGAAGAGGTCATATTTAACACTGTAAATAAAATGTAATACAACAATAAAACTATAGGATGAAGCACGCAACTGGAAGCAGAACAGGATGAGACAACAAAAATGCACGCATTAAGGCAGGCATGTTTACCAAAAAAAGTTGTTCTTACAGGCAGCTTTTTACATAAGGACATTTAGGAAAGTTCATCAAATTAAATAAATGCCTGAATTTGAATTGAACTGAGTAATTTCAAGCCACTTGTAAACACCCATCCTGAATTAAGCTGGCCTTTTATTTGGTTTGATTTACTACACTCTAGTAATTAAACTAAACTAAATTAAGGTGTATTTAATTCTGAAAAGAACAGGAGAGTAAATAGAATTTAATCAGACACTTTAAAAATTAATTCGTGTTACCTTTGTTTAGTTGTCCCCATGTAGCAAACCCTAGCCCTAAGTGAAGGTAAACCAATTTTCCTTGTATACCAGCAACAGTGCCCAAGCTCCATATTGCTTATGATCCACAGTCAATTGTAGAGGCAAAAAGTAGGAACTGCTTCCAGTCAGACATTAAATCCAGAAAACGTAACACATGTATATGTTATATGTGGACTTCTCAATGTACAATCGTAATTAATAAAGAAAAATCCCTAAAAGCCAAAAATCAAGGATCTAGAAGACCAAATACACAGAGCTAAGGGCTTTGCTGTGTACTCTTTGTAAAAGTAGCATCTATTAAAACCCAGAGCTGCCTTTTTTTTTTTTTTTTTTTGGGGGGGGGGGGTGTTTGGGTTTGGTTTTTTTAAGTGCAAAATTAGTATTTCTTAATCTTAATTACACTTGATTCAAATAAAAGTTTATTTTCAGGTTAAAAATAGTGGTGTTAGATTACAGCCATATAAACACATTCTCCTTCCTCTTTCTGTTCCTAGCCCTTCTTCCTAAATGACCACACCAGCAGAATGGAAATTCCAGTAACCCTGTCACCATCATACATCGTGCCAGAGTGGTCTCCAAGAAGGGTCACTAGAGAAGATGCTAACATCGCACCTCCATAGCCAGAGACAGACAACATTGTAAGGCTACTTTCTACTGAAATGAACCACCAGTTTCATTTTGTACTGCCCCACTCTCTAGCATTGTACGCTGTGCTTTTAGAGAAAGTCCAAAAAGCGTTCTACATAGGCCATCTGTAAAAATTACTCTATGCTGACAGCAGCAAAAATACAAGTTGGTTTGGGGCAAGTCCCTGATATACTTAATTTTAGTTAATGTTCTAATGCGTCATGTCCTTCCCTGCAAACCAATTATGCACAATCACCAAGCATACATGTTTAATGTAGATGCTGACTGATGGAGGATTACGAAGAGGAGTACAGCAACGGCTAAATTTCCTGACACACAAATTTGCAATTCATTCTGCAAACATTTTCTCTTCTTTTGCTGTACAGTGTATAGAGTACATGGCTTATTTTGTTAAATACATAGATCACAAATAAAGCCTAATTTCTTCAAAAATGCTTACTAACTAATGAAAATCTATCACCTTCCCACGTCTTTTGCAAAAGTTAATTCCTGGATTGGCAGGACATGCTCACTGAAACAACAAAGCAAATCACAACTCTGTTCTGCTACATTTTCTTTGTTTTGTGTGTAGATGGTTACAATAAATGTTCTTTTAATTCAGGTCACAGAGTCATAGTGTTGTGGAACTTCTCAGTCTAGTCAAGGTTTGGTTGATGAAGTTGCCACGGGAGGTTTAGAAAGACATGACGCCATTGTCAGATCAAGTGAAAGGTGATTACAGGTAATGATGTGTCATATATACCCAGCTCCAAGTTACTTTGCGTTTCTGTGCACATCATTAGAGTCTAATATAAACTCTACCTTGGATTCAGTCCTCCAGCATTTAGTGACTACGTGTTCAGAAGATTACTACAGATACAAAATTTGATTGTGTTGCAGAATTATATTAAGATACATAATTCAATTTCATTCCATTTCTTTAGAGAAGACAGGTAAGTGGGCAAGCATCTCAGCACTGTCTTTCTAAACCTGTTTTCAAATCAGCAAATGCTATCCAGTTCCAGTATCAGGAGAGCTAAAAATGCATCATTTCCTCATCTGAAGTCACACCTCCAAAGAGACCTTCACTGAAGGTCACTTTGCTCTTGTATGAAGGAGGTTACAGTGTGCATCATATTAGATGTCTATTAAAGAAAAATATTTTTCAAACATTCTTAATCTTGAATTACGAGATGTCTCAAACTGGTTCATTTCCTCCTGTTACCTTCTGAGCATATTTACACCCATACATTATGCAGATGAGGTTTTAGATCATCATAATTTTTTCTGTCAGTCACTGTCAGATTAGAAATGATGAAAGTAATTTATGTTTCAAAGGACTATAACTGTAGCCTTCAAAAGTTAAGCAAATACATCATTATGTATCCAGATAAACTCCTATCCACTTCTTTCCTAACTCTCCTCATATAAGACTGAAAATTCAGGAGTAGAGGCAACACAAAGGTGCTGGCATGAATATTTGTGTCTTTTAAACATCTCTGTCAAATGCTGAGTTACTTAATATCACAGTAAACTAAACAGAGATGAAAATTAAAGAGATTCCAAGAAGCCAACTTCAAGCACAGACGTTTAATGCTAAAATGTAAACACTTGTAGGAACTTCTAATTCCCTTGGAATCTAAACTCTTGTTTTAAGACATGTAGAAATACTTGTCTATACATTGCCAATATTAAGTGCATAGACAAAAGAAGAAAACTTAGTCTTCCACAGCACAGTTATAGGTCTTTGTAATTGATCGTGTTAATAAACGATAGTGTGTGTCTATCATATTCAATGAAACAAGTTTAGCATATACTTGATCTAACTAAAATCTGATAAAAAAAACAGCATCTGTATTCTGCCATAACCAACAAAAGTATTTGATTTAAACTTCATATTCAAAACAACCACAATAGGCATAGGTTATACAGAATATAGTATCATCTTGATAAAAATTCCAGCATAGTTTGGAAGAAAGAGTAATAACACAGACCCAAAATCCCTGCAGACACTTCCACTGCCAGATATTTCTGTTATTCTTGTTTTGCTGAATAATCATCACTTTGATACACATCTGCCGGTTTCCTCTGTGGAAACTAGAAAATTTTAGTATTTCCATCCCAATTCACTATCATCATAGCAGCCTTCATTAGTAAGCCCAAAGATGCTGCTTTGTCTTCTGTTTTTCCAGGTTTTGGATACAGAAAAAAAGGTATCAAGAGAGTAGGGGAAAGTAGGTGCCGATAACCACGCAATTCTGCGCATACAGTGGTGCTGCAGCTTATTATCAAATGCACAAGGCAATGTAAGTCACCATAACAACAATGGAGCACAGTTTCAGATATATGTGCATTTACTGCAAGTAAGGGTGAACCCCACTTGAGAAGCTGTCCATTTAGTTTAGACACTTTAACGGATGATTCTTCCATCCATTCTCATTCATCCTTCAGTTCACAGTCTGATCTGCTTTGTAACGCTCTTGAGAATTTGGAAGTACGGTTATCTCCACCCCACAAATGGGGAGGTAAGGAGCAAAGATGATCCTGCCTCCCTGCAATAGCAGAGTATGCCTACGGGATCGCAGAAACGGCACTCAGACTGCTAAACTGATAACCCGAGTCCGACAGATATTCTCCTTTCCAAGTTTGCAAATGAACGTGCTGAAGGCAATCTGCAGCTAAGGCTAATGTAACCAGCCATACGCAGTCCTTTAAGATTAAGACCAAGAACCATCTTGGAGTAATCCATTAATCCTGATAAATCCGTATGTGTCAGCCACTACACCAGTCCATAGTTTTAAAGATACTGTATCTTCCAGCAAAAAGATATTCTGCTTTGTGTTATGTCAGATGCCTGCACTGACTCAAACAGCACGAGCTTTTCTGATTCTTCATTCTGATTCTTCAGGAAGCATTCTGAAAAAACAGGTAGATGTTATCTATGTCACAAAGCCCTACTTATTTTTAAACATCCAATTTTGAAAACTCAAGGACATTTATTGAACAAAGAGCAGTACACAGCAGATTCTTAATTATATCTATTCATTACGGTTTACTTAATTATTTTCAGGAAATCTTTATACTCACAGAAACTAAACAAGTAACTAAATGATTTAGCAGAGGACCCAATAACTAAAAAAAAAAACCAAAAAACAAACAAAACACCAAAAGACCTTTAACAGCACCATGACAGTTTCTACAGCTAAAAATTACTCCTAAAACCAAACTGCTGCCAGCAATAGCCATAAACTGGCAAACTGCATGCTCAGAACCGCATTCCAGAAGACCTGCTTAATGAGGAAAGAGCATGGGTTTGCTGTCAAGGTACAATATTAAAATAGAGAGTTCCCAAAGCTCCTTAATAGCACTTTCATCTACAGAGACTATCTGACTTTTCTGTGAAATCCACTCAAATCTCCTAAGATTACATGAAATATATACTACCCAGTCAAGAAAAAGGTTATTTTCTCATGCAAAGATGTGGGCATGTTATGTTCCAACATGAATGTTTCTAGGTATATTTTTCCAAGATCAGGAATTTCAAGTTATGACTGAATAAAACATATGTATACACACACACATACATATACACATACACACACATATATGTTTCCTTGTAACAGACAGTGTTACTCTGTCCTGTTAAACCCTGAAAACTGATACCTCCTGTGTGAAATCAGTTTTGACTAACCCTTAACCTTCTCAATATGTTAATTCTATTAAAGGACTAAAACTGGCTGGCTGAATTGCCACAGGTAGGCATCATCAACAGTGCTATAGCTGTTAGCACCTCTTCAGTATAGACATAGCTGTGATTCTGAGGGTGGAATATTTGCATTGTGGTTTTTCTAAATATTCTTCATGGGTTGTTTTTTTTTATTTATTCTGCACTTTGTAGTACCTTAAACTTTGAATAATTACACATACTTTTAAAACTTCTGAATTCATATCTGCTACTGGTTTAGTAGGGAGTTAAAGAATAGAACAAGATTGAATAATGTTTTTATTTGCAGTCTTTGAGAATGAAAAAAATAAATTTCCTACTCTATGACTTTCCCTGTTTTACACTCCATGCCATTACTACCTCCAAGTCTTTTATTTTAACCATGGAAGAAAATCACAATATTGGAGCTTCTGGTATTGCCAAAAATCCCTGCAGGAAAAGCTGATGATAAATAAAGCAGCAATACACTACAAGTAATACATTTATTTAGAAACACTGTATGTCCTTCAGCCCAAGGTGCTTCAGCTCATTATGTCATGACCTTAACATCTGTATTTTGTTTCCATTTCAGGACAAAAATAGGCAATGTTTTTTGGTATTTTCCATGATTTTATATTTTATTCCTTTGCAGAGAGTGCAGCAAATAAAACATGAACTATTACTAATTTCAGTAATTTGCTGTGCTCTTCCTAATCTGACTCATGATACACAATTACCTCCCTTAAAGATGTAATGCTGACTTTGCATTTCTACTGCTCCATGACGGTATACCAATTCTGAAACTGCACACGGAACAGAGAATGTCATGTTTGCAAAATTAAGCATTCAAAGGTTAAAACTGATAAGTTATGCTTGTACATTCAAACTCACTTCTACTGCTGTTTTATATGGCAAATACTGCACTCAGTGGAGCGTTTCCATCAACTTCCATATGCTACAAATCAGGATCTCAGCACAGACTTTAATAGTTCAATCTTTAATAGCGTCCTCAAACTCCACATATGCACAGTTCTGCTTCAATGCATCCCATTTACTGTTCAACTGTGCAGTTGAACTGTGCAATGAGTATAGGTGCCACACATACTTTAAAAGTAGATTTACAAATCGAAATTTAGCCTGTACAAACTGCTTTCTGCCTAAGGAAACTGTAGAATACTTCTTGGCTTACAAACTTTACTTCAACTTCCCTTTGCCTTGTTGGGATAAGCACTAGATTAAAGTGTAGAATAAAAGTTTGTAAGTCCTATGGGCCATCAAGTATAAGACTTGCACAATTACTGGCAACCATATGCTAACAGAACAATAGGACCCACAGATCAGTCCCCTAAGATGACCTCACCGATCTGACCTGCCCAAAAAAAAAAAAAAAAAAAAAAAAAAAAATCAGATGTGACTTTTTTTTTTTATGCTAGGCTTCCGAATAACACACACCAAGTCGCAGGTAAAACAACTTTCAGTGTTGATGGAACCTCTACTACCAGTTGCCCCAGAGCCTCTTTATTTCTGTGCTTTGGAAGAAGGGAAAAAGCAACAATGCAGAAGTCGAGTAACAAATTAAGATGGTGTTTTTCCTTCTCCAAATCCCTGCTGACAACAAACAGAAGCCTCGATGAATAGGATTTATTAAACACCATGTACGTAACATGCAAGAACTATGATCAATAATGACTAAATATCTTTTCAACAATCCTATGGGAGATACCAACAAAAATGCTCAGAGTGCAGCATTACTTACTTTAATTGCTAATTCTATTATTGACAGATCAACCAGTGTCTTCAACAAACTACCAAACTACCAAATTTCGAAATACCACCCTATTAGGGAGATTACTCTAGAGCTTCTGACATCTGAACACGAAGCCTGTAGCAGCACTAAGAAAAGGACCCAAACTTCTGATTACTGTATCTGAGCTTGAACCACAACTCCACTATCTTCTTGCTAGCAGATGTCCATCTTAATAGTTAATAGTAAAATAATAATACTAATGTCATTGGCCGGTGGGAATTAGTGTTCAGACTCTCTTAAGGGAGAACAACTTATAAGGAACTGAAAACAACCCTAGCGCAGTGCAAGTCCCTTAGATAGGGATGCAGGATAAAAAGCAATGAAAAGACAATGGTGCTGTAGAGAAGGATCTGCTGGTTATGGTGAATCAAATGCTGATCATGAGTCAACACCACCACACAGCTGTATAGAAGCCAAAAAGCTGGGCTAATCAGGAAAGAAGTGCACGTGACTACAAGAGCAGTGATCCTTTGAGTTTACAGTCAACACTGGTAAGGCTTCAGCTGAAGTGAAGTGGCCATTTTGACCCTTTGTTTCAAACAAAGAAAGGACAGACAGCAACAAGATTGATGATATCTAACGAAAAACAGGAAAGATCCAGAAAAACTGTTGGGATGCAGTCTGCTTAGACTGTGGAGAAACATGGCAATAATGTCAAGTATCTGATCTTGTTATCAGTAAAACATGGAACAAAGGGCAGGTAATACTCTTCCTCACTGCATCAATAAAATTAGTATTAGACAGTTGGGGAAAAGTTTTCTGAGGATAGCAAAGCATTTTCACAGACCTGTTTAGAAGCTTCATCATTATAAGACTATAAAAACTGCTCAAGAAAACCTCTGTCAGGAGGATTTATACATAGCTGAACTTGCCTCAGGATGAGAAGGAAGAGAGAGGACATTTCTGGTCACACAATTCTAAATAGTCTGGACACATTTTACTGTACACAGAATCATAGAATTGCTTAGCTTGGAAAAGACCTATAAGATCATCTAGTCCAATCATTTAACCTAGCACTGACATGTTTTAGTTTTATCCTGTAGGAGGAGTAATTTCATAAGAATTCAACATTATTCCAATGGAATTACCCTTTGAGACAGAAAACCCCATGCAGAACAGATGGAATTCCAGAGGACCAGACAAGCTAGTAGTTCTCGATACAGTACTATGAAGCAGGCTGCTAGTACAATAACCATGTTATCTCCTCCTCCTTCCCCAAAAATCTCTAACCTAGTCATCAGAAAAATTTTGCAAGATTACAGCAAAATCATGGTGACCTGCAGTACTAGACATGTGGCAGAAAAACAAAACAAAACAAAAAAACCCAGCCCACAAACAAAACAACCCATCTTGAGTCGTGTAGATTCACATGCAGCACTTGTCAGAGATTCACTTTTCTCAACACATTCACTATGTACAAAGCAAAAAATTGTTATGCACCACTTGAATAGAGTGATGCTACATGGCAGAGCAGAGTTTATTTAGGACTCACGCATCAATACTGAGCCGAGTGTCTCACGCACAGCGCACATCCCAGTCTACAGATTCCACAGCCACCACAGGGAAATGAAGCACGTGATGAGAAGGCAAGGGACAAATCTGAATGAGTGGCTCCAGCACACCCAGGTAACACGAGCAACTTCTATGCTCTGCAAAGTGCTTCGTGGAGAAACAAACGTACTACTGAGTTCGATCTGACTGGGCACTGCAGTAATATTGTAGGTGTCTGTACCCTTCAATTGCACATGCTAAGCACCTCCTCAAATAAACGCTTACTAGTGACATCAGCATGCACACATCACTGAAAACAGATGTACTGTCTACGTGTAATCTCAAAGTTTCCTCTTCTGGCTCCTTATTCCACCGAGTCAGCATGAAACGGTGTCAAATTCGCTTTCAGCACGCAATGGCCTTGTGTACTCCTGTGCTAGTATGCTCTTGACTGAGTTCTACTAAAAATATGTCTGCAAATGAACATATTTTCAATTGAGATGACTCATTTTATTATTTCTCACCAATTAGCTTCTGTGGTCCTACAATCCTAAAAAAATGCCAAGTTCAGCTGTCAGTGTCTAATAATAAATTTATCTGTCTGTAACCACAGTTAGTAATGGCTAACTCTGCATCTGACACAGTTGACAGAGGAGTGGTGGAAAACATCTGCAACAAAGTATGAATACCAAATTAAACAAAAAACAGCTGGTGGGCTGCTTTCAGCTTCTTAACAGCCCCAGTATGTCAAATTTATCTCTGATGTAATTCCACTTATTTTAGGAATTTGGTAAGAATTCTATTCTTGCTCACTAGTTCCAGGCTATGTCTCTTCTGCAAGCAAAGGTGTGATTACAGCATGGGACATATCTATGCTATATTTGATCTTGCTGGTGTGAATAACAGTACCAGTAAAGACAGAGGTGAGAGCATGCTAGAAAAGGTGTCCACAAGATTCTGCAGGCAAACACAAGATTATATCTATAATCTGAGTCAGGCAGTTAACAAGCCACCTCTAAACAAACACCAAGTATCTTATAACCCCATGGTGCTCAGTCCAAGCTAATAAATCCAGACTCTCACCAGTATCTGAAAATGCTGTATCTGAAAATAATCACTGAATGCTTTTAGTTTCACTACACTTTTCTGAGCAAGAGTTCATTACTCTCAGCTGGAGAAGAGAAGCATATGTTAAAACAAGTAATTTGTTCAAGGTCACACAATACTTAGACTCAAAGTGAACACATTCCTTTTGGTGTATTCCTCCTACCCCACTAACAGGTTCCACACCCAGAAGGCTCTAACAACACGCCTCTCTGATGGACCAGGCCCTCTCGATCCAACTCAGACTGCAAAAACCTCCCCTCTGCATCACCCCTTTCATGCAAGAATGCATGAGAAAAGTTCACCAGATCTCAGTCTGGTATCTTGCGAGCAGGCTCAGGAGGCTAAGTCAGTAATATGACCATCTGCTTGAGCTTGCACATTCAACCCTAGATCACTTTCTCTTGCCTTAATCTTTTTTCAGCAGTATTTCTTGCATCGTTCCACTTCAGCACTCTGCCAGACTGATATTTTGCAGCTGCCCAATCGATGATGCAACCTTTCCTCTCTAATTCCAAAAGACTCACCTGCCACTGTGTTTTCTTTACTTTTGGAACAAGGTTAAAGATTCATTCTAATCTTCATCTATTTCAGCCATGCAATGCTCTGTCAGTATTTCTCCCTGCTTTCATTCTGAAGCTGCTCTAACTTCCAAGATTCACTCTCACTTCACGCATCTCCTATGCAACGTGCTCTTGCCACCATGAGAAGTCTACCACCTTTCTGAATTCTTCCTTCTTAGACTCATTCCATTTTGAAAAAAAAATCTCTCAGACTGCTGTTCACAACTTCCCTTCTAAGCATCTTTGATTTATGACCTGTTCTTTCCTGCAGACCATTAATGAAATTATTAAGACGAGACGTGGTATCTTCCCATGAACAACTGCAAAAGGGCTATTACCAGCATTCGATTGCTACCCAGCTTAAAATGCCACAAAAGGGCCATCATACAGCTGGAGCTGTATCATATTATGAAACCCCAAACAATCATAACACTGACAAACCAGTTCCTAGACACCTTCCCTACATAAGCAAGCATAAAGGAGATTTTCAGCCTCCCGTTAAAGAGACTGGTTGTCCCTTCAAAAAAGGGACCAATATTCAATCTACCCCACTGTCTCCAAATAGTGCCACTGTTCTACAGGTATCTCTTCTTAACCTGCCCCAACATACCTATTTTTCAAAATACCAATGTACAAAAAGACTGCAGCAGTCTTAAAACACTAAGCTGCAAACTTTATATCTAAACTACAGTGCTTAGATATCTGGAAATAGATGCATTCTGTAGGGACAGGGCAGCTGAGGGGAAGAACACTAAATTGAGTGAAGTGGCAAATGGATTTTGTACCCAGATCTCCCACCAAACTTTTATAATTTATTCATCAAGTTATTCCCCTGTGCTTAAGCCCCTTTTCCACACCTTTTTGGCTGCATTTGTTTAGAATCAAAATTCTCCCAGGCAAGACTACTCCAAATTCAGTTTCAAGATAAATTATACCATTAATAAGTGCAAGATTACATACACACTGTAACAGGAAAGAAACAAAAACTTATACATAACATGAAATGTTTTTGTTTGTTGGGTCTGGGTTTTTTTTTCCACCAAGAGTGAGTTTAAACAGCAGCTACAGACCATGTCAGGAGAACTATCCAGTGGCCCAGCCACGTAGCCTCCCAAGAAGGCACATCCAAATTTTCACTCAAAAAAAAGCCTCCATAAGCACAGTGCTAGAAAAAAAATATACAATAAAATGAACGAGCTGGAAGTTTGCTTGGTGGCTTTACCTGAAGGGCCCTGGGAATGGGCATCAATGAATAGGTCAGGTACTTGGTTCAATAGGCTGCCTGTGGCCCACAGCCAAGATCTCTTTCCTCTGCTTAGCAGAAATGCTTGAACAGTAATCATGTTTTGCAAAATCATGATATTGGAAACTTACTGCTCTTTTCTTCAAGAAGTAAAGAGGATAAAAAGCAGCAGCAGGACAAACAGGGACTGAGATCTTCAGAGAGCAATTACTAGTGATTTTGACTGCTCCCAGTGATCCAAGTCAGAGCTATATACAGCAGGAGAACACCTGGTACAGACCGCAACTCTCCCCTGAATATGAAACACTTTCTATGGGTTGATTCTTTAGTTTCTTATCTATCCATCTCCGAAAAAAAATCCATGGCATTTGCCTCTGGATTTTGAAACTTCTCTTGGGAAATTAATCCTCTCAGCTGTATTCTCCCTTATTCCCTTACTTTTCTCACCCCACCATTCCCGCAATTATCTATTCTTCCTATCTCACAAAACACTTTACACTTCCTTTTCTTCTTCCCCTCACAGTCTTTCTTCCATTGATCGTACCTCCTGCTTTCAGCCTTCCATTCCCCCTCCTACGATCCTTTGTTCGCATCCCACCTTCCATCCCTGACACCATTACACTGTACCCAGACACGTCCAGTACTTCTCTGCCCTCCTCTCACGCCCACTCCTGCTCTCAGATCTCCCCCAAGCCAAGAGAATAATCCTTGAAAAGGCCTCAGCATGAGCCTCCCCCATAAGATGTACTATTTACCTTCCTCCTTCCCCTCTGTTTAGTGAGCACAAGTACTTCCTTGAAGGATGCTGCCAGCTCCACATTCACGAGAGCTTTCAGCCTTTCTGCTAGAGAGAGCTACAGGAGCAGTGGTGTCCCCAGAGCGGGCAAGGGGATGCAGGCCACGGCAAGTGTCCTAGGAAAGCCACAGCCCACCCAAGGGCAGGAATTCCGCCCCTTTCACCGGCTGATCTGCTTCTGCTCACACCTTGTGCCAACTGGGACTGAGCTGACTACCTCATGACATGTAAAGGGAGCAGTACTTCAAGAAACTGAGCATTCTGGCTGAACAGCTGCAATGGAGCAGCTGGAACTAACAAGTAACAGTCTTTATAGAGAAGAAATTTAGACACACTGCTTCAGTTTAAAAAGCCTCTCTGATCTCTCCTCTACCTCAGTTCTAACGATGCAAATACTTGGCCACACTGAGCAGTGGAAAAAAAGGAAGGGGGGCTCAGTAGCCCTCTCCACATGCCCAGAGACGTCAGGGAAACAGACATTTGATGATTTTTGCAAGGATATCTTCGAAAACCCCACAGCATTCAAGAAACAAAAAGCAAGCAAAGAAAAAGAAAGATCAAGGGTCCCTTCCCATTAAGCTGCAGTACCAGACTTTAGTGTATTAACACCACAAGAAAGACAAAATACCAAACAGAAGATGAGAAGCTGCCTGATCTTGATCACATTTAAGGATAGATCATTATACCTAGCAGTTTATATGCGTATTGTGTGACAAAAAGAAAATAATTTCTATTTTGGGGGAGGGTATTCTACCCGTACTGCCAGCTGCCAGTCAAGGCAGCAGCCCTGGGATAGCCAAGGATGTTAAGCCTCAGCTAATCCTGGGGAGGTTGAGAGGGTCATTTTTTTGTTGCCAGACATTTTCAGTCCTAGCAACGGTACTCGGCTTTACAAGACAAGTGTTATGAGGAAAACATTCCTCAAGCAAGGAACCACAGATTGCATCGACAATTCTTGTTAACTTTACCCCAATTTAGAACCATAGTAGTTAAGCCATATTTATTCTACAACTTTAATCAAGTCATAGTATGACAAAGCACAGTTAGAGTCCTTTTTCCAGTGAATCCTGCTTCATGGGAAAGATGTTCTAGACAACAGTAATTGTGCATTTTATTTAACTTGCCAGTTCTACTTTTACCTCACTTTTAACATAAAAGAAAACATGAAAAATTTTTTTTTTAAAAATTAGGTCTCAAACCGTTGTTACATAATCCATAAAATTGCCCTATTACATCGTCCTAGGAAAAGTATAATGCCATTAACTAAAAAAATCTTCATTTGACATATCACAAGATATACATACCATGATCACAGGGCTTACGTGGCAACAGCTGCCCCCCAGAAGCACTCCCTAAACTAATGATACATCATTTAGTTTTTATAATTTTAAAATCAACACGTATAGAGGGTGTAAAGTGACAGAAGTCTTTCCTAAATGTCTAGATGCATCTAAGCAAGATGCTACAATAATCCCAGAATATTTTGCCAGGATTCAAGTGTTCTAGCTGGCCCCTGTGCTTGCTCTTTCTGAAACGAATAGGTTACTTCTTGGCAACTCCTAAAATGCTGTTGAATGGCAGATGGGGCCTGGCGGGGGCGGCCGGCAACTATCTGTGGCATCCTGAAATACAGACACATCTCAAAACAAGCATCAGTAAACCGAATATCGAAACACCTGAACAGTTCTTATCCTGACTGCATTATTTCCTCCTCAAACACAACACATGAAACACTGAATTTTGTATTTTACACTGAAGCTGCCATGCAGGGTCTGCCAACAGTCAGATTTCTGCTGCAGAATTTAGGTCCAGATCATCAAGCAGCCACGTATCCATGGGTTTTAGTGAGCATGGGATATTCCTCTGTACTTTACCAAGTGCTGCAGCTTGCTACTACTCAGTCAGTACTTGAAAGTATCAAAGAATGCCTCCTCCAGAGAAAAATATGCTATAAATTTTGTAGTAATTGTCTTGTCATTCCATTTGCATTCTTTTTCACAGACTGCAAAATATTGGTATAAAAAGACTGAAATATTCAGCGCAATAGCAGTATATGTTGGATTGACAAATTCTGCATAAGAAATCAAAGCACACTGCAGTAGAAGATTTGGTTATTAAAGACTCTGTGCAGGTATTAACAGAACAGTAAGTAGATCCCGATGCATTCTGCGCTAAGCCTGTCTTTTGAAATAGTAAAAATTTATGGGTTCCTAAAAGAATTTTTCTTTACCCCAGCTTGCAAGGCACTCTTAGTTTTTAATCATTTATCTTGAGTCCTTCACGGTCTTACTGTGCAGCTGAACAGTTTGTGCAAAAGCTGTGACATTCAACTAGCACACTTTATATTGCAGCAACTGCTAACCAAGAAAAATTAAGGAATCTTCAGATACACAGCAAAATGGCTTCCTATTACCAGGTTCTCATGCCAGCAGGTAATTCTTCACAGATTTTAATCAGGTGCAATGACAGAAGGCTGCAGTGAACTGTGAATCCCAAAAATATGTTATTAAGCAGGTGCAAAATTATCTTTCGAGCTTATGTACATGTTACAGTGCAATGTTCAGAGACAGTCCAATTTTTGTTTCCTGTTTCTTCCCCTGAACAAACTCACAGCTATGATAAATGAGCCAGTGAAATGGAAAATTATCACCAAGAATATTGAAACAGGAGTATATTTCAACTGCTTCTACTCTAATTTTTCACCAGCAAATGTTTCAACACACAGAATTATGCACAAGCACAAACTTAAACATTATAAACCACAAATTTATATTTGTATACTAGTTTTTTGCTCTTCCATATCTATGTTTTATATGACATGGGATAAACGTATGCTTCACTCTCCTCCCAACTAAGAAAAAGGGCAAAAACCAAACATCAGCCGTGTTTGTTTATACAGTGGAATTAATGGTTCTGTATTATATTAAAAAAGTATATTTTCTCAAACAAACAAATGTTGAAAGTAGGTTCACCACAGCTGAAATACAAATTCTCAAATACTGATTTCATGATCGTATGCTGAACTCCATTTTTCCCCACTCTTATTTACAGTAAGAAATCCTGTCATTGCTTTCACTGTACTTTGAGAGTACTGAGACAGTAAAAAGTATCATGTTATCATATCAGCTGCATCTGACACTAGAAGGCCTCCCAGAAATCTGTCAGAATTGCTACTAAAGATGAGAGCTATATGTATAGCCTGTTTTTCACAGGCTGCTATTTACCACGTGCCACCCTCACTAAAAATTGCACTATTACATTAACTGTAAATCAGAGAAGTCTGAGAAAAAGAAAAGAACATTTTAACCAGGAAAGCGGATTCAGAATAATGGTTTCATCTGAGCAAAAGAAAATCAAGGCTGAAATTTTTAATGCTGGGAGTTTTTTTGCTGTTTTTCCGCATATGTTACATGACTAAAGAGCTGTATTTTAATACCTTTTAAATTTAATACTTAATGTAATACATGTCTAAATCACAGAACTTAATACAATAACTTGCCTACTGTCGTGGTTTAACTCCAGGCAGCAACCAAGCACCACGCAGCTGCTCACTCACTTCCCCCCACACCCAGTGGGATGGGGGAGAGAATCGGAAAATAAAGTAAAGCTCGTGGGTTGAGATA
>JAVKLA010000049.1:8400379-8422110 GCA_034782735.1 Sagittarius serpentarius
ACAACAATAAAGTGACAATAATAATAAAAGGATTGGAATACACAAAACAAGTGATGCACAAAGCAATTGCTCACCACTTGCCAACCAATGCCCAGTTAGTTCCTGAGCAGCGCTCGTCCCCACGCTAACTCCCCCAGTTTCTGTACTGGGCATGACATCCCACGGTATGGAATACCCCATCAGCCAGTTTGGGGCAGCTGTCCCAGCTGTCTCCCCTCCCAACTTTCCTGTGCCCCTCCAGCCTCCTTGCTGGCTGGGCAGGAGGAGCTGAAAAGTCCTTGACTGAGTCTAAACACGACTGAGCAACAGCTGAAAACATCAGGGTGTTACCAACTTTCTTCTCGTACTAACCCAAAACACAGCGCTGTACCAGCTACTAGGAAGACAATTAACTTCATCCCAGCCGAAACCAGGACACTTACTTATTACAGAGAATATCACTTTGCATTACTATTTTTCATTCTTTCATGCAAGTCAACTGATGGTTAACTTACACTGTTAAGACACAGGTGCAATTCACAGCCCCATGAAAGCTTTCACATTGCCTCGAAGACAGTACATGCACATAACTTCATTTTGGGTCACGATTATATTTCAATGCTTGTCCTCTAAATTCACTACTTTTAGTGTTTATTTAAACAACTTTTAAGTACAGCAGCAAAGCTAGGCTGATAACCGTCTGTATATCAAAGAGGCTAAGAACCATGAGCTCTTAAGGTGTTTCTTTTGGCTCTACTGGGTCCCTTTGGCTCACTGAGCTTCTGCAAACCATTTAGACTAGGATGCATCACACCTAACTTTTAAGGCATCTAAAATTCACTCACCTAAGTCAATTTAGCTACCCTCTGTCATTTACACCTACTCAGCCTCAGCTCCCTTTACAGCCAATGGCGGGAGACTGGTTTTCCAGAAAGCAAGGCACCTTCTCGTGAAACCAGAAGTTAAGACAGCCATGATGAACTGCCCTCTGCAGGTATCTCCTCCTCTCCTTGGACTCTGCAATAATCAGCTCTAGGCTGGAGTGACCAACACTTAGGTGTCCCAGTTTAGGTGAGATGAATCCCAGCATCAGCAAGCTCATAGCAGCTTGTCCAATAGTAAAGAGGCAACAGAGAAACATTTGTCTTCTGCAGAAAGGTCTCGTGTTTTCAGCGAAGTGGCAGCATGAAAACTAACTCGCAATAGCTCAGGGCATCCAATTTAAAGAAATTTAGGCAAACTTTGCATGACTATTGAAATTACAGCTGTATCTTAAATAACAAGAAACAAATAGCACACTGTGGACTGGGGCTTCACGTTCTTGCACTGTCTGTTGCCTTAGCCAAATTACGTAAAAGCTGAGGAAAGGAGAACACCTCAGCGTACTAATTTCAACCCAAATCACATGCAAAGCTCGGTGTTCAAAACAAACTGTCAACCGGTCATTCGAGCTCTACTCACAACCCCCGAGTCCTCCGTTACAAGATCCTTTGCTCCCCAGTTTCTGTATTCACTTACAAGCGTGTGCATGCGGCACCTTCAGTCCCCAAACAGCTGCAGGGTAGCTGACAGTCACTGTGATGACAACACGAACGAATCCTGAAGCAACCCAGGATTTATAGAGACCTCGGCTAGCACAAGTCGTGAGCCAGCCATCTCTCCGCTGCTCTGCCACCTGCCCCAAAACATTTAGATGGAGCAGGAAAAGCTAATGAAAATTCTGGGAAGAAAGCGTAAATTGAGGAGGCTTTGGCAGTCCAGCTTCCACACGGCTGGCTGCCCCAGGAAGAGGAGTGGGATTGCTGCAGTCAAGCTTTAGGCACCTATGTCCAAGTTAGTGCCATAAGGCTCTGTTTAATGTTAAAAAAAAAAAAAAAAAAAAAAAAAAAAAAAAAAAAAAGGTGTGTTTTCAGGTACTCTCTTCCCTAAAAAAGGGAAATTAGATTAGTACCTCAGACGTAGACTTCTAGATCAGACAAATCATATCCTAAGCAACAGACTAATATCAAGAAGAAAAAAATAACAAACTGAATAGCTGGCATAAACCCTACTATACTTCTCATTTTAGGTCAGCATTACCAGTTGTCTTCATGTCCAATTTTTGTGGGCAGGCATACAACAATAGACCTGAAATAATGGAACCAAAGTACACGTCAGAAATCACTATTTCTTACAGTAACTACCACAGCAGAAAACAATATTTAATAAAAGAAGAAGCTGGTAAGGCCGAGGCATGATAGAACATACTGTTAGCATTACAGCATACAGACCACTGAACAAGATTTATGCATGCATACGTACATATACACATGTATCAGTATCAAATCAGTATTACTGGTAGTTAAAAGTTAAAATTCAAGGTCTCTGGTTTTACTTGGCCTCCAGCCCCCTTATCTTAAGTCGGTATCCCCCCCACATCTTAAGTAGCAATTAGACATAAAAATTTTGTCTTTTCCCCACATACTGTCATAAATTTTAAGGATATTTATGGCTAGGTAGAGATTTTCATGACCCTTGTTGAGCAGGCCATTGATCTCAATACTGCAGATGTAAAACGGCATTAAAAAAAGCTCTTCGGAAAGCAAGATATATAGATAAGGGCAGGTAACTTCAACCATGAACTTTGCTTACATAAATACACCATACTCTCTGCTTCAATACTGACATCATTTTAGATTCATCCTAAAGCCCGTATTTACTACTAAACTAGAAAGATGGTGAAAATTCAAGGAGAGCAAAGCCAACACAATGAAATGATACAGGCCTCTCTGTGCCTTACCACTTGAAAACACTACAGCACACAGGAGTTAAACCCGTCTGCAGCAGAAGGTCACTAGCATAGCATAGACAACTGTAACGAACAACCACTGGCCTTAGTAGTTAAGAAAGGAAATGCTGCAACAGTTGTGTGAGAAACGACAAGTTAATTGACAAGATACTTCTGTCCTATGGGTAACACAAATCTATGAGCTATGGAAAGAAAATTTGATATCACCTAATAAGAATAAGGGGTTTTTTTCTTCCAAGATAAACATTTACCTGTTATAAAAATATCTGCTAAAATAAGCAAAGAAAACCAAAAAGATTTATGTCCAAGACACCACTACAGAAGTTGAAAGAAGTTTAACCATTGTCATCAGTAGCAACGTCTGGTAGTGAAACCATTAGTAGAGGGTCCAGCACAGCAGACACTTAACACTTACACAGTTAAGTATATAGTGGAGGACCGGATTACTTGCTAAGAATAATGTCATTGAAATGAAAAGGGATCGACAACACTTGAACACTTGCTGTGCTGCTGTCCCCTCTACTTCAACTTCCCCAACTTTGGAAGAGTAAATCCTTCTGTACCTGCCTCCCTGAAATCATCGTAGATTCCCAGTTGGTCACTTCACCATCTCCATAATAATAAACTGAATTAAAACTTTGGATAGCTTTTCACACTGATTATTGTGGTTGAGGATACAAACCTATAGTATTTGCATTTGAATTGTTCTGAAAGGAGTCATTTTTGAGCTGAAATGCTCAGGCTCAGTCTTTACTCAAAGACAAATTTGTAAGGATGTTTTTAAGATGACTTCTTAAGACCTGAAAGCCTGAAATCTTTCACACACACTTAACTAGGAAATTAAAGCACATATAGATGCAATGATAAGAACACAGAGGCAGAATCACCAACTGCAAAAAATAAGAATTGCACAGATGTTCCAGGTGTTATTTTTAGCTTTCTCAAGAAATGCTTACATTAATAATATATCATTGCAAGACTGATTACATTTACTTTATGACATGCTGAGAGCTTTCTGGAAGGTGTTGCTTTTGGCAGAAACACATAGCACTATGGCATTTTGCTAATGGTAGGCAGAACCTAGCAAAACCAGACTTAAATAACTAATAAAATAGGTACTAGAAAATTTAAATTAAACAATGTGTTTCTTAAAAAAATAAATTTTACTCAAAAAAAAAAAAAAAAAAAAAAAAAAAAGCTAGTAAAATAATACATTTATTTTAACAGCCTAGAAAATCTCTTCTGGTGACCGCATGTTTCCTTTACCCAGACGGGCCTACACCGCTGTTCAGTTCCATTTAGCAGCTTGAAAAAAAGGGAGTGAAGTCAACAATAAAAGCAAAATCTGAAGAGTTTTTGGGGTCTCTCTGTGACTTGTGGCCTGTACACAGCCAAACTATATTAGTCTGCTTTTCAGTAGTAGACTTTGTTTTGCCAAATAAAATACAAGCATGTCTGAAGGAAATGACGACGTACATTGGAGGTATTAAATCTGCACCAGAAATTGACTGGAGTTTTGTGCATGTAGATCTGTTTGTTATTTGTGGTTAAAAGCTAGTTCTGTTGAAACAAAACAAAATCATGCACAAACAACACAGCTTTTTAAATTACTACAAAGGAGATGGAGTTTCGATTTGACTTAGTTAGGTTTTGACGTGTTCCCATTAAGTTGAGGTTGGTGGGGAGGATTGTCCTTCAACAGTCAACTCCCTTTAATTTTTGCAATTAGATATGCTATCTAGACCTTCATGACAGGAAGGCAGCTTCTCAAAATATTATTTTTCTAATAATATTTACGCAAATACAGAATGCTTTCAAAAATCCTGAAGTGTATACCTACGTGGCTTCAGCACAAGCAAAGTATTTTCTTAAAAAAAAAAAAAAAAAAAACCACACCAAACATTTTTTTAAGGCTTTATAGTGCTCTCCTCCAAAATATATGATTCAGTGTTCTTGGCCTTACCTCCAGAGACCTAAAACAACTTTTTTCAACCCCCTCTCTCGTGTTCCTCCCCCTTTTATTCCCAAGTCATGGGACATATACTAAGTCTAGAGTTTTTAAGACAGAGGAAAACATAATCAGATCAGCAACATTTCCCAGAAACAGAGCTAAGTAACGGCAGTTTTAATTAGAGGTGCATTTAATTGTAGCATGCTGATCTAAAAGAAAAAAGATCTTACAAACCCACTCAGAAGGACACGGGCAGTAAGAATAAAGGCTCCTATAAAATGTATACTAAGAAATAACACAATAGACTAGTGTTGAACACCCTGGCCTGAAAGGGACTGGCACTGTACAGCACTTGCTGCAAAGCTTAATGATGCTAAACATAGCAGCTTTTGTTTTGTCCTCTCTTTATTTGATTTATACACTTTTTGTAAGTGTTAAGAAACTGTCTCTAAGCATCAATTCATTGCCATTTCAAAACAGATAACACCTGGATTGATCTCGCTGCATCAGATGTGTTCCTCTCTCCAAAATAAGACATATGCTCATGCCTACAATCCACATAAGAAAATACCAAAATCTTGATGTCTCCAGCTCAGTCACAGCAGGAAATGCCATGATTCTCTTTGGCTTGTAACTTGTGCGTCAGGCTTGGATCTCTCACTTGTTCCTCAGACGTCCCAGCTGACACTTGGCCCTGCCTCTTTCTCAGCAACATCTCTGTCACTGCATCTTTTTCTGCACCAGTTTCTCCAGGCTCTTGTTCCTTTGCACCTGAATTACCAAACCACTCACTTCTCTTGCCTTAACCAATATGTTCTCCTCCAACTCCTACCTTGTTAAAATTCAAGTATAAGAACGATTTCCCTAAACTTTTGCTTTAAGCCTATTGTCACCTTCCTCATTGCCTTCTTGCTTTTCCTCACGCCAATTTGTACGTATATCCTAATTCTGTTATTAATTAGACATGGTCAAGAAATGTAGTGCCTGGTTAAAAAGGAAAATTCTTGGTGAGGAGGCGGGCTCTAAGAAGGGCCGAATAGCAAATGACAAGAAAATCGCTTTTACATACAAGGAAAGTTTATGTAATTTCACACTTTACTGCCTTCATGTAATTTTTAGGAAAACACCATACAGTTCAAAAATCCCTTCTAGCAAAGCTTCATCCGTTACTCAAATCCTTAACATTTATTGGAAATATTTTGTATTAAAAAGCAAATTAAAATGCCTAATCCCTATGTAAAAAGAAGAGTTTATGTGCAAATATAGCACAAGCATTTTATTTGATGTTACTGCTGGTTGCTGCCTAAGAAACTTTCAGTTTAGAACATTTATACTAGTTTTCTAAGAGTGTTTAAACAATCTCCCTGGCAAAGCCAGAAAACAAGCTACTTCTTAAGCACAAGTGAGATGCCTTTTGGAGGGATTAAGATCCTTAAGAACCATGCAAGTTTTAAATAGATATTTGAATGTGAAAATAAATATTTACATAAAATTGGGTGGTTTGTGCTTATGTGAAATTCCTATTAAATATCTAACCAAACATGAAGAAGCACAGCCAAAAATGGAGAAAGAAACCTAAACCTCTCATTTGCTGAGGTATTTTGGTAGTCCTTTCCACACAAACATAGTCATCACCTTCTTGCACACAAATTAGCGGCATGCATTCAGAAGTGGAGGATGATTCCTGAAAAGTCGTTAAAGACCTTGGGCCAATAAAAGAGTACATGCCATTTCTAAAGGATGCATGAGGAAGCTACACAAGCGCTATGCCTGCAGCTCTTGGCTTCAGAGACGTGTCTTGCTCCAAATCCTCCTTTCATCTCAGATTGCTTCTCTCATCTCTTCAAGGCAGCGAGCATATGCAAGTGCAGAAGGACGGAGGAAGGTGTGCTGCACTGCAAAATGGCAGCAACAGAGCTGAGGAAGATCCTTGTGGCTTCCACATCAAGTGTGAGAGAGTCACCTGGAAGACTGGCTAATGAACTGCATTCATTTTTCCCTTTGTAATGAATATAGTGTGATGATATTGAAATCTTGACACAATTTATGATGGTAAAAGGTTTCTCAGCCAAAAAACCAAAGTAACCACTTTGGCCAAGTGTTCCTGGAATGGGAGACAAATAAACTGACACAGATAAAGAGTATATTTAATTTGAATTTAACCAGTCTTTGTTACTTTCCCTTTCCTAAGACAGGTTTGGAGGGGAAGGGATGTTTGTTTTGTTCTATATGGCTTTTTGGTTGGTTGGTTGGTTTTGTTTGTTTTTAAGATAACTGGCTAAATGCTATCTCTGGTTTCATACAATTAATTTAGGATCATATTTTCCCATTTTTAACAAGATGACATTCCCTGGATAAATCATAAGATGATTCACCTATTGTTACGCAGAATTCCTTTAGTCATCTATAAATAATTCTTTTTCTAAAGGTTACACAAAACCAGGACTCACTGTTTATTCTGAAAATAAGACAGCTTTGTCTTATCTACTGCTGCATACCACAGCCAGAAGCTCTCAAAAGTGTAATTACCACAAAATCTTCTCTATAGAGTACATAAAGAAATTGTAAAACCACAAATTTCTTCCTTGTAGGGTAAGGAGAGCGTTCTCCTTCTGTTCTTTTCAGTAATTGCACTGTTGAGCTTGTTTTGATTATTTTTAATCCTAGAGTTCCCTAAAACAAATGTACAAAATTCCATGGGAGTGAATTAATTGGGGGTAACATTTCCTGAAGGTTATTAGGAGAAACAGATATTAAAATCTGGTCTACCATTCCTTGCTTTTGCAATCTTCATCTATTAAAAAAATACATGCCTTTCAAAAACATATACATCATTTTCTGTCCTGCATAAAAGTTGTAAGTTTTAATGGAAATAGAAACATTTGATACAAAAAGAAAAATCCTTTTAGCAGAAAACATCTTTGGATAAAAAGTATCTTCACAGATACTTTCAATGAGCTTAGATATTATTATAGCTATAAAATTGACCTCCAGTTAAAAGAGAAAAAAAAATAATTTCCATCTGGTTCTCAAGAACTGGAGATGACTCATTTTTGCCTCACCACTGCTGCTATCTTTTGGCATATTTTCCTATACACGTGCCAAATTTAGCAAATCTCTCTGATCTCCAGCTACAGAAAATGACTCTGATTGCGTTTAGATGTTCGCGTTTTGGCATATTTTTACCTGCTTCAGTTTTTTAACTTGTGGAATACAAGCCATTTAGCAAAAGTGTATATAATGAATTGGAGTGTTTAATTCACAGCTACGAGCAATGCAAGAACATCATTTTTACCATTGCTGTGGTCCATGGGCTGACGGTCCTGCAAATGCACCTTTTAGATGTTGCGCTTTTTTTTTTTTTTTGGTTACAGAAAATATTTCCAGGAGCTCTATTAACTATTGCAATCCTTGACAGGGTGAATAGCCATCATATACCAGAGAAGACAAACAAGCTGTTACAGTTCGACCTCCCTTCTACGTGTTTCTACTCATAGGTAGAGTTTAAATTCAAGATCCGAATCCCACCCTGTTCACACTGAACCAGGACGGGGGAACCTCTTCCTTGCTTAGGATCACGCAGCCCTCTCAAACACTCTCAGTGGACTATACGCTATCACATATCTTAGCATTATCAAATAATAATTGGAGAGAGTACCAGGTTTCCCTTATTCACAGTCTGAGTTCATGCCAGGTTAAATATGAACACAAGAACATTCAATGCCTCGCTTCTGCAACCTGTGTGGATTGAGCTCATGAATACCCATGCATGCCACAGACAGCTCTGCCGGCAGTTATTCAGACATGGGTCTTCTTCCATCACAGTGAGGAGGCTTCAGTTCAGACCAGCACTGCTGGCAAGCACACAGTTAAATGCACCTGACAGCTCTGAGAGAAACAACCACACCGAATTCAAGGAGCTGCAGTGGCATTCTCTGCCCAGAGCTCACCGGAAGGTGAACTCAAGCCCATCACCTTGTCCCTTCTCTGTGTATCAAAAAAGTTTTTACTTAAGCTACGTACTAGATGATGCTAATGGCAATATGGTCTATGTGTTACGATCACATACATCAAATAGCTATTTCCATTCATATTTGAATCTCTAAGACAACTACAAACTTCTACAGCATAAAATGATTTAAGTGTAAAACTTAGGGTAAAGTCCTTTCTTATTGGCACTGAAGATCTGCTGTGAACTTCTTACATTACTAAACTAGGGCAAGCTTATTTGCTTTTAGTCAGTCATTAAAAAATGGGCATATAGAGGAAAGCTGCATCAGTGGTGAGCTATGACATGAAAGAAGGCACTTTATCATACTAATGAAGTTAATGCTTCAATACGACAGCTGAAATCTGAAGCAGTACATAAACAATTAGTAAAATTACTGGAATAAAGGAATTAATGGGGTGAACAAGAAAGATGCACAGACTCTCAAGAAATAAAAATATTATTGATCCATAACCATGCAGCTCTCAAAGTTCAGCCCTTGAGAAATTTGCTTCCATCAGTAATAAAGAATGTGGCAAACTATAATTAAATCACTTAAATCATTGCACAATAACAAGATCCTTAGTGTTCTGTTGAGTCTGCCCATGAGCTTGAAGCAAATTGTCCATACTTTAAGCTTGTACATAAATGGAGGTAATAATATAAATCGGCAGTTATATAGCTTTGTCTTTTCAAAAGTCTTTCTAAAAAGAGATCAGGTAATTACTGGAATTGACTTCACTGTTGCAGAACTCCATCCAAGAATCCTACGTCTGGGCTGGCAATGGGCAGGGATGCAATGGGCAGGGATGCAACGAAACCACATAGAAAGAAAAGCCCAAGAGAAAGTCTTGAGCTGGTATTAGTTAATAATGGACTACTTTTCACAGCAGTAGTCCATCAGTAAGTTAAGGGGGGGACCATCTCAAAAGCGGAAATGCAGCATTTTCAGAGAGAAGATGTTGAATCTCACTGTTGCTGTGCGTGGTATTTAGGTGAGTGGCAAGCCAATTCTGTGAACAGACATCGGACTTCAGCTCTGTCAGCAGCCCCATCTACTGCAAAATGCTAATGGGCTTGTCCTTCCACACACAGACACTGCTTCCAGCAGACAGCTGCACCACTTACGTCGTTACACATGCTGTGTTAAACAGAAGGACATCACCCCTGACTCCACAAGCTGCAATCCGCTGGAGGCTGAAAAAATCCTCTAGGCAAGTGCCACGACATGCTTGCACTATTCACCTCCAAACATCCCGACTTACAGTTCTCTGCCTCTTACTGTGTACATTTCAAAAACTCAAATCCTATGAATAGCACTGGACTTCTTCAAAACCCAGCTTTGCAAATATTCTCCTTCATGTTGTGTTATCAACTGCTGTAAACATCGAAAGGCAAGTACAGATGAGCCTTTTTTTTTTGCAACTGCTTGAAGAGACATGGACCAACTGAGATAAAGTCAGAGGCAGGGAGACCCTTCCACACCAAATGAAGAGTGGCAAGATACAAATCCCAAAGGGCCACTTAATCTATTGATGTATCTTCCACTCTTTTAACAAAATCTCTAGGTCATCCCAAAGACGCTCTTTACAAAAAGCACAACGCCAAATCCTCGTTTCCATTTCATTAAGATACACATGCCTCTGCCACAGTGCATCAGAGACCAGCCTGGTGACAATCATTCCTGCAGTCACCTTTGTGGTAATAACTCATTAATGACATGGTCTGCTTTCTTCCTGACCAAAAGAGAAGGCGTTAAGAATACAGAGTGCTTTGGGAGAAACAAAACCGTAGATGTTCAGCCCTATCTAAACCAGTCACCAGGGACAGTAATTCATACCTGTCTTCTGATAGCTGTCTTTTGGGCTACAAAAAAAAGAAAACCTGATACTCAGTTCCTCTGATATCTGCAGAACAGGCACTGACGGTCAGGGCTGAGGCTCTGGGTGGGCAGGAACGCCATGGCAAAGCTGGCACAAACGTTTCCAGTTTTTCCAGTCCTGGTTTTGTGGGTAAGTCTGTTGTGCCTCTCGAGAATTTTACACATTCATTTTAATATGAACATCAGCTATATTACTGTAACAAATAATCCACATTATGAACAATTCCTCCACATTAATTTCCCAATTCTCCTTTTTTGTTGTATACTGCTAGAATAAAGGATGGACTTTTAAGATTAAAGGAACTAACATCCAGACATATAGAAACTACTGTTCCCACAACCTTCCAACTCACGTCCTACACAACATGCTATTTAAAGCTCAAAAAGTATCTGCAAGTTCCAAAATCGCCCCTTTACAAATCGGCATTTACAACCACTTATTTAGATGGAAGCTAAAATGGCCACAAAAATGACAGCAATTCATCAGAGTCACGGTACCTTCCTTGGACTTTCTTACATTTCAGGCTGCCCTAGTTTGCTTTTATATTCTACCCAAAACAAAGTAGTCCATGAGGAAAAAAATGTTTAAAGAAAAATCCACAAAACTTCCCTTGTTGACTCGCGAACATGGGAAACACAGGGGTGAGATTAACAAACTGCTTACTTTTTAAAGAGGATATAAAGGAGAAAAATATTCTTCAAACTAGAGGACTACAAGACAAAGGGTACAGCAGAAAGAAACAGAAGTATAGCGTAATCCAGCAGCACAAAATAACCACAATAGCTGGAACCCTTACAGTACGTGACCACGTGACCACTATCCCACAACTACAGCAATCTGTCACAAACACAGATTAGCAAAAGAAGGACATTATATATCCCAGGCCTCTAACTGAAGGATGCTGTAAGATCCACCTACAATCAGGGATCCTCCACGTTAACACGATTAAGAGGCTTTTACAAAGCATGGAAGGAAGAAAACACTGAAATACTAAGAATAGCTGAATTGAGGGCAGCAGAACAAGAAAATACGGGAAGGAGAGAATACTTTTGTGTTTGCTGTCTAGTCTTGTCCAATCCACTCACAAAACAGGGAATACACAGAATTAAGCAAGTTATGGAAGACTTTCAAGCATGCCTAGTAACAACTCTAAGGCTTAGCATGATAAAAGATTATGGAGAAATAATTTATACATTCTTTGCAGAAAGCCACAAAAGCAGGAAATTATCTGAACAGTCTTTTGATAAATTTAGCACTTGAGAATTGCTGAAACTCATGAAAAGGCTTATTAATTTGTTAGGACAAAAAAAACCCAAGTTAATAAGATAAAATTTTAATTTTGAAAGGTGTTTTTTTTTAATCATTGCCCTCTTGCAGCAAAAAGGAGATTAGAGTAATGCCTCCAGACTTCTAAGCGTGGTTATATTTTAATGGAAAACTGTGTTTTCTATTCTAGAAAATGCACAATTATAGGTATACTCTGATTACCGGCAAAAAAATGACACTGAACCAATATAACACTGATAGAGCATTTCCTTTTCCATCCCTCCACTCCAGAGAAGAAATCAGATTTCCTCCTGCTTGAAATGAAAGTGCTTAAGTCATTCTTGCTATTATGCAAATTTAACATTAAACTGTTAATACTTAACTGCCAAACAACAGACAACCCTTAGAAATCAAAACAGTATTCATAAGCCAAAAAACTGGCAAAGAGAAATGAGAACATTTAAACACAGAGGCCAAGTATGGATTAAAACTGCAAGTGTCTCTGAAAAATGAAGCGTATTATAAACATGATTTTTAAAACAGTACAGATGAAAGAACTGAGACAGACTTGGAGAGGAAGTAATTCTGGTTGTTCAGAAGACAGTACAACAGTGGTTACTCATCAGCAGGTCCAAGGGGGAAAGCCCTGACATCCAGACGATCAACTTACAAGAAAGTCATACTGCGTCACCCAGATGGAGGATGGCTTCTGGCAGAGCCCTGGACTTCAACATTAAAATGCAGTAGCCTCTCGTCTCTCAATTAAATTAGCAGATTCATTAATTTAAAAGTTCTTAGGAGACTAAAACGTCTTTTACATGGTCTCTGCTCCTTACAAGACAGTGGACTGTCTGTGGAATTATGTAGGCTATGCTTGGATAATTGGACACAGTTAAAAATCTATAAAAAATAATTGTTTAGGCAAACATCTGTGTTAGTTAAGCAATAAACCGAGCAATAATAACAACACAAAAAGAATTTATCTCTTCTAACACGTGTGTAACAATCTGCAGGAGTTCGATATGCCAACCAAATAGCCCAGCCAGTAGCCCAGACAGCTGATTTGTCTTCAGCAATTCAGCAGATCATTCCAGAGAGTAATCCACCTGCAGTATACACAGCTCTTTTAAAGGCTTCTGAAATAAAGAAGCTACCTCCAGAGGCCTGGATTCAAAAAACCATTTAGCTCTTCAGTGTTTACATTACTCCAAATAAACGGGAAGTTAGTCAAAAAGTTTTGCTGAGTCTGGGCTGTGTCTAGCCACAGATGGAAACAGAACAGGTCCGACGGGAGACAGTGAATAGACAAGTCAATACATAAACTTCAGCTCTATTAAAAGCAGGCACTCAGTCCTATATCCTCGTAAGATCATGCCTTCTCTGTATCCCCGTTCACATTACAGGGGTTCTTCCCCTCCTCCATGAAGCGATTTGCAATCAAGGGAGTAAATAAGAAACATTTATTATGAGAATGTTGTTCTATGAACAGAGTTAATCCAGGCTTTAAGTGGTTTCCATATGCAATTTCAGACACAGCATAGCAAAAACAAATCTCTTACTTAAGCTGGCAAAACCATCTTAACAAAATGCTCTGATTCACAATGCAATTTCCAAGGCATTATTACTGGAAATAAAATTTTCACTCTTCAAGATAGCCCAGTTGTAAGCCCTCTACAGTAAGTATAATTTCCAAGTAATAAACACACTGAATTAAATTTAAAGCTGTATCTTAAATACTGTGAAGCACAGATATATTGAAATACAGTTAGAACTCACTTGTAATACAGGCCAGTGCTTAATTCAATTATTTGGAATACTGACTATAGCCAAAAATATCTCTGATAGTTTTAAATATTTTGAACTATGCAAGAATTTTTTTTAGGTACATGAAGGAATCTACTTTTCCTATAACAATCCAAATATATTTTTTTTCTAGTCTCCTCGAGAAACCATAACCAACTCAAACAGTATGAGTTAAAATTAAAACTATACAGAAGATAACTCCCTCACCTCTTACGAATCTGAAAAGGACAAATATTTTAATACTTATATTCCTACACATTCACATTTCCGGTTTTTAGATTTAACCCTAACGTATCCTCAGAATGACCAGTACTTTCTGAGGGATACTTTCTTCGTCTTCTGGCTGATTTTTCTGCTTAAGAACAATAATGACTTAGCTCAAAAGAAATATACAACCATTTCATTATATAACTAAGAACCAAAAAAAAATATTCCCTTGCTATTTCCGCTAATAATACAAAGCATTAACTAAAATTCTGGAATTAGTGATATGGAAAAGAAACAATCACTAATTCAATATCAGAAGATTTCAGCATATGGCAGCAATAAATAAGAAGCAATTGTGTGGGGTTTAAAAAAAATGCAAATATACTGGCATAGGTTAAAAGATACTACTTGAATTCATCAAAGTTTCAAGAATTATTAAAAAGGAATAAGTTTTAAACATTCAAAAGTTCAGATTTATGACAAACTGTTAATATTAGGCCAAATCTATCCTTCAGTACAATCACAGAGCTATCTCATCTTATTTTGTATGAATAGTTAATGCAAAAGACGTGAGAAACACACTCAAAGCACAGGCATCTTTTACACAATGATCACTTTCCTTTGTCAGTATTCCAATTCAGTTTATGTTGAAACAACAAAAAAATTGTGTTCATATAAGTTCACTGAAAGAAACCTTGATCACATTTTACCTGTCCTGTCCCTTGCGTATTTTACTTTAGCACTCTTTCGCACCCTTTCATAAAGGAGTCCATCTACGAGATGCAGCAGAATGCTGCAGCAGCAGCGGTGCTCGTGCTGGACTGAGAGGCAGTATTGCAGCATCCCCTTGTACTGAGGAGGCTCCTGCAGCTGTGGGAATCTGCCATAACAGACAAAAGCCAGTGGTAGCAATGGGAGATTCTGCGTTTACAAAGTCCAAGGGGACTGGCCAATAACTCATCCACCAAGTCTAAAGACTGCAGAACTTGCCAGAAAGTTAGATGAGTTATAATTGGGCAGGAACGAGAGGTGATGATGGTCACCATCCTTTTGGTTACTCTAGGAAGAAGGGGAGTGAAGGAGGGGTGTTCTGAAGGCTACATTCAGTTTCTTAGGTAGGAAACTGAAGTCAAGGACCTCCATAGCAGCATTTTCTGAAATGCTTCCAAATCCATGTGTGAGGCACAAGAAACGGGCTGAGTGTCAATGCAACCATGAGACAAAGATGACAAAAGGAGGTATGTTAAGAACTGGGGAAATAAGGAATAAACCAGAAAGGCAAGCTGGACCACCTGCAATGCCAGCTGGCTAAAACATGCAATAGTGAACAACAAAGTACAGACAAAACTTGTAAATGCTTCCACAACAGTATTAGAAGCCTAAAAATATGTTAGATAGGAGGAACTGGAATGCCAGGCATCAAATGACAACCCCAACACAGCAGGTACCCGAGAAACATGGTGAAAGGTGTATAATCAGTGGGATATATGACTGCCAAGCTACTAATCCTTCAGGGATGACAGAACGGTATCTGCAGGTGGAGAAGTGAGATTTTAAAGAAAGGATAATAAAAATGCAAATGGTTAAA
The DNA here is from genome assembly GCA_034782735.1 of Sagittarius serpentarius. Lineage (NCBI taxonomy): Eukaryota > Metazoa > Chordata > Aves > Accipitriformes > Sagittariidae > Sagittarius > Sagittarius serpentarius. The sequence continues at coordinate 8,415,833 of JAVKLA010000049.1, forward strand.
AATATCTTGGGAAAAGAAAAAAAAAACAAAACACCTTGTCAATACCATAGGTAAGTAATGAAAACACAGCACAGAGCCTGTAATACCACTTGCCTGACAAGAACAATGACTTTGATCAGGAGATGTTATCTGAGACACAACAAACTCAAAACATGCAGAAGCAGCAAATTTCAACTACTCATATGCAGTCTGGACTTATGTCACATCAGGACAAGATGCAGAAATACAATTTTTTGATGCAGTGACTGGTTCCTAAAAGAACTAGTCTTAGACCCCAGGAAGACATGATCTTCAGGCTTTGGTCATAAGCAGAGTAAGATGACTTGGATGAAGCCATAAGTGGGAAAACAGATTTTTAAGAGTAATCACAACACAATTAGAATTAACGCTGCAAAAAAAAAAAAAAGATGGAGCATTCCAATAAAGCCAGCATAAGGATGCTCAATTTCAAGAAATGACACAACATAGAAATGGTACAAGCAGCCAAAACAAATGAACAAACCCTAAAAGGAGTGGTCAAAAAAGCATGTAAGACTGCAAACAGCCCACGGGCTGTTCAAAAACCACTGTACTAGATGACCAGATAAAACTGCCTACCACAGGTCTAAAAGAAAACAAAACAAGCAGATAACAAGTAAAGGAGACAATCTCAGCAAAAAGGTCAACAGTTAAAAAAACGTGGAAGCTCATCCAAACAGGGAGAAAAAAAGCACATAAACCATGATGGATCAAACACACTGGAAATAAAGGGAAGAGGGGGAAGAACCTTAAGAAATCCTTGTGAAGTTCACAACAGGAAGAAGGAAATTATTCCACCCCCACCCATTTTGGGGTTTTGTTTGGTTCATGGATTTCAGTCATTGTTTTTTGTTGGGGGGCTTATTTTTAAACACAGAGTCTATAGTTAACGTCTAGAATTTCTCAAGGGGTGTTGTATAGGTAGATGAAAAACTGGTGGTCAGTAATTTCTCCATGGACAGACAATAAAGAGAACATGCACGGATTTCCCCTCTAACACCCCAATGCAACAACTATGGGTGCTGGAGACATATGAGGGGAACAGACTGTACAGAGCATCCAGGCTTACCTACCATCCTGAAATAGCACCTTTTACCGCCACTGGCAGAATACAGAGCTAGATGGACCAGTGGTCTGACCCAACAGGGCATTTCTTGACTTATTATATTCTTATTAACATGTTAAAATAAAAAAAAAAAAAGTCTAAGCAAATTGTAAAGACAGAAGAGTGGAAGCTAAGAGGACAGAGTTACTATGTTCAGAGTGTAATGTTAACCAGAAGCGAGTCCCTGGTATAAAGGACTTTGCTTTTTCACCTAGCTTTTGGAAATAGCTCCAGCAATGTTCCTTTCTCAAATTCACCACTTTGGGGGGGGCTAGATGGCTGAATGAAGAGAAAAATCAGCTGCGCGTACTTTTCTATTCCAAGGTGCAGACAAACTGTGGGAGATCATTGTTACCTCAAAATTTAAAGACCAGAATAAGATGAACAGGGAAATGATACCATGAAAAATAAAAGCAATACAATTTACATTTTCAAAGACATTACATAAAACTAGAAATGCATATATGCATTACTCAACATTAATTTTTCCTTGAATAAGCAATTGTCGTTGCTAGAGGTTTGCTATGCAATTGTGGTTGGGGAAAGAAAAGTTGTCCCTGAAGCAACTTCAAAATAAAGACTGATCTGACACCAGGAACATATTTGAAGGCTAAGTCATCATTAGTAATAAAACTAGTGACATTTGCTTGTTTGTATTATACACAATTTTCAAAGTGATTGTTTCTCTTAGAAGAGCAGCAGTGTTCCCAGACATAAAGGATTTCTCCCAGAAAACAAGTAACTATTTCAGCGACAAGCATTAGAATTATCATCATAAAGTTAACATTATCCTTATGTAACAAATGCAAAATCAGATGGCCTAGTTAAATGAAAACAGACTCCTGTAAATGCTGCATTGCTTCAAAATTAGCTTTGATCATACTGCTCTTGAAAGGTGATAGACACTCATAACAAAAAAATTCATCTCCCACTGTAGTGTTTGCTCCTTCTTCAGACAGCCATAACAATCAGTGAGGGGATCACAAAGATAATTTTGTGTGAGTCTCCCTTTCCTGTGTGCTTGTCTACATCTCATTTGCCTCTAGAATCCATCTTGCCTTATGCTTGGGACAGAAACACGTAGCAAGAGCTGGATTTTTGTTATGCATCTGTGCAGTGTGTAACATAATGGGGATCTGAGGTATGATAAATGTCTCTGAATACACTGTATACAAATACACATGCACATACATTAACAGCTTTTATAACACTAACAGTAATTTAAATCTCATGATACTGGAGAGAAAAAAGAAAAAAAAAAAAAAAAGGTTTTGGTTTTAGGACTAAATTATCCCAGCCCTTACTCACCCAAAAATAAGAAATAGAAAGATTCAGTCTAGCTTTTCTTATTTTGCCACTCTAACTTTTCTTCCCTCTGTGAGCAAATCAGTGGAAAATCAGAATAGTAATTCCACTCACCCCACTCTTCAAAATGAAGCAGGCAGCGTTAAGTTCACAGTATAAACTTGTTCCAGAACCAGAAGGGAGCAAAAACAACTTGTCGCTTGGCTGCACAAGGCCCCTTCCCCAGCACAAGCTAAAAGCTGCCTTTCAGTCCTGACCAAACAACAACCAACTCCTCTAGCACACAAGCAGCACTGCTGCCATCCACATGGAAGCAACAGCTACCCTTAATCAGCTTGATGAAGTAACATGAAAAATGGAATTTGTTCTATTTTACAAATGCTGTATCACAGGAAAAGGGAGTGAACACCCATCAACTCTTCAAATACCACAATAAGCTGAAACAGGAAATGCACATACAAAGAAGTGATGGCTTTCTGGCTAAGGCAACGGACTAAGTATTTCCTCCTTTCTGATGTCAGCAAATAGTCTGTCTCAGTTCCTTATCTCTAACATAAGGATAAGAATATGGTACTTCCACACGCCGTAACACTGCTGTCTGTGTAAATTCATAAAACATTTTTGAAAGACAACACTACTTTAAACAAGGCAACAACAGGTCCAACAAGGCTATCCATAACTTACCAAAACCTCAAAACCCAGGATTATGTTTCCCATCTCTCAACTCAAATATCAGTCACCTTGGACAACTAATAGAAGAAAGCACAATGAGGTATACAAAGGATATAGCATAATTAAACACATTGTTTTCCTTTATTCTGACAATCTTTATCTTTGTATCACAGAATCCCAAAGCTAAGAAGTGCTCTCAATCATTCTGTACAGGGAATTACATTAAAATAATGACACTTGATTGCAGATCTATTACTGAGTCTGTTTAGAAGCACGTAAATCTGTCAGGTTTCAGTCACCAATCAATGCTGCGTCTATTTGCAAATTCCAGGAACTAAGACTATCCATAGCACCCTTCTTGGCTCAGACACAGTGAGCCATCTCTTAACAGATTCCATTGCTTTTATTGGTGTTATTTTATGCTTTTAACAGTGTTATTTTATGCTTTTATCAGAGGATTTTCGGCTGTTCTGGCAGCTTTCAGTGACAATCTACTGCAGAGTAGAGTTGCCCTAGATGTGTAGAAGTCCCCATGTGGATTGCCTGCCTGACAGCAAAAGCACCGAGGCCTGCCTCTTGGGTTTTATAGAAAGAGCCCTAAACACCTTCTCCTCGTGAATTTGCAGAGAAGCATTGGTCAGCACCACTCAGAAGTCACTCATCCACTTTTTGGCAGAACAAAAGTCATTGCCTCAAGAGACAGCTGGGTAGCAAAACCTTGTGTGACATTAAGTTTCTAAATGATTAATTAAGCAGAAGCTTAGCTCACAGGATGCTTCATTTCTTCAATTCCTCCTTCCCAATATGTCTGGAAAAAAAATTATCTCCTTAACACATAGTTTCTAGCACCAGTTACAACATTGAGCAGTATATTTTTCAAGAAATGGTCTCCTGACACCTCAGTTTATACTAAAGGTTATCTCATATAAAATGATACTGATGTATGAGCTTTTGGAGGAAACCCAACTTGACTCATTATAGGAATAGTTTTTCACCTTATCTAGGGAAAAAGTCCTGAATCTCTTTTGTCTGGCATGAAAGGCTCCATGAATCCTGACCACTCATGTTTTTGGCTCCCCACCTTGGTCTAATATTATTACATGTTTTCCAAGGCTGTGTAAGAGACGCCCATACAGTATTATATACAAATAAACCTTGAGAGCATTATGTATAAATCCTGCAAGCCGTTTTTTTTTAATGGTGGGGGGAACAGATAGTATCAGCAAGTCCGACATGTTATGGCTCTACAAAAACAAAACGAATTCGCTGAAAAAAATACGCAGGGTAAGAGCTAGGTTCAAAGTATCCCATTTCTTTCTAAATACTATGATTCTTCACAGAAATCTTTACTTAATTAATACGCATAAAAGATTTCAAAGATGGTACTGAAGTACAAAATTATTATTAGCCTCATGGAAAAGCAGCATCTATAAGAAATGCCAACAAATAGTACATTCTCTATCCCCTCTAGCTACAGACACGCATAAGGCATACAAATAAGAAGTAAAATTCTATTAGGATATTATAAACTTGTTTGTCAGTTCTTAAATTATGTACCTCATTTCAGTGCCAAACTGCGAGAGAGAGTGCAAAGCTTTCCTTTCACTAGGCATTACAAGGAAAACTAACACTGTCCAGGCTCTACTTGGCAAATCAAAATGTGATCTTATATTTGGTAAAGATGTGTGTTGACAGCAAAGAACCCACAGTGTCTTCCAAGAAGATTTAAAGTAAGTATTTAACCCCATGGATATCAACAGTAAGTAGTAGCATACAACAGCACATAAAAATATGCTGTAATAAGTTTCAGTAGGTTGGGGCTGTGAGGGTGCAGGGTTGTTGTGCTTTTAAAAAAAGGGAACATTGGTATATCCTCGGCCACAGTTATTAAAAGTTCCTGTCTTTTTACAAAAAGACAAACACAAAACCAGGGATAACTAAGATTCCAACAGATACCTAGAAAACTGCCATTAATAAAATAACTTTAAACAGTTATATTTTAAAAAGTAGCAAGATGTATGTTGTTGCATGAAGTTACATGCAAATAATAATGTATGGAGTTCTATTTCTACAGTGAGGTATTATAGCTGTTTTCAAGTGGTGACTATCAGTCAGAAATGAAAGCTAAGGTTTTTTTAAATATTTTCAAACTTCTAACTCCATTAGAGTTATGGATGTATTGTGCCATGTGGGGAGGTAGAAGAGCACAACAACTTCAGACATCATGGCTTTCCAAGATACCAGGTACAAAATGACACCCACTGGTGGTACATACGTTCAGTACTTTTGAAGATAATGTAAAGTACAATCAAGCACACAAAATAGAGAACAAAACTTGAGAGCACAATTTAAAAATACTCTCTCTTTGCTTAGGAGCAAAACAGGTGATCAGACCTCTGAACTGAGCTGAAAAGCATTAGTCCATCCCATCCTCTAGGAAACCTTTAGGGTTCCTTCCACAGACGAGAGCAAACCCAGCTACCTGAGATGCACGGGAGCTAGGCAAATACAGATTTTTGAGAATGTAGTCCCAAATATCCAAATGTCTCTATAGCTTTTACCTTCAGGGCATCTTAAATAGGCCTCACCCTGGGTTACTGATTGACTGGATCAGTTTATGTAGTACTTACTCCACTAGATTAAGTGTATGCCACTAAACGTAAAGGAAAAGCACCTCTACATACAACAGCTATATTTGGGTATCCCAATGAAGGCTTTGATGGAAGAGCTATGCAACATCTGGACAGACGACAGCAGACCCTCTTCAGTCAGAGGACAGCACTGCTGCCTCCCTCCGCTTGCTTCTGGAAGCTGCTCTCCTGCCTCAGGGCACGATGCCCTCAGCATCCTTCTCTTGGAGGATATTTTTAGCTCTGCAAGGCACAATTCAGGACTGTAAAATGTATCAAATATTTACTTAAAATATCAACTTAATATTGACACATTTATTCTGTTTTGAGTTGTTATTTGCCTGTTAGAAGGTCTAAGCAACACAAGGGCCTCATAAGGTTTACATCTTCTGGTGAAACCAGTTTCTTCAGAAGTGGGTTCATCAAGGCTATAATGTTTTATCTAAAACCTGGATTCAGCGAACAAATCCAAGGAAGACCTCTGATGAAATCTTGCCTTTATTCCTCCTTCCCCTCCTCCCCCCCCCCCCAAAAAAAACCCAACAAGA
>JAVKLA010000049.1:8422154-8451086 GCA_034782735.1 Sagittarius serpentarius
ACAACAACAAAAAAAAAACACCAACCACCATGAAAAGTATTTCTCATTCTTACACATGGTTCCTCAGTGGAAGAGCTGTGGCATGTGAAATAGACCAAAAAAAAAATAAATCCCACGTACACTGTAGGATGCTCAGATAGACTTCTGCCAGTGAGGATAACTTCCTGAAGCCTTTCATAAAATCTAAATTGACTTAAAATGCAAAACAGGTAGATGATCATGGAAATTCTATCGTACCAATAAATGCATGATAGACTAGCTTGCAGGGTACAGTGAAAAAAGAGAATACTAATCAAGAAATACTAACTAGTAGCTATTACACTTTTCTTCCATAGTATCCAACATTCATGCGTTGCAGTTATTCCAGGAAAACACATGTGTCCAAAATTATTTTCAACAACAAAACAGACATCACTATTCAGCTCTGTTGAAGGAAAACCTGCATAAAAGCAGTGTCAAAACCTTAAAAAATGAAGCTAATAGACAGAGGTAGTGAACAAGCATCAAGTCACATTCAGTATCATTCAGATACTGAAAGAGACAAAGTCATGATGGGTAGAAATGCATCACACCTCTATCTATACCAAATACATTTCACCATCCCACTCTGAAAGATTTGTCTTTTTCCTGTTCACCCCAAACAGTAGAGTGGAGAATTGTACTGATAATTTATATGCAAAGTGTCCTCCATTAAAAAAAAAGAAAAATCTAAAAATTAATGTTCTAATTTTAAATAACTAGCGCTTGCATAGATTTTCTAACTTGCCGTGCACTTTAAAAAGAAAATATAATTCTTAAAAGTTGCTTTACAGTTAAAGGCAGTACGATTATATATAGCTACAAAATGGAGAAACTGAGAAAGAAGGTCAATTGTCCAAGTTCTGAGAAATAGCCAGGTTTTAGCAGAAAATTAGAAATATTCAGTAATCAATCCACGATCTTTTGCCAAGTGCTGTAACCCTACATTATTAATCTCTTACTCTGTATTTACTCTCTAACAGCCTTAATCAAATGTTCCTAGGGACCACAAAGGGACCACTGGAGAACCTCAGCTGGTACTCCTGAGAATCACTCATGTCTCTGCAATGAAGTTAAAAGCTTATTACAAAATAGATATATTGCATAATTACATTGCATATAAATTTCTCATGTACATAATTGCTAGAACTGCCAGAAGTCTTCTATGCAACTGAAAAGGGCAGTGGTCCCACAGCATAAACTGCTGAAATGTAAGCTATGCAATTAAAACCTTAAATACCTTTCATAGAAGGCCATGACTGAACAGCTACTGAAAATATATTACAAAATTCTGATACTAATATGCAGCGCTATGTGTTTTAAACTCGCGTTATGCTAGCAAGTATACACTTCAGTTCTTTAAGCTTATCATACTAGCCCAGGAAGGAAGAGAACCAGGATTCTTTCCTCTGAAAGACCAAGGCAGACAGAAAATCTACTCTTTTAATATTGCCAGTCTTGCTCTTCAAAACAAGATGATGCAGCAAAATGTATATTACTTTGCAAATACAACTCAGCAGAAAAATTAAAGTGAGGTAGCTGATGCAAAAATAAAGGGAGCAACAGTTTTACTGAATTCCAAGAATTCCATTTCCATATGTTTAATTATTGTTGAACAGTTAAAAATAAATTAAGCAGCTTGAAATTGGAGTCCTCAGATATACTTACAAATAGGTTGAGCTGTGGCAATATTTTATTATTGTACTTTTGCAGACTACAAGGGATAGGGATGTTGCAAAACTGAGATAAACTTATCTGAAATATATCCTGCATTGACTTTGACAGGGTTACATGTGAGATAATTCTAATTTTCAAATGTGAAAGCAATGGCCTTTGTCTAGCTAAAAGATCAACCACACAGCTGTTCTAAGATCCCGTGGCTGACTTTGCTATTTTTAATATGAAAACTAGCTACCATGGAATGGAATAGCATAGATCATATTAACAAATAATGAAATAATCAGATTGTAACCTAGTTAATCACATGCAGGAAGTGAATGCTGCAACACTCAATTACCTCAGTGCTTCTGTACCTGTGGGAGTAAATCTACCCAGCATGCTAGGACCAGAGGGTAACCAACCCCCCCGCCCCGGCAGCACAGGGCCATAGCCATGCTCTGATTTTTGCCCCTTAATTTTAGTGGCAAAATAAACAGTTTACTGGAAAGTAACATAATAGCAGAATGTCTTTCATGTGATTCTTCAAGCACTGGTGGTATGATTGAGGATTAAGAGGTCATATCAGAAGCAGACCTGTCTGTTAGAACAGGCATGAAAAGACATGATTTCACATTAAATAGGTGCCAATTCCAGCAGCTCCGTTCCTTCCCTTGGGCTCTCCCTCCTTTACATCCCATCCCTTGGCACCTCTTTCTCCACTTCCCCAGCCCTCCCTCGTCACACCCACCCATGCTGCCCCTCCAAACAGCACAGCCATGGGGCAGAAGAGCATCAGGTGGAAATAACCCAGTGACAAAAGGAAAACAACAACCAGTTTTAAGGGACAGCAGTTACTTTAACCTGCTTCACAACATGGGCACTTGAGTCCTTGTAGCAGCACCCAGCAGGAGGGCAGAAGGCAGCAGGGAGGGCAGAAGGGAGAGCAGGACCATGAAACACTACAGGCTTGGGGAAGGGTGGCTGGAAAGCTGCCCGGCGGAAAAGGACCTGGGGGTGTCGGTCGACAGCCAGCTGAGTATGAACCAGATGAGTGCCCAGGTGGCCAAGAAGGGCAATAGCATCCTGGCTTGTACCAGAAACAGTGTGGCCAGCAGGACTAGGGATGGGATTGTCCCCTCGTACTCACACTGGTGAGGCCGCACCTCGAATCCTGTGTTCAGTTTTGGGCCCCTCGCTACAAGAAAGACACTCTGGAGCGTGTCCAGAGAAGGGCAACGAAGCTGGTGAGGGGTCTGGAGCGCAGGACTCATGAGGAGCGGCTGAGGGAACTGGGGTTGTTTAGCCTGGAGAAAAGGAGGCTGAGGGGAGACCTTATCACTCTCTACAACTACCTGAAAGGAGGCTGTAGCGAGGTGGGGGTCGGTCTCTTCTCCCAAGTAACAAGCGATAGGACGAGAGAAAATGGCCTCAAGTTGCACCAGGGGAGGTTTAGATTGGATATTAGGAAAAATTTCTTCACCAAAAGGATTGTCAAGCATTGGAACAGGCCGCCCAGGGAAGTGGTTGAGTCACCATCCCTGGAGGTATTTGAAAGATGTGTAGACGTGGTGCTTAGGGACATGGTTTAGTGGTGGACTTGGTAGTGCTAGGTTAGTGGTTGGACTCAATGATCTTAAAGGTCGTTTCCAACCTAAACAGTCCTATGATTCTGCCATTGCCTTCAGGGCCTGCGCTTGCTTTTGAGCTGTGCTCTATTCAACTAGGGAGTGCTGGACATAAAGAGAACACCTTTTCTGCCCTCCGTCAGAATAACAAAAGTCTATTAATGCTCTCCAACATCCGTGAAGGATGTATTCAAGGGACACTACTGCAGGTAGGTGGTTTTTTTTCTGTGGGTTTTTTATGCTAGTCCATTGAACCTCAAGACACATGCATCCTTCCAAATCTCCCACTTCAGGTAGAATTTCTAGAGTCTGCTACCAGAGAGATACAAAATCACCACAAACACACAGTCCACCAATTCTTCCATTCTTGCCCCCCCACCCCCCCCGCCCCCCCACCCCACTCCCAGTCTAAAGGTAACTTTGTAATTTTCTGTCTTAAGTTTTGTTTCTTTTCAGCAACCTAGAAGTCAGATTCATGGCACATGGTTACTCTTTAGACTAACAAAAGCTCCCCCCCAAAAAAGACACAAGGACTGGTTTTCAGAAGTACTGGGCACCTGTAGGTGCAACTAACGTCAGTTGCAGTTGCAGGCAGGTAGCTCTCTCTGAAGTCTAAATACAGAGGGTTCCATAAAACACACTCTTATTTGCTTCCTCATGCAATGGCAGCTTGAAATAAAGGAATCCTGATGAAAGATGAGGAAGAAAAAGGAATAGTGTGCTAAAAAGCTGTAACTATCTTCTCTTCTAATAAAACTTTCTGATGCATTAGACTTTTGCTAGCCTTTTGACACACCTCTGAAAGCACGTTACGGCCTTACAAAATCATCTAATCTGTAACACGTTTGCTTTGCTATCCATGCCCCTTCATGACAATTACTGAAAGAAGCGTCAAGCAGTACATCCTTCAGCTTGACGTGCAACAAGACAGTATTCAGGCAAAGTATTCAACAAGGCACCCCATCAGATCACCCAAAACTGGCCATTTGAGACAAGTCTCAACACCACCACTACTCACACAACCACCAGGCTTTCCACTCCAAAACAGGCTACCATTTTTTTACCTGAATTAATTTTTTTTGTCACTTCATAGTAACTGCTATGTTAGAAGTCGGCATTCAGCCCAGCATTCAGCAAAATCTCTTTCCTATGCAAAACATAAAAGTCTAACAAAATTTAACAGTATTAGGCTGCTGGTGCAATAAGATCATTATCATGCTAACCTTGTTCAACAAGTACTTCTCCACCTTTATTTGTCCATTGCTTCTTTTCCTGTTGTTAAACTTTGACCTCCTTGGTGCAGGGACCATCTTCATGTTCTTTATCTGTGCTACTCAAACATCATAGTCCTGGCTTATAACAAGAGCAGCTAGAAAAAAAGGCTTAACACAAGAAGTGGCAGGACAAGAGCACACACAGGTCTTGTAGTACAACTTTCTATAAATGTTCCCATCCAAAAAGAAGATTGAGGGTTTTAAATAAAAAAAGCAATGAATGTTGAGATAAGAACTGTGAAAGATATCTCCCCTACTCTAATTTAATCAAAATGGATGAAATTCATCTTGCAGAAAACCATGATGTAGGAACCGACATCTGAGTTAGTTACATGCAGCTCATCTTCTGATCAGAACATAGAAAACAGACCCTTGGTATGGTGCAACTTATCTGATCTATTTTCAATGCCTATATCAAGAAGAGATTAATACCACCCAGGGATTGGCAATTTTTCAGGAAAATGATAGCAACATTTACTAAGTAGACTACAAAATTTCATTTTAGCACATAAACACTCCCTAAAGAACAGCATGCACTTGTTAGAATTTAAAACAATCTGTTCTTCATTTGTAACATATATTAGAAATAGAAAACTGTAAAGATCTTTGGGACCTAGAGGACTTAAAGGTACTATTGACACATGCAAAGGGAAAGTCTTAATAAAAATAGCTAAGAAGTAGTTAGCAGGCTAAGAAGAATTTTGATTCCTCATTAAAGTGAATAAAATCTTTTAATTCCTTTGTAGCCTGCATCCTCCAAAGCTATCACAAACTGCCCCCAAAACACGGAAAAATGTTATTACCTTCATCTAAGGTCAAGATTAAGGTCAATATATATGGCTCTGCTTATTTAATAAAGGTGCTTCAGGCAAACAATTTTCCTAACATTCCATGTGCTCAAGACAGAAGAAATTAATCAACTGTAATTAAAGCTGAATTAGTGCACTATCTGGTCTAAATATTAGAATAGTAATAACAAAGACATTTTATTACGGCTCGCTCTTCTCTCCAAAATAACTAAGAATTTGTGCAGATGATTGATCTTCACCATCCCTTTACTGTTGGCCTTTCTCCAGCACAAACACAGTAAAAATTGTCCAAATGGCACACAGTAAAACTCTATGTTAAGATTCCACAGGCATTTAATGTACATTTAACAATGATAGGATTTGCAGTTGTAAGGGATTTACAGTTTCTTTCCTCTCCCTTCCCTTATGATTACTGCAATAGATTATTATTTCCAAGAATAGAAGACTGAAAGCATTACCCACTCCCCACCCTCTCAGCTTTTTCTAAATCTCAACCAAAGTCTGGCATTGGCTCTGAAGAGTAGGATTTTCATAAGCACCTAAATGACTTGATCTCGTGCTCCTAAGTCCACCAATCATTTTGGAAAAATCCCTTGTTTCCTACTGCCTTCCCCCTCAAAAGATTATACATATTTTCTACTTAGGTAGCTGCACAAAAGTCATACACATACATGCCAAACGCACGCTGTATCCCCAGTGTTATTGGAAAGCCTCCTCACTCTTCAGTTCTGGAATGAAAATGGAGTAATCAAGAACCTGTTTCAGTGAAAACTTCATAAAATTAATGTATTCATTAAATCAGTTGCTTTATTTCTCACCATTTGACAAAGAAAGTGACTTTCAAGAGGGTCACGTTCAGCACAGCTGTATAATTCCACAAATCATAGCCTCCACGTGGAAGCTATTACAATTAAGAACAAGCCTAGAAACCGATATGCTGACTAATGAAAAAACAGCATTTCTTTCACATACTCATTTCATTCTCATAAACTAAATCCTTCTGATGTCCTTTATGATACATCTAATGGATATTCTATGTATATCCAAGTATTCTTAGTATATGTAAGCCATACCTATTTAATAATTATGTTTTGTTTATTATAAGAGTCTTACACAACAAATACATGTAAAACAAGAATAAGCAATTTATCCCTGGAAAATTCTTTCAGATATTTCATCTGTGGATCTTAGTAAATCTCCAAAGAGAAGAGAAAACCTCTTTTGTTTTAATCAGACACCATGTGCCCTGACAAGAGACATGAGGGTAGCAGCCAGAATTCAGGATATGGGAAGCTATTTTTTTCTCCTAAACATTGTCAATGTTTATGTTAGCAGCTACTCATAATAGCTTTTCAAATATAGAGTAGTATGTCTTTCTGCAAAGATTACTTTGTCTCATAGTCATTTGAGAAACATGTAATGAAGAAAAGATATTAAGAATACAGAGCATCATGCCAGGGTAACCTAGCATAAAATGTTGGTTCCAAGCCAAGCTTGAAAATCACAAGCAAAAATGAGAAAGGGAAGTTCAGGAAAGTCTAACAACATTATTTTGGGGGTTTTTTTTAAAGAAGAAAATTAAGGTTTAAAGTTCATTCTTGACTGTACTTCCTTCAAATCCCAGAGATAATGCCACTAAAGGGAACTTTTCCCTGACTCTACAACTGCCACATATCATCTTACTGTGCTGTATTTACCATATCTTAAATGGTTTAAAAAAAAAAAAAATTAAAAAAGCTTCTTTTCTGTACTCATTTCTGGGTAAGTCACAGTCCAATAAGAGGAAGCTAAATTTTACTCCAAGCAGTTGGGCGTGCATAACTGCTCACTGTGAAATGTCATGTCCCTTCCACAGTCAGCAACTACGTCTCTAACCAGCCATGTCTGCTAAAAAACCAAAAAAGTCTTTAGCAGGACATGCTATCCAGCTAGAGGATCTTTCTCAGGCTCAGAAGGAAATTCACACATATACTTTGCTTCACAGTGTGTTTCTTCACCTGGCATCTTTCTTACAGCACTGGAATCAAGGGCTCACTCAGGCCCACGACACCTGGAGCAAAATCCTCAGTTACTGTCTGAAGCTTTGCTTAACCAAGACACTGAACCCAAACTAATTTTTAACTTCTGAAGGTCATAGTATTGGAAATCTCATGTCTAGGTATAAGTTAACCTTAAGCATGTCAAAAGTCCAAGTGTGACAAGGAATGGTAACCTTTTAAATAATTCTCATTGTACCCTCTTCTAGCGCAAACCCCAACTTAATTAGACTGATCAGATATCACTAATACTGGAGCAGAAATATGCAGGAAATCAAAAGGCATGTTCAGATTTAGGAGAAGGACTCCAAATTGCTGTTTTATTAACCTGAACACTGCAGACACCCATGCACCTTGATTTACCATCATATTATTCCAGTTGGAGGTATGTTCATTTGGAACTAGTTTGAGGCAAAGGAAAAATCAGGTTCATTTCACACGTATCTATTCAAAGTTTCAGAAGGTGAGAACTCGATAGCTAAAAATGCATCCTACGAGGATGAAAATATTGGAAAATAGTATTAAGAGACAAGGCACTATTCCACGATGTCTTTTCTGAATCAGATCAGAGAAATGGAATTAGAAACAATGGACAATTAACCTCTAACAGAGATTTGCAAGAGGTTTGACTGTAACGGTTTCACTATAAAATTTTACTTCCCCAGATAATTCAGCCTCTTGTAGGTTTTAAAAACATATGACAGAACTTGAGCAGGTATGAAATAGAACTTCAGACAGTTTGCCTGGGGTTTACAGTTTCTCAAATTAATTGTAAAAATTTTTTCATCCAAGAGTCAATTCAATTTCAAAATACTTAGTAAGTAAGTGCTTTGAAGCTTATATAACAATGACATCTGTTGAGTTACACCACCTTGTAGACAGCAATGCAGCAGAAAAGGAAACAGGATATTGATTATCACTGATTTTATAGTGTAAAGCTGATTCTGAGACTTTTCCTATAAGCAGTCCCCACCTATGCAGAACCTGCGTAAGTAAGATGAATGTACTACTCCTCATTAACACAAAGAACTGAGACCTTAGTTAACAAGTCTACACACAGTACTATCAGCATTTATGTACTACAGAGAGCGTGCTTCAGACGTCTAAGATGGATCAGTGAGTATAGTGGGTCTCACTGGGACAGAGTTAATTCTCTTCATAGTAGCCCATTAGGTGCTCTGTGACTAAAACAGTGCGGATACCACACCAGAGTTTTAGCTGTTGCTGAACAGTGCTTGCACAGTGTCAAGGTGTCTCTGTTTCTCATCCTGACATCCCAATAAGCAGGCTAGGGATGGCCAAAAGGTTGGGAGGGGACACAGCCAGGACAGCTGAACTGAATTGGCCAAAGGAACGTTCCATACCATGTAACATCACGCCCAAAAATAAAAAATGAGGGACAGTCTTTCCAAAGTAGCCATTGCCTGGAGACTCGCTGGGCACCAGTCTGCTTCTGGGTGGTGGTGTGATTGCCTTGGCATCACTTGAGGTGGGTGTGTCCCCCACCTCTTTCCTTCACTTTAATTAGACTCCTTTTATTTCAACTCAAGTTTTTTCTTAGTTTTGCTTTTCTAATTCTCTCCCCCATCCCACTCAGGGTGGGGAGCGAGCAAGCGACTGGGTTGGTGCTGGCCAGCAACTAAGCCACCACAGCGAGTTTTGGGGTTCTTGAAACTAATTTTAATTTACATTCCAGACACCTTCAATTCTATTGCATCTGCAGGAAGGATAACCGTTTTTAAATTTACAGTGCAGCAACACTCCGTGCATCTTCACCTTACATTAAGCAACATATCAAAGGTAGTATCTGACCAGCCCTCACCATATGTTTCATTACTTTGCGTAACTCATCCAAGCCCTTTTCTAGAATGCAATCTTGGTAAGGGATGTTCAATGCAAAGCATTTTAACTTTAATATTATAGTTTTCAAGAGAGAAAGGTCCTTAAAAGCTTGCCTAATTGCCTTTTATATATCAGGCACTTTGTCTGCATTTGAAGTTCTGTCATTACAGCAGTTGTTTTGTATCCTTACATGAACTTCTTTCATTAACATCACACCAAAGTGGTAATAACAGCAAATTATGTTTTTCTGTGTAGATTTCCACTCCTTTTCTGATATTTCTTTTTTGTTCTTTTATTGGTTTCCGTGTACTAGGTAATCTTCTTTACTAAACTAACTGGGAAAACCTAAAGAATTTTTCCTGACGAAACCTCCCCAATTAGGAGTCCTTACATATAAAAATACCTGCTCTGAATCAGGAACAGTCTCTCACTTGTGTCTTTGTAAACTTCCATCTGCCATCACACTACTAAGTCCCTCAGGGTGGTTTAACTGTTCTGGACATCCACACAAGCTCTGATTTGATTCAACTAAATTAAACTGAAATCTGATACACGTGGCCATTTGTAAATGATACACAGAAACTTATTCAGTCTGTATTCCCGAAGAGTTTATGCATTCCAAGCATAAGGGAGGGGAAAAAAAAAAAATTAGAAAAAGAAGAAAAAAATCAAGATGGCCGTGAGACAACAATCTTTGTACTTGAATGTAATGCACTTTTCAGGGATGATTTGCAACAGGTAGCAAAGGAAATGCTATATCCAGTTTGCATTTATCCTTGATTTCAAAGTGTTAGCCATATGACAGCTAATTTATTTTTAATAAAGACTAGATTTTGTTGTAGAAGATAGAACCTTCTTGTGGAGTAACCTTCATCAAATCATGAGTAAACATTGAATCTGCTGGAATCAATCTTAAACAACTCTTGTTCACATCAATTGGCACAGAATCAATTACTAGCATGCCTTTAAAGCTTAGTAATGAAATGTTTCTAATATGGATTCTACCACATTTAATTTGAAAGACATCATACTGAGTACTTGAACAATACTCTCTTCTTCACTTCTGAAGTGACTTCATGTACAGGATTTAAATATGAAATATAAATTAAATATTTTATGTCTAATACAGAGTCATATCTAATTTAAGATCCTAGACTTATTCTTACACTTTATCCATTGTTTAATCTGGGAACACATCAGTGCTATCTTTACAGTTTGGATAAATGATGTGCAGAATACATACCACTCATATAAAGCCTGAGCTTTACTTCAGAGAATTCTGGATTAGAAAGAGAAAGGCAAAAAGCATTTGGCAGCACAAAGAAGCAGGAAAAGCATGCCGTATAACATGCAGGACCCAATAATCCACAGGGAATTCAGATCTCAGCTCTTCCCCCTCTGCACTGATCCTTAGCGTCTCCCATCCTTCAAAGCTCGATTCACCCAAATCCATATTGCCACCACTTCTCCTACTCGGAATTTCACTTCCTCCACAATAGAGATGTTGCTTACAAGGAAAGGTGAGAAAAGATTTCAGCTGCCTTGAAGAATCAAAACAATTCCATTCTTCCAGTTTCCTTATCATGAGAAAAATAACATATCACAACAGTCCAAAATCCCTGCTGACTTTCTAATCTCCTATGCTCTGCAATCAGATGGCACTCAAAACAGCATACCATGCCTTAAAAAAAAAAAAAAAAACAAACAAAAAACCCACAACCAAACACTGAAAGCAGTAAGCAATCACAAAAGCTGTTCAGATTAAATACAAAGAAAGGAAAGAGAGAGTTCTTTAATGTGCAAATGACTTCCACAGGGCTTCGTTGTTCAGAGCTTCTGAAGTTAAAGAGCACATGTATTAAATACTATTAAGAACAATTTCACTCTAAATGTTTATCCATATTTGGTATGTATATATAACCTTATATAGGCTCAGTTATCAGAATTAGGACAAAATACTTGGATCAGAGATTTTGTTTCTGTTCACTTCAAAGATTAGAGGGAATTTGGGACAGAGTTTAGTCAGTGATGTTTTATGTTCTGCGCTAACCTAGAGGTTAGACAACAAAATTACAATAGTTCTTCCTGGCCATATAGTCTATGACACCCCAAAATATGTTATAATACCTTTTGCTCTATTATTGTTCATCATGGTGCTGCCATGCCCTCTGGATACCAGCTTTGAAAGCAACAAATATCAGAAGCTGGAAAGCAGAGAAAGAGCAACTGAACAGAGTCTCAGCAATAAATAAAAAATACATCCCCTGAAGTGGCGACCAAGTATCTGTTACATTGCTAACTTTCTTTGAAAACTATGACAAAAAAACCCTCTGACTTATTTAATGCATAATTGGAGATGATTAATGATGATCTCTTCTTTTTTTACATATATATTGCACTTTTGATCAAATACCCTAATAAGAATTTGTATTAATATTTCTTCAGAAAGAAATAGTATTCTTTTTGAAGGTAAGTATTGCAAAAAGGAATATACCCAGGACATCTGTATCTTTTTTTTTTTTTTTTTTTGAAAGCTATCCAGTTCTGGTTGTCAATTTTTTGAAGTTTCACCTAGATGAATGTAACCCTATAGACTTCCCATACTCCACCCACTGGCACACTGAGCAAAACAAGGTAAGTAGAACATCGTGAGACAAAGAAGGAAATTAAAAAAAAATATATTTTAAAAAAATCTCTTTTTTGCTAAGGAAGTTTCACTTCTCTCCTTATTCCAACAAAAGCACTAGGAGCAAGGTTTCAAAAAAAAAAAAAAATATTTTCTTAATACCTGTTTAGAAATTAAGTCTTTTAAATTCATATTTTCTGCTGAAGCAACAAACCTGCTAACAAAGGGCTAAATCTACAAAGGTTCTTATGCAGCTCCAAGCTTCTTCATGCTGCCAAGAACGACACAAAAGGAACGGTGATGTCTCTATACACTGCGGCAAACCACACGGCCAAGCAGTTCAGGCTGAAACAAGACAGTATTTGTTAAAGGCACACTAAGCTACCTGCAACCAGCTTCTGCCAACAAGCTGCAAGCACGTAGTTTTGGGCTCTAAACCTGCCTGCATCTTTTGGGAGAGCTAGAAGAGAAACGAAGAGATGCTGCTTTGGAGATGAACAGAAGTGCCGAGGCAAAGTTTGTAGCAGTGCCAATTAGTGCTTTGTGCTACCAGTCCTCATTCAGAAACTGAGAATCAGTTTTTATAAATAAGACTGTGGAAAGAAAATACCTCTCTGTCTGTAGACTATCAAACTTTATTCAAATAGGGAACGTCCAGAAAAGGTCAAAATCTCTCAATGCTTAACATTGTACTCGTACTCTAACTACATATCCTACACAGCTATAGCCAGAAGCCAAGCCAAAGCCTTGCTGGCGGCAATTCTAGACAATTACTCAGCAGAGAAGCAAAGGAACAGACAAACCAGTTAACTTCAGATCCAACGCTATCCATTTCTAGTAGCTAGTTATTTAGACAGATTTGCACTGTGTTTCTTTATTATACAAGTTTTATCAGCTTTTTGGTAGAAAATGATGAAAAGCTATGAGAATTCATAGTATATTCAAAACACAAGAAGAAAAGGAAAGCAGGATAAAGGCTTCGCTTCTTTCGGATTCATTAACAAATAAAGTAATTCTGTAGCACTACATCTTTAATGCCCTCAGCCCTGACACACATGCCAGTAACATTCTTGATTCCAGTGCAGTAAGGAAAGAGTTAAGTACCATGCTGTACAAGTTGACATTGTATGAGATCACTTAAATATTTCAAAGATGGCAGGCTTTCAGTTTACGTAAATAATTACTGTTAAAACTGTTCGTCAAGCCTTGTAATAGTAATGGGGCTATTAAAACATTGCTGAAAACCACAACATAAGAATCTACTTAACTGGGTTCCTTCCTCATACATCTTTCCAAATCAGTGCAATAGAGTAAAAATATTAATTATTTCATGGCAACAAATATTTCATAAAGGTGGGAAGCACTGTGAAAATGCAAGAAGTTTGGTTGACAGTCTTGCTAGTGAACCCGGATTAAAGCTGCAAGGAGTTGGGAGGTAAGAGACTTTCCAAAATATTAACATTTTTTTTCTTACACAGACAACACGCATGAAAAATTGTGTATTTAGTCATGGACCAAAAAGCTCTTTCGTACATTGTGCATCTCTCTGAGTTATTCTGGGACTTACAACATCGCTCATTTCTGCTGTCTTTATTCCTTGAAATGCGGCAGTGGAATGAAGCTTGGTTTATCAGAGGAAGGCTCCCTGATGACTTAACAATGCAGACTGCATCATCCGCAGCCTATTATCACTGCAGCCGCTTGACACAAATACATTCGGATACTGAACACTCACTGCAGGCTTTGGATACGATCATATGCCCTCTACAAGGCACAACAGGAAGAAAACAAGACAAAACACGGGCTTTCCTTAGATGTTCACCTTAAATTAGAGGAAACATAGAGAGCTTCCAGTGATAAAAACATTCATATACTATTGCAGAATGCGATAACTGAATATTGATGAATGGAAAAATTATGTAGATGCAGCTTTACTGCAATTAGATGTAGTTAAGAAAAACATTTAAGCATTACTCTCACTAGCTCTGCTGCTCATCTGCAGATTTGGACAAGAAAAGTAATTTCTAGGAACTAAACTGGACACAAGCAGCAATTAAAAGCAATAATGTAATTAGTAACTTGGTATATGTCAAGAATTTAAGAGAACTACTTTTTCACTGTATTTGCTTTCAGATTACTGTTGTGTGGCATTATTTTTCCTCTGAAAAATTAAAAAATCTTTCAGCAAACATTACTAAATACCACAGATATCCAATACTGTCAAACACTACTTGCTAAAAACATTTTTGCTTAGAAGTCAGCTGAAAAATTTCCTATGACCTGCAACGAATTTTAGAAAAGGAATTTCAAGTCAGCAGTCTATTCAGAGGAAAGAGGAAAGAGGGGAAAATAAGAGAAATATGTAATACTAATATAATTTTATGTCACAGAATCAGATTCACATACTGCTAATATCCAAAGCATTCCAAACATAGTACAAATACATCTTTAATTTAGGAACAGCTTTTCCACCCAAACAAGGACATTCAGTAAAGCAGCAATATGTACAGTGCTGAGCGACACATTTGCTTCTGACAGCCACACAGAACAAGATGCCCCCTTAGAGGGGCTGGTAATCTAACTTAGGTACCATTCCACAATTACGTACAAAATAGTAAGGAGCTTATATACCATGACGCAGGACAAAAACAAGATTGACAATCACATGGTTACTCCTGTCAGGCCTGCATAATTCAGATTGCTCAACAAAAAGCTATTTTAATTATTAACTTCTAATGACTTGCAGCTTGTGGTAAGAAGAAGCGTATAGCTTTAATCACGAATGGTGAAAGAAAAGACAGGAGTCCTGCAGCAACTTCCAATAAAGGTTCCTGCAAAGGTTTACAAAGGCACTTACACATACAAAGTTTGAGCAGCACCACACAAGTCCCTCGTGCATAAAGCTAAGCACACTTAAATCTCTGCAGGATCAAGATAGTCCTAGGCAAGGATATACGAATGAAGTAACTGGAGGGTACGAAGTACAAAGTTAAAGGACTGGAGATTAGAATGACTGTTTATTTTTTACGACAAACTCACTCCTTTTATTCTGATTAACCATGCCTAACTGTATGTAACTTACACAGCTGCCATAAGGCTTGTGGCTTTCACGTGAAATAGTACAACTCTAGTCACATCATTAAGGTAATGTAGTTACTTCAATGTAATCATCTACAGTAAGAAAATTAGATAAAATTATAAAAATGTTATTTATCTCTGGTACTTCAGGAATAAATTATACTGCAATAAGCACCTTACTATCAGCGTAATGGTACACTCAGAAAGGCATGCATACAACACAGGAAAAATCAAGGAGCATATACTTAATACTTAATGGCTATTTAACTTCTAAGGAAAAAGATGGTTTCTTTCTCAAGGTGATTACTCTTAAAAATGTGCATGTAATAAAACACTGGAAGAGACAAATAGCACACAAGGCTCTACAAAAGTTTTGACTTGGTTATACACATAAACAGTAAACTGAAATTCATAATGAATTATTTTCGTTTGGAAATATCATTTGTCTTATGAAATAATGCTACAAGACGAAGTTTCATGACCAAGCTTATTAAACACACATACTGATTTTAGAGTATCATTCTGAGCAAATCATACTAAAAATCTCTACCACAAATTAAGAGGCTAAAAGCTAAGCTAAGGCTAAAAATGGCCTGCTCCACCCAGACTTAACATCTGCTACTGATAGATGAGCAGAAAACAATTGCCAAGAGAAGCAGAACTCCCTATATTTTCAGTGTGAAACCTAATGGATTTATGTGTTTTCATAGTTTTATGTTACTATCTTTACTAATTAAACTATAAAGTTTTAGAACAATAGTACAGTAATTTTAAAAAGCACCTCTAAAATAAGTCAAAGATTGTCCTTGAATACTACAAACTCTGCTGGACTACATGGTAATTAGTCAAAATACAAAAAAATTATATAGTCATACTGTGGTCATAGAGCTAGATTTAGAACAACCATACTGTAGAAGTTATCATAATAAGTGGCATTTGAATTGGATGAGATCCACATCATATGACAGAAGAGCGAGGAAGTTCCAGAGATCTGCCAGATCAATATCCTAGGCTTGCCTCTCAGCTGCTCTTGAGCATGCACTGCCATTGATGAGATGTTTTAACATCAAGGCAGCAGCTGTACAGCTAACCTCATATCTGCTGTACGCTGAGCTAAGCACTTGAGCGTGTTGGTGCTGATAATTGTAACAAGTCTAATAAAAAGAAATAAGAACTAGTAAAAGTAAAATTCTCACCCCTTTGGAAAATAAAGTTGACTTAAGCCCATGTGTTATCATCTGAAATCCAGGTAGAGGTCCCGGGCAAACCTCCTTTCCAATTAGTGCATTCACACAAAGTTTTAGAACCCATAAAGTATTAAACAAGACCTGCAACTCTTTGAACTTTTGTCTCCTGCTGACTGCTTTGATTATTTGTTTATTTTTTTGTGATGACCGCTGTAAAGCTTTTGCCAAGTGCTGACTACCAAAATGAAAATAAATGTAGTATTTTAAAAAGTACCAGCAAAATTACAGAATAAAAATCCTATACCTATTATTCCAACTAAAGTAAAAGCCAAAACAATGCTGAAGAAAACTGTCTTACAGGATTTTAAGAGCATTTAAGTTTTATTTCTGGGTTAGAAAGAAGACACATAAAAAATGAGTTCTACTATTCACTCAGTTTATAACTTAATCTTGTTAATTTATGCAAAGGGCAACTTTTTTAGGATGGTCACAATGTCTGAAAGTTCAAATTTAAACAGGCCAGAGTCTTCAAGAAGACTTAGAACTTGTCATTTTAACAGATTTCCCAAAAAGCTTAGCTCCTGCACAAGCATAAAGTAAGAGAATTAAAAAAAAAAAAAAAAAAAAAAACAACCAAAACTCTCAAAAATGATTAACAAATATAGTTTAAGGATTCTAGAAAATATTTTTAAAAATATATCTGAAGAAGCATTTGCTGGCAGTTGAACACCCTGAAAAAACTGACCAATATACATATGTGTTACACAACTGTACGGTGACGTAGCTATGACTGGCTATGAACGTAAGGTAAGGTGCACATAAAGGATGAAAGAAAACACGCAAACAAAGAAGGCCTTATATACACAGAATCTCATCTTCCCCCCGCCAGCCTGCATTTACTTTACTAGGGCTAATATAAGACTTCATATCTTCTCCTTACCTTGATGAATTCAGATGCCATATAAAGTATTTGCACACTTCATACAATTTTTTTACATTATACAGTATTTTTCTCTCTACAGCTGTAGTTGTTTATTTATTTTGTTAACTACAGTGTAGGTAGGTCTTTCATATTTTATAGTGAGAACAGGAACATCATCTGCATACTTTGCTAAAGCATCATTTACTTAGTCAACAACTTTGCAAAAACCCATTTCCAATTATACTTTTACAGAAAATAAAATTACAGTTAGGAAGAAATAGCTGAAAAATCTTCTCCTGCTGGCTAAATTAAGCTGCATAACTGTAAGAAAAGCTATGTTAAAAAATAATCCAGCAACTGAGTTCTTTCCAGGAATCCATCAATCATTTTGAAAATTGTTAGAGGTTAATCTGACCATTTGGAAATGTCTCTTGCACTACTGAAACTCATTAGGTAGAGTCTTGCCAATTAGACCAGACCCATTCTTATTTATATATGCCCTAATTCTCACACACATGCATTCACTGTTGTACATCCAACTTAAAAATAAAAAATAAAAATAGATGCATAAAGAAAATCTCCTAATGGACAATGAGCAGCACACAAAGTATCTAAAGGATACAGACTTCTCATCCAAGAGAGCTTAAGTAGTAAAAATCTCCAGGCTCAAGAACTGGCGTGCCACTCCTAAGATATTGTTTATTTTAATTGTGAATTTAAAAGGCAAAAAACTGACACTAGTCAAATGCATATCCTAGCATACAAACCAGATCTTCTATGCTTTAATAAGAATCTCTTTACACATACAGGTTTTACTTAACCTCTGACTTCCTAAATGATTTTGCTCCGGAATTTGTATCTAGTTCTAATAATATTCTGAAAAAGTCCTGTCTCATCATTACTCTTCTGCCTCCCCCATGTTCTCACCAATACATCACCAGAACTACTGAAACTACTTCTGATAAAGCAGCAAAGGTCAGCTCAGAAAACTGCCTTTTGGGGATTATTTTAGTGACTGCTGCAATCTCCCAAAATCATTGACAAGTTTTTCCTATGACGGAAAAAGAAAAGCCTCAATACATTGCATCCTGTGACCAAGTTCTCAGATGTTTCCTAAAAAATTAAAAAGCTTCTCACATATTTACTTTTCAGAGGTTACCTGAAATACTGTCAAAGATGATATTGTTCAATAATTAGGGATTCTGGCCCAAAATCTCACTGTGCTAGGCACAGCAGAGAAGTAACTCAATCCCAGAAGGCTCAAATCTGCATATCAGATGGAACAAACATACAGATGGAGGTGAGGTGGGCTGGAAAGAGGAACAGATCAAAGGGATGCATAAAAGAAAAACACTTTCATTGCATATCCACCCCCTCTCAAAGCTTAACAATAAACACACACAACTCTTTTTCAAACTATCAAAACATGCAACTACCAGGTCAGCATTTTTCCACTAAAATCCAATTTTATTTTTGTTTGGGGGAAAATGGGGTTCTAAAAAAAAAAAAAAAAAAAAACTTGAATCATAGAACAGTTTGGATTGGAAGAGATCTTTAAACATCATCTAGTCCAAACCACCTGCAATGAGCACAGACACCATCAACTAAATCAGGTTGCTCAGAGCCCCGTCCAACCTGGCCTTGAATGTTCCCAGGGATGGGGGATCTACCACCTCTCTGGGCAACCTGTGCCAGTGTTTCACTACCCTCATTGTAAAAAATTTCTTCCTTCTTGCCTTAATAATAATAAATAATCACAGCACATGAAAACTTTTGATTTTATTTGAAAAACTCTCCACTTCCCTTGGCAAAGCTAAGACACTTCCCACCCTCTCTGCCTAGAGACACCCAGGGGCCTTGGCTCCCAACTGCACGCCAGCTGAGCTGCCCCACTCCTTCACCAGACCTAACAGACTCCCAGACTTTCCGAGCCCTTTGCTCGCCACTTTGCAGGTTAAGCTGCCGGGCTGGCAGCCTTCCTGCTTCCTGGCATTCTCTGCCTTTTTCTGTCTACTGGGCTGCCAGATTTGCCAGACCATCAACCAAGCATGGTGCCATGTGGGCTAGTTCTGCTGACTGCCTAGCTTTACAGCAAGGCACGCAGACTCTCTGGGATTCTCTCCTTGGTTCCTCTGAATCCAACTAGAACTCCAATTTTGAGTCACAATGAAAACTACAGAATTTCAGCAATCTTTCTTTCCCTCATGAAGAAAAATCCCAGTTCCTACATGGCTCTGCCCCTCTTGCTGAGATGTAAAGACACATTCAGACACTCTCTTCCTTTTTTACATGCTTCAGAAATACTGCAGAAGTGTTTATGTAAATACAGAAATAGTGCACTAATCCCCAGGTTCTAGGCGTCTGCCACCGATAGTCCCTGCTATCTGCCAGTCTGCAGTGTGCTTGTGAGCATCATGTGAGCGTTGGCAAGATGCACAGGGTATCTGCATCTTGCCAGCGAGACCTTATGCTAGGTGAAGAGCTATCTTGTGATAACATCACTGGCCACTGCGGTCAGAAACAGTCCTGTTTTCTGGCATCCCTGATCCTTCTCCTTCGCTGTATCTCGAGTCTGTCTGTTTCTCTAGTGAAAATCATTTTTTCTGTTTTGCTTTACTAGTTTAAAGTTGTCTACTTCTATTTCATTTAACATCTCTTTCATTCTTTAACCTTTTTAACTGCATCCTGAAAACACAGCTCATCAGTTGAAGCTTAGACATTAAATACAAGTCTACAGAAATTTGTTAGAACCTGCCCACGCATCTAGATGATTGTCCCACATGGAGGAAAATGCTAAACGAAGCATCTTCAGAAGGAGACTTTTGATATCCATTATTCATGGAAGCAAAAAGAACGTCTCCCTCCCTGCCTAAGAAATAGTGATGAGAGCCACAGTCAGTAAACAGAGTGTAGAGTAACTGAGTTCAATCACCAGGGTAAAAAAGGGAAAAAAAAAACAACAAAAAAAAACACGAAAAAAACCACGAAGAAATAAAAGCATCCTGCCTTTTTTTGGTGGGTTTTTCTGGTGTGGTTTTTTGGGTTCATTGGTCGTTTGGGCGGGAGCATGTGGTTTTTTTGCTTGGCAGCAGCTGCTCTTTTGATCCCCTCTACAACGCTTTGACCTAATACTCATCTCTGTGCTACATCCTTTTAATTTCTCTTTCCCCCCACTCCCTTATAGTTAATCTACAGAAGATTATAAAAGCAACATAAAGAGGCGATTGTGCATCTTAATCTTTTTCTGGACAATACTGGGGAAAGGAGCTTATAGATGAAGTTTTCTTAGTACCACAATGGAAAAGCAGTCTGCTCTGAAGCAGGTTTTAGGTGATTTCCTCAGAAAAGGCTGAGCATATCAGATCTCACAAGCTAAGAGTAAAGCCTGTCCACCAACACCTGAGCACTGCTGGCATGACAGAAATGGGGGAGCTGCTGTAACAGGCAAGAGTAAGGTTTCTGCAGATGGCACTCTTCCCCCTGCATCAACACAGACATAATGCTCCAGAATAAACTTTCTGAGCTCTTATCAGCAGTGTCATTTTGTAATGAAATATTAAGGGGAAAAAAAAGTTCCATCTACCCGACAGGCATCATACGTTACCCTTCATCAGAGAAGTGACAGTCTGAAATAACATTTGGGTAATGCTAAACTCCCCCTTCACAAATTCCTTAGGTTATCACCACTCTCCTCTATCACAACCCTTAAGTGCCAAGTTACATAACTGTACACTGTTCAATAGATATTTATACAGCAATTCTTTTGCACTCATAAGGCTAGATAAACCTCTAGACACAGCTAATAGTTACACATACAAAGGCAGCAGCAAACAAAATTCCGTCACCTTTTAAGGACTACTAAATGGTATCCTTGTCAAGAGGCTGAGAAGAATTGCATTCAGCTACCAATTGCTTCCAACATACCGAGTCAATTATTGTTCTGTTATTTCCTGGATACTGTCCTAACGACTATAATGTAACTCCTGAAGAGCAATATAGCAAAGGAATACTCTACTCTCCGGGCAGGAAGTGTAATAACCTCTGCATTGTAAAGCTGGAAAATCATGATATCGTACATAAGAATGTAAATGAATTATAAGCTTAAATAACCGGTTGTTAATCAAAGTGAGATGAAAGTCTCACAGAATTTAAAAAAAAAAAAATGCTCCTATCTTCAAACTTGACAGTTTATCCATTTAAATAAGGTAATAACCTTAGATAACCTCACCCTTCTAAAAAGCTCACACACATACTGCTGACAATACAGTCTGTGCAGGTCCACAGATAAAGCATCACATTGCTCAGCTAATCTGTAAAAAAATACAGAACATAATCTCAATATTTATTCTCGATTTAACCTTATACATTCAAAAGAAATTTATACAGACTATCACTCTTTCTCCTTTCCTCTTCACTTTCGTGTATTTAAAAGCAGTTGAATCTTTCCAGCATTTTGTCAATAATAGATTATCAGGACACATCCTAATTTACATATCCGCGTCTGAAACACTAGCATAGTACATTCATAAATGTAGCAAATCCTTCACTAGCTATTGTCACCTTTTCATTATTATTAAAAAGAAGATCATTACTCATTAGTGAGAGGCAGAACAATTAATAAACAGGAACCTCGAAAAATTAATTCAGCAAATTCTATTAAAGATGCACAGAACCTTACACCTAAAGATGAAGGGTGGATTGAAAAATCAACATTTTTTTCAGTAGGTTCATTTCAGAAGTTTTCCTTATACATAGATACATGCACATATACATCCTTATATTCTATGGGATTTGTTCAAGGACTTCACAGCATCCATGTGCTGTTTTTCTGGCACTATTTCTTGACAAGAAATAGAGTTGCTATGAATTCTGCATTATATTTTGGTTTCTGAACCTCTCTTCATTGGAGTAAGAGGGACAGAACACAACTGGGGAACCCAAAGAAAAGGAAATGCTTAAATGGTTCTTGTTCGCTCAGTGGCCGTCACTACCTTACACAAAAGTAGGGTTTTTTTCCTAGAGATGTTAAGGCAAATCAGGCAAGGCATTCAAGAACATAAAAAAAGGGAAAGATGTGACTATACTACTTAAAATGTGGATTTTTTTTTTTTATTGTATATACCAGTCAGTCTGATTTGGGTTTTTTTCCCTTGATATAATTACTTGTTTAAAGTAATCAATAAATTACAACTGTCACAGCCAGCCATATCTGGTAGTTTTTATAGAGATTTGGGATTCCCAGAGTGCCCAGAGGCAACTTGTGTGATTTTTCAGCCTGAACATGCCCATGTGAAGTTTTTACTGCTCACAGCACAGCAGTTTCAAACAACTATGAATGCATGAGCACTGTGTCCGTGGCACAGAGACACAACTTAAAAAGAGCAAGATACAGATTAAATAGAGATTTTCTAAAGAACACAAGATTACAGAGAGAACATCCTGTCTCTACTACAGAGCTTACAGTAAAGAGTTTCTCATTGTAAGGTTTACATGACAAGGAAGTCAACTATTCCCCTACTAAATGAGGGAGCCCAACCAAGACACATGGTAGAACCCAGTACAAAAAAAGTTTAGAAAAAATGATCTAGAGAAGAAAGCATTGCAGTTTAAAAGTCAGAAATCCACACATATTTCCCACCTTTTCAGCAAAGATGGAACAAATCCCTACACCAGCACAGAGCAACTCTTCTGTTATCTGCAGTATCATCCTCCCAAAATCCTTCTCTATAGAGTCAACTTCAAGTATACTAGGAAGGAAATGCATCTTACTGTTCACCTTGCTCTTGGGCATGTGACTCACTGCTACTACTTTCTCCTCTTCCTGTGTACTTCTTTATACCTCTCACAGGACTGTCCTACCAGCCCCGGGTTCTTAGCTTTTCTCTTCCCTTTTTTCTCACCTCCCACCTTCAACCTTCCCTGTCACCCGTCCCGGTCACATAAAGATGCATCTTTGCCTGCTGATGCTGCCTACCTCATCTGTCCCTGCCCAGAATGGCTAGGTATGCTCCCTCACCTCCCTCTCATCACTTGCTTAGTGCTGCATCCTTGCCCCTCCTCCTAGGCTGCTACTGCTTCTTGCACCTTCCCATACCTCTTTACCATCACCACTGCTGGTGGCAATGCCAAAGCAGAGTCACAACTCGTATGTGTGGAAAAGCCTGCCCTAGCTTGAGTATTTGAGCTTGCTGAAGTTCACTTTAAATGTTGGCACACCAATGAGGCATACCTCACCAACTGAAAAAATACTGATCACAGTAATTTAAGAAAAGGAACTATCAACTCGTTATTTGCTCAATAGCTTGGAATAGAAATACAACAAACAGGGATCTTATACGAAAACTTTCTCCAGGATGATAAGCCAAGTACCCAGATAACCCTTTTAGTTCTCTCCCATTAAATAACAATCTGAATACATGCACAGGAACAAAAACAAAACTGTAGGAAAGCTCCTGGGCCTTTACTTCCACCCTTGGTTCCGTCATCACAAACATCATCTGAAAGTATCCACCAACCTACTGAGGTCCACTTTTACCATAGTTCTCTTTCAACCCTCATCTTTGCACTTAGTAGCAGCCTGAAGTCCTACTCCTCTGAGAATTAGCCTTCTCCTAATTTCCAGGCTAAGCTTATTCAGGGTCACTTTATACCCTTTTGTTTTAGTGCCAAGTATCCTTAAGCTTAACTAATTCTTATCCTTCCCTGATGTTTACCCCCTTGACATTTTTAAAGGCCTCAATCTAAGTTTTTATTGTCCTAGGCTAAACAAGCCAAGCTCTTCCAATCCTCTCACAAAACAGTCTCTCCTTTGCTATGATCAGCCCGCAGCCTTTAATTTTACCTGCACCAGTTTAAATTCACACTTCTTGAACAATAGCGGGGAGAACTACAGGTAAAATCACAGAAGAATTCTCATCAGTCACTTAATACAATGGTATTAATAATTTTATGTCTACTGTAAATAACTTGCCTGACATATCCTACACTTCCCTTTCCCTTCTTCATAGTTACATCCCATTACCGGTTCATACTGAGCCCCTCTAAATAGGTGATTTTTGATGCCTTGTGCTGGTTTTGCAAAAAATAAGTCATCCAGTTTGAAATATTTCTTCTGTACCTACACTGCATGCAAAAGTGCGTGAATGTAGTTCAAGATTCATTCTTGTTATTTTTATCATTACTAAAAAAAGAGATGTAATTTTCTCTGCATATGCAGCACAGTATTTTTCCCCACTTCAAATAAGTACTTCTATTTTCTCCAACTATGAAACTTTCAACTGTGCGACACCCTTTACACTCTGATCTGGAGCAAAAGGAAAATAATTGAAGTTATCATCTTGAATACACCGACAAACTGAATATTACTGGAAGTGCAGTTAAGAAATTTCCAGATAAACTAGCAACAAATAAATTCAAGACTAAAAGTTTCAAACAAATGAACTATTTGAAGAGGAAAAAAAAGAAAAGGGAAAAAAAGGAAAAAAATCAGCAATTAAATGAAAGCTAACATCTATCATGTAAGTCAATTTTTATTGCATTAGAGCAACCACACTGATTAACAGCTTCAGAATGAAACATAACCAGAAGGTAATAACAACTATGGTCTTAAATCAATGGCGCAACATTACATACTGAGGAAAAACAATCCTCCTGACCCTGCAAGGGATCAACTCAATCCTCCCAGTCATGTAGAACAAATGACTTTTTAATTATTGGTTTTATCATTACCTCGACTAGAATGCTCAGCAAGACAAATGGGAGCCTGGGGAACAGCCGACTCTTGAGAATTCCCTTGTATGATCTGTGCAGTGATTTCAAACCCAGTTCCTTGAAATTGGCATTAATGAAACTGCAAATTTCACTGAAGCGTTACCACCTTTTCGGTGCACTTCAGTTCTGGGAGCATTTCTTTTTTCTCACATTATCATACATAAGAGAAGATAACAACCAGTTTTCACTGCTGTCGTAGAATTTTCACTCTTTCAAGTGTGTAAAAAGAAAATCTGTATCTGTTAGTGTTGTATTGCCATTCCTACTTTTCATTATTTTTACTGTTCTTCTCTAGCCAGTTTCAAGTTTTGATTTATGCTCCTGAAGGCAAGGCGACAGAGTTCACAGTCACGTGAGGACTACTGTTAAACAAATAGGCTTTACATTCTTTTTATTCTACTATGCCCTAGTCAAGCATCTTCACTAGCCTACCTGCTTTTCCCTAAGAGGACAAATATTCCTCCTCTCTCTTTTCAAAGGCTACAATCTGAGAAAAGACAATTAAGGCATTTTGGATAACACATTCATCCAAAACATATTTCTTATGCAATTTTCCACTCAGTTGTGCATTTAAATTTCACACTTCTAATCTACAAACTAAAGCAACTCAGCACAATCAGCAAACCTTCCACTATCTCCCTCCAACTCACCAGCAAAGGTATAAGCAACACTGCTTCCAGTAACCTTCCTCCAGGAAAAAAACCTTCAGCTCTTCAGTAAACTGTATTCTCCTTTAGGATATACAGTAGTTTTGGGACCACAAGAACAGTCTTAAAGACATACAGAGACAAGGTCAAACCCAGGAAAGCTACTGTATATCCAAACGTTCGGGATTTCTAGTTAGTCTAATAAAAGCACAGTACCAATGCTCTAACTTTGCTCCTCTAACTTGCATACTCCATGCAACTCAATCAGCATTTTCCCAATAATTCATGAATGCTGACATCAGCATTGCTTGACCTCCCAGCGTTTTAAAGTAGGAGGAAAAATTATTAGGCAATCAAGGGCCAGCCACGTGCATGTCAAGGCACAGCTCCGTGGGGGCCAGGCACCAGGCGTGGCACAGCACCATGGGGGCTGTTGGGGCAGGGCCTGGCAGCCGGGGCCCATCCCACCTCCCAGCCAGGAGCAGCCCCAGCCCCAGGCATCAGGCAACTCCCTGGGGACAGGCCAAAGCCAGGCTGGGATGTGGGCTCACAGGTGGGCACGGCTCAGGGCAGGGCTGTGGGGAGCTGGAGACCAGCCCTGTTGCTGGGGCAGGGGCTGACATGGGGTCCTGGGCCATGGGCAGGTGGGAAGGAGCCCTGGGAGGGGCTGTGCAGGGACAGTAATGTCTATGAGTGCCCTCAGGGTCCTTATAGTGTGGACAGGGATGAAAGAATGGTTTTGTGGTGGGGTTTTTTTCATGAACCTAAACTCTTCCCAACTTCTCTTCTTTGTAAGGCTCTCTTCTTCCTTTTGCACTGTTGATTTCCCTCTAATTTACTGACATCTCTTTCTCATTCACATGGCTCCTAAACAACACTGGCCATGGAATCACTCTATCTTAGGGTGGAGTTTCTTCATGCTTTTCATCCATTTCTTCACAGGCGAGAAAGTCCTTCCACCTTACCTTCTTTCTACTATGCTCTACTCTTCATTCTCAAAAGCCTTCCTCAATTCTTGTCCTGGAATGGCTCCCTCCAACTTTTATTTTCCAGTCTGTTCACATTTTCACCTGCACCTCATCCAAAGAGTTCTCCTTTTCTCCAATTTCAACATTTTTCTGCTCTTCTCAGCCTTGAGCCTGCTCCTCACCTCTGTCTCACCAGTGATCTTTACCATCTTATTTTTTCCTCTTTTCCCTTTTATTTTACTATCCACTAATGATATCATGCATTCTAATGGTGTCCAAAATTCAGGGACCACAAAGACACAGGAAGAAGTCTGGATGTCTAAGTCACTATGATGTGCTCTTCTAACTCTTTTATTCCCAGTCTGCAGCGAGTCAGACAGAAGTAGAATGAGAAGCAGATTCCTCAGCTATGATCCTAAATGGATCGGACCACTGAATTTTCTAATCATTTTTTTTAAGTGAACTCATCTGCACAGTTTTGTGGTTTGGCTTTTGTTGATTTTAAAGGACAGGAAAGACAAGTACTTTAGAAACAAAAGGATCAATTCTCCCCCTCCTCCCCCCATAAAACTTGCAACTAAACAAGGATTTAGATTTTAAAAAGCAAATTATGCCAAATTAAGCAAATGCCAAAACCATAGGTCTCAACAAAATAAGTTTCGTTGTATCAACATTATGCTATTTTTACTGTGTTATGCCTCCATACATAACCCGGTGATCTTCCACCCATGCAGATCCTCAGAACTGAGTTCTTCCCCACTCTGTTAACATTGCAATTACTAAGTAGAGGCCACTGTAAAGTTACATGCATCTTTGCCATAGTCCTCTCATTTTCCTGGGATATTCAGTAAGTTCTCTCATGCTAGGCAAGTAACCATTTAGTTCTCAAACGCTATAAATTTCACTAAGGGTAGACTTACACTATGCCATTCTCTAAACCTTCACACTATAGTATTACACACACCCAGGAGGGGAGTGGGCATGGGGCTGAGGGTCCCTGCAGGAGGGCAAGCTTTCGATAAGGAAGAGAACACTCGACCAAGTGGTTGGCTGCTTCTTTCCTTTCTTCCAAAGTTTTTGCTGCCTCCTTCAAGAATTTAGGACATACCTCATATGTATCATAAAAGCAGCTGCATAAGCACAGTCACATGCATGACCTGTTTGCTATTGCATGCACAGTAGTTGTGTATATGTATGCTGTGGGGTTTTAATTCAAGCTGCATTTTATTACTGAATGCAAATGTGGCCAAGGGGATCCTTACTTCTCCCTTTATATTTTAGAGGGTCTAATTCAAGGTGCTCTATCTCTTATTCAAGCAGTAATTTCCTAATCCTCAAATGACCTGACAGCTTTACAGCTTCACCTGACACACTTTTTCAAGCACCGTGTGACATTACACTGAGCCAAACCTCTCCTAATGTCCCACAGTAAAGATAAGCAATGCCTTTCTGGAAGATGCAGCAATTCCAATGGTAATTTAGGGTAAGAAATCACTCTCAGGAAGATCTTGGAAATACTTGCATCATTCTGGTTAGGGGGGGAGGGGGGGGGCTTCTTTGTGAGTCAAGTGCTCAATGACAGGGTTAAGCTTCTTATTATAATTTTTTAATATAAATATCCCTCTAATTAATGGTGACAAACTACAACATCCTAATTTGCCAAATGTAAGTCTATGTGCTGTGCAAGTATCTTTCTGATATCTAATCTTTTTTAACACATTTACAGAAGGCATGTTATGTAGAATGTTACAGTTTTCCAAATCTATAGAAGCCATGAATACCAAATCCCCCACTGCTCTTTCTTTAGAGCAAAGAAAGTAGAAACATAATGTATTCTGATTAGATTATTTTACAGAGATTTTTTTAATACAAAATGAGACCCTTCTTTGAAGGATCTTGGACACAATCCACTGAGCCTAGAGAGACAGGCTCTGTAGAGATGAGACTTCTCAATTTCGTCTGCTTGTTAGCAAAAGCATGTGCTATAGCTTGAGCGTTTTTAAACAACCTTTTCTCTCATTTTCTCTCTTTCCTCTGATGTCTTTTGCATGCCATTGTTTAATATCTTTTCAGAAACTGGAGTATCTAATGCAAAATTTTTAAAAAGAAAAAGGAAGATGCAAATGTCTTTTTCCATTTAGCTGTACTGATTTTTAGAGTGTCGAGAATGCAGCTAAAGCTGAGTAAAGGGCCTCCATGCTAATAACTTCATAAAGCATATGGTATACATTCACCTGTGCATTGGCATCACTGATTTCAGAGAAGCTCCTGAATATTACAAGTAAAAGAGAAGCAGGGGTCCCTGATGAGGATAGAGAGTGACTGGGAGTATTCTTAAGGGAGACAATCCCAAACTAACCTGTCTTACTGTCCTAGTTTCAGCTGGGGTAGAGCTAATTGTCTTCCTAGTAGCTGGTACAGCGCTGTGTTTTGGGTTTAGGATGAGAAGAATGTTGATAACACCCTGATGT
>JAVKLA010000049.1:8451186-8464082 GCA_034782735.1 Sagittarius serpentarius
CACAGGAAAGGTGGGAGGGGACACAGCCAGGACAGCTGACCCAAACTGGCCAAAGGGGTATTCCATACCATGGGACGGTCAGGCCCAGCTTGCCTGGGGGAAAGACGTGGCTCGGGCATCAGTCAGCGAGTGGTGAGCTATTGTATTGTGCATCACTTGTCTTGTGTATTCCAATCCTTTTATTATTATTATCATTTTCTTGTTATTAGTGTCATTGCTAGTTTCCTCCTTCCTGTTCTATTAAACTGTTCTTAACCCATGAGCTTTACTTTATTTCCTGATTCTCTCCCCCATCCCCCTGGGTGGGGGGGAAGCGAGTGAGTGGCTGCGTGGTGCTGAGTTGCTGGCTGGGGTTAAACCATGACACTTACATTCTCAAGGAGCCTGATCTCTCCCAGCAGGAATGCAGTAAGATGGAAGACACTGACAGTACTCGTCAATATAACTGCAAGGAGAGACAGCAATGAATTTAGTCCTATGTGGCAATTTAAAAGAGGAGTGCAAGGAAGGTATGTGATCTTCTAGGTCAAGAGTCTTTTTGTC
Source organism: Sagittarius serpentarius (assembly GCA_034782735.1). Classification (NCBI taxonomy): domain Eukaryota; kingdom Metazoa; phylum Chordata; class Aves; order Accipitriformes; family Sagittariidae; genus Sagittarius; species Sagittarius serpentarius. The sequence continues at coordinate 8,451,730 of JAVKLA010000049.1, forward strand.
TGAAATAGAAAAACAGGTAGGTTGGAAAGAAAAAAAAAAAAAAATCAGACTGGTCCAGTGAACAGAATGCTGATCAAGCTCTGAGCTTGATTCCCTTTTCAGGTTTAGACTCTGCAGGTCTTGGAGTGGCTCTCCGTACTAGAGAGAATAGTGCCTGTGGTACAACAGCGCCAAGAAGTAAAACTCAGGCCAGAAGGCAAGTTTTAACCACAGGAAGTAGAGAAAAGGAGACAGGCAAGACGATGGATTCCTCCACCACATTAAGATACTTAAAACAACTAAGCCTAAGAAATTTAATATGTAAACATATGCCATATTTATATGGCAGATACATGTTAATCTACTGTACACTGTGCAGAATATGAAACTGTTTAACTGAACAAACACTTTGACTACTAACTATAAACATCTGTCAAGATTTCTCATCCGAGAAATTATGATATACCTAACTCCAAGAGATGATTTTGCCGTTTTCAAAAGCAACACTTTGCTTCTCGGACATTCTTTGGCTTCAGAGACCCAGTGTATACTGAATGTCAGAGTAAAATGTTGCTTGTGAGGCTTTCAAGTTACAATGTTCTTGCCTATATATCTTAAGTCAACATGGAGGGAGCAGAAACAGCTAGTTTCATGTTTAAATAACAGGACAGAAGATTCTGTTTTGGGACTTTCAATTTCAGTAGAAATCTTTGATTGTAGTCAGCTGAATGCAAATTCATTCTGTCTGAGAATAATAAAGAAGGACAAGGCCCTCTGGCAGATGAAATTTCCTTAATTAAGACTATATACAACCTAGCGAACAGATGCAATTATTAATATATGCAATTGTGCACTTCCACTAGCAAGGTTTTAATGCAATACAAAGTTTTTACACAAAAGTGACAGAAAAAACCTTCAGGAAACTTTGAATAATAGTAGAATAATCCATGTGAACAGAAATTGCATAGAATAAACCTCTGGTACAATTGCTGAATTGACAGAAACAGATAAAAGACAAAACAGTTTAAGCTTCTGTATACGCAAAGAGGGAGGAGTGTGGTTACTGTCACAGCAGCTTTTCCCTTTTGAGATACCTACTAGAGCTGAGCAGCTTCATGACAAAAAGCTTCACAAAACACCCCAATGGCTGAGCATGTCCCAGAGCTGCACCAAGGCCACACACCTCCCTCTCTGTTACCACTAGCCATAGTTATTCTTCCACTGGTTTCACACAGGCCCTGCTTTCCATTTCTACTGCCTGTCTGGCCAGAAAACACGACACTGCCACAGGAGCATGCTGACACATATGTCAGCTAAATCTTACTGTTAAGTTCAATTTATATTTATCTAATTAAAGTGGAATACAGACCTATCAAGAGGATTATAAAGCAGTGGAATGGCTGCTGCACTGCAGCTAAGAGTACGCTACCTGCTAGAGGACTTGCATTTAGAGAAGCCAAGGTATATAACGTATATTTCCTAGCCTAATAACGTAGCCCAGTGCGTCAGACCATGTGACATCCCGATCACATATATACCTGTTCTTGTGTTACCAGATGCATGAGGTCTTAGCTGCTGCCAGAGAAAAAACTGTTATAAGATAAATGCTTACAGCAGACTGCAAAAGACAGTGGAAGTACAATGCACAAGAGTCTGAACTGTTTAACCAATACATTTCTAAGACAGCCTATTTCTTTCTCTTTTCTACTACCTTGTGCTTCCCACCAAACAGCTAACAATGTATCAATCTGCGATCACCGTGATTGCAATGGATGCAATTCAAAAGAGGACATGCAGTGTCTTTATATCACTAACGTAATAAAATTCTGACATATCACACATACTAAACACATGTATTGACTCGGTGTATTTGTTGTGAGGACCTAACATTTTCAATCTGCATAATCCATTAAAATGGAAGAAATCAGCACAATTTTGAAATCAAAATGTTACCCAACAGTTTAAAATTGATTGATAAAAATGAACGAACTATTCTTAATCTACCTCTTCCCAATTTCTTATACAAAGACTAAAAGAACTATAATCAAAGTCTGAATTACTGACTAGGTCTGGAAAACGAGCCACTCCTATTTTACAATGCTTGTATCACTAAGAGGTAATTTATGGCTTAGAGTAAATTCAGGAATACTTGAATACTGCTTTTGGACTTACTGTAATGGCAGTGATGGTCTTTAAAAACAAAAAAAAACAATCCCACCAACACATTTGGGAAGATCCTTGACACAAAATAATCATAACCTTTCCTGGTTATTCTCATGGCTCGTCATCAGTTACTCTGAATCCTAACACCCTGCTATCTTGACCAAAGTTCAGTTCGCCACTCAGACGGTGTTCTTTTAGGAAATGGAGATAAACTGTAGCATGTCTGCTATTTGTGAGCCTGGAAATTCTCTAGAACCACTTTCTATTTTTAAACACATTCTTTAGATGGAAAGTACTGGCATGCTGTAATTTTTTCCCTAATGAAAGGCAGTATCCAACACATTCTGACTGTCATGAATGTGCATGAATAGCTCCTTTGTGACAATGCGGTCGTGGAATATAGTGCATATATTGCTAGGTTATATATAGCTCTTAGTGAGAGGCTAGGGAGAATGAACAAATCCAACACAGTGTATACTTAGGAGAAAAACTAATGAGAACTTGAACATCAAACTCCTGAAGAGACTCAAAACCAGCCAGCATTTGTTCTTGCCTATAGCTACTTCATAGGTATTTAGGTAACAGTGAGTGATTCACATTCTTTTCGCTTCCATAGTATCAGTACTCCGGTTGCAGATCCTGCCCATTTGAAGATGAACCTAATGAAGTCATGGAAAAGCAAACCACATAAAAAAACCCACCAATACTCTGTTGGAAAAATGCAGCTCTGACAAAGTACAGAAACACAGGCCAGTTGGGCAAACAGAAATAGAAACGGTGGTGGCTGCTACTGCTGCAATCCAGTACCAGGCGGCAGTCACCACAGGCCCAGATTCACAACACAGTTGACAGAGGACACTCCGTACTTGGGCACAGCATCTGGTACTATGCCTAACAGATCTTGGTCGATTCCCTCTGCCAGCTAACATCTTCTCCGAGGTCCTCACCTTTGATCCAGATCGCACTCAGCTGCATGCCAGTCTCATCCAACACGCAGCGGTTTCACTACCTGATCTGGCTACACCACAACAGTGTCACCAGTACTGCATTGCATCTGCTTCCTAAATCTCTCATCAGCACAAGACACACACACACACACTAAGAGTGGACAGTACAATACGTAAAGATTGACAGAAGATTTCCATTACTCTCCCACACACATGATAACCAGAGCAGGAAGGCAGCAGTGAGGGACTGAATTTGGGTTTCACTGGGATTTGCAGGACAGCACTACATACAGTCAGAGCTGTATTTAAAGGAAAACACCTGAAGATGCAGTCTTTGCCTCTATCAAAAGCAATCTTCTAATTCGAGTCTCTTGAAGTAGTTTAATAAAAGAAGAACACAAAAATAAAACGTTTCAAAACGAGATGCTGACATTTTCCAGCTTCGGAAAAAGGTACCTCCTGGTCCCTGTCCCTACCCCCTGCTCCCAACGCCCACAAATATTAATCAGAAAACACCAGTCTCAGATTACAGCCCTGGCTGACTTCAAAATATTTTAATCACCATTACGTTTACACACATAAAACCCTGCATTCTGCTTCAAGCTTGCCTGGCCATAATTTAACCTGCTCAGTGTCATTCCCAGAAGCAGTAAGATTATTTTACTGCACAAAAGCAGTGTTGCATGAAGACATTTAGTGTTGTCTTGTCCCTGACTGCTATTATCTTTATTGAAACCAGATATGAAGAAGGGAATGAATTCTGCAAATAATCCATAAATAATTTTATGATGGGATTTGAAAAAGCAGCATATTACTGAAAGGAGATAATGGCCAGATAGTGACTTTATGCTATTATTTTAGACCTAAGGCTGGATGAAGTAATGCATCACTGAAAATATAACTGCACCCACAATAGTTTTCTAGGCTTTTATGTGACTTCAGGAGCTAACAGAAATTAACTGTTTTATCTCTATAATGCCATTTGAACAGATGCAAACTGCAGAAACAAAAGTTTGCAGATCCAGTTGGTTAACAGCTTCATTGTATTAAGAAAGAGTAGAGCTCTCATTAGCCTGCCATTGTTTTCTGTTCTGAAAGAAACGAGCAGTATAATTTGGATGTAATCACACTGGAATCACTTCAGCATTTCTCTTCTCATTTTTTATCCCTATTGTACATGAGTCATTAAGGGTGTAAATCCATTAACATTTGCCTTTTGCAAATCAGCAAGCAGCTTTCTCTCAGAATAGAGCTGTCTTAATCTCTACAAAGATGCTCTTTTGCTATTATAATGAGATTTTTAAGGGGAAAACATTGCTTTCTTGATACCTCAATTCAAGAAAGCACTGAAGCACATCCTGGCTTCAAGCATGTACCTTAAACCTACTGGGTCTTAAGTAATATTCTGCGTGTTTTTCTGAATCAAGAACCAACGTTCTTAACAAAAGCATCAGTTTAAAAAAAACATATTTGAATGAGAGAAAAAGCACAGTACCTTCTGTAGATCCTTCAGAGAACCATTGGCCTACTTAATCTCTTTTGAAAATTGTTCACCAAAGTATGAAGCTAGGAATTCTATCTCGATATCCCATTTTGGAAAATTTTGGTTGACACTTTTAAATTATAAGATGCATCACTATAAACAGTGAACAGACCAGAGTGCTTTGGATCCCAAAAATACTCTTACACAATAAATAAATAAATTCAGGATTGGGTTCTTTTAGATATCATAATTACACATTAATCTGAAGACCATATAACTTCTTTATATTGTTCTCAGTGTACTAGATAGCAACATATCAATTATTACAAAAAATCAAGCTCACATCCTGGGACTATGTATCTAAATAAATGAACTAGCTATGTTGTATAACACTTTTCATATTTTTCTTTCAATTTGACCAGCTGCAAAAACAATTTTTTTTAAATGACCAAAAAACCCCCAACCAACTCAAACGTAACTAACCTTTGCATCTGAAAGACCACCTAAATTGTATTGTATCAATGGAAGGCTACCTAGTTTTCTTAAATTTTCAAAGCAGCAGAGAAATAGGACATAAATCTGTTACAATGTAACACCACAGGTATTTTCCTTGTCTCAGAAACATACATGACCTTAAATATATTATACATGTGCTAGGACTCCCAGAAGTAACAGCTGTTCACTATGGTCTCATTCTCGCTCAAGGTATTTGTGGATCTTTGAGTTCTTTTCCAGCCCATACCACCACATTTGTAAAGGATGAAGGAAGTCTTCATATTTAAGCTTAACTTTCTGTTTAACACCCAGGATATTAAAAAAAATAATAAAATAAAAATAAAAATGTATCTTTTTGGCATAGTACTTTGGAAGATCAAAATACATATGCTTGATTACAAATTAAGGAACCTTCCAATCGTTTCTTTTTTGTTGGACAGATCCACATACAAAAGTGTGTATCTCTTTAGTATCTATTTTTCCAGCTGAAAGGGCAAACTAAATCATGTTTTTATCCCAATCATTATTAGACTAATAACTCTGACATCGCACAAGTTCATGCACAAATATATGTTTTAAAATACTATCTGCAGCTTGAAATAAAATACTTTAGGAGAATTATGGCAACTTGTATATAGCTATATTCCTACAAACTTAAAGGTAACCCTGTGAAGTTCCTGCAAGTTCATATTTTATATAAAAATTTGTGCTTTATTCAGCCTCTCTTATTCTCAGGTAAAGATTTGCTACAGAATTTCCCAGTTTCTATAATCACTCTACCACATATAATTATTATACATGCATGTGGTCTCTTCATGCACTTATACAAAGTGCACATTCTAAAACCACCAAAGAAAAAATATCAGCAATATCTCACATGAGCTGTGATCACTACAAATGCAATTCATAATGTCATCAAAATAATAGGCTGATTTTACCAAGAGATATAATATAGCACTTGACATCTTCATACTAAAAATTAAGAGCACAAGTTGACTTTTTTCCTATTATCATTGGGTGATATTTCTCCATTTTTCTAAGTAAGTTTGCATGCGCTATTGTTTGACAGCCCTACCATCCTTCCCACAAATCAATGCACGGGATGGGAGCTACACAGCGTACATCTATAACAGTAGCTTTTATATGCATTAAAAAAAGATATATATAAATATATATTGCTGGTTTTGGCAAAATGGGTTTTATTCAAGGTTCCTCCTTATATTTACTCTTTTTGTTCCTCCCTCTCCATCCCTTCATTATTTTTCCTGTCTCTGCTTACATCTTTGTCCTCCACGTCTTTATATATTTTGCTTTCCAAAAGTTGTGCTAGCTCTTCCCTGCTCCTTTCACACAGTAGTTCTCTCTTCATTCCTTTTGCCGCCTCCTCTCTCTTAATTCTGTTATTCCTCTCTAATCTATTTCTCATTCCTTTTCCTGCTCCAGCACCCATCTGCTTTCTTGGTCACTATTTTACCCTAACTTTCCATTTCTTCCAACCCTGCACCCATCAGCCCTGTACAAAATCCTTGGTGCGTAAATCGAACTGTGGATTCTTCTTCCACACTCTGCCCGCCCCCCCCCCCCCATCTTAGTTGGCCGTTATACACAATATGAAAACATTCAAGATATTCAAGTGGCCTATAAGTTCTCAGTGTTTTCTATTGTTCCCAAAATCTAGCCCATACATGCTTGTGTTTTCTTCTCTGCATATAACAGTTGTAGTTCAAATCTCATCCACAGGTTAACTGCATCCCTTGTAAGAAGCGTAAGGAGGCTAACATTGTCAAACTCATTACAACATTAAGTTATTCCAAACAGCAAGGGCACAGATGTAATGATGTTATACTTCAGACCTTACTCCCTCATGTTGCAATATATAGTAGTTTAAAAGGGGGTTTTATGGCATGCAAAGTTTGACTCATATTGTTATATACCATGCTACTCTTCCTGAGTGAAGTTTGATTAAAATACCTTGGTTTACTGGCAGAACTTTGGCTTGGGTTACGTTGCTGGTGGAGTATCAGCATTCTGAAAGCACCCAAAGTCCAAACAGTGCTGTTTAAGTTAATCGTTCATTATGTTTGCTGCTGTCTCTGCTTCCCTCTCTCTCCTCTCTTATCAGACAGGGATGTCGGGCAGATTCAATCACTGCAAATCCCAGAAAGGACAATTAACTCAACTGCCAACAAGGATTTGACTAGATTTGTACTGCAGAGATCGGCAATCTGTTTCATCAAATATTCAGTAAGCAAAGCTTCCAAAGCCAAATAAAGGTCTTACCTGCAGCATTCCTGATTTTTTCCTCATGACTATCTGGTTTTATAGGCTTTCGTCAAAGCTCTGCCAGAGCTTTTTTTTCTTTTTCCCCCTACATTTTCTTGTAGGGCACTTGGGAAAAGTTCACCTGTGGCCACGTTGTCTCATTTCTTTTAATGCTACCAGTGTAACACACTGACCAGTAATTTGCTTTTTAGACATCTAACATTAAGTTAAACCTGGAACTTGGAAAATAAGTAATTTAATGTGAATGTAATGATCTCTTCATTCTCAACCTCTACAAATTGACAGAAAAACAGTGCAAATCTACTAATGCATACCAACTTCTGTACCGCAGTTTTGTCAAAGCACTACTGGAACTTACATGCCAAATGAAGCTTTAATTAAGGAATAATGAAAAAAAAGTTCTCAGAGGAAGAAGAGTTAGATGCATAAAATATACTTCCTTATCTCTTAGTAAATAATGCATTAGATTTCTGTTCATTAACACAATTAAAATGTAACATACATTTTATTCTCATTTAATATATGCTTTAAAAAAAAAAAAAAAAAATCAGTTACCAGAATTTAGATATAAATGAAGCAAGAGGCTACATGTATGGCATAAGAAAATGCTAGAACAGCCTTTCTTAGTACCTTGAATAGTTGAATTAATTCTTCCAGCTGATTAAGAAGTAGTATTAGTTGGTCTACAGTCTTCTTGACACAATCCTCTGATGCAATTCTCATGTGAGCACATGCATACATTGTATGTTTATTCATCCTGAGCAGGTTCATCAATCGAAAGATAGTCTTACATTAGTCTGTGCATACTGTCTGTAATGCTATTTTGCAGGTAACTTTCAGAATGTTACTGACATTACTGGAAATGTACTCTTACAATGGGGAAAACTTTTTCACAAGGCCCCCTAAAAAGAGATAATGTATACTTTTCGTGTCTATTACTGAAGTCTACAGAAGCTAAGTGCACTGCGTCACTTTATTAATTACATTTTTCTCACGAAATAAGTATTTCACAAGAACACTACTTTGCACAACATAATCCAAGTTACTAAATAAAGAGGATTAGTAAATTCAAAGGCATGATTTACCTTCCATGTACAAAGACACACTAAAAGTTATTACAGCCAAATTAAATAGTTGGTATGGCATTCCATTTGTTTCTCACATCATGATTCACTTGCCATTACTAAAGAAACATTAAGAAACCAAATTTTTTTTGCTAATAGTATTCTCCAATAAACTGCTACTTGTTATAAACACTAATTCAAAATACCGCACATCCCAGATATAACTTACTCATGGGCCTGTGACGTTAAATTTCTTTGGGAACATACCAGGCAGAAAGTAATTAACTATAAGCCTTATCTCTTACATCAGAAAAATACAGCATGGAAGAAATGGCAACATCGTACAAAATTAAAATCATTGACCCACCAGTTACCACGGTGGAGGGCAAAGTACATTTTTATTCAATTCATTCTGGAGACATGGCAGACATTAGAATGATCAATATTAATTCTAGGCTTCCATTCCCAGTCTTTCAAGTCTGTTCCTGTTCCTACTATTTACTTTCAAGTGGTACGCAATCTTAGGCTAACATACTTCAAAACTAATGTGATGCAATGGGCAAGATAAATATTTTTTAAAAAGTAAATGACTAGATGAAAGATTGACTTTCACATCACTATGTAAATAAATACTTTAACCCACCCCCATAATAACAGTATCGTCTAAGAAATTCTGATATTTTGATATTTTGCATATTTTAAATCTGTACCTATTCTCATCTGTACCTCCCAAGCAATTTTAAATACAAAGTAATTTTTACTTCTTTCCACCCTGTACTCATTCTTGTATGAAGTCCTCTTTTTGGATAATGATTTTATTCAATCTTGCTGCACAGGTTTGGAAAAGATGTGAAGGAGCTGGGATGAAAACTTGTGTCCTGCAGCTGAAGTAGAATGAAGGCAAGTAATACACTATCTGACTGCCAGAATACAAGGGCTGTTTCAGTTTCCCTCTCAGCACTCACTACGATATGCATCTGTGTTTCTGCTGTCAATACACATTTTTTATCTGCTATGTTATGTATTTCCTCCATAGTAGTGAAAGCAGCAGCATTTCTCTTCCTTTTTGTCCTTTTTTAAAAGGGAGGAAATCAATACAAGCAAATGAAGAGGTTACTCAGGTTTTGTAAGGAATATCACCCTTTAAATTTTCACCAACGATGAATTACATTCATTTGTCACAAGGCCTAGGAAATTAACTCTGGAAAGGAAAAGGTATCATATGATAATCCTTTCCACTGAATAGCTGTATCAGTGAAGAGACTCCTGACAAACCCATGTTTCAGAGATACCATGGATACATGGTAAGATTTGCCTCAATCCAGTCATGCAAGCAAAACACAAACTCAGCTGTATTTCCTGATTTATGGTATAAATACTTTGAGAGATCACCAGATGGCTGGAAGAAAACTGACTCATGTTTCTACAAAAAACAAAATAATGGTAAGTAAAATAATTTCAGAGGGCCACAGATACCAGTTACGTCAGCCTTCTCACTCTGAAACAATTTTCAAAGTTTGTTACATTTTGTCAAACTATTTATTCCTAAGTAAAAAGTTAATTCTTTCACTCTGTGAAAATCTCGGAGTGATTTTCAACAAGCAGTAAGCATTCAACATCCAGTTTATCATTTAAAGTTTGTGACCATTTTTGGATGTGATGCTAAGGGATGTTATGCAAGTGTCTTTGTTTCTGATTAAATCTCTTTAATAATCATAAGTCCAAACCAAATGTATTTAGTTGAAATCAGTATCCAGGCAACACAAAAGTTCAGTAACAATGAGAAGGCAGTCTTCCCAGTGGTCTGTTATCTGCTCGATCATTCTAAACCTGGAAATATAATATTGTCTAGGAAAAACATACTAGAACAGCAATTTCCTACATATTCTGAAAAATTTCTGACAGGGATGGTATCTGAATTAATATTAATCCTAACCATCCTACACATAGGATAGAATTCAAGCTCTAGTTTAATGAGATAAATCACACAATTACCTACTTTTTTTACAACTTCGGCAGCACTGAAATAGGTGAAGCAGAAGCTATCTGAAAATTCTACCCAGAAAAATAAAAGCAGCTTGTTTTACGTACGCATTCTTACAAGACGTCCTGAAGATCTTTCCGTTACTAGCAGCGGCAGCAGCTTTTCTCCTTCAGTCCTCGCTCACAGCCTGGGTAGCCAGCTGGACTCAAACCCAGGACAGAGATGGGCAGTAAATAAAGGGACTTGCTGCTCTTAACAGGAGGATGAGTTAGTGTCTAGCAGCTGACAGTGCTAAAGAACAGATGGAAAGTATAGAATCTAGTTTTCTCCATAAAACACTATCACAGATCACAGGATGGGAGTTTTGCTTTTACAGTTCCTCCAGGGTTGACCAGAAACTAAGAGGTTTTTTGCAGTGTAAAAACACCACCTGAACAAGTAAGGTAACACTTAATTCAAAAGCCACTTAATTTGGAGGCATTTTCCTCCATTATTTCTTGAACGAAGAAACCTAGTTCAGCTGTCAATCTCAAGTCATTTCACTACTCTTAACTCCAGCTTACTCTATGGTAAACTGTAACTTTTCCTTAGTTCTGCTTTATTATTATCTAATCCTTACCTTTAATATCTTTAATCCCTTTTATTCTGTCTCAAATGTGAATTGCATGCTCTAAAGACCAATAACCAGGCTTTTTTTTTTCCTTTTAAATGAATCACCTAGCACAAAGGGGGCCCACATCTTCCACTGAGGTTGCCAGCAGTTACCATATTAGTGACAGTAATTCTCTCCACATTCCAGATGGCAAGTGTCCCAATGACAGCCAGAGTCCTTTTAACCAGCACTCTAGGGTGAATACAATGACACTCTTGGGAAGTGTCTCCTGTAAAGTGTTGAGAAGTTGGCAGATGGGACAGAAGATTTTAAGACTAACTTTTTGACATAAATCAGTTTGGAAGAATTATAGCTGCTACGAAAGCAAGCTCTCTGGATGCAGAGAATTTCTAAAGACCTCTTCCAAGAGACAGTCAAAGTAGCTAGGAGTCTATGGGGAAAAAAAAAAAAAAAAATTCATTGAATCTATACCTTCTCCTACATTGCCCTGGCTTTTTTTGTTTGTTTTTTCCCCTCCCCTGGTACTGTTACAGGGTAATAGAAGAACAGTTTTGAAATTTGAGAGCTTTATGTTACACATCTAGGAGGAAGACCTAAGGTAATTGTATAGAAAGAATGCCTCTAAGACTTACTGTTTAACCTATCAATCTGTCATTCAGCATAAATATTGCTACAGCATAAAAAAATACTTGCCTGTACTAGAATGTTGGGAATACAAAACAGAGAAACTATTCTTAAAAAATCCTGTTTCTTAAGCAGTCGCCTCAAAGAGAAAAAAGTACAACATGGATCCAAGAGGTAAAGCCTTCAATTCCATCTCGCTTAATCAGCTTCCCCTTACACAAACATGGGCCACATGTTCCTCAAGATAAAGACAGTAACCACTGTTAGAAGAGACAAGGCAGAGGGGCCGTACCCAAAAGCTTGAAGAGTTCACCTAATGTTTCTGGTTTTCCACACCTAAAATCTCACTTGGAACATATTACAGATTTGCATCCATCTCTGAATGGATAAACCAGAAAATGTATTATACTCTTCTATATCCTTTACGTAGTTTTTAATCCCAATCTGTGTTAGAAATAAAACTGATTATTTCCTTTACGTATGTTAGTGTTGTGGTTTAACCCCAGCCAGCAACTCAGCACCACGCAGCCGCTAACTCACTTCCCCCCCACCCAGGGGGATGGGGGAGAGAATCACGGAAAAAAAGGTAAAGTTCATGGGTTGAGACAAGAACAGTCTAATAGAACAGAAAGGAAGAAACCAACAATGACACTAATAACAACAAGAAAATGACAATAATAATAAAAGGATTGGAATACACAAAACAAGTGATGCACAA
>JAVKLA010000049.1:8464182-8495324 GCA_034782735.1 Sagittarius serpentarius
ACACGACTGAGCAACAACCGAAAACATCAGGGTGTTATCAACATTCTTCTCCTACTAAACCCAAAACACAGCGCTGTCTGTACCAGCTACTAGGAAGACAATTAACTCTATCCCAGCCAAAACCAGGACAGTTAGTAATGCCAGATATTAATAAAAAGTTCTGAAATGTTTGTTTTATTCATCCAATATACCATTCTTAGAAAACTTTAGAAAAAAGTCTGCTTCTGAAAACAGCAGAGGGTTTGCGTATTTATTTGCAGTAAATGTATAACTTGCTTTAGTTAGTACAAAACCCACCACGATTTAAAAATGCAAAAAAGTTTATCTTCTCTGACATAGCATAGGTATTAACTATTGGAACTTTTTGCTTTCTGTGAGGGCCATAAACCTAAATGCTGAATGCATACCTGATAATATTAGAAAACATTGAAAAAGTTGCTCCATGGTTTTCTAGTAAAGGGAATGTGAAATACAAGGCACACTTTCCTGACCAGATGTAAGAAAGTGTAGCTACTTGTATAAAAAGAGACAGGAATCTTGAATCTGTTATCTTGCACTCTGCATTATGTAATTAACACTTGTGTAAAATAAGCAGAAACTCCACACTACACTTATTCTACACTTACGTTCTGTATGTCCTAATGCCTGCAGCAAGGTGAAAGGGAGTGGAAGAAATAAAAACCATATTGACATTGCCAAATGTACATGGAGATGCAATTCCAGTAATTTTATTTATTTCTCAAAGTTAAATCAAGCTACTGTACACTTTATATTTTAGCCTTTGTAAAGAAGAACATGTGGAACCTACCTTCAGTTGAACACACAACTTAAAAAGGCATGAGGAAAAAGACCACAGATAAGACAGCAGGAAGGAAAGCACCAGACCAATGCATTAGCAGTGAATTAACTGAAGGAAAAGAGAAAGAGAAAATAGGTTCTGATCTTATTCAGGAAACAGACTTCTCAGAGGGCCAAGCTGTGCATAATAGCTGTAATCGCTCCAATGGACCAACTCCATAGGTGTACAATTGTCATAGTATTAGATAACTCCCCTCTGGATTTTCCCTGATTAGTTATCATTGCATCCTTTGTCTCATATAGACATGGATTACAAAGTAGCTGTTAATAATTTTATGAGCAAATATCTTTTTCCCCCCACAGAATGAAGCCTGATAACAGTGCACAGAATGAAAGAGTTTCAAGAGTTTGTGTCACCTCTGGTATTCAGTACGTGCTCCCATGTCTCGTCATCTTTATTGCACACCACTTCATTCCATCCACTCACAGATTTTATACCCTGCCGGGTGCTCTCTCTACACAACACGGCACTCCAGCCCCTCACAGCTCCACAGGCACTGAAGAATCCCATGCAGAAAGCCCTCCAGGATAAAATGTCATTGCCTTAATTTACAAACAGAGAAAAGTACTGAAGATCAGCTGAAGGTAAAAAGGACCAACTAATTCTGAGTGCCCAACACGCATTGCCTGGGAGCAGCACTTTTGGAATACTTACAATTAAGTAACAATCTACTTGTTCAAAACATATCCAGTACTGGATTCTGTTGCACCTGTGAGCACTCGGCTCTTCTCCAAATCAGGTTCAGGTATTTCACACCAGATAGTCAAGAAAACACAACCATCTATGAAAAGCTGGTCCAAAGTTGCTCAGTGTTACACAGAAGTGGTGGAAGAGCAGCAGCTACAGACATGAAGTCCTAAGGGTGCACAGTTTTGAAATTCCCACTAGCCAGGCCAGCCCTCCAGTCAGGGCAAAGAGTCAAGCACTTGGACATCCTAGAGACAGCTGGATAAGACACAACCTGGTACAATCTGATTTTTAAAAGCAAAGAATAAAACCTAAAATTCCAAGTTGAAAACATTTAGTCCAAAAGATTTTGAGAAAAAGGTTAGGAATAAATTTAGTTTATCAAGAGTTGGTCTCATGGCAAAGCAAACTATTGAATTTTGCATATGTAAGTCATCTTTTATTTTTTGAGCATATGTAAATGTAGGTCCTGCTACCAGGGATGTGAAGTTTAAGTTAGAAATCTACCATGCATTCTCATTTTGGCTATATAGGGGGGGAAAGAAAAAAAAATAAGGAAAAAAAATCATTTACTTACAAATTTTTTTTTACACATGCTTACTTGATTTTTAAAACAATCTGAATTATGGATCCATCTATTCTAACACTGACAGAAGGACTTAAATTACAAGAACTCCCAGGCAAGCTTCATAGACATGCAGACAGAAAGCCAAGCCAAGAAAATTTATCAGTGTCCTTGTTCATGCATTCACCAACAGTTTTAAAACTGAACAAAAATCACCATGCATCAATTCTATGCAGGATGCAAACACTGAATTTTTCTTGTTTATACTGTGGATTTGGGACAGCTGAGGGCTGATAAATAGAAATTTACAACTTTGGAAGTTGTGGGTTTAAAGGCAGAGAGAACTCAAATCAATATTGCTGCTCTTGAATTCTGCGGTGTCTTAGCAAACACAGCATGCTCAAATACTATAGAGCCTAAGTCCAGACAACATAGCCGACATGTTGGTACTCCTCCCACAGCAGTCACAACCGAGAACATCAATAAACTTCCCAAATAGATTCAGGGTCCTGAAATTAAATATCTGAAAGTCTTCCTTTTCAATTAATCAGTCAGACTTGAAGTCAAACTGAAGACATACAATTAAAAGTGCTCGGTTGAAGGCCTTTAATCATGGTTGGTCAGGAATTAATAAAAATGTCTTCATTTTATTGTTCTTCATTTCTTACAGCCAGGTAGTAATAAGACAAACCATAATAAATGCCTAACATCTATTTAAACAGATAATGGGTTTCATTATGAAGAGAAGAACAAATCTCTCAATGCACCACTGATGTTACCAGTGGCACCCGTGCTAATTTCAGAGAGTATTTTAGCAGTTTGAGGCCATAATGAGATTGATAGTTTGATATTCAAGTGTTTTTCTGAAAAATTTGGTAGATCTAAGAATTAGTCAAACTTTGGAATCAAATCTGAACAATATCAACCCTTGCTGTGGTATATCTGCCTCCTCCGCTCTTGTCATTAGGGGACTCAACAGTGGAAAATCCAGTCTCAGAGCAGGGTACATTTCAACATCATACCCAGCAATAATGCCTAGAACCAAAGCAAAAGCAGCCCAAGGTGCACACACATATGCTTGGAAAATAATCTCAGTGTTCTTCGTCTAATATTTACTGACAGAGGGGGAAAAAAGCACCATCCTCATGTATGTCAGTACCTGACCTGGAGCACCACAATACAGCTAACTGCACTGGAAACAAAGACCTGAATTCAGAAGGAAAATAGGTCTAGAT
The DNA here is from genome assembly GCA_034782735.1 of Sagittarius serpentarius. Taxonomy (NCBI): domain Eukaryota; kingdom Metazoa; phylum Chordata; class Aves; order Accipitriformes; family Sagittariidae; genus Sagittarius; species Sagittarius serpentarius. The sequence goes on from JAVKLA010000049.1 coordinate 8,467,529, forward strand.
TTTTATCCAGCCTGGGTGGGAAGAAGCCACACAAAGCATATCCTGCACTGAAACCCTCTGCAAACAGTGCTAGACAGCACTGGCTTGTCACTTAAGCAAACAAAGGCTCTTTCCAATGAAGAGGCACGTCTTTGTTTCCTCAGACAGAAGAAGCACTTACCATAGCATGTTTAAGTTTAACCCAGAAGCCTCAGTGCAACGGTTGTTGACAATGCAGGCAGCAAAGAGATACAAATCACTTCAAGCGTAGTGAAGACTTAGCATCTTAAGAAACAGCAAAGGGGTGCTGTGATAATGTTAACATTTTTTAAAATTTGAAGTTGTTTATGAATGTACTGTTGGTTTTAAAACATAACAGACTAAGAATTGCTCTACATCAAGCTCTCTTTTGTAGGGTTTTTACAAATCCTACAGCACTGCATGATTAGTACTGTCTATGACCATGGAATACTGTTGGCACTATGCTCTCAAGCCCCACTGTATGTCCTGACAGCACGAAAGAAATCGAAAAATTAAGGACAAACCAAACACAGTACGCTTACAAAGATGACCACAGGAAAGGGTACAATTTCTGAAAAGAGGGGCCTTTATATTACTGTCATTTTAACCCACTTCTCAAGCCCTAGCTTAGCTTAAGTGACTAAAGAAAGCCCAAAGACTATTGATGTGCATATTTTATATCACAACAATTTCACAAGTGCATATGCAGGCACCTTATTTTAAGTTGGTCCATAAAGAAAGATTGTATATACACCCCACCCCAATATACACCGTATCTTCTTCTTCCCAGCTGACACGAGCAAGAATTACTCATGTACTTCAGGTATCTTCACACTGAGATGAACTACGTGAGATCACCATTACGTAAGCAACAGCAGAAGACAAATCTCCAACGTAAAAGAATTTATTAAATCATTCACGTAAGAAAAGTCTTAATATTTAATAACAGTCCAAATATACAGTGCGGGACAGATTCTGGTAAGCTCACTTTCTATTTGCGCCCCTAAAGACTAAAAATTGAACCAGTTTCCACTCTTCCTCTGTGCTTTGCTCCATTAATATGCATTGCTGTGGGACATTCTGCATGTCATGTAACAGACGGCATTCAGGCTTGCTTGTGATATTACAAATCAAAATCAATACCATGGGCTTTTACGGCAGATGATCTATTGTTGCATTGATTTGCAGGACAAATACCTTTTGACTTGTTTGTCTCGGTACACTGCAAAATCATGTGAACTTGATAAAATTCGTTTAGTCACGCAACTTAAAAGAAAAAAAATTCTACAATTTATTTGTTTATTATGCTACATAACCCAAACTGCTGTGTTTAAACATTGACAGCTGCAAAAATACTCACACATTCTACAGTGGAAAGATCACATGACTTTATTACGATAAAAAGCACTACTGGATTTCTTCTGAAATGCATGAACAATAACTTACTCATTCCAGGCAAACGGAAAATGTAAACAACCTGAGAGACGTAAAACAGAAAGGGGAAAAAAAAAAAAAAGAAACATTATTCCCACTGGCTACAAGTTGAAATGGATTTGGTATTTAATCACTCATCAGTAATTAAACATCTAAAACAAATTAAAAGAATACATCAGTGATCCTTATTTGAGAAAAAAAAAATCAAAAAACAATAAAATAAAAAAATAAATGATTACTGAATTTTCTGAGGAAACTGAAAAGTTAGTTGACACAGTAAAAGAAGAAATTACAGAAAAAAAACCATGCCCCAAACCCAAAACACAACTTATAACTCGATCAAAACAAGAGATGGTTAAAGGAGACATTACCTCTACAATGAAGTACTAAGGTAGAAAATATTTACTGAAAGTAACTGAGATATACATACAATAAAGGATATGGGAAATGACTGTGTCTACTTGAACATAATCTATGGTGGAGCCACTGCATAGGCAAAATCACCTGCACACAGACACAAAATTAAACCCAAGAGAGGTACGAACTAGACTGCTGCCGCATCTCCCAGGACTGCAGCATTTATACTGTTGTAGATTATGAATACATTCTAAATTTATCTTTTGGTTATTAGACATCACTAGAGGATGAATTAGGGAAAAAAGGCATAGGAAGAGAAAGCATGGGTTATAACTGTGAGGGCAAATAGCCACAGGAATATATTGTCAAAGGAAATTACTAATTCATAACAGAGTATTAGCTGCTTAGGGGTTTTGGCTTTGCTTTCAGAGACATGACGTAGCTTAACTGCACGTTAGTGGACTCAGTGTAGTCACCGAATATTCGACCTTAGACACGTAAGACTATGTCTCCTGGAAGAATGGAATCACTGGGCAAAACTTTGACTTGGGGTAACATGGAAAGCAAAACCAAAGAGCAGCAGCGGGCTCTTCGAGCCTCAACAACCACAGCCAAATCTGTGACGTGTCTCAGTTCAAAGACAGGTGCTATGGCACTTTCAGGAAGAGTAGAAGATAAGAGGGGAAATGCTCATGTCAAGAGACTATATGTGCAGTTTAGGGAGTGCAGAAATGGCAAACTGTGTCTACCATCACCACTTTTAGACAGCTCTTACGTATTCAGGATTTGACTTCAAAAAATGGTAGGTACAGCTGCCAGTAAAAATCAGTGAGAGCCTTCACTATCAGGCAGTTCTGAGAATATCTTCATCTCGAAGCAGATACCACAGCAAAAGCCTTCTCAGAGCAAAACTGTTTCCGTCAAGGATACAAAATGCAAGTCTCACAGGCTTCTGGTTGAGCAATCTGGAGATACTTAGCTCACTAGCTCACTTCAGAGTAGTATGTGAAAATCTGCCTGAGCTATTATATTGTGCTAGTATAAAGTAAAACTGAACTGTACTGAATAGTACAAGCCTGATCAAACCAGAAAAACAGATCATTAAAGACTGTAATTTTGTACAGAGTAGCAACTGACCTCCATTCATTCATATCTTTCCATCAGCCCAATACGGACAATACAATCAATACTTTGTGACTTCTTCAAGGAGGAGAAAGAGGAAAAAAAAAAAAAAAATAAGCCAGTGAAGGTTGTTTTGCTATTGTTTCTCTCCTTCTTATGCAGGGGGCACTGCAAGGGAATACAGGGAGTTGTTTCCACAAGACAGACTGGCGGGCAAGGATACCAGCAGCAGCAAAGAGCAAAAAAGCAGCTGAGGATTTCTAGGGAAACAGTGACTGAGTTTGTTACAACCCGCATTCCTACAGGTTCACCCTGCGATGTGAACTACGTTATTTACTTTACAAACAAGCTATGGGGAGCGTTTCACATGAAAAATGGTATTTTTTTTCTTTATTATTAAAAGCTACTTCCTTGAAATCACCCCTGCTCAATAGTCACTTTGTCCCTGATCAAATGACACAGTTCATTATTTTCCACAGAAGCAGCAGCAACAATTTAGTGTTGAATTCACGCCTATCCACTTGAAAACTTGCCAAACCTTTAAATACTGCAGACACCATTTGGGAATGAAGTATTTATTTCTTATCAACAGTTATTGTTTAAATGGAGCAGTAATGTAAATGCATCATTCTCCCTATTAGCCTAAGGATGTGAGAAGTACATCAGTACGTCTAGTGGCGGGGAGGGGAGTACTCATGATCCCTCAGGGACACATCCATCCTATTATAAAAAAAATATACAGCCCAGTGGCCAAAAAAAAATAAAAATAGTGGGGGACACTCAGATATGTGTATGTAAATGTTATTACTTGACCTATTTGTAGTGTGAACCTCCACATATAATAATGACAAATATAATGATAATTCTCCTTCTCTATTTTGTTCTCAGGGCAGGAAGAAGTATTTAATTTTTTTAATTTTTTTTTAAACCCAAAAGCTCAAAATGATAGTATCACCCTGAAGGCCAAAGCTGAAGACTTTTCTGCTCACATACTTGTATCTTAATAATTAAAAATAATGTATGCTTTTCCTTGCCCCTAAATTTCAATGAAATATTATGTCCTTTTCAGTATATACTGCTTTTGGAAATGGCATGGAGGTGCTCTGAAGAATTTTAATCTTAAATATTATGCAAGAAAAAGGATGTATTACCAAACTTTAAAAACATGCCTTTCCTAAAGTCAAAACTAAAAGGAAACCTAAAAGCTTACAATTTTTCCTCCTGAAATTAATGGTATTTTTAGCCAGCCTTGCATTTTTCAATTCTCCCCTCAGGATCTCCAAGCATTAAGTGCCATCACTGAAAGGTGGGACTTAGTGACCTCCATTCTGGAACATCAGAAGCCCAGAGATGCTCACTGCTTGGTTACCACACAGTGCATCCTCCTACTTCCAAACACTGTCATTTGCAGTGCACAGCTACCAACAGAGGCAGCTGTTGTTTTCTCTCTTCCCTAAATCTTTACAAACCACGTCTGCTGCCTGGTTCGAAAGCGAGCAGTAGCAGGTGCAACGCTGGTTTCTTTGCTGCCCGTTTCATAGGTAAAAAAATCCACTTTACAGTTCAACTTATTCTTTACAATAAGAATCAAATTTAAAATACCTATACTGTCTTTGTTGTCGTTGTTAACAAATTGCAACTCCTGGAATTAAAAATAAACCAAACAACTATTTTCCACCTTTAAGATTTACTGTCTGAACACTGGCACTTTAAGTTAATACTTTCCAGCACTCAGACAAAGACAAGATGCCTGTTATTGCTAAGTGCTCTTACTGCAAAACAAATCTAGACAGGATGCATAAGAGATTTTACTGCCTTACCAATAAAACGTTCAGACTGTAAGTTTGCCCTCCACCCTGACCAAAGAGCGAGCACTCAGCCGCAGCCTGGCGCAGACTGCCCATCCCCTCACAGCACTGCACAAGCCACCGCCTGTCCCCTGTTTGCTCTGCTCACCTACATGTGCATGAAGGCCAGGTTTGAATCGCTTCTCATCCTGCCAGTCCTCACAATACAAGTGTGTCAGGGGATGGATCTCTTCTGAACTGGAAGATAGGTAGCTTGTGCAACCATGGAAGATCACACCTTGTAGGTCCATCAGGCTACAGTGTCGCCCATGACTATCTGATCACAGTTGCTGTTGACTTTTTACGCTGTCCTGCCAAGAAGAGCTGCACACCACAACTCCAGGAGGTTTCTTCAGCTACAACTCAACCACATCTCGCTCTCAAATATGTGAGAGCAGCAACGTTATGAAGGGGCAAAGAGCGGGTCAGAAACTAGAGCCCCAACAAAACACATCAGTGCTTTAGTCCACATCATTTTCCTTAAGGCACGCTGACCCTCACCCCCCACCCTGTCAGCTCCCTCCATCCGAGAAGGGTCCAACGCATCCCATTACCACAGACTTTGGCTTCCTCTGCCTCGGCGGCAGCAGCAGCCAGCTGGGCAGGGCCACCGTGACCCTCTCTGTGCAGCCCTCAGCAATGCTTCTGTGGGCCCAGCCACACTAACCCCAGTCAGGATGCAGAGACAAAACTGTGTAGCGGTGCATCCATGAGGAAAAAGATTTCAACATAGTGATGAGAACACAGTAAGCAAGTACTAATGATTTCCTTTCAGGTAAAAATCATAAGCATGTTTGACAATATTTCTAATTAACTCCCCAAACATCTTCCCCAATAGCCACAACTAGAAGACAAACAGGCTGCTGCTACAAAGGGTCAGGAAGTCTCCAGAATGCAGGCTACATGCAGATGCAACTGTTTGGACCCATGATTAAAAGCCAGGAAATTTGCAATTGCAAATCCTTCCACAAAAGTGCAAATTAAGAACCACAAAAAGGGAAAAGTGGATGGGGAATGTGAAATTGTAGGGGAAAAAAAAAATACACAAGGAAAACCAGTTACTTCTCAAAAATCTTTTTTTTAAAAGTTGCCTCTGTTGTAAAGCTGGGTAACAGATTCTAAAAAAAAAAAAAAAAAAAAAACAAAAAACCACCCATATTTATATATAAATTTGGGTTTTTAATCAAAAACACTTCCTTTCTTTTAATACTGAACCTTTTGTATAAGCCTACAAAAAAAATTATTACAATAGTTGCAAATACATGTAGTAGTATTTTCAGATATGAGATATGATTCACTGCCCTTTCCAGTACCAGAACTAGGGATCATCAATTAAACGTTGCACACAGCGGCTTCAAAACAAACAGAAAGTGACACTTGCCCATGCAACATCCACTTCAGCTGCGGAACTCAATTTGCTACCAAATTCAGTGTCACCAGGCCTGAGTCTAATTCTCTCAAGTCACAAATCGCTACAGGCTGACGGAACACAGCAGAGACAGAGAAAGTATATTCTTGCCCTCTTTCCTCGCTGTTACTGACCATTACTGGAGATACAATACTGAGCTAAATGGACCCCTTGGTCTTCAGTTATTCCTTCAGTTATTTTTATGTTCTTATGTAATCTGTAGCAAGTAAGTAAATACAACACATAAAAGCACTGCCGTTAAGGATAAAAGCAGTCTAGCTTACTTCACTGGGAGCACTGATGCAGAATACAGTAGAAGACATACAGAGTTCTGAAACACACTATGTTAGCAAGAGTTGAAGTCTTAGAATAGCCTTTCTTTTGAGGCAGGAAGCACTGCTTTAGCCTGGAATTTGTATTTCCCAAGTAAGGTAAACCTCTGACATGAAATCATAAATTGAAAGTGCAGTGTCGCATAATTTCTGTAACTGTTCCTTCTAAGGCATTATTTGCGTATTTTAGGAAATTAGGGGCGGGGGGAGTAGCATGTATCTATGAATGTAATATAGGGCCTGACCCCAAAAAAAAAAAAAAAAAAAAAAAGCTTTTATTACTATTTTTACAGTGTCTTTCTATCACCTGAAGTGAACTAAATACTTGGGCAATCTTATGTAAGGCATTTTAACTGTGAGTCATCTGTAAGTATGCTCCTGCATACTAAGTAAGCTGAAAACAGTTGGTACTTCATGCTGAGTGACATCCCTGTTTTGCTTAAATCTTCAGATTCCATCTTTGTATGGTATTTCTGCTCATTTTAGAAACTGTATTACAGGTTGCATATCTTTGCTTCTGTTTGCCTTTTTTATTCAGCAGTACAGATCTGCATTCAAATTTCAGGCGAGTCATTAAATCCAGGGAAAATGCCGGTCTTGGTTCTCACTGGGACTTAACCACAACCACAAAAATCATCTTTCATTCTTCTTCCAACCTAGTAATACCTTGACAAGACATCTGTGTACTAACTTGACTAGAAAAAGAAAGACAGAAGATATAGCTATAAAAGCATTCTTTCACTGTACTAAAACAAAAACAGAAAATCCTGACCTATGCAACGCTTACTAAAGGTAGCTTCCACAAAAGTAAAAATTCCATTGTGGTAAACCATCAAATGTTTTTCTTACTCAAGTTTCCAACTACAAATTCACTGCTTTACCAGAACACAAAACAAAATACCTGTAAGGTCTTATTAGTTCATTGCTCTTTCATTATTTTCACCTGTACAAACAAATCGCGATATGTAACAAACAAACAAACAAAAAAAAACCCCCCACGAAACTGAATTCTCACTGTTTCCACAGAATAGACATTTCCAATTCTTAGAATCTGTTTATTCTGTTAATTACCCTCACTTGAAATATTTCATCCTAAATTTCCTACAATAATGATAATATACTGAAGTTCAGGGAGGGAATCCAACAGCTAACTACAATTTAGGATTTTAAAGTGCGAATTAAGAGTTTAAATTATGCTAGCATTAAGGACCCGTCTCTCTCATTGCATATGTCTTCATGACTAAGGATGGTCATACTCTATCATAGCAAACTGCAGCGTGCTTTGACTCCTCATCCAGACGGTATCTTGTATTTACATAATACAGCTATAAAGAAATAACACTGTAAATAAGCCCACTTTCAAGCACAAATGAAAGCCACACTGATCACCTATAATATTAGTACATATGTAACACAAAAAGACAAAACAAATCAAGGTACATGAAACTACACACATTTTGTAGGTGCACAGATGAAAAACGTAAGTGTTAAAAATTACCTCCAAAGCCAACTTGCATCTCCTCGGAAACATTCTCTGAGAATTCCTATATTTATTCAATTCTAATTCCAACTTCTTCTTAGGCATTTCAGGAAATTCTAACTTAGGCCAACCACTACTTTAATCAGAGCAGACCAAAAAAACCCAACACACCTTATTAGCCTGGCTTCCTTCTTCTAACTGACATCCAGAACCATTTGGAATCAAAACAAGTAACATATGGTACGCACATCCACAAAGATTATACAGATGCCAAACTTCCCTTCAGATTTTGCACTATACGGCTGGAGCAGACTTACAGTTTATCCATTAACACCTGAAATGTGGGACAGTTCAATGGAAAAATCAGTTGCTGTTTCTGCTCACTTTTAACAAAACGTTCTACTCAAATATTATTTTATGTGAGGATGTGTACACTCCTACATCACTCAGTAAAAGAAGACTCAACACTTTCAAGTCTCCAGGATGTATGTTTTATAGTTATTACTTGGCTATACAGTTACTCAGAATAATTGTTGTGTCCCCCCTGCCATTTTCTCCTTTACGAATGGCTTCTCAAAAAGAACTTCCTCCCAGTCTTTTTATTCTGATATGACACGAACACAGGAACCATAACATATACTACTTTAAACTAAATATTACCAGTACAGACTAGGCATTACTTCAAATCAACCAGGCAACCACAATTTAGAACTTCCAGTTCAATAACCGCAATGTTTTTTCCAACTATGCCATTATTAACAGTATTACACATTTTGTACAGAGACTTTTTTGCATATTTCTGATAATGACCATCAAAATAAGGTGCAAATCAAGTCACCTTTTTTTGTCCAGTCTTCAGTCCATTAGGCCTTGAATCTATGCACTGGCTTCCAGTATCTTCCCATGTAATGTCCATATTATATGTCCTCATCTTCAATGGCATAGCTCTCCAGGTCTCTATATCCTAAGTCATCATGAGTCCAGACGAGCCCAGAATGGACCCCAAGACATCCTCTGTGTCCCTGGGCACACTACTTCATTTCCCTGTCCCTTCATCTCATCTCAGTGTTTCTCCATCTTGCCTATGTAGATTCTATGCTCTTTCAGGCAGGAACTGTGACTCACTGTGCTTTTGTACAGAAGCGTAGTGTCACCCTCGCCTCAGCTGAGCCCTCTGGGCACTATGTAATACAATCGATAGTAATAATTAATTTTGTGCCTTGTTTCCTCTTGTATCAAAGAGCTGTGATCTTTCCTCTGATAACTGAATACATGTTGTAGCTCCTCAGGTTTTGTCTCAGTAGGAAAGATATCCATTCTTCCCCTCTCCTCAGACCTACCTAGAATATCTTACTATGTCTTTCTTGAAAAATGGGGTAAGTGGTTCTCTTTCTTCAAATTCTATCCCAAAATTCATTTCCTTCAGGTATACTTTCACTGCTAATGTAAGGCACTATTTCAAACCCATATGTTAAGGAAGTAAGAGGCAAATACAAGTGTTTCAGAATTAAAACACAATTGTTGTTACATGGAAAATTGTATTTTCTGTATGTATATATTATCTCTTCTCAAACTAAAGGGTGACAAGAAGTACCAATCTGACAATGGTTTAAATTATTTCAGTAGATTCCTATTGACATTAGACACAGGACAATGCTCAGAAAAAAACATTCGTGTACTTTCATCCATACTTGTATACAAACACCCACACACAAGTAGTCGAGAGTCCAACAAAGCCAGAGCTCTTTTGGTAAGATAGACCTCAAATCAAGGTTAGTATTTTCTGCCAGCACCAGTCATCAACAGTTTCTTTGTGTCAGTCATTTAAATACTTCAGCACCTATTGCTGATGGAAAATACAAGTCTTGACTGTGTAACCGTCCCTAACACAACTTTTTAAGAGCTCCCATTACAGATGTCTCTCACAGAGCTGAGATGTGAAGGTGGAGAAATCACAGGCAACTTGTGCCATATTAAGTGAGTACAAACACTACACTTTGAGCAAAACTAAGTAAAATTTGGGTTAAACCACAGGCAGGCTATCTACACTAGCATGTCATATCACTATCACTTCATTGCTGTTACCAAGGCAGCACCAGATAAGAAACATTAAAACATCTTCAAGATGATAATGTCTTAGTATCATGCCTAGCACTGAAACAGTGCCAAATACAGCCATAACAGATTCGTTATAACTTGTCTGACAGTTTAGGAACCCCATCCTTAATCAGGGACCACTGACAAAAAGAACTGAATGGGACTTTTGCTTTAGTTTAGAGAACAAACTGTAAAACTTTCCCTTCTGCAGGTTAGAAGTCAGATCATGACAGCTCATGAGCTGAACTTACACCATTCACATAGTGGAAGAAAATTCAACTTTGCAAATGCAAAGTGATGCAATATTTCTGTGCAATTACCTAAAGACTCCAAATATTTCTTTGCAAAAAACTTCAGCATTTATTTCTCTAAAATCAAGGCTGATTTTAACATTTCAAGTTTTATATCTTCTTATTTACAGAGATTTGCAGAAATTCTTCTTGTTCATTGTGGCCATCAGATTGTGCTTTTTGATCACTCTGATAGTGATAAAAGATTTTACATACAATAGAATCAATGGATCTTTCATATAATATTTCTCCCCTCACAGTGAACTCTCCTCTGAAGTGATTTATATAGCAGTTAGGTACTGTTCTTAAAAAATTATTTTCTTTAAATTTAAAAGAGCATAATACAGCTCTACTTTCTCTATGAAGAATAAGCACAACCATTCACATTAGTGAAAAAAGTATCCTTTAATATTAGAATTCCCAAAGATATTTGAAGGTAGCTTTCTAATAAATAAATTTTTGTATTTCTTTTTCATGTTTTTTCTGGAAAATAAAAAACGCATGTGTCAAAAGGTCTTGTAATTCACTACCCAATGTCCAGAGCTGGAATAAGGGAGACTGACTGACTGAATTGGAATTCAGATCCTGCAATAGTACTCTAATAACTGACCATTTTAAATCTGAATGTGAACAACTTTCTTTGTGAAGTTCTTCTAAAAGGGTACCTCTATTCATTACGGAAAAATTCTGCAGTCATGGTATATAGTTCAGTTCATGGTGTCATAGTCAGTTCATGCTGGACCAACATAGGTTCTAAGACTATTGACAAGCCCTAAGGTGACACAGGCTGAATTCAAGAAATCACCTTTTTTCCTCTCTAGGTGGACAAACACTGGAATAAATTGCACTGAGACACTGTGGACTCTGCATCTGTGGAGATGTTCAAAAGCCAGATGGACTAGGTGATCTCAAGAGGTCCCTTTCAACCTCAATGATTCTGTGAGAAATTCAAAAAAGTGCCAAGTGTTGCATTAATAATAATTTTAACTATTCAGACTGCATTAATCACCAAGAAAAGCCAGGTTCAATTTAAACACCTGCTTAGTGCCCAGGAGCAGCCAAAATCAGCAGGAAAACGATGGTTGTAATTAATTTGGACTTTACATTTTTGATCAATCAGTCTCCAGGCAATTCACAGTGAGAGGAATGCAACTTCATCTTCAAATTACAGATGGAAATCTGAGTATGAATACACACACTGATTCACATTTTAACAAATCCAGTTTTAGCAGCAGAAGTAGAAGGTACAGTGATTATGCATCTTCAGTTTAGCTGAGGTTTTTTATACCTTAAGAGGGATTTAAAGGTTGTTTTATTTTCCAGCAACATTGTACTTATCTTCCTCTTCAGAGGATGAGCTTCCAGAAATCGGAAGCCTTAGCTCCTTAGCCAACATGCTGTCAACGAGACACACTCTTTCCCTAGTAATAAAAACATGTTTTATGATAGGACCCTTATTATCTTCACTCATAATGACCAATACTTATGGAGGTGCTTTCTACAGAGATTCTTAACCAAAGATCAGGATAGAGGGGCAACAGTTAATCAAAGATTAAACTGATTAAATGTTTCAAAGATCCCAAATTCCTTAAGCAACAAGTAGCCTGAATCCCTAATACCTGTTCCATGGTTGACCTTTACAACCTCTCTGTAGATAAACAGTGGCACTTATTTTTTCACAGTTGCCTGGACTCCACTGCAAGCCCTCCCATCAGATTTTCGCTCCACCTGATCCAAAGAAAAAGCTAAACCAGAAAGAAAAATGAACACCAGAATATTTGTTGTTTAAAAATCGGTCCATATTCAAGTGAAATAATTAGGAGTGGCCATATATCATTACATTTCTCATGTTTTACAATTCTCTTCCATGAGAAAAAAAAATTAGCTTTTTCTTCTTGATCTTGCAAGCTCCAAGACTAAAAAATTGCATGATTCATCTCCTCTGTTTAGCCTGGTTTGCCAACAAAACCATGCCAGCTGAGCTGTGCAGCTAATACACTGAAACGTACCAGAACAATGCAACAGAATTTCTAATGCCCAAAGTCTGAAGAATGGGGAAAAAAAGGAAAAAGGGAGAGAAAAAAAAAAGGGGGCGGGGGGGGAAGAGAAAAAGGGGGGGGGAAAGACGGCCAAGAGAAAAAAAAAGAAAAAAGAGAGGAAAGAGAGGAAAAAAAGAAAGAAGAGGGAAAAAGAGGAAAAAAAGAAAAGTTTATTAAAATCTTTCAGGAGGCTCAGTGGTTTGACAGTTTCCTTGAGCAACCTTAGTAACCTAACACACTGTTAAAAAAAAAAAAAAAACACCAAAATAAAAACAAAAAAACCCACAATCTGAAAATATTCCTTCTCCATAAGAAAAGACTTCAATTTAAAACAATACTGGAGAGGGGGTTCCACATTGCAAGCTGTACCACAGTTTCACAGATGTCACATTGACTAATCAGGCAGGAATGAAACTTCTGTCAGCTGATCTTTAATAATACTGTTTGCCTCCTGGATCATCTCCAAACCTCCTAACAGCGGCTTCTCTCAACCGCCAGAGTCAGTTCATGGGCATCACACTGTGATGCATCAATTACAATGATACTTTCAATTGACACATCCCTGACTTTCAAAAGATCATGATGGACTTTCTGCACATTTCAACTACAAAGACTGCCTCTCTGCAATTATTAATGTTCTGCAGCACTGGGCTAATCACGACGCACTGGGTTTTGTATTCTGTTTGCCTCTACTACTTCTTAAATACTGTCTGAACATACAGCATGTAAAAATCCAATCCTTGGCACAAAGGACTGAATCTGAAAATATAACATGCAAACAACAGCTAAGAGAGCTAGCTGTCACCTCTAGATAGGATATTAAAAGAACACTGTTGAAATAACAGAAATTACACAACCAAAACCTAGGGAATTCTAACGTTGCTGACTGACCACGCTTTCTCATTGGAATTCTCTTACACACTCAATGAAAGAAAGGGTCTTTGGCCACCAGGAGGTGTGAGCTCACAGTCTTCTGTTAGCACTGAAGTAAACGGTTCACGGTTCCAGCTGAACTTGCAAAAAAATTGTCAGGTACAATGAGAGAACTGCCTTCCATTAGACCAGAGGGTTTGATGGGAGAAACACAATCCATTCCAGACCAGCTTTCTCTTGCCACTGACAAATGTGAAGCTAGCGCAATGAAAAGCCCATGGGGAATGAAATTCTCCTGGAAGTCAGCACCAAACCTGGGTAGCCCACTTCTGATCTGCTTTCTATCTTGCAAGACTGAGTGATGGAAATCTCTTCCGCAACATGGTTTCCCTCGCCTCATAAGGACTGGAAGAAATAGGCGGTTTGGGCTACCTTTCAGACCAGAAGTATCCAAGTCCACCCAAACTCTTTTCTGTTCTCTGACCCAAACGTTACTACAGCTTTCAGCAACACATGTCCAGTCTTAAAAAATGTATATATTTGAGTTTACTATACTGTACCTCCTTACTGAGGAACACAAATTACAGACTCGAGTTTGCTTTCCACCTTGAGAGGAGGGGAGGAAAAAAAAAAAAAAAGAAAACCAAACAGAATTTCACAAGACAAAAAAAAGATATGGCTCCTGCTTGCCTGAATAAAAAAAACAAAGGTTGACTGCAAAAAAAGCAAACCAAAGTCACAAGAATCTTAGAAAATAGAAAGTATTAAGTAATACATAAAATCAGTTTCCATCTCCCCTATAATAAATAGTACAATGTTAAAATATTTAAAAATAGTTCTTTATCCATAGCCAAAGAAAAAAGTGTGATAAACTATATTTTTTTAAGTCATAAAACTACAGTGGGTTTAAGATTTTTACAATGCTCTTATCTCTTTAGGGTATAAAATCTTTAATATGAAAATATATTTCATTTTCAAAGAATACTAAATCCAAATCAAGAAATATATTCACATCTACTTCAGCAAGAGTTGGACAAAGAGAACAAAACAATGTATACCAGTAGGTCAGTTTTAAAAGAGGGAAAGAGGTTGTTTACACATTCTTCCATTTTTCTCAACAACATGTTCTTCAAGAAAAAGGACTACCATTTAGGGCTCATCCCTCCAGCACTTCATAAAGACACTTGTGTTTTTGAAAGAATTTAAAGTTTGAAAATCTGTTTCAATTCCAGACATGGGTTAGTTCAGACACAAAAAAAACCCATATATAAATCCCTACAAGGTCAAGAACAACCATAAATCAGCAACAAGAAAAACAGAAGAGAAAGTATCAAGCAAGTATCAGTATCTGATTTTCTTTCTTCACTCTGATCCAAATTAACTCCTGTGTTTAAGGAAAAAAAAAGCAAGTGCTATACAACATTTTAAGTAAACATCGTCATAAGACCATGTCATCATTTGTAATAATTCGTTTCCGATAATAGAGAAGTCTCTGGACAAGACAACTGGAAAACAATGACTACTGTAGAATAAAACATACACAAGGATGCACAGAAAGTTTGGATCTGTCTATGGAAAATCCGAGAACTATGAAGAGAAACTTACACACTATTTCTGCAGGAAATAAGCTGGAAAAGGACTGTTACCAGATACTGCCATGCAAATCATATGTAACCAAAAACTGGTAGAAGACTTTCTGTTTAAGCCTTTCAGTTCTGTTGTAAGCCAGGAGTTGAAGTGCTAGACCTGGCGGAGTAGAAAAATGCGAGTAGAAGGTAAAGACCTGAATATTCCTGTGCCTATGTATTTTCTCAATATATATCCTGCTGCATTCCAATTGCAAGGTAAATTATTCTGATACACTCAGAAAACTACCAGACCTACGTTACTATTTACTTGCTCTCTACAATGAACCTGAAAGTGTGCGTAATTTTTGCTATTTCACTATTGCCATTGTTAACACATGAGGCTGAAAGAGCAACACTGCATGGTGAGAGCTCAGTTCCATGAAGTGCTGATATTCTTAAAACAGGCATTAGTTAGGCTTGCAAACACCAAATAAAACCAGAGATCTTAAGACGTTTCAGAAACTTTGTGACAAGGTATTTTCTTACTTTGAAGTATAATTGAAACTTTCTTCAATAACTAAAGAAAAGCAGTTGTACTCACCTAAAAGCTTCAAGACAAAATAGATCTCACAGTCTTGTAGTACAGACCAAGAAAAAAGATTATTTTTTTTTTTAGAAAAAACAAAGACAAATATGTAAAAGAGTAAAATAAATAAACAGGAAAAGTAAGTGTTTTGTATGTATTAAGCACCTGAAGGGCAGCACTCCCCCACAGCATATATGGCTTCCTGAGTAAGTCATACAGTATACGTAATCACAAATCCAAATTAGAGCGGACTTTGAGCTCCATGGGTGGCATAATAAAATTTATGCTGGTCACAGCAAAAGGACACTGTTAACACAAATTACAAATGCTACTCTGCAACACTGACATTTAGCTTCTTAATAAAGACTTCATGGAGATTTATAGAAAAAGAAAAAAAATCTAGCTTTCTTCTCAGAAAAGAGGAAAATATGACAGATTATTACCTTTGCTGAATTGGACAAGATGGTACATCTGTGTGGCAAAGTTGGAAAGTTTACCAATACTTAGATGTAAATATTTTGAAGGACAGTCAGCAATGCGTACACATTTGTAAACTAATTGTGTAAAAGCCAGGTCACACACTTTTGGTGCATAAGCAAGATAAATATTAATTGTGCTTAAAATGGCAGACAAGCATATGCGTTTGACACATTCAGGCCTTTAGATACAATGGGGCACAATGCTATTAGTGTATGATTTAACTCTGGTAAAAATCTAGAGGAGGTTTGACATTAATGTCAGCAAGAACAGAACCAGACTTATAAAAAACATACACAGCCGCAGAGAGACTCTTGCAGTCATGGACCTGCAAATCGATTCATAACATGTTTAACAATGCAGAGTAGATTATTCTGCCAGATATTATACTAAAATCAATTAATTTACATTCTGATTGCAATATAATTTAAGCAATAGGTAAGAGAGGCAAGCTTTTACTTGAAGCAGCCTTTATAATACAGGATTTGTTTTCTGGCTTCTGGCCAAAAAAATACATTTGTACAAAAAAAAAAAATATTTGTACCATAAGTATTTTCTTCTAGACTTTCGCAAATAAAATAACCCTTAACAACCTGTTACACCAACCTGCCTGTTTTATGTATTTCTTTCGTTTCAATAATTTATTGCTCAGGCAGGGAAAATGAGATCCAGCCAGAAATTTTGAAAGGAATACAAGGATTTTCTTCAGCTGATTACTCTGTTTAAAGGCATACAATAAGGCTACAATCCCATTTCACTCACAGAACTCATCTCTCTGCCCCTCCCAGTAAAACAAATTACTAGGGTACAACCACTAATAGCAAACCGTAACTTTTGAATAAGAACTTACTACAACAAAGTGCGCTTCCCAAGCTCTAGATGTGGTTCCAATTGTCAAACTGTAATTCTGTAACAGACACAAATCATCATAAAAAACCTCACTCATCAACAGGAAGTCACATAGGTACATAAAGAAGTAATTTTGTTAGCATTCACACTGCCACACAGTTCACTACCCAATTAAACTCATTCCTTCATTGAATGTGTGTTCTGACCCATGTTAGTTTATTCTGTTAGTAAATCAAAAAGTGCAGCAAGGCCTTCCTACATAAACAGAAATGCAAATGCCATGCATGGAAACAAATCTCCCCCATCAAGTTCTGAAGGTTGAGCATTTCTCACACACTATATTAATGGGATTACCTTACAGGATTACAGCTTCAGAAAACTGATGCAGTAACTCTCACCTAGAGGTTTTCTCAGAGTCAGCAGAACGTACCTCTGTGCAGAGGGCCAGAGTAAACAATTCCTTAAGCCAGGCACAGGACTACTGCACAGAGGTGATTTACCAAGCCTAAGGGGCAACCCCCAAAACAACTTGGTTTGGAAGGGAAGAATATTGTCACTGATGCTCTTCTATCTTTGCAGCTGTCAAGTAAAAAATAAACTGTGGAACAGAAAGCAAAATAAAAAATGGGGATAAAACAGAAAGTGTCTAATTCTGCTTCATTAAAAGATTTATACTATAAGGAAAGAAGAAATTCAGAGACTTCAGCTGCAATTGCAGCTGACATACAAATTACAAGCTAGAATTCAACTAGAAATCTCAAAATAAAAAAGAGCAATGCATTACTTTGACATAATCAGAATAAAGTGATGCCTGCAACATTATCAATAAAATATGTCAACATTGCAGCTTGATATACCTTTAAACCACAATCATTTAATTTTCAGTAGACTGAAACAGGTATGAAAATTCCTAAATCAGAAGGAAAAAAAATAATGGCTGTAGCCAATAAGCACGTGTAAATATTTCAGTATTTAAAAACGCAGGTATACAGTTTTTATTGAACTGAGCCACACATTTTACCTAGGAAAAAAAAATAACCTCCATTCACCTTTAGCAACATGAAAATCTAATTCTCACTACCTTATTACTCATTTTCCCCTCCCACTCCATGGAGAATGAAAGTGTTTCTTTTTGAGTCTAAACTCAGAATTTTATTACACTTTCTATGCAAAGGCATCTATTTTATTTTGGAGAAAAGCCAGGCAACAAGCTATGCCTCTCAAGAGGATAACAAAGCTCACCTATGAGATTTGACATCCCTCCCTCCTACATTCCATTCCTCCCCCTTTCTAGACAAATTCTGTTCATTTGAAATTAAGGATTTTGGAGTCCTTTAGCTCAGTGATGCTTTCCAGAGGTCAAGCATGCAAAGGAAAAGGAGAAAGAAAATGCAGACTAATCATATATCAATACAAGCAATGTGCAGAAACACGTATTAGTGAAGTTCCCAGGATAACCTCTCTCCCACTTAGTAAACTTGATGTGACATTTTTAATACACTTATTTTCTTGGTCTGAGAGAGGAAAAAACCTTGCCTTACTATTCCAGCATCATGTTTAGATCTGTGATGGTACTGCTTCATGGATTCTTTGCCTCAACAATCACACTTCAGCAATTTTATCTAACGTTTTTGGCCCTGAAAATTCATACAGTGTTATTTGCACAGACTCTGATCTCTATCAGTTCCTCTGTTAGGAGAGTTAGATCTCTTCAGCCACACTTGCTGTGATAGTTCTCATGAACTAATCATTTCACATCTCCATGAATGCAATACCGCAGTTCCTTCAGCTGTCTACTTGTATGTGTCAAATCACGAGACAAGTCTTTGCTTTCTGTAAGTGTCAACTGCGGGGGGTGGGGGAAAAAACACATTTATATAATACAAACTTTTAAAAGAAGATTAATCCAACTCTTTACCGACAAAGAGCTATTAAATTACCTGTAACACCAGAAGAAAGGTTCTCTCCATCCCCATTTCATTCTTACCAAGTATTTCCCCGCACCACATATTGTGAATTTTTTTACTTTCCTGTTGCATGGAAAAGGGGATATGCATTCCGTCTCCCTGGTACTCGCAACAAAACTCCGTAAATGCACATAACTGTCTATGCATTAGCATTGCAAAATCTACTTCATAAATGTGCAGAAAATAGTAAAAAATATGAAGTCATGATTTATTCTTATTTTCAGTCTAACCCTCAGTGTCAGACAGCGTTCTCATGACTGTTGTAGGGCTAAAGGATTCTTATCCATCTGCACAGGTATTTAGGTGGCTGCTGTCACCTTTGGAACCAAAGGCTTTATCAATCAAGATGAAGGTCGTGTCTGTACAGAGAAGCTTAATCATCTAGCTTGTGCTAAGCATGCCTCTGCTAGTTGTAATGAAATTATTACAGTTCGCAACTAGAAAACAAACACACCATAGGTGATTTTCAAGTGTTTATCAGCATGGCTACATTCCTGACATACAATAAGGATCGGTTACCAATGAATGAATCCTATGAGTCTATGAGTCTTAAGCAGACCTATCCAATTACCTAGGCTTACTTTGAACACTCTTCAAATTCTATTCATTCCTCCACCTAAATTCGTATATAAGGAATTCTACTTGGCCATCACAGGAATGGAAGATGCTCATACACCACGGGAAATTATCTGGTATATTCAGCAAAGGAAGATACCTTCCTCTTTCCCCTTTTTCCTTTTATGAAACCCACACAAAGCCCAGGCAGTCATTTTTTCCAGCTTTGTCTTGTTTGGAAGGAAGAAATGTAGCTGTAAGAGACAGCCATTTCTGGCTTGATTCCACTAATGTAACTCCACTTTCTGGCAATCCCCAGGAAGACACACAGGCAGCCAATGCAAATTTTGTGTTGCTTACTTCCATCATTCCTTTGAAAGAAGGATTTAAACAGGGACAGTCTTCAAATTCAGTGCACTCAGTTTTCACACAGGTAGAGAGACAGGACATGACAGTGTTCGACGCTTGGTTCTGCCACCTAATATCCATCAGATATTATTTCCTACAGTCAAGTAAAAAACAATCAGGTAATAGAAGTATGTTTTTATACAGCATTAATTACTCTGAATTCCTCTGGAAAGCCGCCTCACAAAACTAATGATCTTGTTACTCCTCCTCTGTGTTCCTACAGCGTTCAGAATATGAACAAAACCAAAATCAAACAAAACAAAAAACCTGTCCTGCCCTAAAATGTGTTGCATAGTGAAAATTAACTGATCCATGCCTCTTACGGGATGATACCTTGTCAACATTTGCCAAAGTCACTCTGCAAAGTCTACTGCATTAGTAGGTAACCTATTTTATTTCCAATTTTCTTCAAGCACGTGGTAATTATAAGGAAGTCATTCCTGACTATGATAAACATTAAAGTATGCCACAACACTGAAAGAGTGAACCCATCTTTTTATTTAAAATGTAATGTAACTGCTAGTGTAAATGCTCCTGCAAACACATATTACTGTAAAACTGACCATTATAGCATTACATTTAAACAGAAATTGCAACTGTCAAATAAGTTAATACAGCTCATGTTAGGACACCTTGCCTGTTATATCTTTCACTTTCCAAACAGTAGGCACATAGATACTAGTTTGTTTTTATTAAGCAATTCTGAGAAGCTAAGCAAAGCTTCTACTAAATCATAGTACATGCCTCAAACACACATCTGTTCAAATCTATAGCTGAGTAACATATCACCAGGTTCTAGAAGTAGGAACATATCTGAAGAGTTTAAACACTTCACCTGACAAGTTACACCACCATTATTATGTAAAAAACGACAAAGAAAAGCAAGAGTTCTTTCATAGGTGAATACATAATTAGTTAATGAATCTTACGCTTATTAACAAGGGAGTGAAGCATAAAACTACACTGCAATAAAAGTACATGGGAGCTCCTGCTAGTCTTTGTTAGGAAACCAGGGTGACCTTTTCTGTGATGATGTTGCAGGCAGTGACTGCCCTTAAGTTGCTCGATTTGTTACAAAGAGAACAAAGAAATACCACTGGTGAGCCCCTGATGGGCACAGAATATTGCAGTAAGCTCCACATTGCTGTGGTTGCCTTTAAAAGGCTTAAACTGTTATCTAAACTAGTTCCTTTATGCCTTTTCTCATTTACTTAGATGCATCAGGCTGCCTCTTCAAGAGGCCTTCCGTTCCCGGAGTGGTATAGACAACACAGCCGGACACGGTTTAATTGCCATACACTTGCAAAACACAGTATAGGTCTTTAGCAGAATAGAGACTAAAGACATGAAATTATGCCAGGCTATCCTTACTTTCCTATTGGGAGAAATTCCAGGGTATAACTGTGTCAACAATTTCAGTGCTCTGTTCTCACTTCCACCTGACCACAGTTAAGGTTTAAAATGGGTGTTTTCAAGCTGTCTGAAGGACAAAGTAACAGGATTCACATTTCAGTTTTCACTAAAGGAAAATACATTACTCTTAAGTTTTTATCATTTTATTTGCCACATTTATAAAAGTGTCTATTAAAGCTTTCTAATGTAAATAAGAAAAAGCACTGACAAGACACTAGCAGTAAAAGTCTGCCCTGGCTTTTGCTCTTCCAGTCATTTTACTAGTTTAGTGTTCTGTGGTTTGGGTTTTTTTTACTTCTTATTCTGCAGGAAAATCATACCCTCTTTCTCCTACTTCAGAATAACAATAATATTACTTCAAGAATTCATGTTATGAATGCAAGTACTTACCAACAAAAGAAAAGTTAGACCAAATTAAATAGCTATCTGTACAATGCATATATGCATGAATTTGGACAAAATACAAGAAAATTAGGGTGCTCAGATTATGTACTTCATTAGCTACTGCCTCTATTCTCCTACACTCAATGCTGTAGCAGAAAATTCAAACCAAGTAGCTCAATCAAGGCAGAACTCAGCTTCTGGTAGTTTTATATGTCAAAAGAAGTTCCCACTTAAGAGATACAGAACTTTCCTCAGAAAAGAGGAGACCACTTTTGTTCAGAGATGAAGTCTAGAATGATATTAACAGGAAGACATTACCCATTCAACCTTAGAAATTACTTGCCTTGAGAATGTATTCTTTTGAGGAACTGTCCACTTGCAATCAATAGCAAAATTCTTGTTGATGATGGATAAAAGAGCAAGCCTTTCCCCAATATAAAGTACAAACAGAAAACTGCTATAATTTTATGTGTATGTTAGTACCTTGAAAGGGACAGCCATCTCCATAAATTCATAGAGCTTAATTTCCCAGAAGTGATGCATTAAGAGATTCATTACATAAGCCATAAAGAAAATATCCCTAACAGCATCATAGCTAGGAGCAATTCCAACCAAAAGACTGAATCTTCCCACAGAGTTTTGTAGTAGTTTTCAGAAACAAACCTGCATTTACACAGGAACAACTATTATGCACACATTTCTAGCCATTCTGCCTGCAAATAAAGTTTGGATATGAAATCCTGGTTATGCTGAAATCAATAGTTCTGCCTTCAGAACTAGGGATCAGAGTGTCACTCTTGAGACCTCGAACAGCACTTCACAGTGGTGATCGCGAGACCCATTAACACTGACATATGCAAAAAAAAATAAATTTTTAAACTGGTGCTATAAAAGAAGTGTTGTTCATTTGACTAATGTATTTATTTTAGCTATTCTTATCAACACTTTATATATAGCAGTAAATGTGTCATACATATTTATGACGAGTAAGCAGAACTCCATTCTATGAGCCTTCTGTATAGCATTTGCAAGTAAGTATTTGCTAATAAGTAAAGAGATATTACTCCTTTTGTGCACAAATTAAGAAAAAAAGATTAGATAGCCACAATAAAGAAAATATATTGCTGACCTCTTCCATCAATCACAATTAAAATTGCAACACCCACAATAAGAGAAAGTTTAAATTCTGCCATTCACCCTGATAAAATGTGTTCATTTCACAGGTCAACAAAAGGTTATCTATGTACTAGTACCATGACACCAAACAAAATAAATTTATGTCACTTAAGTTTTATTAGGAAGTATAGGAATATGTACGCAGTTTCTGGCTTTTCTTTTGCCATCCACACAAAGCCAAGTCTACTTTTTCAGTCGATTCCGGAAATTTAAACAAAAGCCTAGGTGTAATTCAGAAAACAAACCCAAAACTAACTCAGATTTTTAATATGAAGCATCCATAAGTATAAAAATCAGAAGAAAAAGATCTATTTTCAGCTTAATTCATGTACTTCCTGGATGCAGCCCACTGTCAGTATTTCCCCACACAGTCAATTTCCAATCATTTACCTCGATTCAGAGAAATACTTCAACATATCCCTACCCCTGCGCAAGAAAGACTAGTGTACTTTCCTGAATTAGAATCCTCCTGTGCACTTTACACACAGCTATATCAGAGGAAAACCACCTTTACAATACCGCTGTAACAATATAGCATTCAAATACACAAATGAAAGGCAGACATAGCTCTTGAGATCATTCCAAATCTTGGGCCAGAAATTAACTGGAACTCTCTCTTTACAGTCTGTCCACAGCTTAAGTTCCTGCAATAGACTTTCCTGAGGCCTTCACAACGCTTAAGAGCACCATGCATCAAAACATCTTCAGAAATTGAAAGACAAGAGCAGCTCTCTGTCTCTCAGAACATTAGTCAACCATCTCGTAGGGCTTGCAAGAAACTTCCCTGGTGAGCCAACTATTTGCTACAGGGCTTCCTCAGCCTCCTTCCCACACATCTGAAAAAAGACAACTTCCAGATGCAGAACACTGGACAAGAGAGTACACAGACTAGACAACTGATTTTATCCAGTAATATCATTTTAATGGTGGTATAAAATGTTTGTCAAACAATTTTAGAATCAAAAAATTTATATATAAAAAGTTCGCATGTAATTCCCAAATAAGAAATGGACTACGTGTTCTAGCTAAACCCTGTGCACTACAAACAGCCTGTCCAGCTCAATTCCAAAATAGAATTTGAGATCACATTCAGTATCTGTACTGCAGTGCAGTGCCTTAGAGAGGAAGGTACAAATGCTGCAATCTCAGCCACGCCATCCCTCACATAAGCTTTTAAACAGTGGTCTCTTGTGCCAGTCCCTGGTGAATCTTCAGAACTCACATACTGACAGGTACAAGAAATACTTTTTAAAACAAACAAAGGCTAGCCAAAGCGGTTTTCAGTATTCTTTCCTTCTGAAATTGCTCCTAATATCCAAGGTTGCTTTTGAGCATTTTCTTCAGTGCATTCTGGCAGCCGTGTTTGTATGTTTGATGATTGCAGCTACCATAACCTAACATAATTTTGACAAATCCCTTTAAAGATAAGCACTGTATGAAAAGCATCACGGGATTTAAAAAAAAAAAAAAAGATTTTTTTTCTCTATTCTATTTCACTGAGAGACTCACATAATTCTTCTTATGTTTAGTTACTTATTTTACAATAATCTTCAGATCTTGTTTTTCCAGGTTCTTTTTGTGTCCTCTAATTCCACACAATCTTCATTCAGGATGGCATCTAAGCATATGATTTTAGTCAGATTTAAAGTGGCATTCATTGTTTAAATATTGCCAGAATAAGGAATATCTGGAACAGAAGTGACTGGAATCACAGAATTCCTGTCCTTGAAGTGTGACCACATTACACTCTTCATTTCAGAATGAAGAAAAATTCTCTGCCATAAACTCCATTCTTTTATTATCTGAAGTATTAAATCCTAGCACTGAATGAAAAAAATCTTTTGCATGTCAAAAATGAATCCTAAATAATGTTTAACTTCATTTAAAAGTACTTCTCCAGTGTTGGAAAATACACTTACACTTTTCTCTGACAGTCACACTCAGAGCAATAAAGTCCATGTAGAAAATAAGGTAGCACAGAGTATGTTCACACAAGCAAGAGATCCTATTTTACTGCAAGTTGCTAATTAAACAAGTGAAAAAAGCATTAGAAGACAGCACACAGTGGAACATCAACATTCTAATCTTTAACAAAAAAGGAAGAAATGAAAAGGAGACGATGACTCCAACGGACCTGCAGAAAACATGCTGCTCACACTGATTATGCTTCTGATTTCTGACAGGCATGGTAGTCTTCACTGTCTCAGAGGACAGTGAGAAAGACCATAACCCTGTCAGCCTTACTTTAGTGTGTCCTGGTGGTATCTCCTACCATAAATATCTAAAAGACGACGTGCCTCTAATTTAAGAAACTCCACAACTCCAGAAAACCATAGGTACTGGCATCAGGAACATCCCAAGATCAAGTAGCTAAATTACACATTTCTCATCATTCTTACATACATATTGCTCCCAAAATTCAGGACACCTTTAACCAATATAAGGGATATTCACAGGCAGTAGTTTGCTGCAATTGTTTTAATCCTATCATCAGCTTACTACCCCACTCCACACAAAGACCTCCCCTTATGGGGGTTCTGCATCACAAAAACCAGTCCTTGCATTTGTGCATTATGGAAGGAGCCTATGCATTTAGGCATAAACATTTTCTGTTCTCTCCTGGAACTCTGAACTATTTTCTGGTTTAAAAAAAAAAAAAAAAAGGTCATTTTCATATTAACTATAATGTTTTAGGTTCTGGAATGCAAAGACTAAACAATTATTTGTACACATCTTTCTCCTTTCTAATATTAAAAAAAAAAAATAATAAAATCCTCTACAGGGAAGAAGTCCTCCCTGGACACACAACTAATAAAAGCAAGAGCAGGATACTTGCTCCTCTTCACTCTTCTTGCACAGCATGTGTGTACTCAGTGGGAGAAGTCAGGAGAATGTACATCCAAGCCGAAAAAAGGCTACACATAATACAAGGTCATCTCCACCTGGAGTATTCAGCAAAGTAAATTCTGTGGAAAAGCATGTAACTCACAGGACTATAGAATATTTCCCTGAGGAGAACTGAAGAGCACGGAGCTGAATTCCAGTCTGTCCAAAGTTATCTCAAACAATGTAAAGACTGATGTTTCCAGAAATCCAGGGCATTAACAGGTTACGTTCACTTCCCAGCAGTGACGTATCAAAATCAAACTGTTCCCAAAAGAAACAGAAATCCACCCTAGCAGCAAATTTGTAGGAGGAAACGCATGATACCACCTCATCAGAAAATAGTAATAAACTAAAAGCAGCAAATGAAGAATAGGAATCATTAGGCCAATAGGAATGTGTGAAAAGGAAAAAGAAATTACCAATCAACATGTAGATGGCAAATACAAATTCAGTTTAGTAGCTTAATGCAAATAAAGCCATTTTTTATTGAATAAAATCTCATAGTTCTCTTTAAACATTAAAAATGATATATTGTGTTTGCATTCCAAGGTAAACTCTAAAGATGCTACAGTGATTTTGAAACATCAGAAAGAGAACCCACAACTTTAGAAAGTTTATCAGGTCCTGTCTAAATAAGAAAATAGGAAGAGCACTGTTTACATGTAGTAAGCCTACAGATGCCATCATTAAGGTATTCAAAGCACAGAAAGCTTTTTCACTTGCATAAGGTGTTCTTTGAAAAGTTCTATTTATCTACCAAACCATTTAGGAATCCGTTTGTTCCTAATTACTGTTTTAAAAATAAATAACTAAAAAGAGAAACTGAAGGAATTACCAGGTAATATCCAATTTCCAGTGCTTTCTATCAATGCCATTCAGAAAGTTACGCACACCTAATAGCTTTAGAGAATACTAATCCAAGCTTTCTAACAGATAGAAGGAAGACTACTACATCAAGAATATGTCTTAAAGCAACTGAC
Organism: Sagittarius serpentarius; assembly: GCA_034782735.1. NCBI lineage: Eukaryota > Metazoa > Chordata > Aves > Accipitriformes > Sagittariidae > Sagittarius > Sagittarius serpentarius. The sequence continues at coordinate 8,494,057 of JAVKLA010000049.1, forward strand.
TTTTCCAAGTAATGTTCAAAACTTTGACAAAGTGGAAGGAAAAGAGGAGTAAAAATCACTACTTACACACAACTACAAATCAGAGATTCAAAGCTTCACATGAAAAGGGTTTTTCTCAAGCCCTTTTTATTTCACTACACAAAAAGCCTCTCCCGTGCCTCAGTTTACCACATTCAAGGTCATTTTACCACCAGTACAACATTCTAAAAATTTCTGAAGCATTGTCTAAGGCTGGGTTTGCCAAATCTGTATTAAGCCTGACACACATTATCAGGAGTGCTGTTTTACGTAACATGCTGCTACTGTCAGGTGCTGTAGTTTAACATTACTGTATATGTGCTGAGCAGTATTAGCATGCTCACTGCTTCTCTTTCCCTATTAAGCATTCAGATAACAGCCCTTCCATGAGCTAAGCTTAACATTCAAACCCGCAGTACGACTGCCATTGTACAAGTCTTCCAAAAATGTTTACCAGTGAGAAGTACTAATAACAAAACTCTCATAAACTGAGATGACAAAATGTCTCTCAAGAAAGTATTTTTCTGTTTTGTCTTGAGATGTTAGACATCCCTACAATAGAAGTCACATAATGCTGAGAGGAAAAAAAGTTGACAATCTTCATGCCAGTGTTGCATAACAGCTGTATTCCCTGTAAAACCAGATTTTCTAAGAATTCTCAAACAAACAGACAAAAAAAGAGTAATAGGATGTATACCTATTATTTTATGGTTTCTGACTGAAATAAACATAAGATGACCGAGGTCCAGGATTCACAATGCTGCAAACACCATATAATGTATGTGAAGCATATTCATGTGGCTTGCTTTCCTCTCCTTTTTTAATGTATTTTCTTACAAGACATTGGCCATGAACATTTTCTAAATCAGACTGTACTAAATAAAAAAGAAACTAAGCTTTACCCTACAGTCTCAATGTTTTTAGCTCTACTTATCAAATGTCTCAGCAATTTTTCCTCAAACTATGACAGGGTTTTTGTACACCACCATCCAAATATGCCCATCTGCAAAACTTGCTAGGATTGTGCATATAAACAGCACTTGGGAGATGGCCCAGAAGGTAAATAAAAGCATTGCTTGAAGAAAAATAATCCAGATAAGCATAAAAAGCAGCAGTCCAGATGTATTAAACTGAGGGAAGAAATGCTCTAGCACCTTAACACGCTTTGGACTAAAGAAAACAGAAGTAAAGAAAGGATGCTCACGCCAAAAAAAAAAAAAAAAAAAAAAAAAAAAAACCAAACCCGATTA
>JAVKLA010000049.1:8498965-8510585 GCA_034782735.1 Sagittarius serpentarius
GCTGGGCAGGAGAAGCTGAAAAGTCCTTGACTTAGTCTAAACACAACTTAGCAACAACTGAAAACATCAGGGTGTTACCAACATCCTTCTCATACTGGCCCAAAACACAGCGCTGTACCAGCTACTAGGAAGACAGTTAACTCTATCCCAGACAAAACCAGGACAACAAGCTATATAAATTCCTGATGGACACAGCTTTGACTTCCTCCACCTTACCTGCCAACACCAATCAGCTACAATGTATGTGCCTCTCCCGTTTCCACTCAAAACACACAAGCTTACTCTACCCACATGAAAAGATCAGGAAAGTTTTCAAAACGTTCAGGATATTAGACTGGTGTTGTGTTTTAATAGGAATGCACTTTGGTTGATGTGAGGTTTTAATCAGTAGTTATGCTTAATTGCATTGAATAATTAAAAACAACTGATTGGTTTTAAGTGGAAATAACATAATAGTTTCTATCATAACAGGAAGCAATGTAAAGTTCACAGAATTGTTTCTTAGATGAACTAGTGGGAAAACTGAAAGAATAAACATCCTCCATGGCTGGTATTTGCAGGTGGAATTCAATGGAACTGCAATTTTTTTGGGGTGTGTGTGGAAGAATAGTACTGCCAGTCCCAAAGTTCAAGATGCCAGTCAACCCCATAGCAGTTAAGTTTGTGCTCCCCTCCCTTATTTGCTCATTTTCAATCTACATTACATCTGATTATGCCCACTGTTTTCCACAAGTCTGAAGATTTTTATCACCGACAACTGTGCTTTCCACAGCAAAATACAGAAAAAAAACAGTTTCTACTTCTGCCAAAATAATCCTATACTGATTTGAGAAATTAAAGTTTTTAACACAGCCTCTGAAGATTAACAAAAAGTTTTAGTAAGAAAACTGTCGTTCCCTTGCAGCTCTGATGTGTGTTTTGTTAGCTAACTAGTCTTATGACATGCATGTAGTATGTCTGCTCTTTTTTCATCCAACCTAGAAGCAGTCTTTCAAATTTTCAGTCCAGAAGTTCTCCCACATTATGTGACCTCCTGCTTACCATGTGCTATTCCTTTTGTTGTCTTGTTCTTGCTATGTTCTTCTTAAAATCCCATTTGAAATCTGCCAATTTTCACCAAAAACAGGTTTCTTGGTGTGATGCAGAGGCAGTATAGCAGCACCTGTGCGACAATGCTCCTGAGGAACCCCAGCAGGATTCTGAGCTGAATATAAATTGACGCTATTATAAGAATTTTAGCACTGTAATTTCATAAATTTTAATCACCTAAATTAGGAAACTTATTATGATGTTAGGAGAAGATGCATAGATATGTTTGTATGCATATACTCAACGTAATAATCTATGTAAAACAAACAATGTTTTCTGTCTATAGTAATAATAAGTACTGTGAACATTCAGTATTCAGCAACATGAAGGGAACTCCCAGGTGTTTCTTTGTTTTTGTCTAGCAGAATATACTACCACACTATTTTTTTCTTTTTAGACACACAGAATAAGATAATGCCAATAGGAATTAAATGGGGCAGATACTATCCTTTCTTCCTCATGCTGTTCTTTTTTACAGCGTGTCAGACTTTTCATCCACATATCAATCCTGAAAACATGTTATTCCAAATGGTGTAAAACTGGAGAGATTGCACCTCCTATCACGTCATAAATCAACACCACTGTGGTCAATGAAATGGAAGCAGCGTAAAATCTGTTTTTACACAGGTCCCAACTGGGACTGGAAACAAGAATAAAATTAGTGGCCCCAATTCCACATTGGATTTAAAATGATATTTTATTGCAGATTAGCAGAGTTTAAGGAAGCATAATTATACCTAAGACCATGTAGTTAGTTATACACTTATCACAATCACCTCAGAGTTCAATAATATACTGCATTTTTCTTTAGTTAGTGGTTATCCTGAACACATAAAATACAGTATAATTGCATATCTGTCATTAAGTATATGGTCTCTACTCTACACATAGCATATATGCAAGAATTTACATAGGACTACAGTGTTACAATAAAATTCAGACAGTGAAGCTTTTCCTCTTTTATAAGAACTTTGGTTTTAAGCAAGAGCAAAGGCAAGCCCATTACATCTTGCTTAATTACAGGAAACGTCTTCCAAAAAATTGTATGTTGCATTTGGACACGTACAGTCATTTTCTAAGACCTTTTCTGTTACTTTGCCTTCTGTTGTCAGCTGCAGGTAGTGAGCTCATGCCCAAGTGTAGTCTGGAACATGGCTGTGGCAAAGTCTGGCAATCTGTGCTTCTCACCCTAGACCAAGAAACTGTCACTTTCTGAAGCATCCTTCCCAGCAAAGCTCAAAGCTTTTAATGTCTCTTTTCATTATTGTGTGTGGGATTATTAACATTAACAAGGAGCTATGGATCTTGTGGTTTAGATTTTGGGGAATAATAGTTTGCCTGGGTTTTCATGTTCGTGTCGCCTTGGAATTTTTATTGCTCTTTTAATCTTTTTCTAATGTACTTTCTGATAAATTCACTGGAAGTTGTTGGGAGGCACAAACCTAGAAGAAATAGTTTTTTAAAGGCCCTTTTTTTTTTCCTTTGGTCTGTTTGGGCAAATGAATATATTGTGTTCTAAATATTGTCGGTATACATTAAAAAAGCACATGAAATACCATCCTCAGAACAGAATTTCCTGGTTTCCTAGGTCTTGTAACAGGTTATATCATTATGTAGCTATATACTAGTACTGTATGGTTATGATATATATATAAGGATATATCCAACTCTGTCACTTCTATTGACAAATGGAGATGTGTTGGTGCTTTCTTCCACTTGCGTCCTTGCAACTGAAATTCCATCTGTGTTTAGCCAATAAGGAAACAATAGGAAGGTAATTCTAATTTTATTAATAATTTATGTTACCCATATGTCAGTCTCAAAAATCAATGCAGTCATGAACAGTTGGAGATTGGAGTTGGAGTAATCAGGTTTTCAAGGTGTTTCAAAATCCTTTCAAGTAAGCGTCTAGATATTCAGCGTTCCTGATTTATTCTGAATGAGTTAATATCTGAAGGACCTAAATAACTCCCTGGAACAAAGAAGGGGAAATCCCTCCTTCTTATTATTAATATCCAGCAATCTGCTGTATAGTTTTCCAGTAAAGACCTACATAAGGTATAAAACCACGAAACCTTCATCCCCTATCCCTACGATGACAATCTCTGCTATGAAGTCCAGTTGTGTGATATTTAACAACTCTAGTCGTTTTTCTAAAGAAACAGGCAGTTTTCTGGGAGAAATTTTAGTAGCCATAGTGCTACTCTAACTTGAGGAATGCAAATAATTGTTAAGAAAGAGATTTGTCTATCTCAAAAGAAATTTTTTTGAGAAGGCAGTTTTTTCACACTTTCATTTTCAAAAAATGAAATTTCAGTGATAGAGCAGACTTGCATTTTGTTCTGAGGAGATAAAGAATGGGTTTCTTCATGGCTGCTGAAACAACCAGTTGTACATAGGGGGAAGAAGGACGAGGGTAGACAGCACAAACACTGGGAACTGCTAGAAGAAAATGAACTCTCTGCATTACAGGAATTAATCAGATACTAGCTACCAAAGGTGAAAGTTTGTGGCAGGTTCTGGAGAAGTAACCAATAATTCTTGTGTCTTCAGAGAAGACAAAAAGAATATTACTTCCATGGGGAAATATTTACATTACTTAAAATGATTCTACATTAGTGATAAAAGAAATCGGTAATCAACGCAAAACTAAGTGGATTGATCATTCTCTAATTGAATATCCTTTATGCCAGCAGTTGAAATGTATTTTTCTCATAAATTTATATCATGTGAGGTGATGATGTAGTAGCCTAAAGAAGCTGCCAGAGTAAAAGGGAAGAAAAAGGAGAAGGCGGAGGAAGGGAAGGAGGAAACTTTCAAGGTCTTTCAGTTGTAAATATTACACCTGCAAATCACAATATCATTAGATTAATATCCTAATTTTTACCTTTCATCTGCCATTTCTAGTACACTTTTTCAGGTGTATCATAACATAAAGGCTAAGACTTGAATATTCACACAAAACACAAAACACCACCAGGAACTGAAACTTAAAACTTGGATTCCTAGCTAGTCATAATGCAAACATCTCATTTGAATTGTGACTATGACAACACAAGTATAGGATTACAACTGTTACTAGGCTAACTGTTCACTGTGAACAAATGATTAATTTAACTTTTTTGAGCCAAAGATTGGCTTAAAGTAGTTTACGAATATATTTGTTATTCATAATGGTTAAAAAAAATTCAGGGCATAGTTTTGAGAGTTATACACTTTTTTTTTACCTTAGAATACTTCTTACTAGCTTTTGTGAAGTCTGTGGTGTCATGTAAGTGACAGAGTATTGTTTCTGCTCCCTCACTGGGTGACAAAAAGTCAGAAGGATGAGCATTAAATACTGTAAGTGAGCACAAACAACCTTGTGCTCATGCCAGTGCAGATAACTGGGGAAAAAACAAGTGTTCCCTACATACTCACAGGAGAAATCTGTAATGAGGCTACTTTTTCCCACCATTATTTCACAGACCAGCAAAAACAGAGGCACCCAGATTCCACAGTTAATTATTAATTAATAATTATTAATTTCTCAAACATAGGATACTTACACAGGGTAAAGGATTTGTTTTTCTTTGTAATTATGATGAGTTGATTCCAGACTTCCTCTAAGTCTTTCTAATGTCCTCTACATGAGCCACTCTGCTGGGAAAGGCATACATGAGCTATAATTTCCTTTTGACATTAAAAGCCACAAATCTAAACACCACTGCAGTAACGCAGAGGAAAAAAATGTTTGGCTCTTAACTCAAGATTAGTCTCTGTAGCCATTAAGAAGTGAAAGCTCCATGGAGGTAACAACCAAAACCACTGAAGTTCCATCCCAGTCACAACAAGCACTAAACTGTTGTAGGTGCAGTATCTGCACAATGATAGTAGTAAATAACCAACATTCAATTGTCCATTTCACTAATATGATTTTAAGAAAATATGCATTAACAAAATTGTAAACCAGAAACAAATAGATTCATTTATTGAAAACCAATAGTTATTTATAAAGGAGTAGCAGAATTCCTTAATTGGAGTCTTGTATCACACACTAAGAATAAAGCAAGACATTAACAGTACTTAAGACATTCTTGCTTGAGCACAAGATTTATATTTACTATGGTTCAGTAACTTCTATAATTAGAAAGAAAACTGTTTTCTGAAGCTCTGTGAGGAAACTATATTACATAAATATTTTGTTTAGGCACTTAGTATCTCATCCCATAGCACTAATAAAAGACCTCACCTGTAGAAACTGGAAACTGCATCTTTTTGTGACTGCTTACTGAACAAAATAAGGAGAAGTGCTGAAATGCATCTGAATCAAAATCTACAGAGCGTAATACTCTGAATTCTGAAAAGAAAGGATTCAGGGTTTTCTGTTGTTATTTTAAAGACACATACAGTTTGCTATGCTGAACTGGACCTAAAATCTGTGAAGTCCAGTTTCTGGTCACCTTCAGTGGCAAGCAAAGAACTGATGCCAGCAGGAACTATCTAGTTCTCCCCTCCTTTCCAGTCATAAATATTTGATCTTGGTTGAATATCTATTTCAAAATCTTTTTTACAGTTGATTTGTAATAACAATGGGTATTTCTATTATGTGCAAACTTCTGTTTTAATCTTGCTTAAAACCCAGTGACTCCTGTTAGGTCCAACCATACACTAATCATTCATTGTTTCAAAAATATTTTCCACCTCTTAATTGGATTGTTTTGTACCGTCACTAAGATCTTAGATGTGTCTATTCAGTATTTTGTAGAACTATTCACATAATTTTCAGGAGTACTAGTTCCCTCCAGGCCTTATTCTTCCTGTGCAGTTCTCCCTCCCAGTTCATGGATTCTGCTCTAGTTCATGTAGCTCAGACTGATTCCACAGGCAAAGTTCCTTTACATTTCCCAGAATATGGGATTTTAAAAACCAGTTCTAACATTCTGATCCATTCTTCTCACATGCAGGGGCATTTCACCGAGTGAACAGTGCAGACAAGCAGAACTGTTTTCTCTTTGCATCATCTAAGATTCTTAACTAAGGTGCTCCTGCTTTCCGGGCTCATCTGACAGCAGAGACTAATTTCATAGTCACTGAAACAGTAAGTGAATACCAGCTAATACATCAGCTATTTCCCATCTTTATTTTTGCTTTTCTTTATTTCTGCTTTTCTTTATTTCATCTTTAAAATCATCCATAATATTGCAGTATCTTTCTTTTTACTCTTTTTAGTGCACAGCTCTTTTTCTAATGAATAAACATTGTGCCACCCGTTAACTATGTTTATATGACACTGCATTGTATGCCTTATGATACAGCAAAATAATCAGGTAAAAACCATATCTTATGAAGTAACTATTGAAAAGTGTTGTTATTGAGTCACTCTGAGCCGAATGGTTTTACTTCATTAAAAGCAAGAGAATCACACCTACTCCACATAAGACCATCTTCTCTTTGAGGTTACCGAGGTCATTTCAATAGCTCTGGAGATTTTATTACTGTAACTCAGTAGGCCTAACCTCCTAGTAATCATAGTATGAAAAGGCCAGCTCAGGGCAGGATGTTTCAGTCCAAGTAGAGCAATTGTTCTCAAACCACAGGAAGACTGAAGCACCATCCAGCTTCAACATTTCTAACAGGCCAGCGTATTCCTAAGCATGGAAGGGAAACCGCGCTGCAGTGTCACCCAGTTAGAAATCAGAGGTTTGTAAATATCTGTATATTTACAAATGGTATATATGTAAATTTCCACATTTCATTTCAAGGCAGGCATGGTTTCAGTTGAAACACTCAGCTTTACATTGAAGCAGAACCCCCAGGCTTTTCTGCACATTGTAAATGGGGATTTTAATTGTCCAATTAACATTTGCTTTTTTAACAATACACCATGATTTCTGGCATTAACAGCAGCACTGCAGCTCAGATTTCTCTGACAACTCTGCCTAATCTGCTTACTGAACTTTACTTTAAAGGCTTGATTCCATGCTTGCCGCTTAGCATGTATAGTCATTGACACCAGCAAAAAGTGGGTGTAAAGCTCTCCCACAACAGAATGATAACATTTTACACCCACATTACCCAGATGTATATCACTACAAAGCAGCAGAGAATAAGGATTTTATGTTTTGGAACAATATTAGTAGATTCTGAGCTGACTGCTACAGGAAACTATTAAAACAAGCTCATAAACAATTAACAATGGGACATTCAGGTTTGTGCTATTTTAGCAGAAGGCAACAATTTGTTTCTGATTCATTGCTTATCTTGCTAACAAGAATACATAATTTGCTAATCCATTTCAGTCCTTGCCTAGTGATCCTAAAGCATAATGTTAACATTCTTCACCTGTCTTACTACACAGAATAGGTATAATGAGACTATACCTATATACATACGTAGGTAAGACTATACATACATATACACATATATATGCTAGCATTAAGTGAGGATGGAACTGTTAGTGCAAATATGGGAGCACTAACTGCAATATCAGCTCTGAATTAAAGAATGACAGAACTAAGACTGCTTTTCTGCTGTTGCAGAAATGTGTTTTTATTACTGCTCAAGAAAACAAGCTCCCGTTTAGGCCAAATAACAGATCTTTTCTACTGACAGCTGAGTTTAGTTAAAGCCAAGCAAGACCTTAAGGGAGTGAACTGTTTAACAATTTTTGCCCACGTCAGGTAATACTAGCTCTAGGATAACTATTCTTTGCAGTGATACTGCTATTGCTTATCCTCCCCCTGCCCCAGCTTGTATGAGCAACGGTTGGTTGTTGGGATCTTCAGCTGTATTTCAATGTCATTCAGCTACAGGGGAAACAACTGTGACTTTTGCATGCAGTGGCCCCTGCACTTTGGATCTGCTTTCAGAATTCATTTTAATTGTTCAAAGGCAAGATAAAACTTTCAAATGACACATTAGTCCTAGCCAAGGAAAAGAAGCACAAAGGAGGGCATTTAATGAGTCTTGACAAAAAGCTTTGTCATTCAGGTAGTCACATTGGTAGTTCTGCACTTCCTCTCCCCTCAAGTGTGATCCCCCATCGTCCTTTTAATGTTGTTTTTAAAGATGTCTCAGTTCTGCTTCAACTGCAGGTTCCCACAGTCCTTGAAGCTCATTATCCTTCACTACTGGTAACAGAAACAACCTAGGAACTAAATACATACTGAATTTCAAGGAGGTAGCTACTTGTAGTGATATTTCCATGCATTTATTTTCCCTTGCAGTGCCTGCATAACCACCCCCTCTGAGCTCTGCCCATTTTAAGTGCAAGTGCAGCTGAAAAGTACTATTTAGTCCACTTGAAGTGGCACAGAAAACTGGCTTTATCCACAGAACGGAGCTTATTTGTTTCATCACATACGGCATGATGCACAGCTTTAATTTTTGCCAAACTAAAAGCAGAATCCTTCAAATTTATGTAGCATGCTTATGCCCATGCTCCAAATAGTGGAGAGCAAAGTCTTCAATCATGCCTGATGTCTGCTCCATTTAAAAAACACATATTAGAGGAGCTTCCTGCAGATGGAGGACATCTTGGTCTCTGATTAGGGCTGGGAGAAAGCTGTTATAAGCACATTTGACTTCTGTCTGAGATTATGTAACATTTGCTGGTATTCAGTAAAATAGTTCTTGCTAGTCAGAGGTACAATGTTTACAGCTGCTCTTCATATTAAGTTTTATGAAGAATCCAGGGTAGGACACCAGTCAGGCAGAGGTCCAAGTGGTTGGGTCATTCCTCAAATGCTCAAGAGAATCTTTTCTGTCAAATGACCAGGCAAGTGTATTAATTTTGGTAGAGAAAGTGAGTCAAAACTGTTTATTTGAGTATACAGTGTATAACACCTGGATTAAAAGTTTCAAAATGTCCATTTTGTTTCACAGTGAAAATTAAAATGCTGTGACTCTTTTCTTAAATAACTAGGAAAAAAGGGAAAGATATCAAACATATTAAGCAGAAGAGTAAACAGTTCTCATTTTCCATTGCCTTTACCTACAGTCTTTAGAGAAAGTTTTCATAAGGGAAAGCCCCTTCTACTTTGTGTTAAAGAGGGCAGTAAGTGTCCCTTTGGGACAAAAAACTATAGTTAGCTGAAATCAGTACTACTTCTTTAAAGCAAACCAAGCCTACACAGCAAAGGGGAGAAAAGAACAGAAATTAGAAAGAACAAGAGCTGCTGTTCTGGTGCATCTCTTACTTTCAACTCACTTGCACCTGACAAAGACAGACCCAGCACATGGTCTTATCAACCACTCCAAAACCTGGTAAATTCCTAGCAGCGTCTGATGATGACAATGCTGCTTTTAGCTGCCCTTTTAGTCATGGGTTCATAGCAGTGAAACAAGACATGCCACAGCCTTAATCAGCTAAGTCACACCTCCTAGGAAAACATACACACACAAAGGTCAGAAAAAGACCTCTAAGAGAAGGGTAGGAAAGAAAACAGACACATGAGATAGGAGGTGATTGTGAACACCAACTGTTGTACATTATATATATTCCAGTTGGTGCCATGGATTTAGTTTAACTCAGGGTAATGGTAACACCCTTCAGTCTCTCCGCAGTAGAGCTTGGACAGGACCTCTGTCAGGATCAGATGATAACTGTCCATCAGCCTCATCTGTGCCTTCCCTTCATTTCAACATTTGTAGGCCCAAAGAATCAATGACGGGGGGAAAGACAGTGGATTTACTCACCACGTTTAATTATTTTAGAACGATCAGTCATGTATTTTGATTTGTTTTTACACAATGGAGTATTTTACGTATTCTGCTGCTTCATTATTAAAAAGAAAAAAAAAATTCAGTCTTATTCAGACGTGGCAAAAGCAAGCAGATCATTGGAATTGTACTAGAGGAAAGATTTTGACACAAGCAGAGATAACCATGTCATTTCCTTAAACCTTGCAACAGCCAGTAACTGCATTTTTCAAACTACAAAAAGCCTATTTTTCTCAGTTTTCTTAGATTATCAGATTTGCCTTGTAGCATAAAAAAGCCACTTGTTTAAAGTGCAGTTGGATTTACCCTTGATTTGTTCTTGATCCCACAGAATCTTGACATAATAAAGATTAGATCTAGAGATAATAAAGATTTTCAGTCACCCCAGCATTATCACCAGTTGCAGCTTCATTACTATTTTGCTGAGATTTATTTGTATCCATCAACTTATTTTGGGATATTACTTCATGATACAGAAACTGTGTGTCTTGCAAATTTGTAAAACTGGGTATCAAGCTGAAATGATTTTCCTTTATTAATTTATTGCTGCTAATTCTTAGTATGCTAAAAAAATCCTTTTAAGCATGCATAATTCAGGATATTATTACTAAAGACTTTGCAGAATGCATATTAGAATTTTGTTTTCATACAAACGGCCTGCTCCTACAACTCTTATTCTTCTCGGTGGCTTTATTATGATAAGGCTGCAAAAGTGGAACTTTTGTAATGTGACAAACCAGAAGATTTGTGGAAAAGTTTTTGATTGGTATGCAACAGACAAAATGTACGAGGATCGATTCGTGTGCACAGACCATGGCCCATCAACTCGGTGGCCTGACTGAACATATGTCTACAATAGACAAATTATTTTCCTTTAAAAAACTATATGAATACATGAGCCCCATCTTTTTGACCAGAGTATGAATCACACAAACTACATACTCCTGTAAAAGCCCTCTCTCACTACATTTAGTGCAATACATCCAAAGCAGATTTCTCAGGGAGACTGTGCTCCCATCTGTGGTGACATCAGCAGTAAAAAATACTTCATATGCTTGCTGCCTGTTTTCTAAAATGAAACAAAACTCAGTGCATGACCAGGAAAAGAAAAGCAAGGCAACTAGCAGAAAGAGCTATGCAAGAGCTACACACAGGTATGGAGCAGCAGGTTACATCTGTGGGATGAAGCAATGGGGCCCACTCGGAGCCACTTGGGAACCACACCGGCCAGCAGCACCACGTCTGCCAGGTCTGCATCTCCTGGGGCGCGCCGCGTGGCAGCAATAATTTCCTGCAACAGTGCTTTCACAGAGGTCATTTTCACGGAGAAATGTACAGTGACAAGGGAAGTGATACTGGCCCTGGATACCCAGAATGCCTGGGGTTTTTTTTTTGCATACCATCCCAAACATACAGTGCTCAGACGGTAAAATTGCGTTACAGGTAATTTAATGACACATTAAGTGTAAGTCGGAAGTATATAGATACACAGGACTGTAACAGAGCCATCGTCACTGAAGAGAGCCAATGCCATAAGGGGAAGAATTAGTACAGGAGCATCCATGAGAACACTGTTGCATAAACATACCTAAACCCATTATAACAAACACGACTTTCAGTACAAGATGAGAATTTCAGATATTGCACTGTGACAGAAGGTGTCGTGGTTTAACCCCAGCCAGCGACTCAGCACCACGCAGCCGCTCACTCACTCCCCCCCACCCGGTGGGATGGGGGAGAGAATCGGAAAAAAATAAAGTAAAGCTCGTGGGTTGAGATGAGAACAGTTTAATAGAACAGAAAGGAAGAAACTAACAATGACACTAAT
>JAVKLA010000049.1:8517313-8529869 GCA_034782735.1 Sagittarius serpentarius
CCCTCCCACCGGGGGCTGGGTAGGGGCCATCCCCTCCTCCGGCCACCTCCTCCCCGCCTTCCTCACCGACCTGGGGGTCTGGGTAGGGGTTTCTCTCACATTCCGATCTCCTCCCCCACTGCAGGTTCTGTTTCTTAAATATATTATTGCAGTGCTACCACCATCGCTGATGGGCTCGGCCTTGGCCAGAGGCGGGTCTGACTTGGAGCCAAGGAAGCTTGTAACAGCTTCTTACAGGAGCCGCCCCTGCAGCGCCTCCCCTGCTACCAAAACCCCACCACTCAAACCCAAAACACTGGGGTAACGTTGCTGTAAAACCACTCTTCTCCCAGAAGAGCTGCCGGAGCGCTCTGGTCTGCCAGCAGCACATGACAACATGCCAGGGGAAGCTTTGGACTGGGGGAAGAAAGCACTTGGACCCAACAGCCACGTGAAGAAGGTGAAAATACAGGAAAGGGGATAGCAGGATTCAGGGGTAAGGACTGATGTTTTACAAGGGGTGCAGGAGGCTCCAGGCATCTGTTGCGCAGGGCTGTATTGAGGCAGTAGACCTGAGAACAGTTGCAGAGCTTCACTCTAGGGTCTGTCTATATTCCAACTTCAGACCCATAGTTCCCTCCTTTGGTGCATTTCTGTGGCAAGGAAACCACTGAAAGGGAGAGTCCCCATGCTCCAGCCAGCCCCATGAGGCTAGGAGGAGAGCAGGATGACGGGGTGCAGGGCATGGTGATCAGTCTGGGTACAGCCCCTCTATCACCTCTTTTCCTCTGAGCCTGCCTTCAGTCTCACCTCCTCTGTATCCCCTATGCAGCCCCTCTGGGTGAGGAGGAGGAGGAAGCCTTGCGCCTTGCAGGACCCGGGGAGTAAGGACACAAAACCACTAAGAACCATCCTTCCATCCCTCAACAGCTGCAGGAAGGGCAGCAAATGCTGGCTTGGGGAATACAGCCCCTTGCAGCAGCCCACATTTCCTCCGCTGTCCAGGTGCAAATTCAAACTAGAGCTGGCCCTCCCTCAAGGAGTTTCTTTCCTTCCTTCCTACACAGTAGGTAACATTGATGGACCCTTTCTGAGAGATGTTGACAGGGCTCTAATAGAGTAACATTTAGGCATGAACAAATTCAAGTGTCAGTGACCTGGACTTGCATGAGGTTGAGTTAGTCCAACTTTATTTTATTTTTTTTATATTAACCATTTGCGCCTATCTCCATTTCCTGCTGCTGGGGGAGAGGAAGGGGGAAGCTATGTGAAATATATACTGTGCTCCAAAGTACGCTACTTAGGGCTCATTCTCATCATTTCTAGCAAGTTAATTCTGCAGCTAAAACTCATGAGATTTGTCTCCACAGTAGGGAGCTTTTGGGGTAGTAGTCCTTTAGCCTGGCCAAAGATCAGTGCTATTAAGATACAATAAGGAAAAAAGGGAACAAGTTCTTGCCTAAGATCAGGCAAAGCATTGACAGAGACACCGCAATGTACCATCCCAGTTACAAGTTTCAGATTTTGACCATATTATCTGACTTGTCTATAGCACACAGATTCCACTACGTGATTCTTGCACAGTAATTGCAGATGAAAAGATTGATACCTTTCAGTAAATTAGCTGTATGTTAGAAAATGCTTACTATTTTAGCACTCGGTGATCTGTTCATCAAGTAGTTACCCTGACTGTAAAAAAAAAAAAAAAAAAAAAAAAAAAAAAGCTATGTCTTTCATTTCCTATTTGATCTACAGGCTTCTACAGGCCTAGTGCTGCAAGACGGGCAGGAGGAGGTGGGTTCTTCCTTGACACAGCCTGGGAGACAAACCCTTGAGCGCAGCCACAGTTGCACCAGGAAAGCAGCACTGGTCTTGGCATAGCTTCTCTGTACTGTACAGAGCAATTTCATTATACTGTTCCATAAAGCAGAGCCCCTCCACAGCTGAGCAGGGTGGCAGGTGTTTGATTGCTCACAAAAACATGATGCAGCTGTTTAAGACACGGGCTGTGGAGTAGCGTGCTGAATACGGGAAGGATGTAGCTGTCCTCATTGAAATACGGCTGCTGTTAACATTTCTGCTCTTGTGAAAACCACTACGCTCGTGCACTCTTCCATGACCACATTTGGGCAGGACTTCATTTTAGATCTTATCAAGAAGTCTTTCTTCCCACAAGAAAAGATTTTGCAAAACTGTCAAGACTTTTCTTTCTGCATTTACTCTTTCAAACAGTTCAGCGATTCTGAAACCTTTAATTTTCAGTGCTTGGAATAAGCAGAATGCGACAAAGCTTTGAGAGCCTAAAATACTTGTTTACACAGTACTTCTTGCTGTTATACTTTATATCTCCCACAGGTATTTTTACTTTGCTTTTTAATTCACTGCAATGCCGTAACTTGGAACAGTCCTTAGATGTCAGTGGTTCAATACTGCATAAACAAAGTCAAGCAGTAAAATTCAGTTTAAGTCAATTACCCTTTTAGTCAAAGAAAAGTGTACATCTGGACTGTAGACTTTTCAGCCAGATCTCCTTACCACACCTTTCAAGCAAGGATTTCCGAATACTTTAAACATCACCAGCAAACCAGGAATACAAACATTTGCAGGGTAAGTTAGGTGTCCTATTAGTAGCATTATACCTTCCAGCTTAAAAGATGACTGCTTCTTTTGCCCTGTCTCCCACATTCATAACCTTAACTACTGTGGAGTCATTTAGCAAACTACTTGAGCTATGCTCTAACATGTATGTAAGCTGACACTCACTCCCACCAAATAAAAGTAGTCCCCCCACCTCCCACCCTTCTCTCTGCATGCATCTTGGACATTCTTAATTCACAGTAAGCAGCTGGACAGTAAAACGAGAGGGGGTTACTCTTCAGCTGCTTTGGCTTCGCAGGCGGGGTGGGAAGCAGGTTAGTTTTGCAGCCACGTTAACTCGCCGCGGCACCTCCCCGCAGCCACAAGCACTGGTGCCGGCAGGGATGAGTGCCGAGGCTGGGGACAGGGCCAGGCAACGACAGCACCACCTTCCAGGCATGAACACCACCCGTAGGTCAGTGGCAGGCTTCCACTTTGAACAACCCGCTGTGCATTAGTGCAGTCTAAATAGGCATTTGGCAAGCCTCACATCACCTCATACAACAGCGTCTCCCTCCTTAATGTCATCATTCATTCTGTACTAAATGCATCTCATTCCAAGTAGGAAACAAAAGAGAAAGGCAAAATTCTCGAGGCAAAGGTGCAGAGAAGCCTCAAGAGTTGTGCTTCCAGTGGACGGACCGTACCACCAAGATTCCAGTGCTTTCAATAGGATCACCACAATGCAGTGAAAACCAGAAAATTGAAAAAATGGGATTAGAAGTAGTCAAAAAAGAATATAAATCTGAACATGACCTGATCCAACTCAGTACCATGTTAGGTATTGGAAGTAAATCAAGTAGCCTTGAAACTCCTAGGAGTCTGTCTTCATTACTGAATAAAACTGCAGGGCAATCTTTCACACAATTCCATTATAAGCCGTGGTGTTGCACTAGACATATATATGCCCTGTTTTAAGAAACACAGAAAATATAAGTGATTTTAAACTGAATGCAAAAAACCTACTAAACTTTTATGATAATGACACACATGGAAATTAAAACATGCAATCTCAAAAAGAGAGGGTTTGGAAACAAAGGAATTCAAGTTGCATTTTTCTGAAATAACTACCAACAATCCAAAGGTGAAGGGGTGCAGATAACACCGTTCAGAGGGTATCTGTGGCAGTGTGTTACAAAGATGCCTCTTCTCACAGTTTGTCTATGAATATCTCAAAACCTTTATTTCTAGTCAGCTAGAAAAAGATTCAAACTGTTTACCCAACTTCCACATGCATGGTACGCGCATTTATTTGTCTGCTTACCCTCTGATGCTGATGCTAAGCAGTTTCTCAAATGTGTTCCTGGCAGTGTAGTGGATCCTATAAATTTGCAGTACTTACTGCAACATCAAGGATGATGAATGAAACAACTAAAAGTTGCTGTCAATGAAAACCAAATCTTTCTGGTTGATGGATAAGACTTTCACAGTAAGGACCTTGATAATTAAAGTGTCGACAAAGTTACGTTGTTCTTCCTGTATGAATGACACCTCTTGCTAGTTATCCATTCCTTACATGGCACTTGGAGCCTTTACATAATCAAACGTGGTAAGACTAAGTTCACACTCCAGTAAGAAAAACAAATCATCCTAATTAACACTTCTGTTGCAGGAGGGGCTGGTATTCTCTATTTCACAAGCAACAAAGAATACAATCCCCCCCAAAGCATGTGAAGACTTACAAACTGTGCTTAGCTATGCTCTAAAGGCATAGCGTATAAAAGCTGTAAACTACCAAGCTGAAAACAGAATTCTTACTCTTTCTGGGGGATATTCATGCTGATCCACACAAGCACTGGTGATGAACTACACGGTGCTCCTCTAGCCCTCCTTTACGGAGCACGAGGCTGTGCTTGTAGAACGACACACCTGCTGAATACGTATTTATGGAACAAAATCCAATCTGTGCGTACAGAGTACTTACCTCATCTGCTCACAAAAATACTGCCCAGTTCTCTTTCTGAAAGCAGAAAATATTTTATGCTTATACATAGTTTTTTCCATCAAGAAGTTACTTCTTAAAGTTATCGTGCCTTTGGAAATACAGCGGTTGGCTATGCTTTGTGCGTAGTAATCCAACACCCACCGTTCGTGCATTCTAGAGTGAAAAAAAGTATGTAGCAGATTTCAAATTTTAGGATCAGTAGGAATTTCTCCGGCTAATAAAACACAACCTACAGTGCAATATATCTGGCTTCTGCAGAGTAACGGGGTACCTGTGTTAAGCAGTGTTTCATCTTACTGTGCAAAGGCAGTGTGGTTACTCTGTACCAACAGAATGTATTTTAAAACCAGGCCACTGCATTCTAAGATGGATCAGGTTTGTGTTACAAACTGGAGTTCAGCCAATGTTTGAGTTTTGATTAAAGGATCAAAACATCACAGAGACTACAGTATCTATATTTCATTAATGAGTCATATTAATTGGTTTTAAAAGGCCCTTTTTGGGGCTCAAATTGGAACACAAATTGCAGGCTGGTAAGACATATCTCAAGTGCTCTGTCGCACGGTTATCCAGCTGCCGATTCCCCAGTCCTTTAAGCAGTGGCGTCCCCCCCATGCTGTACTACCCTAGTTGCTTCTGCAGGCAAAACTTTCATGATTGTTGCAGCTACTCTGTGGCAGTAGCTGGTCAGGAATTGCAAGAATGAAGAATAAAATTCACTCAAGCTATCTGAAGAAAGCAATCTGCTTTTTGTGCTGACAATTTTGCAGGTAGCTTCACAGTAAATCAAAAGAGGGGTCATACGGGAAATGGATTTCACCGATCTCTAGTGATCAGATGGGGCAGATCTACATCGTGCGTGCTCCGAGTGCCAGCTTGGCTCTCCTCCCCGCTTGGGCATACAGCCACGCTGAAGCTGAGGGGACCAGCAACTCTGCGCATCCCGCAGTCAACACTCAGCCCATTTCTCACTGCAGCAGCGTCGCAAGGCAAACACTCACCAATTCAGTCACGACAGCCTGGGCTTCACCTGGCTCGGCAGCACGGCCACGTGGGCATCACGCATGCTGCGGCAGCAACGTGGCCCTTGCTCAGCAGGTACCGCAGGCTTTTTACCTGCCTCTTGACCCACACCTAACATTACGCTATTGAAACAGCCAAGTCCTGCCGCTGGGGTGTGGGTGTGCTTTAAACACCGTGACTAGGAACAGGTCTGAGCCTTCGGGTCCCGCTGCCCTTCTGCGACACCTGCACTGTTCTGCAGCACAGCTGGGAGAAGTCACACTGCAAACGGTTCCCACTCACAACAGGCCTCCCTCCAGCCCTGATGGAGCAGCCGTATTAAACACCAGCCATACAAGCTGGCAGCAAAGTCTTGTGGCCTTTGGTTTTCAGTGGGGTTTTTTTTTTGTAAAGTGGTTGGAAACAGAAGTGCTGGGGTACTAACAGGTTGACTCCCGTTCTTACCTCTGCCATCAATCAGAGTAGTTCCAAAGAACATTTATCAATATGGCGATAGGTGCTTTTTACATATAGATACTGGCTCATTGTTACCAGTAGCAGACTAGGAATAATTTCTTTAAAATATTCCTGTGCAAAGACAACCGTTACAGTTTCATGCGTATTACATAGCTGCAGGTGAAGAGTGTAACAGTTCATGGAAATACTAACCTGACTCAACTATCACAGACTAGCCTGGAAATTAGCATTTAAAGTTATAGTTGTTTGCTGTTGGGTTTGGTGTAATGTTGTTTTTTTTTCAAATGCATCAAGTACCTGCAGACTTTTTGATGAAAAACGAGTATTTTACAGTTCAGTAACCTGAGATGTTCATCTACAGTGTAGTGCTTTAAACCCTTCTGGAACAATAATCCTGGAAACGCACATCAAAATCTTCAACAACATCCATGTCAAACACTTCCTGTGGAATGACCAGGATTCGGTTGTGGGATAAACTGACACAAAAGGAGGTGGCAAAGCAGGCAGTATAATGCCTAAAATGACACAAAATGCTGCTGATCCAACATCTGAAAGCATAAAATCGTCGCTTAGCCTTGGCTGACTGCTGACTCCTGTCTTACAGCCGCTTCACCTAATGTTTATCTGAAGAGACAAGATGATATTCAGTAAGTACCTTGTACATTTTTACATCATACTAAGTTTTGAATCTCTTGCTTTAGTGCTTCTCGCCATCTGTGTATAGATGGTATTGTAACAATTGAGTCAAAACTATTATTCCCTTAGCTGCCCTGAGATGCGAGGAACAATATTTGGAAGAAAGTAAAATGTAAGCACTTGATTTTTTATTTCCTAAACAAAGCACACAAACATGGTCATGTTCTTCTAAGTAGGAAACTTCTTGACTAATGAGATTGGTCTGAAAACCCTTGACCACATGAGTAAACTTGTTACATCAGGTGTTGATAATAAAATCTGATCTTATAGGCCTTAAAGAAACAATCTATTTCTTTGCTCTATAATGGCATTCTGAAGAAAGCCACCTATTTGGTTACAGAAAGGTTTATGAAAGCCAAAAACGTTAACAGCAGATAGTTACTGCAAAGCCATTCATTAGAAATGCCTGGTGAAGCGAAGAAAGACCTTGTACGGTATTTAGCAAAGCATGAGATCTCACGGGTAGCAATCTCCTGACATAAAAGCAGCTGAGTGCAGACAAGATTGAGACAGCAGTTGAAAATGCCCCCTGATCAACCACAGCAGCTAGAGTACACCTTGTACCGATGCATCTCTAAAGAACAGTTTGCTAAATAAGTCTTTTGGCCGTACAGTGCAGCTTTTTCTCTCTTACTTCCTGTACCGCTGCTGCCCTAATCTACAGAAAGATACATATGTACATACTTGTTCTCACAAGGTCGTTAACAGGCAGAGAAGTGTGCAAGGAGTCCACCAACCCCAGAGAACTGACACCTTTTCAGACCTCATATTGGCACGCCACTTCTGATCCTCAACCTAGATTTCCAATTGACAGCCCCATTAAAAGCAATAATGTTGTCCACTTCCTGGAAAGAGGCCATTTGGCAAGAACCTTGCTGAAATTCAACAAAAAACACTATGTATTTTTCTTATTAAACAACCAAACAAACGACACATGGCACTCACAGGCCATTAGAGAACTCCGAGTTACATCTCCACACCTGTATCGTGGAGCAGGAAGAGGGGAAAAGAGTACAGACCAAGTATATGAAAGAGTAAAGTAAGAACAAAACATCCAATGAAAGTTGCACTCCCACATACAGAAAAAAAATGGTCTTTTAAACACCTTGAGTAAGGACAAAAAAAAAAAAAAAAAAAAATCAATTACATCTACCCACCCAGTGCTATTTTATCTTCTAGGCTGAAGTAATTCTCAGGTCAAAACTGCACAAACATCTATGTGTAGACACAGAGCTGATACAGAGTTTTACCATCTTTCAAAGTCGGGGAAAAAGCAGGATGTTTTATTTTCACATATCACAATATTCTGCCAGAGTCAGGGAACGCCAGTGTCAACTGAAAATTCCGTCAAAAACTTTCATCTAAGTAATGATTCCAACAACTCCCAAGAGGTGGGGTTTTTTTCCCCCCTTTTTTCAACAGCTTGTTACTTAACCCTAGAACAAGTTCACAACCTAATTATTATTTCCCCCTCCTCCTCTCACTCATTAACATGCAAATATAACTCAATAATCCCAAGCATGCATTAAATGAAGGAAAGCTCCTTAAAATTGTTCTCAAATTGCATTTCTTACACTGATGGTATACATAAGGTAGAGGCTACAGCCTTTGTTTTCATTTACTGCAAGACTAATACTGAGAATACCTGTTGGGTTTTTTTTAAGAGACATATGTCTGCCATAACTCTTACTTAATCTTCCAGCTCTCTCAAGAACTGCCTGTTCTTCTGAAATTGAGTTACTCTTTGTGAATCCCACACCAGTCTAGCTGCTTTTGTTTTTGTAGGTAATCCTGCATGCATAGAAATTTCTCCAAGTAGTGCAGCAAACCTTCCAGTCTCCTAACTAAATTATTTTATCAACTATTTCTAGACAGCAGTGGTAAAGCCTTTTAAATCAAATGATTAGTGTTTTATAACCTGAGTTTGTACTCAAGATCAATTTTTCATCATAAAATAATTAAGTCATCAACTACCTAAAGAATTTTAAAAGCATTTGTTGTAACAGCAAGGCACAGATAAATTCTCTACTTCATCTTAACAATTCATACCATTAAAATACTTCAGTTGGAAGTGACGTTAGTTTCATATAGTTTTATCGTTAGTAGCTTATTGTTGTTAGCTTATTGTTAATTGTGGGCTTAATACACTGACAAAGGATGCAATTAATAAACATGTTGGTTTTGCTACCTAGATGAAAACAACCACGTAACTAAAGATGCAGTTAAGACATAGGAAATTGTTTAACCCATCTCACGGCCTTCTCCTTAACCGTCAGGAATGCCTGACATACATAGCATAAGGCGCCTATAGGCAGAGCTATTAACACCATTTGTTATTAACGTTGTCCAACACTTGCCGGGCAAAAATTCCTCTTCCTGAACAGCTAACTGGTTCAGACTTTAAAAGAGACTTATTTAAAACCTTCTACAATTCCGTTTTGACATGCAGCTAAGGAGAGGGACTGCCGGAGGGAAAAGGAGGAAGAGGGGGCTGATTTGACAGGGAGAAGGGGTAGAAAAGACCACAAGCCAAGAACTAAGATGGGGTAAGCTGACTTTCCGTGCTCCCTCCGCTGATTTCATGCTCTTGCTGTAGGAAGGAATGGCAGAGACCACCCTGGCGTGAGAACTCTCCGCATTAGCCTGATCAGGAGCTTTAGGCACAGGCCACGCTGGCGCTATGGCAGCGAGGCAGAAAACAGGGCCTTTCATTTCTCAGTCGTGATGGCAGCTTCAGGCCAGCAAGGATAATTACCAGCTCGCTTCTGCCATCCTGGTTCAAGTTGAGTCACAAATCCAAAACGCCATGTTTGGTAATCTCAGCCGAGTTCTACTTTGCACAGCTATTTCTATCAGGCATGTGGCATGGTCAAAAATCTCCAGATATTCAGCCACGGTGGTATTAACAGAACAAACAAACATGGAGACTTACTGCATTGGGTTTTCAGTTCTGCTTTTAGCTGGACAGTATACAAATGACGTGTGAAAGCAGGATAAACATGTTTCTGTTCCGTTCACAGTGTTTCTTCATTTGAAACCTGGCACCTACAGAAGCCTGACAATCAAACAAAATGACTTTGTAGAGGGGCTGAACAGGCTTCGCCATGACAAGGCTACGATAATTGAGGGCACGGGAATTATTCTCCAGTGACTGAGAACACGTGCTGCTGTTTCTGTATGGAACCACCCTCCGCTAATTAATGAAGTTATTTCTTTTCTTGCTCTTCAGACTCTTTTAAGACACTCAATCTACTTTTTCATGGCATGCTCAGGAAAATCAGCCAGAGATTTCAAAGAGCATTTCATGAAACCCAGCCACACTTACTAGTAAACTAGCCCCTTTCTAAAAAGCAAGGCCGTTAAAGGCCTCTCACTATTCCCCTCCGTTTCTGGACATCACTTGTGTTTTAAGAAGCAGAAATAAACTGTAAGGGTATACTGAGGTTCATTCTGTTGAACAAGGAAGCAGAAGATTCTCAAAAAAAATGCTCAAATATTCAGACAAAAAAATAAATGTGAGTTCTGCGGGGTTTTCTGAGGAATGGCCTGACCTATGGTAGCACCCTCACCCCAAAATAAACTGCCCTACAATCTTCCCAGCAACAGCAGCAGCACTGAAACAGACCTCATAATGAAGGGGCAGGTTTAGGGATAGTATTCGCTCCTGACATTCCTAAATTAAGATATGTGCCTCAAAACTTAATCTCCAGGCTCCTGGCCTGACTTACAGAAAAAAAAACAAAAGAAAAAAGAAAAACAGTATCCAAAGTAAATTATTCACAAGAATTAGAAGAGAATTGTTTACAAAGCATTCTTAATTTTTCACCGTCTCTTACATCTTTGTTAGCAGTACTTAGAAAAGCACCACAATAAAGTATTTTATGCATTCTAAAATTGTCAAGTCTTTTCCTGGGCAGTATCCATGCCATTTCATTACTTCAAAGAGACATACTCTTTTCAACATAGCTTCATGGAAGTAAAATAGTCTTACCTGGTAGAACTATGAGACCCTTTTCCTTCAGAATTTACCTTTGTTCTGGAGAGAAGAATGAAGATCTGTCTTATTCAAAGTGTCAACTGACAATTTAAAGTAACAAACTTTTAAAGAAATTGTCCTCAGTAAAAACATTTGCATAGTAACAATGAGTAATTCTTCCAAACAGGTTCTCACAGTGACAAGTTTTGCAGGAAAGGATCAAGATTTTTCTCAGCATATGATGCCATGTGTGAAGTGATAAAGTAACTGCTCACCATTTGAAACCCTCTGCTTGTACCCAAGGCACCACCACCACTATTACACAGCAGTGCCCCTACTGCTGTCAGGCTGATTCTGCTAAAGCTGTACTCACTGAACTATGTGCTGCTGATTTCAGGAAGAGAAATAAACAAACCAAGCTGTGCAAGTCAAACTTTGACCACATCTACACGATCATAATTTCAGACTAATATGGCACTGCTTCCAAACGTAAGAATATGGAAGAGTGGTGGAGAGGACACACTCCAAGCATTAAATTGATTTGCAGAAGTGCAAGTACCAGGAAGAAAGCAAAGAGGATTTCCATTTTTACAGGCTACATGTTTCAGGAAGAAATTTTCCTTTATATTAAGAATTTTTTAATCTATTTTTGGCAATCTAAAAGAGCGTTCTACTAAGGATACAGATTCTGTTGTTCCAGCCACAAGAATCAGCTGATCAACAAGGACATGTCTCAAGTCCCTTGATATGGGGGGTGGGGTGGGGGAGTGGGGGGGGTGTAAGAGATCCATTTAGAAATTATTTTTGTAAGTCACTAAAGGACAAAACATTGTAAAACATTCAGTTAAGAACACACTCAACTACTTTAAAAATCCCATAGCAGCCTTTATAATTTCCATTTCATGGCACAATGTGCATATTAAGACTTCTCTGTTCAGACTATTGCACACACTTTATTATTGCCATTTAAAGGACTCTAATAGGGTAACACCATTGATAGCTTAACCTTTATTAACCTGTTGACACAAGATCATTCTTTTAGCATAAAGTCAGATGAAGACATTACAAAAATTATATAGCTATTAATAGATTACAGATAAACTATTTAAGAACATTCTCTTTATAACATTGGTCTTCTCTTTACAATAAGAGACCAGAAAAACAAGGGGTTTCTGTCCTAATATTTTACTAAATTAGCATTTAAATAATACCTGAGGCGCTTTTCAGAGATATTACAAGCTATGAACAATTGGCTCTCTCAGAGTTAAATCTGAAGAATAAGCCTACAGTATTAACTGTTACTTTTGATAGTATTGCTACTATTTGCTTTTAAAATCCAGGTACCTGGGAGCTTAAAGAGTTTGTAAAACACTGAAGTCATGTCCAAGCTTTCTGTCTGTCTATAGTCACAATTACGCTTCTCTCGTATTTTCCACATACAAAAGATTGTTTAAATACGAATTAAGCCTCACAACGTAACTGCACGGTAGGAGGTGCCACTGCCGTTTATAGACAGTAGAAACAGATTGTAGCTTGCTGAAAGGAAGAGGAAGCATGAGGTGGACAACTCCATGGGCTCAGTCATCCCATTTCATGTTCTGTTGTAACACAGCATCTCTGATATTGCTCCAGCACATTGTATTATTTCAATAGTTCTAACTGCAATCCTAATCAAAAAGTAATTTTAACTCTTGATTCTATTCAAAGAGAAAAACGTACGTTCCCAATCACAAGACCTAAACACGGGGCAGACAGATTTTAAAACAGGAGATCTGTGGTACTTCAGTTGTTTTTGATCACTCAGTATAAAACCTTTGCTGACTTTACTGGGGGGGGGGGGGGGG
>JAVKLA010000049.1:8529879-8575796 GCA_034782735.1 Sagittarius serpentarius
CCCCCCCCCCCCCCCGCCCCCCCCCCCCGCCCCCCCCCCCCCCCCCCCCCCCCCCAATCACATGGTATTTCAGTACCTGGACTTGCCAAAATACATTAAAAGTCAAATTCTGTTCTACGTATATCCACAGACCACAGAACAGAAATTCTTGCCCCCAATTTCAAAGCGTTCCTGAGGACAGGAGAGCTTTGCTGCTTCCACTTCTCACCCTACATCTAGCTGCTCAGCTACAGTATTTGTGCAAGAAATAAAAATAAATAAAAGTACATTGCTATGACTAAGAGATCTGCAATGCATTCATGATCCCAAGCCAAGAGCACAGTGCAGATCTGAAGTATTAAGTTCCTTGATCAAAAATGAAAAACAACAAGACAAGCTGTTGGGATGGATGGAAGAAAGCTGTTTTCAGTGGGAAGGATTTTCTTGTTCCTTCTGGCAAACAGACCATCAAAAGAAAACGTTCGCCCACAACTGTCACAGTTACGCAGTATCATATCCCAAAATGGGTCCCAGCCATTTCTCCACCTCTGCCACAGACAAGTTTTTTCTCAGTGCATAATCTTCAACCTGCAAAGGGACCACAAAACATGATGATGATTTGGAAACTCTGGCTTTTACTGTTTACAGAATTTTTTGGAACATCTGCTTACAAGATGTTTTTCAATGCTGTAACACTACCACAATGGGCAGTGCAAGTTACCTGATCTTTACATATCTTGCCAACCGCAAAATATTTGGATTTGGGACTGGAAAAGTAGAGGCCAGATACTGCAGAAGCAGGTATCATTGCTAGTGATTCAGTTAAACCAATTCCTGGAAAAAAGAATGAGAATTTTCTTATTCTCTGAATTGCTAATAAGCATAAATTCAGAACCTTTCTTTTTTGGGCAGCTTGAAGCAAACTCAAAAACGAAGAAGCTTTCAGATGAACTAAAACCAAAACCATTTTCCACTTGTTAACCATTAAAAAAATACCCATAGCTTTAAATATATTGCAGACTTTCATTACAGTATTACTGTAGAAAAACTGTACAGTTCGAAGGAAAAAACTGCAGACATTTTGGCAAACGAAATGGGTAACTAGAGGATTTGAAATGCAGGAAGTTGTTTTTGGAATTGTGGAAGCAGCAGTGAAATGTCTGACACATAGAATATCAAAAGAAAATAAATGGAATTCATTCCTTCTTTAAGAGTTAGCATCTCAAGGTTTCTGTGGACCAGGAAATACACTGCTGAATTGGCTTTTTTCCTGTTTATATCTGGAATGTCTTCTTGCAACCATAAGGATGCTAGAATTTTTCTCTGTGCAGCAGAACCCTGTTTGCATGCAATCTGCTTATTAGGGACATAACTCCTTCACCAAAAGCACTGCCGGTATTTTGCAAATTCTTGCTTGAAGGAGGCAAAATAAAAATGGCGATGAAAAGGGGAAGTCAGCAATTCCCAGAGCTGCTTCAGTTCATTTTTTTTATGTACTTCTGCACCACCCAATTCGCTCTTTTGTTGGCATTTCAATCTTTCATTCGCATAAAAACAGTCTAAGAATCTTAGTAAAGCAGACAGAGGTACCTGTTGTTTCCTCAATGTTTGCAAGTTTCCACATGGTAAGTTTTTCTGTATGGTCGGGCTGGCTTGGATATCCAGGGGCAGGGCGAATTCCCTCATATTTAATTCTGCGTAGGTCAGACAGATCTAGCTGCTCAGCAGTACAGTAAGCCCAGAATTCCCTTCGAACCCTTTCATGGAGCTCCTCAGCAAATGCCTTGGAACAGAATGCAAAGGTTTGGTTTTGGTTTGTTTCTTAATTTGTGTAGACTGATGCAATAGCTATTTGATGAAGATAAACAACGGTAGAGACTTTCTCCCCATTCCCATTTTAATTTTTAAGGGAGCTCTTACCATAGCTGAGAAATCTCATAGCATTAAAATTCATGTACAATACTTATTTTGCTAATTCAAGTATTTTAGTTTTTTCTCTTATTGGTAGACAGTGGTTTTTTGGTTGTCCTGGTTTAGAATCCTACATACTCAAAGAGGTAAAGATGCGGACAAGTAACCGGAAAAGACGAAGTTCATTAGCGTATGGTAGCGATACATCATTATAGCACTGAAGTCATTAGGTCTTGACTATGTGGGTGTCTCGTCCAGGTCTAGCTATGGAAGGCCACATCATTCTTGCAACCATGCTAGTAGCAGATGCAAATAAGTGCCCCTGCTCTTTTTAGCGGAGGACCTTTCCTCTAGCCGAGAGCGGGCAACAGCTTTTCTTAACTGCTGTTACAGCTTACGCTTTTTTGCCAGCAAAGGTTGCCTTCAGGAGAAATTTCCGCTTCAGTAAATATCCTTAGATGGCATCTAATAATAATTTCTAAAACTCTGCTATAGCTTGAAATACACAACTAGAGCTAACCCCATTTGCATTGCACCAAAGTTGCTGTAAGTTTTAACATGGTTACTTAGATGTAAGCGTGGGGGCAGGCAGAGGGGGACAGAGGGGTAGGAAGGAACGGACGGCATTTTCTAAACCATTTCAGTTAGAGCTTTAAGAGCATGTCTGGCTAAGCCGAAGACATGTTAAGTCAAAAGACTTGTTGTACCCTGGATATATCCGCATGGTTACTGTTAAAAGCAGAAGGCATGTCTGCAATTCAAGAATATAATCGGTGGGTCACACCTGGGTCCAAACACATTCTCATGTAGCTAAGACAAGATTTAATGATAGTTCTTTTTAAACTACTAGATTCTAGGAATCATCACCACCCTCATAAAGAGCTCAAAGGTGCTTTTGCAGGTGGAAGACAGGGCCAGCAGAGTCCCGTCTGGCTCAGAAGAGGACTCTTCTCTCAAGACAATGTCAGTAGAACCAGTTCACTTTCAGATTTAATGCAAAGCATACATTACAGGCAACAGCCTAAGTTTATGCTAAAGCTTGAAACAGCAACCTGTCAAGCAAATCTAGCACACAATCAGAAAATTTGCAAGGAAATACATGATAAAATCTCATACCTCTGCCAACCGATCGCCAAGAGCCTTTACCATTATGATGTTGTATTCGTCATCCTGTTTCCTAAATTCATTGCATAACTCATCTACACCAAAGCAGGCCACAGCAAACAGGCCTAAGTAGTCACAAATGCCAGAATCCAGTGGTGCTATGAAGTCAGAGAGGCAGTAATAGGGATCTGTGCAGGCAGAGTCCTTTTCAGCCTAAAGTAACAAACACAATGCAATAAATCAGAACATTTTAAAAATATATTAACTATTAGTGCCCTCTTAATGTAAAGACCAGTATTTTTAAGACTAAAGGGCTTTAAGACTAAAGGCATTTCTGAAAAACACCTAACTAGTCTTTGAGCCACGATGGCATTCTTGTACTTGAACTAGAAGAAAAACACCTCTCACTCTGAGGATGTTTGGATCACTGAAGAACAAAATGCCAAAGAAGAGAGATGCTGTGCTGAACACACATATAAAGACATTTTGCTTCTATTTACAGCTACTAAGATTTAACAGCTTATTTTGCCAACAAATTATCACAAAATAAGGAACACACTTGTGCCAACCACTAGGTAAAAGGAGGAATTTTCCACCTCTAGCACTCACAGATTCCACATTTGTTAGCAAAACTAACAGCTCATAGTTCACATCCCAGTTACACAAACTGCAGAATTCTTCAGCAACTCCCATTTTAGAATGGCTGCGCGAGTTGATAAAACACTCCTAGTTTCTTATGCTACAAACTACGTGGTCAGTAATCCGGACAAAACAGTGCCCCAGGTAAGGTTTACACTAGCCATACACAAACGCAAACAAAATGCGTCTATCACTACTGAAAAGCTGAATCCCAAGCAAAATTCAAGTGCTATACGCAAATAGGAAATATCCCGCTCACTGGATCCTTTTCCAAAATGGAAAAAAGGGAATAGAAAGAGGTGACTGAATGCTGGCCATAGCACCTAACAAGAAGCTTTACAGTCGAGGATCACATCAGCATATTCACTATGGGAACACGACTGCTATTTAAAAAGTGGCACAGCTCTTGTAAACCTACCCAGCTTAGAGAGGGATAAAAGTTATTTCACGGCTATCACTTTGCTGAAGATTCCTCCCCAAGTTTTCTTAATCTATGACAATATTTTAACAGTGCTTTCCATCCACTCCCAATTGCAGTTTAAAAAAAAAAAACAAACCAACAAAAAAACCCCAAACACAACACCACCACCCCCGAAAAACAAAGAAAAATGGTCAACTATTTCCCTAGTTTCTAAAACCTACTAGGTTACAGAAAGTACCATAAAACTGAAGAAATAGCTTTTTCCACACAGGTGAAACTGTGTTAATTTCAAGGTTCTTCTGTAATGATTGCTGTTAAGGAAAATACTAAATGCATCTCCAACTTTCAGACTCACATCACATCCTTAATAGTGTCAATGTCATGGAGAGAACTCTGTGTACTGAAAGGAACATTTTATATAAGGAACAGGAAACAATTATTCTCTTCTACTTTGCTCTGGTGAAGCCTCTGGTGAATTACTACACACACCAGATTGAAAGAGATGCAGCTAAAATATGTAGAGTCCAGAAGAACAGTACCCACAATAGCACAGAGTTTCACAGCCTTAACCTTTGAGACAAGCCTGAATAACTTGGGAATATACAAGATAAAAAGACTACGGAAAGTAACAGTATTCCAATAGTAAAAACCATTACAAGAACATCAAATCAGATCTCCTCCTTGGGGGAACCCTGGGGAAAGGCCAGGAGGAGAAGCTGTAGCAAACTCGATTTACATGGGACATCAAAATGTTTAACTAGGTTGTAAGACCCTGGAACAGCCCTGCCCGAACACTTGTGAGGCCAGTTTATATAAACATCTGCCATGGATTGTCAAGATACACTAGATCCATCTCCATGCAACAGACAATATGTTCCAGGGAACTGGGACAGATAAGTCATGTATTTCTCAGTACAGTTCTGCAATATTGGCATAGGACTGTCCTCACAGAATACTTCACTCCAGAAAGTTAGGTAGTTGTTAAATTTGTTTCTGCCGTGTTTGATAACTCCGAAGAAGCCAAGTCAGAAAGCAGGGAAGAAGGAGAGGCAGAATACCTTGAAAATGTTCAGTCTATCAAAATAAATGCGAATCTAGGCAAGTATGATTCAAGCATGAATACTTAAAATAATGATTCTCTCAATCATAATTAGCAGCCAACTAACTAATTCTAAACTGCCTCTTCATATGGGGAATTTTACATAAAAATTAAGACTGTCAGAAACACTTAGCTCCATTGAGCTTTATTTTCCAGGTATTTTAATTGTAAGTGGTTTTAACCTTTAACACATTCAAGGCAGAAATTCTCATCTAAGGCAAAACCCAGGGCTATTACAGAATTAAGGTTCATTAGGTTCTAACTTAGCACACAGGATCTATGTGATGAATTTATACAGCATAGTGCTTTAGGCCATCTTAAATGTTAAAATGAAGGCAGAAAATGCACAACGTCTGAAGATGTCAAATCTATAAAGCACTTTGTACAACTACTACAATGCAAAATACTACAAATACCTGGGTCACCACTAACAAGATCTTGTTATTACCAACAGAAATGGCAAGACAATGGCTGCAGACAGATTACAACCACCATTTTCTGCACAGATTTTAATAGGGCACTTCTGTTCCTTTCTTGCAATTGGGGGGGGGAATTACTTTATTTAACAAATGTTCTGTCATTGTACCTGTTGCCTCAAGCCATAAAATTTTGCTATTGGTTCCGAAGTTCCCACTGCCTCTTCTACAGCATATAAATGGATATCATCTTGAACACTTTGAGCTGGCCAGAATCCAACCACACCTCTGGCTTGTAATTTCTTTTGATTAATCAACATTTTCAGTAGATTTTGAGCATCATTATAAACTTTCTTTGCTTCTTCACCTATCAAAAAAAAAAAAAAGGGAACCCTTTAGAAAAGGCATGTTTTCACAACTGGCTAAGTGGGTTTAAGAATTGCTGAAGATGGGTTCATTTTCCACATAATTCTCTGCTGACTGCAACAATCTGTCAGCTACAGCAAACAGAAAGGTAGCAGTGTGATTGTGTCTATACAGCTGTAACAACATAGATCTTGGGGGAAAAAAAAGTTTCTAGCCAGCACCATTCTAGTAGATGCAGAGAATGCAGAATAAAATGAGCAACAGAGAACGTGTGTGCATCTACATTACCACAGAGCAGTAGACCCAGAACATTGATTTCGGTGTCACCTTTGCATTTTCATCATGTATTTTAAGTCCTACTGAACAGTTTCAAAAGGAGTTGGAGCCCTCTTGCTATCTTCACCCACAACAGGGACACAGATATATTAAGTGCTCTGCTGCCATTTTCTGCCATTAAAATACCTCCCTGTGTTTTGGCAGGTGAATTCTAAGTAAGATGATCAACTAGTTTTCCTCACTTATTTTTTCAGTCTCACATGCCAACACTTAGTTCACTAAGTGTTGCTTTAAACAAATTATTTCAGTGACACTAGGTTTCCATGTATTTTCACTATTCCTATGTATTTAAAACCATTCAGGATCTTAATGCAGCATGGCAGGTCTGTTAGGATTATTTACATGAAGTAAATGCAATTTCAATACTCACCTACAGTTTTATCATTGAAGACTTTAGGGAAACTCCGGTTTGGATACTTTCCCCTAAGCTGCCAGAGATCAAAAAAAGGCTTCCAGTCAATGTATTCTACCAGCCTCTTCAGGTCATAATCTTCAAAGACTTTTGTGCCGATAAATTTCGGTTTAACTGTAGGAATCAGAAGTACAATGTGACATGATGAAAATAACAATATTGCTCTTGTATGTGCAGCGTTAAGTGATGCTCACCAGCCTCCACCACTGCCAGAGACCTCTTCCAAAGTAATTGTTTTAGAATTCTGTCATATTGTTCCTAAGTCATACCATACTCTACAGTTACAATGTGATGAAGAAAAGCACAAAAGGCATATAAAATTGAAACATAAAATTTAAGGCCTTTCATTCTTTCATACAAATCGACACTTATTAGCTGTTGGACTTCTGGACTTAATTCATTGGCCAAAATACTGGCCAAAACAGAAGATCAAAAAAACCCTACACAACTTACCAATACCTAACATGTTGTACAGGCACATACCTTTCATATTTGCAAATCACGCTTTCTATGCACAGACACGTTATGTGCCATAGTACTTTAGAACAGTTCTGTAAATTAATATGCAATTTTTGCAGAACTTTTGCAACCACCACACACTTGTTCAGGTGCACGTGCACAACTGAAAAAGCGAGATGGATCTATGTTATGATGTAGCCGGACACTTTGCACTTGTTTTGTCTGGGCTGTTCAATACTTTATAACACAACCTTTATTAAGATGAGCTCTTGAAAATTAGCATCTTGTTGAGTCTTGTAAATGAAGTGACAGAAAGCAGCAAAGTGTTAATGTCACTGCAGGATGCAACTTCTCCTGGAATGCAGTTTATACGTCTGTCTCTAATTTAAAAAAAAAAAATCAAAACAAACTGGTGCAGAAACTCATGGGGGAAGGGTAGGAAAAAATGTAAGGAGGAATTCCATACAAATGCCATGAGACAGTGCATGTTCCCTAAATATAGTATAGTAAGCTTTGCAATATAATAAGCCAGTCTGACGTTATTTTGCAAAGCAGGCATCAGACTTATCTTTGATTATATGGTGTTTGGCAACTCATTGCTTCAGGATTTTTTTTTCCAATTTTTTTATTAACTATTATTTTTTAAATATACTCTGAAAAATATAAAGCAGAAACAGGACACTCAAATTTATGCAAAAAAAAAATCTCTGCTCAGACACCAATTTACTCAAGGTGTCACACTACTATATCCTGAAGTTTAATGAAGCATAAATCTAATTAAAAATATATGTAAAATAAATACATAAAATAAAGGAAAGGCACAGCAACAATAAACGACAACATTTAAACTAACCTGGTCTATGGCCTGATAACCAGTCATCATGGAAACCTTTCTTCCTAGCTTGCTCTAGAGACAAGTATCTTCTTTCCTGTACAGACATAAAGGTTAATTTCACAAAGCCAGCCATGTTTCAGGCAGATAAACTGTTACTGTTGACTTGGTGGTAGGGTTTTACTCAAAAGAGTCTTTGCGACAAATCCAACAACAGACAATTTCAGTTCCAACAACTCCCAGTTCACAAGCATAAAGTAAGATTACATCACAACCATACCATTATTTTTTCCTGTATACTTCTAATGAAACTGGCTTACAGGATTTCCTCTGAATTACACCAGAAGTTCCTTTATTACTTCAAAATATGTGAAAATAAAGGTACAGCAAGATATTCTCCTACTGCCTGCAAAAAGCTCAGGACTGCAGTGACACCACCACCAGTGACTGCAGCATGCCTCTGGGCAAATTACTGGCTCTTCTGAAAGGCCCAGGAAATTTACAGCAATTTCAGGAAGGCCCATGAATTCACTGCTGACCTCTGCTTAAAGGAGAGCACTGCACTCACTGATCTCAGCTTAGTGGACTGGTTCCCTGTGCAAAGACAGTCTTAAGCTTGGTCAAGCCAGATGTCCTCAGCAGGAGGCTTCAAGCTTTATCTTTCTTTATCAAGAGACCAGCTAAAAGCCAGATGACTTTCAGCTTGCTTCTGTGTTTATTCACAAGGTCAGCCTCAGAGGAGTCGTATGTTATTTGCTTCCCAGTTAATTTGCACAGTCCATCCCCACATTTCATTGCTTCCTTCTCTTCACTTTCCTAAAATGGCAGCCTCAGGTCCCTAACCTAAACAATATGAACCCACCAGGAAAGCACAGTGTTGTAAAATACTCAACAGAGTGTGGCTTAGTACCAGCAAAAGCAACCAGTGCCATTTTAATTAACCCAGTGTAGCTCCTTGTTTCCAGCTCCTGCTCCAGGAGAGCATTGGTCTCCTGTAGACTGGTTAAGTTGACAAGACTGCCAGCTCCCTGGAGATGTCCTAGATACCACTGATTGCCCATTAAGGACAATCAAGAATTTGCCAAGCATGTGTTACTCATGCAGAATTTTTCCTTATTGGTTAGAAAATTTGATTTCATAAGCACTTCTGGAAGTTTTCCATCAGTTCTACTGTATGTTTTAAATCAGAACAAATATACCTGAAGGTCTTCATAAGGAGCTGCAACTGAGAGTTAGTAATAAGGCAAGCACCAACCACTTCAGACAAGAAAAGAAGCTAAATCAATTACATTTGTACCTTGAGAGACTCATAGTATTCTTGTCTAATTTCTTCATATTCCTCTAATATTTCTTCAAAGAAATCATCCTTTACACTTTCATCTAAGAGCTGGGAACACTGAAAAAAAGGAAAGAGAAAGCACTAAGTACATACTGTAACATACTATAGTAAGGACGGAGTACAAACTTCAGACTAAGCCATCTGTCTTTTCAGACTCACTTCCAATGACACTTGACAATGCTAAACTAAGCCTTAACCACTGATCTACAAACTAGATTCAAAACATATTTAAGAATATGATTGTTACTGAGAGCACTGCACTACTACACAGGTAATATTAGCAGAGCCAAGTCTGGTTCTGTTAGGACCCGAGAGCAGAATACTCTAAGATTTTAGAACTGAATAGTCATAGAAACAACACACAGCTTGCCCTGCTTCTTTCCAGCAGGTATTTGCCAGCTAAGACTACCCATCTGTCTGACAGAGAGAGAGCATCCATCCCAGAGAACTCCAGCCACACGTTTCATATACATTCAGTACTAATGTTGCCGTATCACTAACTTCAGAAATATATCCAAATAGAGAGAATAGCAGTTCACATCTAACCCCACTGCTCTTCACTATTAAAAACAAACAAACAAACAAACAAACTCAAAACTACAGTCAAGGCCTCAGAGTGAATCATGTCACCCTCGCTAGAGAAAAAGGCATTTAAATAAAGGTATCCAGTAGCAATAACTGACACAAGTCAGATGAGATAACCATGTGGCAGCAAAAAAAATAACTGAAGCAATAGTAGTTTAAAAGCTGGTCTCCGTTGTGTCTCTTCAATTTTCTGCCATGACGTTAAGCCTTAAGGGAAAGGATAACAGGCACAACAGAAGAACAGGGCATATATTTTTGTAGGGATGAGAAACTATAACTTAGAACTTACAACCACAACACTCTTGGATGCATCCAGGACATGAATTACAGGTGCACTATATCGTGGGGCAATTTTAACAGCTGTGTGTGTTCTTCAATGAAAAAGAAAAAGAGTGAGCATTTCACAACTGGGAAGAAAAAAAACAACAAAAACAAACAAACAAAAAACAAACCCAGACCACCCCACCCTGTGAAATAAATCCTGACTTAATGCATAGACCAGAACTTCAAAAGAAGCAAGCAATTCATCCATCTGCTATGCATGAATGATTAAACACAGATTTTAATAAGTACATAAACACTTTTCTTCAGGGTATCAATGCTTCATAAATAATGTGCCAACTCACATTCCCTCACTGCCTTACCAGCTGACTGAAAATCAGCGATTCATTAGTTTGAGTCTCAGAAAATTTCAGTGAGACTGTTCCAAACTAAGCTTACCAAGAACAATGTTTTTAAAATCTTTTTGCTCATCTTACATTTTTCCCTCCCACATGCTAGTTTCAGGGTCTATGGATTAGCATTAACATATTTCAGTGATGATTACTGCATTTCTATGATGCTCTACTTCAAAACCAGAGGCATAAGCTATCTACTCACCTGAAGAAGGAACTCTGCCAGTGGTCAACAAGTATTACACACTTGCACCTGCTTGGTCAGTCAAGTCATTTACATAAAAAACTCCCAATTCATTCAATTATTTAGAATTTACTTATATTCCAGTCCTCACTGAAATACTTCAGCATATAATGAACAATGTTACAGTACTCTGTTGATCAAATTAAAGCTTGGAGTCCTAAACTGAGGCCTAAGCTGTCATGTGAAATGCAGCTGACTACCCTTGTTGCTCAGAGTCCTGGCAAACTGTGCAAGCCAGTGCAGGAACAAAGACCTTGCAGGCCAAAGCTCAGTTTGCTTTCTTGAGTGCTAAGGTCAAACACCATTTTTTAAATTAATTTAAATCAGAGCCCAGGAAGTGATCTTCCACAGCAAAGGTAAGATCTCCTTTTTCTTCAGGTTCTGTCAAATGTTTAAAGCACTTGAACATGGAGGTTACCGATGATTGTGCGACACAGCTGTGTAACCAGCTGTCCAAGATCTTCTTAATTTGCTTCTAGGCAATGCAGTTTTGATCTTGGCAGCTCTGTTTTTTAGAAAAAGATATAGTATCTTCTATTTTGATAGGAACAAAGGAAACAAACAGGGAATGGTCCTACAATGGCACTGTATCAACTAATACATACTAATTCTTATCTTTTTTAAAAACAAACATTACCACAACAAAACTTTCACCATTATTTCTCAGCATCTGAATTTACCAAAGCAGTATAGTAAGAATGCATTATTGTAAGTTAAGAAGAAACTCTGTTATGTAGATTCTGTAGACAAAATCCAGCCTCTCTCTTTCAAACTAACCTCTCCTTCCACCCTTCCAAGTACTTACGGTCTCCTTATTCCAAATAACAATGTCTACTTATTACAGAGAAAAAGTGCAGATTGTTCTTCATGAGCAACCTCTGACACATACACAGCCTTTGAGAATGCACACAGGAGGTTAAACTTAAGACGGTGGAAGTAAATTAAATATATATTACCAATCCAGTCTTCCATGAAGAACACCTTTACTTGACATAGATTTTAGAGAAACTGTATGTGTCTGGGCATATGCATAAGTGTATATTTACGTACAGCTCACATGAATAAAATTATTTATGTATCCAAAATTATACATATATTCTTCAATTATTTCCATATTCAAGGATAAAACTAGTGCTGCCTTGCTGTTGGCTGCATCCATCTCTCTGAATAATTTCTACAAAATTGTTTGATGCTGCCTATTTGACATCAATTACTAGGCTACAGTGCCCTGTGTACAAACACTAAAAAGATCTGAAGAAAGGCCTCTCCTGAGACCTCCAGTTACAATAAAGCCTTCCCCCCACCCCCTCCTTTTTTAATTGTTTAATAAAACCCCCTCCATGTTTGCTCTCACTGTCAAAGCCATAGGAAAAGAGACTCATATGGAGAAGGAGAAAAAGGAAGCAGTTAACCTTGCATTGTAGCTACAGGACCAATAAAGACAGGTAGTGATCCTACTCTTCACTGTCTGTCAAATTATGGGATGATTTGCTAAGGCCAAGAATACAACGGTGCTGCTACAATCTGTGCTGCTCTGATAAAGAAAGCAACACTGCAAACATTTTCTAGTTATGCAAGAAACGACCACTGCAGTCTTCCAAGCTGTCACCTACTCCAGCATATCGTACACAAACCAGTTAGCAAAGCGTGACCCAAGGCCGTTACACATGCCCAAAACGCATTTGTGGTAATGTTAATACTAGGTGTCAGTGAGCTGTCAACATGGGTCTTCAGGACATCGTAGCAGCTATATTACTTCTTTTGAACAGATCTGCGAGAACAAGATCTCAACAGAAAAGCTCAGAGTCTGTCAAAAGGAACATGGTAACTACTTTAAGGCAAGCAGCTGGAATTTATCCCCTATCAGCCTGCTTGAACAGGACTGGGGGCTCAACCCAGTCAGCACAGGAAAACACGCTAACTTTCTTAAAGATAATAGCTCCCTGATGTCAAATCCTGCATTTTCAGAATGCTTTGGTGAATTGAAACAGATAATTCAACCCCTTAGAAGAACAGAACTGTATTCATATGCATATGCGCGTGAACTGTTAGAAGGAAATATAGTACTGCCACATATAACATACATTTGCAAACTACATAATGCTTACAAAAATGAAATGTTTAAGATGTCCATTATTTGTTGTGTCCCAATTACATTTTACCTCTATATTCTAAGACTTCTGATATAAGGAATAACATTCAGTCTTAATACATACCAGTATGCGTGCTGGGGAAAAATGAGGGAAAGGGAGAGAGAAATGGCTACAAATTTTCTTTTTCCCTGATTAAAACTATTTTCATACACATTCCCCATCTTCCCAACTGAGATATCTTACTTAGAAGTAGTTGCTCCTCCGATCAGCAAAGGAATCTTTATTGCCAATCTCTCCATTTCCTTGGCAACAAAAATCATTTCATCCAAAGAAGGGGTGATGAGACCAGACAGGCCAATTATATCTATTGCAAATTTACAAACACACATACACAAAAGGTTTAGCAAATCCACTCTAGAAAGACACAGAAATTATTACAGAAAGGTTGCTTTCATACATCAGGTAGCATCATGCAGCACATAGAGAAGTAAGATAAAAAGCAGGGCAGTCGCTAGTCTAGAAGCGAGGTTTGACCTAATTAGAAAGTGAAAGTTTTCCAAGAATGAAAGTGATTCTAAATCCCCAGTTTAAGATATTTCTCAAACAGTCTTCACAGCTGCTGAGCACCTACTGCTATAGTTTCAGCAACAAATATACAGTACTTCTGATTAGCAAGCTTCAAACCTCAGAAGTTCAGCACTGAGGGAAATAAGACAAAATAATTACAAGCTCTGCTCTTAGAAACAGCAAACGCTTTCAAACTTCACCACTTCTGTTCCACACAATTCATTTTTTTCCAAGATGCAATAGACTGTTTCAAAGCAACTGTAACTTGTTTCAGAGAGTTCATTATTTATTAGAACAATTCATTCCTGATTTCACACTCACTGATCTGGCAGACTGAATGACAAGTTCTTCTACTGATTTAAGATCCAACATGAAGTTATTTAACCTTTCCAAGTCTCCATTTATCTATCTGTAAAACAAATACTAAAATGTCTCTCTTGGAGTTGTCCTTTTGATACAGGTTTTCAGTTCTTCAGGCTAAGTTTCATGAAGTGCCAAATACTAAATAATTACTATTGTTAATGCAAAAGTTCTGATTTATGTGAAGACAGTCTGACCAAATCATAGACTGCACAGGAATGCAATGAGTAGCGATAAAAGAAAACTGCAAGCCGGGCTTAAAATCAAACAAGTCAAGAGTACTAATGAAATCTCACTATACCTGCTTTGTTCTCAACAGCAGCTCTCAATATCTTATCACATGGAGTCATGACTCCTAAATCAATAACTCTGTGAAAAGAAGTGAGATGACACAAGATTCTTTAAAAAATGGGTCAAATTTCTGCTAAAGGGCAAATACATTGCTCTTACTGTAAATGACTTGCCTAAAATTGAAGTTAAAATTGAGATTTTTGTTTCTCTTAAGACTTCCATTAGGAATTTTAGTATAGGAAATACCTCTTGGTCTGGCAAAATTTTCAATACATCAGAGTTCCAGATGATACAGTGGATAAGAAAATTCAAGTGTAACAGGCTTTTTTTTTAAAAAAGAATATTTTTTTTGTGGTTGTATTGAGTCTGGCTGAGATGGAGTTAATTTTCTTCATAGCAGCTGATATGGTGCCGTGTTTTAGATCTGTGACCCAAACAATGCTGATAACACACTAGTGTTTTAACTACTGATGAACAGTGTTTGTCCAGCACCAAGGCCTTCTCTGTTTCTCACTCTGACCCCTCAGAAAATAGATTGGGGGGTGCACAAGAGGTTGGGAGTAGACACA
The DNA here is from genome assembly GCA_034782735.1 of Sagittarius serpentarius. Taxonomy (NCBI): domain Eukaryota; kingdom Metazoa; phylum Chordata; class Aves; order Accipitriformes; family Sagittariidae; genus Sagittarius; species Sagittarius serpentarius. The sequence continues at coordinate 8,544,576 of JAVKLA010000049.1, forward strand.
ATCAGGCAGATGACCCAAACTAACCAAAGAAATATTCCACGGCATATGATGTCATGCTCAGCAATAAAAAGGGAGAGGAAGGGGTTTGGCCGGGGTTAGCCATCTTTTGCTCAGGAACTGGCTAGACATCAGTCTACCTACCCATAGGAGGTGGCGAGTGAGTGCCTTTGCATCACTTGCTTTGTTTTTTCTTTCTCTCTTCTTCCACTTCTCCTTCACTTACTAAACATTTTTTATCTCCACCAACCATTTTTCATGCTTTTATTCTTCCTTTCCTCCTTCCCCATCCCACTGACGTTGGAAGTGAGTGAATGGCTGTGTGGTGCTTAGCTGCCTACTAGGGTTAACCAACAGCAGTGGCATTTCTGAAGTTATTTGGACAACACGAAAAGGTTTTGTGGACATCGTAGCTTATTTCAGGAACACAAGATGATTCACATCAAGGTTTTTTTGTCTTATTAAAGCATACATTTATGAAATGAGACACTGCACTTCCCTTGCTAGCATTTTATTCTTATTAACCCTAGCCACTCCCAAGGTGGTTTGTTTGGTTTTTTTTTCCAAGTATGCCACCCCAGCCTGCTAGCTTCGTTCAGCCTCACTCATACTCATGGTGACAGAAAACACTATGGCTTCAGTTCAGTCAAAAAAAACCTCAAGAAAGCCTGAAACCAATCGACAGAATTTCAAGAGATAATGAAATGGAATATATTGCATATACACAGCACTGCTACTGGCTTCTACCCTTTGTGTTTTAAAATAAAGAGATCATTTTGGCTTTTTTTTTAGAGCAAATTACAGCCCCAAGTCAAAAAAAATGGAATTAACGGTAAGACAGAGTTCCAAAGCTCATTCAGCTTTGCACAGCATTTGACACACACTTGACAAGGGGCTCTGATGGAAACGTGACCATTCATTCCAACTCTGTTGCCAACACTGCTGCCATGTACACAGGCCTTGAAGGAGCTGACTTTTCTTGAAGTTCTATCTTTTGAAGCTCAGAAACAGGACAAGAATCTCATCTCTTATTTAACAAAACATACCCCAGCAAGTTTTTAAAACTTCATAGTTAACAAACAGCTTGAAAAACACACTAAAAAGTTCACTCAAATCTTACAAGACTTCCTTTTTACCAACACAACACACAACCCACACATAGTCTTGCCTACTGCAATTTTATCTGATTTCTTCAGACGTTACATGTTGAAGACATTATACTTACTATATTTAACTAATATAAAACAAATACAAAACTTGATGCTCTCATCTCTCATCTACATTTCAGTTGATGTTAAACTGTATTCACCCCAGATGCCAATTTATTAGGAAAAAAAGTAAAGGAGAAGGCTATACCTGCTCTTGCCTCCCCATTAGTAATAGCTGGTGTGATCTGTGTTCCCAACCACAACCTGGGGAAAGGAGGACAGTTCCCAAGAAATGTCCACCTCTGTTATTCCCATAGCTGCAACTAGCCTAATATATTAATTAGCTAGTATTACACAGTTGTGTTTCCAGCTACCTATGTTAGTCTTTTTACCTGAAGTTGTTGCAGCCCAGAACGACTCCCACAATGTTCTTGCCGATATCGTGTACGTCTCCTTTCACAGTTGCTAGTACTATTGTACCATGATAAGGATCCTGAAAGTCGAACAAGTAACACAGGAGATAAATGACTGAAGCCTCAGTAAGTTTGCACAGATCCTTCAACAGCGCGATCCTTAACCCATGACCGAGACTCCTACTGTAGTACAAGTAATTGCAAAGTGTAGTAGAGGTAATACAGTCAATATTTGAAACCGTTTTAAAAGATCCAGGTAACAAAAACTCGCACAAGAACTATTCCTGCAAATTGTGTGCATGTTATTAAAAAATGTGTTTAAAAAAAACAAAACAGCAGATAAATTTCAAGTCTGGATAGTATTTTGTGCAGTGCAATAACCGAACTCCTACAGTACCTCTACTCCAAATATAAACCTCACCAATAAAGAGTTTAAATAGATTATATATTTAGAACAAAAGGGTATGAACACTCATAATTACATGCCTGTTTGTGCATCAAGAACAATCTCTCAATGCATTGCTGAGAGGAATGAGAGGAATTAGCAAAAGCAGAAGAGACTAATTTTTTATGCAACATGAATATCAAGGGAGATATTTCAGTGCAGTGATCAGGCTACTTCAGCTACCCAAGCTGAACAAACAGGACAGAAAAAGGATCTCCCTGAAGGAGGGAAGCTGTACTGCCACAAACGGGTCCTAGGCTAGATGGCATTCAGCCCTGACAAAGGGGGCCTACCCACAGGGCAACAGTGGAACTTCCTATAGTAGCTCTCCACCAGGACACAGGCCTTTGCGACACATTTTTAGTTGTATAATCAATGTTGTCATTCGGAGCAGCTCCAGGCTATCACAGTGCCATGTCTGAGTTGGTGCAGGATCAGATGCCAGTAACGGACTACTTAAATTCCACAGAATTTAAATAAAGTGGAAACCTGGGTATTTCATGTGAAACTACAAAATATTTTTCCGGCCAGTATCTCCTTTCCTTTGCAGATGGCAGAACTAGAGGATTAGATCCTTCCATGAAGCGTGTTATATTTCTGGACAGTATCGAGTAGCTCTCTGCTTCATGGACCTATACTGCCTTCTGTAGTTGCAATTTTCTGGGGGAAGAAACCTTGTATCTTACCAAGGGTGATACTAGCACTTCCCATGGTCCTAACACATTTGCTGAATAAAAGCCCTAGATCCCCACCAACGCTGCAGTTTACTAAAATCTATTACCTCCACAGTGCTCCTGTTTTACAGGAGACCGGGGAACAGAGAAGGCAAAATGGAAGTCTAAGTCAGCCATCTCAGTACATCAATAAAAAAAATTTGCAGCTGAAAGTATACTGCTGGAACTAAGAGAAAACTGGGGAAGGAGATTAATCAAGGACTGGGGGAAAAACAAAAGTGCTGCACGTATGTATCATACCCAGTAACTACTGATTGATATCAACAACAACAACAACAAAAAAAAAAAAAAAAAAAAAAAGGATTTGCACTTGCACATGAGTAGAAGGAAAATCTGTGCTGGGCAGCAAACAACATGGGCCAGAGTGCACACGATTTTAAATAAACCCTATTTAGGCCATACTGCGATTTCGATTGTCTCAAGCAAGGAGGTCCTCAGGTTCTAGGCACACATCCAAAAGGCTTCTTTTTTTACATCCTGAAAGAGATCCACAGCCACAGCTATTTATCCTCAAATGTAACTATCAACACTTTGCTTTTCCTGGCACTCTGTGACTAACACTGTCCTGGAGGTTACAGTAGCCTGGGTAACACCAGGCATATCAGCTACCAGAGTCTGCAAATCATTTTCCTTCAAGTCAACATCTAATTTTGGAGATGGATGCAGTTGTTTTGACCTCTCTCACCAGTTCTCTATACAGTGACAACATTTTTTTGAAGAGGAAAGCACTACATCCCTTGCCCAGCAGAAAGCAGAGGAAGCAGGAGGACAGAAGCCCTATTCTGTCCCTCCTGCTCTCCTCAGCCACACAGAATATCTCACAATCACTTCAGAGTGCTTGCTATATTTTTAAGAATCTCTCGAATTCCACTTCGCTTCCTTTTAGCCAGAGAATTAAGTGCCAGAGGGTTCGCAGTAGACCCTAATCCAGTGCTCATGGAAGCAATGATTTTCACTGACTTCAAACAGCATCAGAACAAACCAGAAGGTGCCAAATACCAGCATCGTCATCTGAATTAAAATAAAGAACAGCATGAGCAGGAGAGGGATGACACATAGAAAGGTGACTCATGACAGCCAGAGAACAGATACGCGTGAGATACTGGAGAGAAGACACCTTCTTCACATCCAGAAAGAGCATGAGAAAAGAGACTAGGCATTCTCCTCCTTCGACTAAGATTAGTCAGGTTTGATTATCAGGTCATTTTTCTTTCTACATTATTTGTTGCATTCATTACATTTATGCTGGACAATCACACAACAGATCCACAGCAAATGAAAAGATACAGTGTAAGAAAATTTCAAGGGAAGAATCAGGAACCATTCAAAAATCCACAGAATGAAAATCAATGGAAATACACAAATATCACAGTTCAGAGAAATTCTGCTGTTCTTCCCTTTTTTTTGGTTTTGTTTTGGGTTTTTTGTGTTAAATACCAGATTCTGATAATATGATAATAGCTATTGACTCTGAGAACTCACGAAGACAAGGTAAGGTTCCACAGGACTAAAGAAAAGTAAATGTACATCAAACCTAAATTTGATAGTCAGACAAAGACGAGAAGAAAATTATTTAACAACCAAACCTATAAGTACCTATCACATTATAAATACAGTAGGAAACAGCAGACATGAGTATTTAAAAGGGGATTTTGTCCAATTCTTCTGAACTCTTTCCTGCTGAATAGAATCTCGTCAGTATGGAGAAACAAGGGACATCCTATATCGTCATTTTCTAATGCTCCTATCACATATTCCATTAACCAAATTTGGAAGAAATTACTTCAAGTACATGCACAGGTAGTTGATAAAACTTCTCAGGCATCAGCAACTCTTGGCTGTGAAACAGGAAATGCTATAAAGGGAAGTCCCACAAAGATCTGAAAATCAGTGGATATTTTCAATTATATATATTTTAATATATTACATAAAAAGTCGTCTTCAGAAAACTGGTAGAAAAAACAGGCGTGAGAAGACAACTATATTTGGACCCTGTTTTCATAAACACTTGTCGCCTGCAACTGGGTGGTGGCTACACATGCAATGAGCATCCTGTCCTATCATAATAAGAGGTCTTGAAGTCACAGTCTATGAAGAAGGAGGATGGAAGAATATGTTTGTTTAGCTGGGAGAATGGTCAGGCCTAGGGGGAAGGGAAGAGTTGAATACAAGAGCTGAAACATGGTAATGGGCTTTGAACATGCAAAAGGGAGTTCCAGAGTCCACAGAGGTCAGAAGTAGTACAAACATATGGCAAAATTTGCCATGAAGTACCGTAAATAAATAATACTAGAATTAAATGCCTACAAAAATACAAGAAATAAGTAACACTCGTATAAAGGGCCTACAAAGGCTTATGGCATCCTTTAGGAAACTTGTGACAACAGCTTAGGCATGCACCAAGCAGAGTTCCACAAAATCTGCACTTTATGAATTTCAGACCTACTTCAAATTATGCCAAGATTGTCAGTTTCCATATGACTGCATCAGCTCTCCAGCATGAAAGCTGAATACATGTCATTAGCAGAAAAGAATTTCAATTTTTGTCATGGCATGCTCTGAACGAGTTACAGCACAAAGGGCTATGTCTTGCCTCTTCCTCTATGCTCCTTCCTTTGGCTCTCCTTTCCTCTCTTTCTTTTTCCATATAGGGAATAAGATGGCCAACTGCTTTCTTCATCACTCGAGCAGACTTTATCACCTGCATAGATAAACGGGGGGGGGAAATAAACAACAAAGATCAGGTATAGGAATAGCCTCAGATTTCTCCTAGCTTTCTTTTATACCCATTCAAACAATAAACAAAACTTCATTTCCAAACCCAGATTCCAGCTTTGCAGGGCATTCTGTAGTAGCTGGCTGCTGGCCCTACTGGACTAAGGGTCTACACATGACACTTGCTCTCACAGTGCAACTTCTCAGACCACTCACAACAGAACTGGAAGCTACAAACAGGCCCAGACTTGGAAGGTGCTAAACATCGCAATTTTATTTGGATCTTTTTCCTCTCTTACTCTTTTTCCACAGGCCCAGACTGAAAACTGCGTTTCAAATAAAGCAAAAACACTCAGGAAGAAAGGAAACAAACATGTAAAACTACATAAAGAGAGTCAAGTTCCAAAGTAAAGAAAATAGGTCTCTTCTTAGCAGCACCTGAGTTTTCACAATTCATGTGCTATATCTGAAAAAACAGCCAGCATAGAATGTCTTGGCTACATTTTACAATGCTAGTTTTTGCAAAATAGGAAAATATATGAAAACATTTTCTCATTACCTGAGGCAGAAACATCTTTCCAGCACCAAAAAGATCACCAACGATTTTCATGCCATTCATCAAAGGCCCTTCAATTACATTTAGAGGTCTAGGATATTTTTCCTGATTTAATCTTGCTTCTTCTGTATCTTCAGTGACATACTTCTCAATGCCCTGGGAAAAAAAATTAGCAGCTTTTATCTTGCTAGAAATACAGCTTTTATTTAGTTGCCTTCTCCCTGCCAAAAAAATCACAATGAAAGTACAAACAGATACTTTAGATACTGCTAGTCTTTAAGAATACCTCAAATATGTATTTAAAACAGGTTTTCTTAGGAAACATAATACTGTATTTTTTAGGCATATAAAGTTATTCAAAGCAAGAGTCCCCACTATTAACAGGCTGGTTTGTTTTTCTAAACCATGTCATAAGAATAAACAAACATTCAAAGATTGCTTCCTCAGCACAAGTGCCACTCAGTGCAGTACTGTTAAAGGACCCCAAAAAACCCTGGAAAGGAAAAGCAACGTGTTACAAAGTAAAAGCAGTATGTTCCTACCAACACCAGCAGAATAAAATAGTAAGGGTCAAAAGACTTCAGCTTGTGAAGTTTAAAGACAAATCACCACAATTTGCTCTGTTACTGAAGTTAATTAAATATATTAACTAAATATATTCTTCATTATTAATGAATAGCTTTTAAAAGAATGGCAGTTGAAGAATTTTTAAAGCCAAAAGTGTCCCTTAAAGTCTGCACTGAGATCATGTCTCTGAGAGTTGATGGGGAGGACAGTTTTCTGCACAGACTCACCTTTATGAGAGCATATTCCAGCCTTTCCTCCACAGAGCTTTTCCGCCACTCATCGGTCTGCACAACTTTTCTTCCTCCTTGGGAATGATTCTGAAAAGGAAAGACATCCATAGGAGCTTGCAAGCGTAAAAAGTACAACTATGGACTTGTACTTTCAGAAAAGTGAGGATAATTTCAAGTACTGACCCATAAAATAATTTTAGATTATTCAAAAGATTTTTTATATACGTGCAAATCATATTGCAAACACCTTTGATGTACTACAGACACTTAGAAGGTCTACACGCCAAAGACTATATACTTCAATGAAGATATAAAGAAATTAAAACAAAGTAAAAAAAAAAAAAAAGACAAAGTAAACAGTAAAAAAAGTAACAAAAAAAGGGGGAGCAGTTTAATAATTTTCACGTTCCTAAAAACTATGAAATGACTAATCTTAAGGGTTTTAAATCTGGGAACATAATTTAAATTGAATCCTGGCCTACACACTACACTTCATATTTAAAATTCTAATTTGGCTCTAATTCAGTTTCTGCTGGAACAGGTTATGTTATTCTGTATCACAGATGTGTTTTCAACCAGGCAGCCTACAGCATGACTGTTTCTCATGCACACAGACCGTCCCAAACCCTCACTAACTCTATGCCTCACACGTGCTCTCCCCTTTGCTGTGAAAGCAAAGACCAAAAGGGCTTCACAATGCAAGAAAGCTCGTAAGCACCCACCCCAGGAAGGCTCGTGGAAGAGCACCCTATCCATTACTTCAGCCACCATACTTCAGGCAAGTAATTTCTTTTCCTCCCTCAGTTATTCGACATAATCTGACACCTTTCAGTCCTTATGAACCTCCTGTACTTTTGAGTGCTCATCAGCAAGTTTTTAAAGATAGAGCCATGGGAAAAGTCATGGAAACAAGATCTCATTCATGGGAACAGAAATCAGAATAAGATTTCATTCATGTTTACATGAACGTTAGCTAACTTAACAGCTTCTCGTTGCCAAACCCGATTCCCCTCATTGGTCTAGTTTGTAAAAAGGGAAGGAAAGGAGGAGGAAAATGTTGCCCAGAGAGGCCGTAGAGTCTCCATCCTTAGTTATATTAAAAACCCAACTGGATATGTCCCTGAGCAACCTGCTCTTGCTGACCCTGCTCCGAGCAGGGGGCTTGTACAAGATGATCTCCGGAGGTCCCTTCCTACCTCAGCCCTCCTGTGATTCAATGAAAAGGTACCAAGTGCTCCTCAACCTCTGGCCAGACACTTTAGCAAGGGAACCATTCTGACCTAAAAATAACCCATGAAGCTGTAGGGTGGACACACAGATCTTTAAAAACAGGATGATTACACTGCATGCTGAGGATGAAAAAAATCTGCCTTTGGAAGAACACCTCCCATTGCCATAAGTAGGACAGTTTCAGTTTGAGAATGTCTGCCACTATACACTTTATGGAAAATATTTTTTAATCTCAAACTTCAAATGAAGACTGATCTCCTAAATCTGCAAGGATTAGGATTTTTCCCCACAGGTCTACCATTCAAGCAACTGGCAAGGTACATTACTATTACCTGAAGGAACTAGGAGGAAATTTCACTGGCTTTCTATTAAAGGTGCAATACTTGAAATGGGACTGCACGTTCTATGTTCTTTGTGCAGAATAAACTGCAGTAATTGGAAACAAAAACAACATACGCACTTACTGACTAATGAATACACTTTTGTGTTTTAAAAAAACCCACCAAACCGCCTTTCAACAAAAGAACTTCAAGCCATTCAATTCCACTATATCAGAAGAAGGTCTGAATAAATACTTTTAAATATGCCTCAAACTCCAAAACCTTATGCAATAATCCTTCTCATTAGCTGTAAATGACTATCTATTTGGACTCTCACATTTGTCCAGAGCCAAGATGAAACCCGTATCAGGATGCTTACCTCCAGTAAAAACCTAGAAGTTGTAATATTTTATGTTAAATTTTAATAGAGCTTTTAAAGATGTTTCGAATCGAGTGTCTCTCTTTTTTTGCAGATGGGGGCTGTTTTACTCTCACAATAAAACTACCACCATGAATAAGAGCAGAGATTCCAACAACAGCTTCCCAAACTTCCAGAGCTAGAAGGAATCATCATTCACTTCCATTTCTATTCTTCATGCTCCACTTAAATTCACATTCGGCCTTCTGCGGAAACTCTGCTTAAGAATCCCTTTCTAATTCTCCTCCTTTTTTTTCCTCTTTATGCAACCCTGAATACCCTAATGGTAAAACTCTGTTTATACAGACGAGATCACTCCCAGGTGAATTGCTTGGACACCAAGAGCATCATCTAAAATAGCCTAAGCACAAGGGATAGGGAGAGTCTTCCTGTACTGGTTTTCAACATGTTGCCATTGTTCCTAAAAAGCATGCACCACCACGGGGAAAACTACAAACCAAATGAAGCTGTGCACAGAAATGATACCTCCAGGAGCTACAAGACGGGCATGCAAACCTTCTTGTGCTCTTAAATCTAAGAGACACCTAACCCAGGCAGATTTTTGCTGTACGTTCTGTTCAGAACAGGATTTCACTAGTTGTCTTATAGTCAATAATCTGGAAATCTTCAGGTGTGCAATCTTTGCCTTTTATCACCACCATCATTATAGCATCTCAAAAACACTAAATAGCTGATCCTCACTCTTGACATGAGTTACAGGAACTGGAAGTCTATGGCACAGCCAGGAACCACAAGCAACTACTTCACCTTTTACATATCCTCCAAGCAAACCATTAGCACCAGAGAGATGGGTTTACTCTTTGTCTCCCACAGTGTACTTGCCAGTTGAGCTCCAGCACCAAGATTTGCTTTGGTTGTGGGTTGGCCTTTTCTAGTTTTTGTTTGTTTGTGAGGGATTTTTTTGGTTTGGGGGGAGTTTGGTTGGGATATTTTGCTTCTTAATGTTCTTGGGTTTGTTTGTTGGTTGTTTTTTTTTTTTAAAAAGAATGCCTACACAGCTTGGTCTCCTGAAGCATGTGAAGATCTCTGGTGCAGGATCTTTTGAGGCATCTATGAAATTGGAGAGGCTAAATCTATCACAGAGTTCATATTTTATTCCATATTAATAACTGAACCACTTGTAGTATCATTAGTAACTTCTAACACCTGCTGTTAGATTGACATGTGCCACTTATGTGCTGTTCTACTTATCAGCAGGCAGGTGTTAAAGCCCAGGTGCTAAGCTAACTACTATTCAAAGCTTAAAATTGGAAGTTACCTGAGCATAATGTAAAAGTTTCTCTGTCGCATCAGGATCTTTGTTCCAGATTAGATTCTCACACAGCTGTAGCAACTCCTTGTGGATATCATCATACACTGGCAGACTCCCAGCATTCACAATTCCCATGTCCATGCCATACTGAAAAAAACCATATAGAATCCCCCAGCCAGGGCTGTCAGACATAGCACTGCACATCTGCCAAGTGCAAACCTACAGAAGCCACAGCATACCTTAATTGCGTGGTAAAGGAACACTCCATGCATTGCTTCTCGAATGGCATCCATTCCTCGAAAGGAGAACGACAGATTGGAAAGACCTCCACTTATCCTGGCTCCCGGCAGTGTTTCCTATAAGAATTGCACATAGATTTTTAGAGAACTGCTTTCCAAAAAGGAAACATAAGCAATCAGTCCATAAAACAGTTGGCCCCTGAGCTGCAGTGCATTGGCTATGCACCCTTTCTCTCCTTCCTGTTCCAGATCCTTCTGGCTACTCAAATTCTTAAAAAGCAATTCAAATCTCTGTAGAAAAAGATACAAGTAAAAGGAAAGATCCAGCCTAGTTACGTGTAAGCAACTACCACGGTTTCCATAGTCATAGGTGCTATTCTCAACGTTATCAGTCCTCCCACAGCAGCATTCCAGATTTTCCCCATGCAGACCTAATTATGGCTCTCCCATCCCCCACTCCTCTGGAAACAGGAGCAGCCAACCTGCCTGCGTGAATGTCTCAGGAGCAGGCTGTACCTGAGCAACCAACCTCAAGGGTGCCGCCTCCCTGCCAGAAGCCCTGTGGTGACAAAATAAGCCTGCGGGGTGTTCAAGCCCCAGACTGCTACTGACGGAGCATCTCCTGACCAACCAAGCTGCCTTGTAAAACGTAACAGTGCAGCTTCCTTGGCTGTATTTAGGTGATGTTCTTCACTGCTGTACTTCCTTATGCGCGTTTTGGGTAAATAAGATGTCAGGTTACTGCAGAAATCCCTTCCACAGTAATGGAAATTTTATTAATTTAAAAAGTCAGCTTTCACGTACTTTCAAAGAGGTCCTTTTAGCTAGACTATGAATGTGATTGTTACCTCATTTAATTAACATAGTATATTTTCGGTAGAGATAATGGATTGAAATATAGAACTATTTTAGAGTTCTTCAATTGGAAATACAGCAATATTGGGGAATGGCTGCACTTCAGAGGAATAGATCCCCTTGCCAATTTAAAATGCGTATCATTTTGCAACAGTATTTTGTTGTTCTTGTTTGGAGGTGGGGGGTGTTTTTCTGTTTTGTGGTGATTTGGGTTCTTAACTAACTCAGCAAAATACTTCAAGTTAAAGTAAGCTTACAACTCACTTTTATAATTTTAGTAGCATTGATAAAATTCATGGCATACAGGTTATGTTCTTCCATTCCAGTTCCTATGGTCAAAATATTAGGGTCAAATATTATATCATTTGGATTGAAGTGCACTTTTTCCACAAGGAGGTGATAAGCTCTGGAACAGATTGCAATCTTGGTTTCTGTTTCTGTTGCCTAGTGGAGAAAAAGAATTCTGACATGAAACTTACAGACAACACAAAAAATAAACTCCCCAGAAATCATTTACCGTTCCAGTGACTCAATACTGAGAATCTGAACAGCACGAATATTAGAAAAGGATTAGATATAAGAATTTTATATCAAAAATATCACCACACCTGTACCTGGAGTTTTGACTCAACTCATTAAAAACAATTTTGTTCCCCAACATTTCATCATCCTATGCAAAGTTTAATATGTGTTTTTTGACATAACTAAACTAATTCGCAAAGACTCCACCCTCATGCAAAACCCAGTTTCTGAACTAAAAAAACAAAACAACAAAAAAATCTTCTAGGAAGGAAGGAAGAGTTCAGCATGGCTGAACAGGAAGAGACATGTTCTTGTGCAAGCAGAGCTACACTTGGAGCAGTACTTGGATTCCTCAAACATGTGAGCAGCATAAGAAATGCTTACGTATCAGGGTCAAAACTATTGCTAAGACTATACAGACCTCTGTGAAACACCTGCGTCAATGGAACAAAACAACTTTGTCTTGCACACGAGTAAGAAAGCCTTGGACTCCAGAGGAAAAATACCTCTCCTTTAAAGCAACACTCACCTGCCCCATTTCATCAAAAGCCATGACAACCACAGCTGCTCCATATAACTTAATTTTCCTTGCTTTCTCCAAAAAATCTTCCTCACCTTCCTTCAGACTGATGCTGTTTACAATGCATTTCCCTTGGCAACATTTCAAACCTGCTTCAATCACTGAAAAATTTGAGGAGTCAATGCATAATGGTACCTGTAAGTAACAGAGAAGTAAGCCAGGGGATTACCTACAAGTTATGAATTAGAGTTCCACATGCTGTTTGCCCATTTGGACGTAAAAATGCATGCAAGATTAAATAAGAATTTATGAATAATAAGTTTCCAGATGGTATTTGTAGATTCACTTTGCTTTAAATGTAAAACTCGGAGCAAATTTTAACTGAAGAGCTTCAATGGCAACTCCATCACATACCTTACACAGACTTCTACTTCTCCCTGTATCATCTTGTGTTTCTGAATTAGATACTCATTTTTAGAGAATGCACGTTGCAGAAGTATCTTTTAAAACCATCCTATATCCATAGCAATTTTAAGTTTTGTGGAAAGCAATACCATTATGTGCTGCCAACATATAGATTATGGCTCATAACTGCTGCAAAAGGAACCTGCATTCGGCTTTACTAACCAATGAAAAGGACTGGCATGCATGTATTTAGCTAAAATCAGATAAAGAATGTTAAAACCTCTGTTTCCCCCAAAGGTCTTCCTCACTACATTACCTTCTCCTCTTGGGCGACACCTACATCTGCTTATTAAGCACCTCAACTGGTTATTAAATACATCAGTATCAAAATTTTCTGAAAGGCAATTTCCAACTCAATAAAATGTTCTTTATTGTGCTTTGGAGTGATTCAATTACAACCTTTGCAATATCAGGTTCTGAAGAAATCAAGTTACAAAATCTGGTCATTGCAGCAGGGCCATCCAGCATCCCATCATCCATATTGATGTCAAGAACCTGGGCCCCCATCTCAACTTGAAATTTGGCTACACTCAGGGCTTCCTAGAGAAGAAAGTCAAAAAGCAAAACAGCAATCAATAGAAAAAAGTCTAGTCATTCTTAGGATAACATTTCACTTCTCCAAAATAAGCATGCAGCCAAAAATTTAAAAATTCATAAGACATCCCATAAGTGAATAAGGAAGTGGTCTGTGATGTACAACATACAAAAGTTGTTAGTATGGCACAACTGATAACTAATTTGCTTACAAAAAAATGATACCAGAGACCTAATGTGCTAGTAGTGTCATTGATTTTAGACAACTGGTCATATGCTTAATCGAATTATTTAAGATTCGCATGGTAACAAGGACTTCTGACAGCACAAGATTACAGGAAAACAGTCTCTGGGATGGTATGAAATAAGGGTCCTGCATCACAACCTCTGCTGTTTCATAACACAAAATGCTTCATTTTTGGAGGTGGTTCGACATTTTTTCCAGCTGCAGAATAATCACCAAGTGCTAAGAAGCAAATACTAAAGCTTTCCCTCCAGCCCACATAATTATCTGAACACCTATGTCTGTTCCCTTTCTCTTTTTTGTCGCTTCGCAGACTAAGACGACAAAAAAAGAAAAAGGTTTTTAGCTGCTCACAGTCCCTAGTGACCTGTGTTTAAAGCTCTCTTTATTTAATAGGTCTAACCTGCTTCATGACTTGTAAGAGCTAAAGAGTTAGATTTCCTAAAAAAAACCCCTAAGGCTTTAATTTTGATTCAGCAGAGCATACTCTGGGGCAGAGTCTCAGCTCTCAAGAAATGTCACTTTACTATTTGTTTGTATGTTACAGTAACAATTTACACCAGTAAAGAATGAGCCCTCCAGCCTTTTCATTTCTGCCCTGCAGCTGTTTCAAGAAAGCAATTACCTTCTAAGCACCTTTTTCTGCAGCAACTCTCATGTAGCATGCTGGAGCCAGTGATGAAAGTATTTAAAGATTAGATGCAACCATAATGCTGACCAGGACTGGAGAAGGGAGGGAAAGAGAGTGAGGGCTGCAGTGCCACAATCTATCCCAAATCAGATGTACCCCACATGCTGGAAGGAGGGATTACACCCACCTTCCTTCCTCCCTCCTCTGTAAATCCACCCCTAGATACAGCACAGACCAGGACATTTTCTAAACCATCATCAGATGTGTAACTTAATTCAAAATGAAAAGTCATGTTTCCTGTAACACTTGTCAGGGAAAAAAAAAAAAAAAAAGCCCTTGTAAAACCCTTCTCACAAATTTATTAGGAGCTGGTAAGCACAGAAGCAAAGGACAGTAAGAAACTAAATTCTCCTTGTTTTCTCATTCTTGTAACTGGCATAGAATAGTGCTTTGTGCCAGCAAAACAAACAACTAATAACACAGTGCAATGAAACAATGAAAAATCAGAACATCAGCTATAAAGATTATTGTTAAAATGTGTACTTCATAGTTGCCTGCCATGATGAGTTTAGCAAACTTCCGTGATCCTGCAACATTGCAGCGTTCGCCAATATTAACGAAGTTGGTGTATGGCCCAATCCTGAATGGTTCCAGACCTTGAAAAGATATTTTTCAACATATTCGTAAAAACAGAAAAGAAAAAACTGCGTAAGAAAGACAAAATCCCTTTTCTAAACTGTGAAATAGAGTTGTCTCTCTCTTTAAGAATAGTGATTTCTCAGCACACCAGGATGTGCACAAATCTAATGAGTAACTAGCAAAGAAATGCAAAGGAATAACTTCCAACACATATGCCAAAGGTTTCTATCCTTCCTCAACAACAGTCAAAAATTTACCTGACCCACAAAAACCAACAATTTGTCCAACGCAAAATGACGTGAAGCTACGATTCTTTGGGGATCTATGTGTATGCACATACACACCTTCTCTCAACTTCCAACTACGTTATCTCACAACTCCACCAGAGAAGCAGCCCACTGAACTGACTAACAAACAAGGACAGCTCTTAACCATGTACCCAAGTTCAGAGAAACAAGCCAAGCGGGACCCTTGGGTAGCAGGCAACTCGGAGGCAAACAAACCTTACAGCAGAACAGAATAAGCTAATGCATGAAACCATAGGCCAACCGTGATTTATTTAATTTATCCTAAACTGATTTGACTTTGGGATTAAAAAGACCAAAAAGAAGGTATTGTTTTACTTGGATATACAGCCCAAAGGCTTAAAAGGCGGCCTGGCTGATGAACATACAGATCAAGACTTTGCTAAAACAAAAGACATTCTAGAGCTCAATGTATTGCTGGAACAGTGTCCCAGTACGACTGGACTGACATCTGAGGCAACACAGGGCAGCCCTCTCACAGCAGGTAAGCAAGGATCTTGTCCCAGCTCTGCCATCAACCGTCATCAAATTACCTGATCTTTCTGTGCTTGACCCTCCCCTCTTGCAAAGTGAGGATAAAGATACTCACTCACCATTACAAAGTGTCTGAGACTTGCGGTGTAAAATATGCTGGCTTGGTTATATTATACAAGACTGTAATAAAATGTTCCATTAATCCTTTAGCCAAAGCAGTAAGATTTAGATCTGGTTACACATCCATAAGCTTGCTGGATTGAAGTAGAACCAGAAACTCACAGTGCCATTCTGATCAGTGGAAAACAGCAGATAAATTTATAAAGGAAGGTTGCATGAGTTATGAAGCTCAAACTGTTACACTCTATTTTACCTGACAGCAGCATGTATCCTTGAGAGACAGAAGGTGGAACACGAGGCTTACAGAATTTCACAGCTTCAGCAATTTTCCTGAGTTACAGAAAAAGGAAAGTAAAGAGTAAAGTTTTTAATTAAAATTAAACCACTCCAGACAAGACTCAAACAGAATATACTAGACATATACCTACATCTCCCAATTTAGCCCTGTAGCAAAGACTAATTAGCTGGTTTCACTTTGTGTGGCCAAAGGCAAAAACATACTCCCAGAAGATCCTATCATAGCTATTTGTAGGGAACATACAAAGCTGAAGATCTACCAAATACAGAATGTGAGATACGATGCCAATGGAATACTTGATAGATATGAGAACCAGTCCTCAACCACGCTGACTCTTACTGTACTTGTGATTTGCTGAGCTGAGCAATTGCTGATAATTGTAGCAAAAAAACCCTACCACAAACCACAGGACAAACGTTCCATGCTGAGACACGTTTTTCAAACACCGGGATGACTCATGGTGTTCATGTTCACTTTCTCCTTGCTCCAGTCAGCAGCAATACATAGTGTCTTCTACATGTTCACATACCACCTCTTCCCAGTTTGTATCAGGGTAAAAATGAATCACAAGGGGCCCTTCTCTTTCAAGCCCAGATGAAAAAGGGAGTCTTTTCCACAACTTACTTCCCGTGAGAGAGATACGAAATGCTCCTTCTGGCTGGCCAGGACTAGCAGTAGATGTACAGCATTCCCCGATCTCCTGTTCGGACATTTCCCCCCAACACCCACACACCTTCCTTCCTTCTACCATCAAAGGAAACCTTAAGTTTCACCTTGAGGCTAAGAGTGCCAGAAAGAGAAAGAACGTACAGGGTAAGGGAGCAGAGATGGGAAGTCTATTCTATCCAACGATAAAGAGGGAAGAGTAATTCCAAAACAATTTTAGATGACAAACCAGCAGAGGTATAACCCTTGTTTGAACCATGCCTCTACTCATTCGTCACCATACACACGGCTATGAAAGCCAGGTTGTTGCTACTCCATATATTGCTGCTATTGGCATTCAAGTGATCCATCTTTGCAGGAAACTCTAAGACAAGCCATGGAATATTGCTACACAGAAGCAGCACTTAATTTACTTCCCAGTGCAACTGAAGTTGTAGCTCATGAGGTACCTGATATGTGCTGGTGTGGTACCACAGCAACCTCCAACTATGTTGACCAAACCATCCAAAGCAAAATTCTGTAAAGGGAGGGAAAGAGAATTTTGTTTCAAGTTAATGAAGGTATCTTTTATATATATATATTTTTAATATATATTTTTTTTCCTCCATGTGTTAAGCAATTCAGGGGGATCGCAAGAAAAAAAATAAAGAACAATCAGTACTATATCTTCTCTTTAGGATTTGTTTTGAGATGTGGATTCCCAAGGCTAACCAGCAATTTCGACACCTAATTTTAGGAAACCACATTTGAAAATGGCCTATTTTATACTGAAGCTCCAGATGAAAACTTGGATGAGCATCAAAGACTAGTCATACTGTATTATAAAAGGGAATTAACATGCAGCAGATACTGCGGTCTCACTGACACACTGCTGCTCCAGCCACACAGTTCTGTCTTACACAGATCAAACGGCATGTGGAAGGACACCCTGCACTGGAACACCACCACCATCAGCAGTTCCTATACACTCAACTTGCTCAAATTCTGCCAAGTTCATAAAAACTGCTTGGCTTTTTGAACAATTCCCAAATGTAAAAGTAAGAACACAGGAGTGCAAATGAGTAACATCCACAGATCAAGCTGCAGGAAAGCTACTTAGTGTAGGACATGAAAGTAATTAAGGTTTCCAGAGTTTCCTAAGTAGTTTTTCCTAACTTGATATCTCAAATCACTATCATTCAGCAAATTGTCTATAAAGAATCCAAATGACATCTAGAGCCATCTGACGGAAAAAAAACCCCACAATACTGTAAACACACATAAAATACAAGCAAAGAATCCTTGTCTACTAGTATGTCACACATGACACACGAGAAATATTTCATACCTTTATATGCTTGGCAGTCACTTCCGGAGTTTCATCATAACCACCAAAAGTATTGGGAAGACCTTGAAACATAATTTTTCTAGTGTTACAATTTGTTTAAAGGCCACAAGAACAGAATTAAATTCCATATTAAAGTAGCGACACTTGTATGAGGACTAAAATGCCTCATCACCCTTGCAATCATTACGCAATAGAGTATTAATTATGCAAGACAGCATTCTGGGTTCACTGTCACAGAACTAACAACAGTTACTTTCAGCAGTTTAAAATATTCTTAATCTCTTTTTAATAATAAAAACAATAATCTTTTCAAGCTAATACAACTCTTATTGCTAATGAGATGGAATGGTTTAGTTACATTTCATCTGCCTGTAAGCATAGGAACATGTGCACCAACACACCTGCGTTGGGGTAACAGATGACGTAGGCTGTTGTACATTTTCCAATAGTTTCAATGAATGGTCGCATTTCAACTGCCCCTAAAGCACAATTTAAGCCGATACTGGAAAATAAATTTTCCAAAGTTATTTTGAGGCAAAAACACCTTCTACACACAAACCAGATGAATGTTAGTGCTGGCAACCACTAACTCCTGCAATCATCTACAACAAAACCAACCTGATCTCCAATTTCTTTAACCATCATCATCAATACAGCAAGACTGTGCAAAAAGAGAACCCTCAGGTGGAAGAAAAGTGCAAGGGGGAAGGGGGCTGGACTGAATTGAACTGGGAACAGTAAATCAAGATCTCATTTCAAAATCCGCGAGGAAAAGTGGCAGCATTTTGACAGCAACTACAGCAATGTGATAGCTCTGTGTTTTCTACTTAAGAGGGAGACCAAGTGGAATAAGAATGACAGACTGGAAAGGAGCCTTGTGCTACAAGGAAGAAGTATGAAAAAGGTTGAAAAAGCAAGACCTGCTTCAAGCCGCTAACTCATAATTTTCTTTTGAAATTATACATAAATCATGTCAACCTAGGAAGAAACCAAGTACCTTGCCCAAGATGTGTCATGGCAGCACTAAGCTTAAGCAACTGAATCTGCTACATATTAGCAACCAAGACAGTACTACAGCAGAAGTATTTTTGCATGAATAAGCTTCTCAAACAATTTTACCAGTATGTGAGATACAATCACGTTGTTTTCTTTCATTCAATGACAGATACATAAATGTGACTTGCACTCAAAACATCTACATTTATATTAAAAACGAAAATTTCTCTTTCAGAAAGTTATGTAAGAGATCTTTTACCTGTGTTTCCTGATCTCTCTGCACCACTCTAGAAACCATCTTAGGAGCACTGCAAGACTCAAAAGGTGCTCGCAGTGCTGCTGTAAGGAGGAAGATGTAAAAAAACTTTCTCCTTTCCTAGAATAATGGTCTCAGCGAGGAGACAAGCTAACCCACTGAAACAGGAATGGATAACAGCCACATCTCCCAGCTAACTGAGCCACAGAGGCTGCCACAGAAGTAGCTAAGTTAATAAAGCACACGTATGCCCACTTAGTTTCCCAGAGGTCAAAAGCAATAAAGCACTGCCCAGGACTGGGAGCACAAAACGGTTTTTGACTTTTCTCCTGTTTCCAAGGAGTAGGCAGGGGCTTGGTAGCAGCAGTAAAGGCTTGCAGACAGATTCACTTGTTGGACAGAATGACAAATCCTTGAGATTTGAGGGGCTCACAGCAGCATCCAAAACCAGGGCCTTGAATATCACACGGTAACATACCAAGACCAAACAACACACAAACCCCTTCCTCCAAAAGCTTAGGGGTGTTCAGTTTTTTTGGGGTGGTGGACGTGTATGTTTCTACAAACAGCCAGCTCTACTTTGGCAGTGCTTTTTCTAATGCATCTCATATGGGCCATTCTGTTTAAAGAGAAAAACTTTAAAAGAACCCTTTTATTATCATTTCCTTGTACAGTGTTTACATACATTTAAATCCTTCATACAGATCCCCTGGATATACACAGCACGCACAGGGAATACACAATTAATTACAGCAATGAGGTTCTGGAGTTTATTTCAAAGTGAGAGCTCATCCCTCAGGATTTTTGAGCACAGCAAGGTAAGAATGGTTAACAAGACTGTCCTTATCAAATGCAGCTGAATGCAATGTATTTCCTACTGTTAAGTCATTCAATTTACAAGCTTCCAGATCACAGTCCCCACACTGTCTTTTTAAGCTCTCTCCTGTACAAGGCAGCTTCATCTCTCCCTTCCACATTTAATATCCATCTCTGGTTCTGAGTACAAACTCATTTGTCACTCTCTTTACCTCACCTTACCAGAGAGTTACTGTAAAAGCAGCCAGCATACTCGGCAAACAAGCACTTTCTGATGTTCTCACTTGACTTAGTGGGTACTGGCCCTCCAGAATGCCTGAATGATACTCACTACATGGGCTGCTGACAAATATATCTATGAGCACACCACCATTCAAGCTTTACCTGTTTCAAAACTGCCAAGTCAATCTAAGCATAGACATGCACATTCATTCAGAAACAGAAAGTAGCTCCTGTGGCCAGCATCATTTCCCCACTCAAGAGCATTGTGAAAGAAAAAATTTGAGAAAAGCAAGCCATCAACCATGTCTTAAAAGCCAGCAGCCTTGATCCAGATTGCTGGTACACTATCACTGCTACTGTAGTGTAATAACTGTCATATCCTTGTCTTAATCATCACCTCCCTCCCTTGCTTATTTCTTTGTAGCAGTCACACATCAGCTCCTGTGAAAGCTAAGGCTGCAGAGCACCCTTGGGACCAGAAAAAACACCGCATCAGGGCCCTAAACTCAGCATATGTCTTCTTAATGCTGCCACCGTAGAAACAATCACAGGATCCGAACTAACACGAAGGGAACTCATGCCACATCTGAGCACTTTTCGTAGCAAGCGGCTTGCCACATATCTTTCAGCACTTACCAAGCACAGTTCACAAGTTTCTCAGCTACTACCTGTAGCAACTGGACAAAAAGTGCACACTTTTTAGGGGGGGCTCCAAGCCAAACTGACTTAAGGACAACACATCACCCTAAACAGGATATACAAAACCCAAATGGAAACATGTGAACATGTATAACGTGATCCCTAGGATACTATTAATCAGCTTTTTCACAACCCTAAAGCCACTCTGTACCGATTTGGCAACAGAGACAACATTAAATGCAATCTGCTCCCACAACCAAAACCTTCTGCCACAGTGCTGCATAGCAGCCTTCACATAAATGAGAAGTAGGCCCTAAGCATTCAGACCCATAAAATGGCTTTTACGAAATATGGTTTAATAAATTCTTGATTTCCGCTCCAGTGCCCTTCTCTCCTCTTCAGAGGTGAGAGAGTTATGAGAAAGATTATCTGAGACAGACTCATGCCAAATATGGATCACTAGGCTGTGATGCTGAGAGAAGGAGTCAACTACCACCCTGTTCCAAGAGGCTCCATATGTTACTTCTGGAGCACCGTCTGGTCTGGGAAAGTGAAGCCTCAAGGGCAGTCAGGAAAGCTGTGAATCCAGTCTTCTGCTTTTGTATCACTGGGATGACAGATTGCACGTTTTAGCTGGAATTTTTTTGTAAAAACAAACAATGGCTCATCACAATGTGCATGGCATGCACTGCTAACAGTGAATAAAATGTTTTAAGTTAGAATATTCTAGGAAAAAAATACCTATTTCCGGTGTAAGTTTTTACATGAAGAACCAGCCTGAGAAGAAATGGTAGAGAGGGAAGAGCAGGCAAGGAGGAGGCAGAATAGGGCATAGAAACACAAAAGAAACAGGGAATGGTATTAAAATTAACATGCAAAACCTTGCACAATGACCAAAATCTTCTATATTATGCATTTTCATAGCTCTTAATCTCATACTTATTTCAGCTTTTTTGCCTGAGCAGAAAAGAATGCAAGTAAATGGAGGCATCGGGAGCTCTCAAAACCACAATGCGCATCCTTGAGAAAACCACTCAGGAAATATATACATTTTTGTAATGGTTCAGTAAAAACAACACTGGAATGAAATCCTATGGTTTGCTCTTTTAAGCCATGCTGAAGCACAGTGAGCTGGTACTGCTTCCCTTTAATAAAGGGGTGTAAACCCTGCCCACACCAGGAATCAGCTCCTTGCCATCTCCTACTGTCTCTGATTGTGCAAACTACAGTTTCAGACTTTTTTTTTTTTTTTTAATTCTTTGACCTAATTGTGATTTCAGTGGCTGTTGCAAACACAAAACCCCAGATTATTTACATCAATGTTTTAAAAATTCAGTGTACCTTGGAAACATAATTTCTGCTGCGGGAATAAAAGCAGAACACATTAGCAATACATGTGATTAAATATGAACACAGTTAGTATAGCTTCCATTTAGCTGCAAGGGGTTAAAATAGAAAAGAATCACAATCTACAGGTAACTTACTAAGAGAAAGATACATTTCCTTACCAAAGCGGCTTACTGTGGGCAACACTAATGACAAATGCCTCTCCTGTCTGGCCTGAAAGGGTACGCCCACTCTTATCCACAATGGTTCCAGAAACCTAAATGCCAATAGAACACAGAGAAAGGAGAATGAAATTAACAATAAAAACAAGAATTTAAATGGCTGAACTGCTAAAAGTCAAAGCAGAACTGTGCTCCACTCAAAGCGATGAGGCACAACCCAAACAGAAAAATTAAACCCTTTCCTCCCCATAAACGTTTAAATATTTATCTAGGGGAAAGGCAAGCCTTTGCCCAGCCTTCTTTCTCTCTCTCCCCCCTCCTTGGGGGGACAAAAGACAAAAAAGCAGCAAGGTAGCATTAGCACCACAGTATCATTCTGATGATGGCCTCCAAACCAATCTGCAGTGGTTACCTGTTCAGGCAGCTATCAGCAGTCACAGCTCCTCTCCTATTCTCCTCATGCTCCCTACCTTCCCCTTTATGTTATTTCAGGTCTCAGGTTGTTTGGTGGTGGTTAGAGGGTAGGGCCTTAAAAACAAGTTAATCCTTTTGCCACAAGGGAACACGAGATGTTGCAACTTCATAGCGGAGATAAAAGTCTTAACCCGTATAATCGTACCTCTTTAGTACTAAACAGAGAGAGATGTGCAAATAATAAATAATGTTTTGACCCCAACTAACAACTACAAAGTTGAGAATTCAGGAGGCATTTGAATGAGCCAGGAAAGCCTTCCCAAGCCTACAAATCCTTCTTCCAGAAGATGGAATGAGTTTAGAAGACTCCATGCAAAGGTAAATCCGTTTTTACTCCAAAACATGCTTTAATATTGATCCTACTTTCCTTCAAACTACTGAGTCAAGGGAGGTGACCAGTGGAATCCTAGAGAGCTGTGCTAAGGGCTGTACTTCTCAACATAACTGAACTGAAAAGGGACCAGCAAATGAGGCAACCAAGCTCACTGACCACTGTGTTCAGGACCGCGAAGACAAAAAGCCAGCTCCACGTAAACGGGAAACTGTCAATGCTAACTGACTTGAATGATAAAAATGTAGAAACTCATTGCTCATCAAGTACAAAGTTGTGAACACAGGAAAAATTCTACATAATGACACCTCCAAACTAGCCTTTACTGGTCAAGAAACTAATCTGAGTAACAAAAGAAAGTTTTGTGTACGCAATTTCAAAGCTCACTAGCAGTAAAGTGAAACATCAGGAACTACAAAGAAAGAAATGGACATGGCAGAGAAGATCACTAGGCTATCATACAGATCCCTGATGTCTGCACTTTTCTGTATGCTATTCTAATTCCCCTCTGACGCGAGGAAGTGGAAAACAGATGACAAGAATAATGAATGAATGGTATGAAGCGGCTAAATAGACAGGGACTCTTCAGGATGAAAAAAGATGACTAAAAGAGGCTCTCACAGAGGACTATAAATGCCATGACGATGCAGCAAAGGGAACGTGGAACACACATAGTTATCAGGTGGAATGTCCAAAAGTAAGCAAACTTTCAAACCAGCACATTCCTAAGCTGCGAAAGTTACTGGCAGATTATTCTGTGGATGCCTGGGTCCCATGCAGGTTTGAACATAGGTTCAAGGAAGGAGTAAACATACTCAACAAAAGGGTACAAACAGATACAAACTGCAGATCAGAAAGCCTGGGCTGCAAACAGCAGAAAACTGGAAGAGTACATCAGAACTTGCAAAACAAGCTTATTCTTTGTCTGTATTTGTTCCTATGCATTCGTGACTGCCCGCTGTCAGAAGACGACATGTCAGAGAAAGAATATGGAGGTAGACAGACCTTTTCTGACTTCGAATGGCCACTCATATTCTACTTGAAAATACGGCAGAATTTGCTTAATTTCATCCTTGAAACACTGGTTCTTATCACCCTTAAGACAGCAAGCCTGAAAAATCATCATCAGATCTTTCCCTGTGGAAATACACAGAATGAATACACACTGGAATGAAGTCATTCCTTAGTCTTCAGACTGGTAAACTGGACAGAGCTACCCAAGGCTGATTTCATAAAGCTCTTCACTCTTTCACAATTATGTGAACAAAGTACATTTCCAAGACACTTATTTCCTTCATTTCAAAACACTTTAATCCACTGCCATCTCAGCTAGTTCACAAATCAAGCTTACGTGTATGTAAAATATTAATCAAATAATATATACTTACAAATATGGGTCGGGGAGCATACTCTTCCTCAAACAACGTCTGGAGTGCAAAAAGAGCTGCCTATAGGAGAATAAGTTGCAAAATATTAATGGACATTCCCAAAGTTCTTCAGTTTGTTGGTTTTTCTTTCTGTTTGTGTGGGTTTACTACTTCTTGTTTTTTAAATATTTTTAATGGCTGCTTATGCATCTTGCTACCTCATATGGCCTGCCAGAACTTACTACACTCAAAGAGGTTTTACCCTTACCCCTAACATCTTCCAGATGTTCCAAACCACATTTTGGTAACAAGTAGAAAAGAAGTACCACGGGGTAACGAAATAAGACCAAGACTACTCTGAAACCCAATCACATCGGCACGTCCTTCTCCCTCACACCTGCAGCACAACCCTCAGCCCAAACATGACTGTACGTACTATTCTCAGTACACATTCACTGCCCTTGAATCTGTTCAGACATGCAGTTTGCAAAGGATTCTAACCACCACAAATTTCAACAGCAAGGACTGCAGTGACCCCTTCGAAGGTCCTGAAAATCTTCTGCCTCCTTAAGGTAAGAAAGGTGCATGTGAACATGACCTCAGTACTATGTTAAGCCTATAGGATCCTAGCCAAACCTCCGTGATGACTGATCCGATCTGCAAAGGGCAAGTCATGCCACTGCACACATTAATCAGCCTGTGGCAAAAGCCTAAAGAAATGCTGTGTGCACATCCAG
Source organism: Sagittarius serpentarius (assembly GCA_034782735.1). Taxonomy (NCBI): domain Eukaryota; kingdom Metazoa; phylum Chordata; class Aves; order Accipitriformes; family Sagittariidae; genus Sagittarius; species Sagittarius serpentarius. The sequence continues at coordinate 8,569,807 of JAVKLA010000049.1, forward strand.
CCAGACTTTTCCACGTAAAATTGCAAGCCAGTTTTAAGCACCCTAAGAACTCCACCACCTGCACTAAGCAATTATTACATAAAGGAGATGTCAAAATCACATGAATTGTGGTATATTTCAACAGTTTATTCCTCCTGTTTTACCCTTCTGATTCTCTGCTCCCAACTGTTTGGGTTTTTTCTAAAGCTGATGGCAGAGAGTCCGAGTTCCCAAAAAATCCACATTTTAACATGACTGTCTCGCAAGCCTTCCCACGCCTGCAATCAGATACACTGGACATTCCCTCTCCAGTGTGCATCACAAGCATCCTTTGGACAGACATGGTTACACTGAACAATACAAACATCAGATGCATTTGGAGATGTTTTGCAATACAGCAGAGCTTCTGGGAATAAGACGACAGCTGGCACAGAAAGCCAGAAAGATACTAACGGAATATATTAAAAGGCAAAGGAAAAACTCTGGAAGAGGCTGATTAAAAACCATCTCCTTACATTCTACCTGTTTGCTGTCAACTGAAGAGTCTTTTCATGTATTTAGTAAGCAGTAGCTGATAACTTTTACAAGCACTACGTTGAATTTCCTTAGGTAGTACACCAAATACTTATATGACTGAGTATTTTTTTTTCCAAGAGTCTCACCTTGGCATTGGCTGTATCAAATATAGTTTCCACTAACAAGATATCAATTCCTCCATCCAAAAGTCCTTTGGCTTGCTCCGTATAGGCTTCAACCAGTTCATCAAAAGCTGTAAAACAGGAATAATAATGTTAATTTTATCTGGAGGTATCTCTTTCAAGAACACCACCTAAGTGGTTAAATAACTTGAAGGTTATAAATGCTTACTTATGTTCCTGTAATCTGGTCTGTCCACAGATGGTGACACAGAGAGTGTCCTGTTTGTTGGACCCATGGCTCCAGCAACATATCTCCTAATTCCTAAACCAAGACACAGGAGAAGAAAAAAAAAAAAGAAAGGAAAATAACCCAAACAAACAACACAATGACAGCCATGTCAATGTAAAAAACCTCCAAGACACTATAAAACAGGAAACTCCTGTCTCAAATACAGAGTTTGATCAGCACAAAATTACCCAGCGTAGCTGACTTTTTTTGTTTTCATCCTATCCAACAAGTTGTTCAGTATATACATGCGACACAGAAGAACATCTACGAAAAAGGTAAATGGCTCAATTAATTTTTCTTCTAAGTATCACTTGTCTCTGCACAGGAAGCTTCATTCAATTACTTTAAATGCACAGCATAGAACTGTCCTGGCATTTTTCACTAGATAACCTGATTTGAGTATTCTGGCACTTGTTCATAAAGACACCCCACTTTTTTTTTTAAAGCATATTTCAAATCTGACATTTTTATTGCATACTATGAATCACATCAGTAAGGTGTTATCTGGACAGCAGCAGCACTGTTAGCTTGAAATACAGTTTAACACCCGAATACAAGAGGAAATTAAACAAGCTTTGAAAGACAGCATTGTCTACAGCACTGTAAATGAGCTATCACCCTCTCACATAAAGCCTGGAAGGTAAAAGACTGCACATTTGCAGACGATGGTCCCATACTAAGCACTTTCCAGTAGCTGCTAAGTAAAGTCAAACCACGAGACTTACACTAGGAGTAACTGGTAATCCACATTTACCTACAATCAACTATCCTTATTCTGTACTACAAAGACTTGTGCCATACAAACCTAAATAACTTATAACAGTCTCTGCTGAATTTGTTTTCTCTAAAACACATCTGTAAGTTGTGTATTGCCTGCAGTCTAAAACAGGCAGGCAAAGGACAGCCATCCTGCAGGACACACTAAGGACCAGATCCTGCAAACGTGCTGAAATGAGCATGATACGAACAGAGATGCAAAATTGCTACTGTGCCTAAAATGATAAGTGTGTGCGTCTGCAAGTTATGTCCCTGTGATGTAAACCATCAAGCTATCCTCTAGTAGCAAGACAGTCAAAACCACAAATAAGAAATTAAAATAAATATTGCTTACCTGTCTGAGCAGTTACATCATCTGCTGCTTTTCTGGCCACGTCTGCGGAGACTCTGTTTAACCGATATGCCTAGAACAATTACAGAAAATTAGTGAGTAACCTTTAGTTCAGTATAGTATAACTCATCCTCAGAGAAACATAACACTTCCACTCAGTAGCTCGCAGTACACTCTGAAGGCTCCCTAAGCCATACAAATATATATAAGCACTATTACACAACTTCAAAAGGAACAGCTTTATACATCTCAGCAACAGTTACATGGCAGATCTCATCCCACATACGCCCCAGCCTACAGCTCTTAATCATAAAATTTCATTCCGTAAGGTAGCAATTTAATCCTGCTGAAGTCAACAGAAGCTGAAGAACAGGACTTTGAGGACAAAATTAACCTACTTTTAAATTCACTTTTTATTCAAGTAGCATATTTCCAAGTATTTTCTTTCACATATTTCTCAAATTCTCAAAACAACACATAACAGAGAACAGGCATTACAAATGCAAGCTTGAAAGGGCTTCTACATACAGCAGCAAAACCAACACACAAATAACATCCAGGAAAAAAGCAGCACCATTGTGGCATCTAATAAGTTGGAAGGACTCAAGCAAAACACCCCTGTTCACAGAACTGAGACATTCTGTGAATGCTCAAACAAAATCTAGGACAAATTATTATTGCCTGTGCCTTTGTCAGCAAGAGGCACACTATGACTGTCATACACAGCAAGTACAATTGTCCACTGCATTGGAAATGAGCTACAACCCCATCGCACAGCTCAAGAGGCAACATGCAGTCAATGAACACAATACCAACGGACTCTGAGACTAAGCTAATCTTGGCTGCTAAGACAAAAATCTTGATTAATACTCTAATGTGTAAATAGTTTAGCATTCTTACCAAATGCTCAAGGCCATAGTCAGCTTGTGCAACTCGGGTGCTGCTAAAAGTGTTAGTTTCAATGATGTCAGCGCCTGACAGCAAGTATTCCTGCAAGACATGAAAGAAAAAAAAGTCCAAGACCTCCAGAACTGAGACATGGAATGAAAGCAACCCAACTACTTTGTCTCATCCAGTGGATGAAAAAAGCAGATCAAACTCTGAAGGCCTTACTCAAAGGCACAGGGCCAAAGCAATAGAAGTGTTCCATGTAATCAATTTTCAGAGTTCTAGCGTCAGCCACACTTTCTATTAGTAGGTGACATTCATAGAGTCACTCCGTCTGAGTCCAGCACCTGGCGCGCATTCTAGATCTTTGCATAGCGACACAGTTGGACGTAGTCCAATTGCCATGAGCAAGCAAGGGCTGCTGTGGGCAGACTCAGAAAAGGCATCAGTTAAACAGCAACAAAGGATTAGAAAATTTAAACATTCTGAAGGGAGCTGCACAGCACAAGAGCATACTGGGACAGAATACAAGCTTAGGAGAATTATGTTTTGTGCAGATCACATTTAAAGTTTAACTAATGGCCCAGATTCACAAAACAATTAAGCCTTCTGCTCCATTTTGGTTGTCTAATTCACACTGAAGTAAACTGAAATCAATGTAAATTTAAAATATTTTTCCAGATTCTAGTCCGAGTTTTCATAACTTGTATCAGTTGCCCTCCTCCCTCCCTAACTCCTCTTTTTGATCAGGTTAACCCTTAGGTAAACCCTGCATATTCAAGGAAATTAAGACATCTGAAGTGCTAGTAAGTCAAAAATACTGATGTGGCCATTAAACATAAACCACTCAGATTTTCCTATAAGAAGCAGATGTGCTCAGCAGGTTCAAAAGGTCAAATAAAGTCTTGATCCAAACAACCGCAGAAAACAATTAAATTTGCTTTAAAGCATGTTTTGCTGCAAACTAATACGCTTTCTCTCAACTCCTCCTGGATATGTATGGAAATACCTACCAATAGCTATATGGCAATATACAAATTCTTACATGTACACTAGTAAACAAGTAAAGAAGTTTCTGAAAATCATCTAGACTAAAGACATTAAATGCATACAGTTTTGTACTAGCTTTTGTTTAGTTCAGTTCTGACATTTTAGCAAAAGCCCTTCAACTTTACTGTCTACTACCATAGAAGGAAATAATATGCCTAAAGCAGAAAGATCATTTTTACCTTTGAAAATACATCACCTCTCTTACCACTGAATCTTACTTTGCCAGACAAGGTACAGCTAACATTTACTTTTCAAGTTACTGATATCTGTGAGATCTGACTCACTGGGCCGTTAAAACAAAAAACAAAAAAACCCCACCATACATACAGTGGGATTATATTTACTTGATAGAAATATTTTCATCTACTGTTTCAAGTTCTCTCCAGTTCTTAGAAGAAGTAACCACTGGTAGCTATAAAATATGAAGTCACCACCCATGGCTCAGAATGCACCTGACCCAAAAGTCGCTGCAGGCATGGGGGTCACCACAGACTCGATCTTTCTTATACTCTTCCTAAAGCACCTACAACTGGCCATTGGAGGGATGATAGCAGGCTGCTTGGTTTGACTCAATACATTCATTCTCAAGTCACATTACTATTGCTCTGCTAAACCTGCAAAATTCAACTGTTAAACCAGCTTACTCAATTAAAACCACAAGCTATTATAAATTCCAAGGTTCATGACCAGTACAGCTCAGTTGACCACCTAGGGATGGAAGTCAATCTACAAATATCTCCTCCTTAAATTTTTATAGGTCAAAGACTCTGATTCTTTTCAGCTCATCATTCTTAAAATCCAAAGAATGACAGTTAGAATGTAAATACAAAAATACAGTTTACATACCAAGTTTAACAAATGTAAGCCAATTATGATTCTAATCAATGAAATGCAGATCTTTTTAACAAATAATTGGAAAAACCCAGAACAGATGTGAGGCTTCAACCAAATATCAACCAGTTGCAATGCTATTCAAATATTCCAATTATTGCAGTACAATCTACAAATACCTGCAACTCAAGAAATAAAAGACATAGGATGTTGGTTTTTAAAGTCTAATTGAAGATAGGAAAATAATGAAAACTGTTTGCAAATTCCTAACGATCAACCCTAGACTGTTTTATTATCTGGGCCACACATTAATATTCTAGGGAAAAAACAAGAATATGGAAGCACATCACTCATTAGGAAGCCCATCTACTCATTAACTGTGGAGAGGCCTGCTTCAGGCTGCCACATTTAACAGCTCTTTAATACACAATTATAGAAACACGCATCTAGATTTCAGATACGTCCTACTTAGATGCATTTCAAGTGCTGGCTGAGAAGCAGAAAAGGAAAGAAAAATGAAATAAATCAGAATCTTCAATTAATAGAAATGCATCAGGGACATAAGTCAAAAAGGGATTTAAAACCAACACTGCCTGGGTGACATCAGGAACCAAGACACGAATGCTGTGCCCACACAACCAGAACAGTCAAGGCCGCTCATTCTTTTTCTTATGCTTACCTAGCACTCTCTTCCCTATCCCCAAAAGACACAGGAGAGCCAGTAGCCTGTGGAACGGAAAAGGGGTGTGCAGAGGCCAAATTATCCTTCCTTCTCTTGTCAAGAGACAGAAATCAGAACCACCTACCTTGTGTATGTCACAGATTATATCAGGTCGAGTTATACTGAGAAGATCATTATTGCCTTTCAAAGGCCTGGAATGATCTTTAAATTCACGCCCTCGGAAATCCTCTTCTGACAGGCCATATTGCTGGATCATGGTACCCATGCCTCCATCCAGAACCATTATCCGCTCCTGCAGAACTGATTCAATTTCAACTCCCATGCTTTTCTGGGGATCTGCTGTAAGAAAATGTTGTGGTTTAACCCCAGCCAGCAACTCAGCCCCACGCAGCCGCTCACTCACTCCCCCCCACCCAGCGGGATGGGGGAGAGAATCGGAAAAAAAAAATAAAGCTCGTGGGTTGAGATAAGAACAGTTTAATAGGACAGAAAGGAAGAAACTAACAATGACACTAATAACAAGAA
>JAVKLA010000049.1:8581506-8665730 GCA_034782735.1 Sagittarius serpentarius
CCGCGGCGGGCCTGCCGCGTCAGCCCCTGACGCGCGAGCTCCGCCCAGAGCGCGGGCTGCGAGCGCGGGCTGCGCCCGCGTGCGGCGGCCGTTACTGCCGTTGGCCCGGGGAGGGGGGGAGGTGCGCGCCCCCCGCCTGTCACACGCAGATGCTGCCTCAGGCGAAGGGGCTCGGGGGAGCTGCCCCGTCAGCGGCGGACAGCGCTCGTTCCCGCCCGCTGTCGGCCTGGCTGGCCGCTGCCCGGGAGCCCTCTGCCCCCGCGTCGGCGTGGCTGGAGAGCGGCAGGAGCCGCTGAAGCTGGATCGGCAGCCGCAGTAGCAGGCTGAGAACTCACCCGAGGAGCTGGTTTGCTTCCCCTTTGCAGCCCGAGGACGGCAGCTCTTAAACTTCACGGCTGGGTGGGGAAAGCAAAGCCTCGTCTTCTAACTCTCCTAACGTTAAATGGCGATAGCTTTGGATGCTGCTGTAGTTAACTCGGGGATGATTGTGCCGCCAGGCAGGGCTAAGCCAAATGAGTTGTTCCCCTCACCTGGGGTGGGGAAATAAAGTCTTTCAAATGCCAAGGACACCTGTATTGCAATTAAAGACTTAGTGTTGAGATGAAGCAGAAGGAAATATGCCTTACATAAACTGGAAATCAGACTTGCCAGTGATGTATGCATGCATGTTACTGGCATGTAAAGCTGGAAACAAGTTTATACTAAACGACTCAAGCAAGTTATGGCACAGTTTGCTTGAGAGTCGAACAAAACAAATAAAATGTGCCTTATTTTGACACAATAGTTTCACTTCCGAGGATACATCCTTTCAGCTTCTTATCTGAGGACTCCCCTTTTAAAAGAAAAATACCTGCCTGTCAGAGCGGCAGAGCAGCCTCGCAAGTGTTACGCTGTGCATAGCAAATGTTTGCTTGCCAAGGGTCAGAATAACTCAAGGGAATAACCACTGCTTTCATTTACAGTGTTAGTAATTCAAATGCTAGTAATAAACACAAGCAGCATCGTCATTCAAACTAGTTCAGTGTTCAAAATAGGAAAAGAAGAAGGAAGTCTGTAAAATGGATTGTTGACCAGCCTTTCCAGTTTTCCTTGGCTAGTTCAATAACTTAAGCAAGCAAAGCGAATACTGCAGGTGAAGATGCAGAGGCCTCTAGTTCTGTGTTAACAGGAATGAACTGAGTTTGCTTCCCTCCTTCAGGCGCCCGGGCCTCAGCTCTGTGCGGCAACGGTAAAACCTTTGATCAGCTAAGAGTATGGGTTGCTACATGTGCCATACTTAATAATGGCTTCTGCATTTTCCCTGGAAAATTTTTAGGGAACTCAAAATTAGTCAAAAGCCATTAGTGTAGATGATTCCTGGAGGCTAAATGTTTACTCCTGAATTTTCTTTTGAGACACAAAAGCCATTGGTTACAAACCCTTTGAGTCCAATGCGATCTAGGAACTTTTGTAATAAACTGTCGCTTTGGTCAGTGGGGGTGCAAGTACATATAGAAAAATGTAGCTTTACATTTATATGTATGTCTAATTCAGCTTCAGAAGAAATACAAGCAACCTACAAACCAACTAGATAGTAGTCCAGTTTCTGTTGTAGGGACCATGCTGCAGGTTTGAATGCCAGGAGACATTCATGGAGAGCGGACCTTGCCTCTCAGCAAACCATTGCAGTGGTCAGCCCAAGCTCCCATCGCAGATGTACCAAAATTCCAATGTAAGATGCAATAGTCTGGAAACCCATGAACTTTAAAAGCCTAACAACAGAAGTGGAAAACACTAAACAGGAGCAAAAGTCAGGTAGTTCTAGAGAGCCTTGATTTTATCCCTTTTACACATAATTTTCATATATTATACAGATGGACAATGCTTTGAGAACAGTTAATTAAGAGATTTTAGGGTATGTATTTCATTGCTTGGACAACTTGCAACCTTTTTATCATGCCATGTAACACCATGAAAATTTTCTCTGGCAGCAATTCAGGTTAAAAAGCTCACTGTCTCCACAGTTGCTTTGTGGCAACAGATCTTTGTACCACAGCTCAGCACGTCCTTGCGTGTGCTGATGCAGTTGTTTGTGTAACTGCTGCAAAGTAGGTCAGTGGGAAAAAAAAAAGCTGAAAATTTGAAGGTGCTTTTGAAAAGAATCATTTCACATATCCCATTTACTCTGCGGTTTCACAACCAGTTTGAGCTAGTTTGACTGCGGTGCTGTGAAAAGTCACTCCCAAATTCCACCCTGCGCCATCCTCGTATTCCCATGCCTTTCCTTGTGCAGGTGCTAGCCCTCGAACACAATTCTTCCTTAAAGGTCAATTTTCAGTGGGAACAGGTCTCTGATCCAATTCGTCTGCAGCTGAATGGCCTCCACAGCTGATGTAGGAGCAGCAGCAGGAAGAGAGGGCAGCAGCCACCCAGCTTCAGGCTGTGCTTAATCTGCTGGAGAAACTGGAGTTGTACAGACAACTGAGTGAGCACAACCGAGGCAAGATACACTCCAGAGGGTGAAGGGAAGAGGAATGAGTGGTTAAGGGTAGTGATTATCGAACCAGATCATCCAACAAAGGAGTATCAATGCAGAACTTCAGCCTTAATAGGTTTTGCCATGTTAGAGGATCTCAGGTCCATTTTCATGGGTTAGTTTCAATGATGACAGTACATCACAGTGCTGAGAGTCCCGCTGCGTGTCCATATCCCGAGGCTACCACGCACCTGCAGTTACCAAGATTTTTGAACTATTTCTTTGAGAAGCTCTAATACGTGGTGTGTTTGCAGGAAACCTATAAGGATTTGCAGTGAGTGTACCCTTAAGCTTGAAAAGTGCTTTTTCTTTGGCTTATGGATTGTTGTCCTTATTTTACTGAATCAGGCTGTCAAAATACTGTTCCCTTTCGTACATTTAGAGTAACACCAGGAGCAGCTTAGAGCTGCTGGAGCAATGGAGTAAAGGAAGGGAGAACACACAGGTGCCATCATTCCCACATCTGAGAAACCTGACCTTAACACTGTTGGGAATTAGTCCTATTTAAACATCAGTTGCAGGCATAGTATCATTCATGCAAACATCTATCATCATGGTGAGAATCCTGGTTTCTGAAGGTGGTTATAAGTGGTGCTTCAGTGAAGCTAACATCTTCCTAATTGCAACAGGATTAAACTATAAATCCAAATCAATATCCTTAGCAAAAAAAAAAAAAAAATCTTTAAGTTAGATGGAGTTCTGGTATTTCAAGTATATTTGAAGGTATTTTCAAACTACCAGTTTCGCCAGCTCCACCCACACCCAGCTAAACTCTCACAGATCTTTTAAAACCGGGTAGTGTTTGAAGCAAACAAAGCCATCTTTGTATTTTGGTTTTTTTTTCCCAGTGCCAAGGAACCAGTTCGTTATTCTACTTGCACACCCATGTATTCAAATGGCATATTCACCTTATGCAAGTGTAAGATCAAATACAGGGGTTTAGCATACTCTTTTAGCTTTCGGGTATGTGTTTTAGATACCTCCATAATATTCATTATCAAAATACGCCTTTCATTCCCTTATTATCTGCCTTTATTCCTGAGGATGCAGTTCCCAATGGGCTATTCGCATAAGTAATCCTCATTTAAACAAGAACAGTGGGATTATTCATGTTACTAAAGAACAGTCATATTTCAGAGGATTGTATCCAAGTGAAGCATTCACAGCAGCATGCAGACATCTGAAAAACAAATTAATCTGATTTCAGAGCACAGCTCTTGGCACTCTGTTCTGTAAGGTCACTTACCACTTGTGCTGTTTTGCTGCAGCTGGATTCTTGCCCTATTTTGGATGGCTAAGTTACACTACTTGCTTTTTATTTTCAGAATTTCCTCTGTGCTTAAGAATCATGATTTCTATTTAATAATTAATTTTGTAGCCCCACAACTTAGAGGGTGATTTTTTGTGATCCAAATACAAATTATTTGTATATTAAGTCAAATTATGATGTTAACATTTTTATTCCAGGATCAAAATATTACCAGAAACCAAAAGAAAGCTAATTGCTTCAAGACCAATTCTAAGCACACTCCAAATGCCAAAATAGCCTATTAAATGTACGCAGCTTAGAGGAATATCAACAAATTTGTTCTACTTACCATAGAACAGATTTTTTACTTCACTGCTTTAAAAAAAAAACCCAAAGTCTCCATCACAGTGAAAACAAACTGAAAGTGAACTGAATATAACCTTTTGCATCTCCTTAGAAAATCTCTGTTGATGAAAAAGTGTATAAATGATTAGAGGGGCTGAAACGCAGCCAGGAAGAGGACTGGGCATTCAATAGGGTGTGTAGTCTTACAGCTTGTCTGTACAGCTGTGCAAGGCAAACTGTGTCAACTGCTTTCAGTTTATTTCAGGTGGCTTCATATTATTATGAAATTTTGCAGCGTTTTTAAAACCTTCAGTATGCACCTTTCAGGCATCCACATCAAATCCATAGAGAGAGGAAGAACCACTGCAGGCTTGCCACCTGCCCCGTGACAGCATGGGAACTGGGGAAAAAGGGCCAGGTCCCATGCAGCTAAATGGCTGCACCGAAGAAAACCTGCTTGACATTGAGCTCAGAGAGTTAGAAAACATTTTGCCATGGATGTGCGTGAGATTCTCAGCTTCTTTCTCCCCATTATCATGGCTGAGTGAAGTCTGAGCTGCACTGCCCCTGCCCGGGGCAGGATGACATCTGCCCTGGATCCGTCCGGACTGGTTATAGAAACAGGTTTCTGAAGGTACCTCCTGTTCTCTTATGTCCTGTCAGAGCTTCTTGCCTGTGTTGCCAGCCATCCACAAGCTGAGGGGCAAGAGCAAGCCATTAATGAAGTTCTCCACTCAACAGGCAGTGCCTCAAAAATCAGTCGACGGCAAGGCAGGCAGGAGCAGTAACCTCACAGGCAAGGAGGCAGTCCTGCAGTACCCAAACAAGAAGAGCAGGTCTGGCGATGCTACCGGGTTCAGCCCACAGTCCAGTGATCGCTAGACAATCCGTAGCCACGAGACAGGGCCAAGGTGAAGCCAGAAATTCTCGTAGACTAGGCAAGACATAGTATACGTGCAGCGTAGCTCAAGCAAGGAGCGAGAACGAGGGCCTGAGTTAAATGCATCTCCGTGGCTAATGGGTGAGAGGCGTGGGGTGGAGGTCTGATATGTAGCTGTTGAGGGCAATTGGAGCCTGCTGCTGCTCTTTGGGCCTTACCAGTAGAGGGACTAGCTCGGAGATACAGACACAAGAAGTTGAGGGGGACTATCAGAGCACAAGCCCTAGGCATGCTTTTGCTACCTGTGCGCTGTAAATGGGATCACACTCCACCTGGCAAGCACATCAGTTTGTGTTCAACACTGCTTGAGATCTATGAAAATGTGTCTAATAAGGAGGATTGTAGAAAGGTTTGGCCAGCTTGGAAAGGTGGACAACATGAGAAGTACAGGCATAGCCAAGTAATGCAGCCATCTGCACCCTGGTAGCGCAGACAGCACAATGGGGCAGAGGAAAGGGCCATGTGCAGGTCATACGATGTGTGAGCATCATTGAGAGCTTCCAGCAGTGCTCGCGGCTGTCAGTTGAGACTCTATTCCAGGGAGTGAACGGCCTCTATTAACATAGCTTGCTTTCATTGAACAGCGAACCTTTTAAGATTTTTTGCAAGGACAGAGGGAATCCTTCTGTGTAAAATACCTGGAAAGACCAGTGCCCTATGTGGCTTTCTCTGACTTACACATACAAACAATCAAGTATGTTATCAACTATCTGTTAGAAAAGCAAGTTTTATAGGCAATTCTCTTTCCTTTAAAGGACTTTGAAATTGCACAGTTCATTCGATTTGTTTTAAAGTCTAACCCACCACGTTTCAACCCTTTGTGAAGGGAAGACATAGCAGTAACATTTTCTCTATCCTTTCTACAGGCAGTCACAATCTCCTCTTTCTTCAGAGTGGTTTGAGCAATGCTATCCGCTCTCATGTTCAATTCATTCTAGGTAGAAGAGCAGAAAGAAGGAGGGGAGCAGGAAGCTGATGAGGTCAGGAGCAAGGAGGTGGGGGCAAGGATTTGAGTCCCGGACATGAGCTAGAAAACAAGTTTAAGGAACCAGTTCCAGAAATATGAACACTTCTAGAGAACTGCTTGTGCTGAAAATATTAACTGTGAATAAAGAAGATACTGTTTTCAAATCAAAATATTAAATGAAAGATATATGCAAGTGGTATAGCGATATAAACTTTCCAGACAGAAAAGAACCTTATCATAGAATCATAGAATGGTTTGGGTTGGAAGGTACTTTAAACACCACCTAGTTCCAACCCCCCTGCCATGGGCAGGGACACCTTCCACTAGACCAGCTTGCTCAGAGCCCCATCCAACCTGGCCTTGAACACTTCCAGGGATGGGGCATCCACAGCTTCACTGGGCAACCTGTTCCAGCGTCCCACCACCCTCACAGTGAAGAAAGCTGGAAGTCTTGTGTATCTTAAGATACAAAGAAATACTCACAGGTGGTGTTGGTTCTAAATCTTGCCCAAGCTTCAGAAATTAAATTGTAAGGAAGAAGAAGCCTCTTGCATCTGCAAGCAGTAGTGACAGCATGAACAAGAGACACTGAGAAGGAACACTGCTCTAGAGCAGAGCCTTTCTTTACTTATCAGTAATAGAAATTTGCATTAAAATAAACATGCCCAGAGTGTATTTTGTCACCCTAAAGGCCTAATATTTCCACCCTGTGGTTAGTTACAGCAGTCAGGTCTTATTCTTTGACTAATTTTCAACACAGAAGTGAAAAGTTTCTTCTTTAGCCTATGGTCTACAATAATTCCCTTTGATTTTTTTTTTTCTTGACAAGCTCTTTTTGTCTTGTCAAACTAAAAGACTTACTTTTGGGCCTTAACACTTGTAAAGCCTAGAACATATTAAGCAATCTAAGACCTGCTGACAAGTCCTCAGAGGTCTCTATTAGCAATGCTACATCCCACTAGCCTTTTCTCTGTCCATTTCCCAACTGTGCTGTACTTCAGGAGCAGTCTTTATAACACTGTGCAGCCCCTCACATAATAGAGTCTCTGTCAATGACTTGAGCTTGTACGTAGCGTTAGAGGGCTGCAAGAGAAAGCAGATCTGAGTCTCCCTGTATATTCTGGCACATGAAAATACTCAGTATTACCCTTCCCTTTTCTTCTATTTGCACTTCTACACGCACGCAGGGCAGGTACACTGGGAGCTGGCAAAGTCACCAGGAGGGTATTAAGAGGGTACAAGCTGGGGAGTAGGTTAATCACGCTTAACTCTCCTCTCCCCTCTTTGCTGTATAGAGCTAAACTTGCTGCAGGCACCTGGATTTTGACGCCAGAAAGTGCTGGTGGAATAATCTGTGGTTTATATCTTCATTTTCCACGTGGTACACAAATCTCTTTCCATATACAGCTGGTGGCTGGAGAGGCATACTATCATTCCTGTCTACTGAAGGGTCTAGTAAGTACTCCAGGATAGCAGGTAAAGCTAAAGATATAAAATAAAAAAAAAAGGGGGGGGGGAATAATACTTTGTATTGCCTTAGTACAAATCAAGAATAACTGCATTTTGATCAAGTAGAAATAAAGTGTCTCACTTCAAAATCCAATTCAAGGGAGCCTTGAGATCATTAAACTAGATTTAAGTTAATGTCTCCAGTCAGGAACATTTAAGCTCTAAAGGACAGCTGTTAGAAGTGGGAAAAGAGCAGTTCCCGAAAGAGGCTGGTAGCTGGGTTAGAAGGGAAAGTAATCTGAGAAGAGACAGTAATGCCCACAGGAAGGGTGATGACTCCGAGCGAGGTATTGCCATAAGGAGCTATTCCAAAAGGACTTTGGCAGAATACTTATTCCACTGTAGCTATTCCAGTTGTCCTCTGCAAGTACAGCCAGCTGGACCATCTGGCTTCTTGGTCTGGCTTGAAGAAACAATGGGACTTCAAAAAATCTGCCCAAGCTCCCAGAAGAGGGAGAGTCACAGGGCAGTCAGCTGGGGTCAGTCATAAATGAATGGTTTTGGTTTTTCATGCTGAAATACAATGAAAAAGGCAGTTACTCATTTTTGTTGGAAGAAAGGGTTTTGCACAAGCATAATCAAAATATTTAATTTAGAGTGCTATTGGGGCCAGCCTTCTTAAGTTTAGGTGGCTGATAGAAATGTTTTGATTATTAAGGAGAAGAATGAAAAGTGTTAAAAAATGTTTTATCTTTCTTTTTTATAAAGTTTACATTTGTTTTTTTGCCACAAGCATAATTTCAGCTTCTTACGAGTGCATACGCAACTATATTCAAATGAAAAATGGGAAAAAATTAAATATAATACGAAGGCTAAAGAATGTAATGATACTTGTACATGTTTATTTACATACAAAAATATTTACAGTTCAGCCCCTTCTTCCACAAGTCATTTCAGATAATGACACTGTTATTATTTCCGAGTGGCAGAAGTGTTTGCTGGACAGTACAGTTGCTTGCCAGCTTGCTGTGGCAAACCAGGCTTTGTCACCTTCTGTTAGCAAATAACAAAGCTGAAAGTTAGAACTGTTGTGGAGCGTTGTCCCTAGATGATGCACAAGTAACAGCAAGACTGTTATTCAACACGCTGCACAATATTAAATTTTGTGTCTTTGGTTTCATCGCAATGTCAGTAGAGAGAACCTCAGGGATGTAGGGTCCGACAGCATTGTGTCTGCCATACATATTCCTCATGCTCACCCAGGCATCCACCAAACATTACTGCGTGTCTGATTTTCATTTAAATAATCAGGTTCACTAAAGAGTTTGTTAAAACTGTGACTGGGTTTGGGTTTTTTTTTATCTCACGAGAGGTAGGATTTCCTCTCTCTTGGATTGCCTGCATTTTTCAAGCATCCTTCAGAAAGCTGGCATCGTATCCATGTGAGGAAAATAGGATTATAAATTCTGGCAGGTTAAGTGTAAACAGATAATAAGGGAAACCAGAAAGACTTTGAGGAACAGTTTGCAAAAGATAAAAGAAGAAAAAATAAACCTTTTTTTCAAGCATATCCAATAGCCTGCTGGAGAACTTACAGGAACAGTAGGTCCTACTGAGAGGAATACAAAAATTGCTCTCAGAGAAGATACTGCTTTAGCAGAAAAACAGACTAGATTTTTGGCATCGGTGCGCACTGTTCCACAAGTTTCTGACCCACAAATTACTGGTGGCTCAGAGGCTCTTCTGGGCACGCATGGCGACACGCTGCCTTGCTTTTCCATTGTGCCTGCTATTGGCAACTGTCAGAGCCAGGATAAAAGTCTGAACAAGATGTTTGATATAGCCGTTCTAAGCTTTTCTGTGCGGTTTGGTTTTTTTAAAATTATATTAATTTGGTGTGCCTATATTGACAGTTCCGTCCAAATCTAAGCAAGACTTGCTGGCAACTTATGCAAACATTTTTTTTCCTTCAGTCCTATCAGCAGACGAGCCAAAACCTGAAACAGGGCCCTCTGTGTTTGTGGTCTGCTGCTAGAGCTCTTCTATACCTGAGCTTCTGACACAAGCAGCCATTACACAGTTGGAAGGCTCCAGCTCAGGAGAGCACATACAATAACTGCTTCTCCTGAGGACATTTTCCACTTAAACATTGACAGGTTATCTTGAAGGGAAGAAAGTTTCCATGAATTGGGGTCAAATAAAACAGCCAGGTTTTGAAACAGAACAGCCAGGAGCAAGTAGGTGCAGGATGGATGGGTGTTAAAATAGCCCGAGGACATTTATCCCCTGAGAACATTCATCCAGTATATTTGATTTCCAAGTAATTAAAGCAATATGCTGATAATCAAATCCATGCAAAGCCGTATTACAAACACTAATGAAATTTTCCCAAACCTAGCAAATTGGCAGAGGAATTTCTTTTGAAGCTTAGAATATGAAATCCTAGTCAACCTCACATGCAGAAAAGACTGAGCTTGTCGTTTAGTGCAGCTCTCTTACTTTATGAGGGAAATGAGTGGTATTCCTAGTAGTGGCTCAAGGTTTGTTGTCTACATGTAAACGTTCTTTTGTTGTGAATAATAAAGGACTTCTAGTGAAAGTGCGTGGCTGGGTTCCTAATTCCACAGTTACACAATCACTTTAAGGTAATGTAAATACAGGCTGCTGCTGGAGGAGATAATCTACTGTTCTTAGCACCCTGGCTATGTATTCCCAGCCAGCATGGTAATCAGACCAGGGAATTGTTCTATTTATAAATAAATGGGATCATGGAAAAAGTGGAGATAGACTTGTCCTTCGTGCTGGCAGCCCACACCTTGGCTTACAATTAGAAAGGAATCACATTTTGAAAAGAGACTAACATAAAATAAAACGCAGTTTAGAACAGTCAGCTTTCCTATATAAAAATATTTGGTCTGAAACAAGTAGAATCTCGCCAGAACACACTAACTATCTGTAGTGCAGACTTTACGCTGCTGAAGTGGCTCCTCAAATAAAATGCCCTCTGAACACAAGCAGAAGGTAGACTGATGCACAAGCAAATAAGTGCACAGGTTTTTAAATATAAAACTTGGTGGTGTGGTTTAACCCCAGCCAGCAGCTGAGCCCCACGCAGCTGCTCGCTTGCTCGCTCCCTCCCCCCCCACGCCCCCACTGGTGGGATGCGGGGGGGGAATCAGCAGAGTGAAAGTGAGAAAACTCGTGGGTTGAGATAAAGACAGTTTAATAGGTAAAGCAAAAGCTGTGCGCACAAGCAAAGCAAAACAAGGAATTCATTCACCACTTCCCATGGGCAGGCAGGTGTTCAGCCATCTCCGGGAAAGCCGGGCTCCATCACGCTAACGGTGACTTGGGAAGATGAAATGCCGTCACTCTGAAGGTCCTCCCTCCTTCCTTCTTCTTCCCCCAGCTTTATATGCTGAGCATGATGTCATACGGTCTGGAATATCCCTGGGGTCAGTTGGGGTCAGCTGTCCTGGCTATGTCCCCTCCCAGCTCCTTGTGTCCCTCCAGCCTCCTCGCTGGTGGGGTGGGGCAAGAAGCAGAAAAGGCCTTGACTCTGTATAAGCCCTGCTCAGCAGTAAGAAAACATCCCTGTGCTATCAATACTCATTCCAGCACTAATCCAAAACACAGCCTCAAACCAGCTACTGTGAAGAAAATTAACTGTCCCAGCCAAAACCAGCACACTTGGGGAAGAGGGACATGGGGAATGAACAGGTATTTCAGTTATTCTGAAATCTGGTTAATATCTACCAAGAAAGAAATACCTTAGCAACCACTGAGGTTAAAGCAACACTAGCAATGGTCATACTGTGTAATTATAGTAGGTATTGCATATTTGAGCATTTTGGCATCTCAGGAGATGTTTTGCTGGTTCTGAAAAGAGCCTTTGGGGTGCTTTTTGTGTAATGTTCCCACCACAACAGCACCAGCTCCTCTAGGGCTCTGTCTCCAGAAGTAGGGAAGATTTTTCAGACATAATACAATAATTCAAAGACTGCTGAGCAGTTTTCCCTGGTAAGAAGTTAGTTAGTCAGGGATCCGAAACATGGGCATATCGTGCTAAACTTTAAACTTACAGGTGTTTTAATGTAATTTTCCAAGCGGAGAGCCAGATCCAGTAATTTTTACTTTGTGCTCAAGATATGGGAATGATGCACATGCTTTCCAGTTTGACTGAGCTGATTCTTCTTTACGAGTCATTTTCATACAGATTCTTCCCTGCTTCCTTTGTGTATATCAGACTTTGACTGACTTTGTTCCTTATTTCTGTTGAAGAATGACCTCAGGCTTGTTCTTCTCTTAAAAGTCTAGAACGCTGTATGACACCAAGAGGCACAGTCCCACTGAAGAAGACGAGGACCAAGGACTTGGATTTGGCAAAAATAAGTGATGAATGTTCTTCAAAGAAGTGTCACCTCTTACCGAAGTATTATTTTCTCATCTAAACATTACTGGAACAGTTTGTAGAAGCCCACCAAAAAATACTGACACCATTACCAATGCTGGAAACATGCTCCAAAGGGCCTGCTCATATACTAGCAATGATCAACCAATTACTTCCTTACAGAATTACTCTCAACTGCAAGCCATTTAAGTCAAAAAAAGAAACTGCTTACTGTCCAAATCCGGCTGCAAACAGGAACTATTTTCTTCCTTCATTGAGACCACTTGTGTCTGGGATAACCTGAATAATAGAGCATGGTCTCCTCCAAGAAGTGGGAAAACTGAACAACAGGATGCTGTGATGAAAATAGAAGCCGCAAGGAACGGCTCTGATCCAAGCCTTTTGTGGCCAGTAGGTAAGAAAAGAAGTGCTAGAAACTCTGTATATGAAGAAAGGAGATATGAAGGTAGCCCAGAGCTGACAACACTGTTTTCTACCTGCATCAGCACCTTTCTGAAGATCACTGACTGAAAACGATTACTACAAAATCAAGATTATCTCGGCAGGAAGTTTTTCAAAGAACAGTTGTATCCATATAAAGTCACAGAAGACATCTGTGTTACAGTCATTAAAGCAACTTAAAACCTTACTGACTTTTTTGAATTTTAATTTATTTTATAACCTTCATTCACATGATCGTCAAAATAATGCTGTACCTTCAGCTGTTGAACCTTGATTTGGCCCCTGTGATTGGCACATCCATTACCTTGGGCTCAGTAGCTGTGCTTTTCCCATAGTAAAGCTAGTTTGCTGCCAGAATTGTATAGACAGCAAATGCCACTGCATTGATTCCCAGCATGAACGGACTGATTCTACAGAAAAATACAAATGCCACCTATTAAAAATGGAGCCTTAGAGGAAAAGGAATTCTCTCTGCCAAACCCATAGCCCTGGAACTTGACCACAGAATATTTTAAAGAACCTTGAATTTTACCTTCTTCAGGGTAAAATAACACAGCTTACTTATTTAATCTAGTTACCCTAAAAATAAGTGATGCTGGGAGAAATGACTTTATGATACATCTTTTTTTTATGCGAAAGACCTATTAAACCAATAAATACAGTACAACATTTTTAAGCAAGTACAGATGGGTAATTAATCCCTGCAGCTCTCTGCCACTGGTTCTGTTCACTCTACTCTAGAAATTAGAAACCTGATATGGGAATGAAAAAATTACTTTGCAGAAGTCTCTTTCTTTTGCTGCTGATAACATTATCTCTCTCATGCTTTGATCAACAGAACATTCAGCTAAAGGAGGAGTTTAGAAGTCTCTCCCATACTATCAAAAATAGGAAGAATATCACAATATAAAAATTAGCAGGTAGAGAGCATGAATGACACCCGATAGAGGTGTCAGATGTAAGCTGCCTCTCTGCCAATTTTTAGCTTAATCTTGCCTGTAGCACTGAGATTTTGCTTTTGTGCCGTGTTTGGAAGCTCAGTGTTTTATTCGTCCAGCTGAATTAAACTGTGACAATGAGAGATATACAGATTTATTTTTTAATAGGATTCAGCCTGCCCAGCAGTCATTTAGCTAGAAATGCCATTGCTTTAAGGCAGAGCTTCCCGGCTTCATTTGTATGGGCACTGTCATCACAAAAAGAGATGGCACTGCACCATGTCAGTATCAGCAGTGGCAGTAGCAGCTTCTGGCTGTGTGCAAGGCTGCACATGCATGGTAGGAGATGTGATTCTAGCCCTAGTATTTCTCTTAAGTCCTCTGCTGGCCTTTGTGCACAAGGTGGAGGAGGAAGAGGTATTTGGTCATTGCCTATCTATCTCACCTCCTCTCCTCTGGGATTGTTTTGAAATTGTTCCCACCACATGCACCTTACCCGCAGGATGCCTGCTTTAGGACTGAAATCACACACAGATTTTTAATGCTTCCCATTCATATCTTTCAAAGCAAGGGCCAGTGAAAGCACCCCTGCATACCTGACATCTGCTTTTTTTGCACATGAGGAAAAGGAGAGATACAGAAAAGGTAAGGCCAACATCTTCAAAAGCGTTAGTGCCTAAGTCTCACTGAAATCAATCTAAGCTAGGAGTCTAAGAAGCCATGGACGTCTCTGCTCAGGTGACGTAAACGGAAACCGTCCCAATCCTTCTGAGCTCCACCTCAGTTTGTGAAGCCATACCTGTCCCTCCGGCACGTAGGGACTGTTGTTCATGCAATCACAGTGTATAGAAATGCATGACGTACTTTTTTTAACTTTTACTTTTAGCAGACCGAAACCTCCGTTAATGTTCAGAAATGTTTCCAGTTCTTAGAGGGAACCACTAGATGATTGCCAATGACAGAGTCTCGTAAGGTTTTGAAAAGCAGACTTTATTTAGTAGGCACATCATTGCTTTAATAGCACTGGGCTGCACAGCTCACTTCACCATTTGTATATGGTTTCGTTTGATTACATTGCATTTCCTCAGTGTCGGTAGGATTCAAGTAAAAAAGTTACTGCTTTTACTTCTCTATCGATGGAAAAAAACCTCCACAGTAAACAACTAGCACACAAGAGCACAATACAGACAGAACTGCCTGCGATCCAGTAGAAGTCAAGACAAACTGAAATTTGAGCACGGAACAGTTAAAGCTGAAAGACAACCACACTACATTTGCTCAGATGGGATTTTGCGTTATGCAGGATAGAGATAAATGTTGCCCACGAATACAACAAAGGACTGGCTTTCTTATACTGAGAAACAAAGACTGTCCAATACAGACAAGAATGAGGGTTTCGAAACAGAACAGCTCACATGAAACTAGCTTCCTTATTATTTCTGATTATAAAAGTTGTACTCCCTCAGCTGTAAAAGATAAAGGCCTAAAAAAAGTACTGCTTACAGAACTCTAAACCTGCAATTTAATCAGCTTTTCAGCTTTCCCCCCTATATTACAACTCCTTGTGGTAAGATAAAACCATCTTTAAGAGACAAAAGCATAGCATTCTGGATTATTTTTGTCATTAAGTGGTTTACTTGGTTGATATATTTCTTCCCTGCAAAACTGTTTTTTAATATTTTATTGAATTCCACCAGTAGAAGCATACAAAATCAGAAATCATTAGAGGAAAATAATATCGCTCTACAAAAGAAAAAAGCATGACTTCCAACATAGGTTTATGAACATCGTAAAAGAAGCGCATATGGCATTGAAACATTTTGAAAATGGAGAAATATTTTGTGAGTTTCAGTGTTCTTAGGTTTTTACATTCTGTTTTCTGAATGGGTATTTCCAAAGTGAGTATCTTGCGATATTTTTTAATATATGTTCTAGCATTGTATAGGACAGACAACCTAAAACCAACAATGCGGAAATCTAGCGTGCCACACACTTTATTATACCCTAGTTACTTTAGTTATTAGCGCTTTACACTGACGGTACCTACTGTTTTGTAAAACTTGTTTTTAAATCAGCTTGTCAAAGCTTTTGAGAAGCAATCTGGGCAATAAAAGGGGTATTTTTAGTGTCTACCACGAATATGGCCAATTACAGAATCAGAGGTCGCTCTCTCCATACAGTGCTGATGAAAAAGAGGTGTAATCCAGAGCCCCAGGAACAGAACCTGGGCCAGTGTACGGAGGCATTCTCTTGATGCAGTACTGAGCCTGCTCAGGAGGCAGCTCTCGACGCAACTCGTCCGCCAGGATGTAAGGCTGGGAGGAGGGAAAGGATCGACAAATTCAGTATGTATTCTTCAAGACACAATGTATATTTATTTTCTGTAGCTGTGACTAATAAACTCGGACATCCCGCCTGTTTTTCTGAGACCAAATACTTTCCTCGGTAAATTCCATCCCTGATGATGAGTTGAAGGGGACAATCCTACCAACAAACTGATCAGGTCAAAATCCACTCTCGGGATATGTGGCTGTGTACGTTAGCTACTGAGCACTGTGCAGCCGTGGGTAGATGGCTACTGGTACAGCTCATCCATGGATAGCTGGTCAGTATCTCTAAAGTGCACTGCTTCCCCTTCTGCAGTGACAGGACTGACACATTTTCGGTTAGATCCTATTAGTTTCAAGGTCCTAATACATTTGTAATGAAAGATGCATTATTGCTCTTAATGGTCTGCATTTATGATACGAAGGATACCCTCTGTTAACAGACTTCACATTATTTAAAATAGCAACATAATAAAAACCTTTTTTTTCTGAGACCTCGGCTTTCATCTTCCACATGAATTCCTACTGAGAACATATCTGGAGTTCAAAATGTGGTCCACAGTAACTGAGATCACAAAATCAATACAAACAGCCGGAATGAGAAAATCAATAGAGCGCGCTTGGGCAAATAGACCTGTACTGTGGTGATCTCTCCTTTCTCCATAGCACAGGAGTGGTCTCCTGGCAGCACTGTTTATGGCCCTGACTCCTCCAGAAGCTCGTGTTGCCATTATCCTCCCTTTCATCTTCATACACCACTCACTCACCACTGGATCTGGCTATGGGGAGGAAAGTATGCCAAATTCAGGAGCTTGCTCCACGAACCCAGTGACTAGAGAAGGCCTCCTCCTCCTCCTGCTCCTCCCAGGACAGGGGTATACCACATTGCATCGCCCTGTTGACTGAGCTGTCAGGTCACAACATGGCTCACAACTGGGCGTAGTCTTGTGCAGCTGACCCAGGCTGTGTTCCAGAGGGCCAAGCTCTGCATTGAAACATCCAGACAACAGCATGAAAAGCAGAATGAGTTCCTCTCTAATCAAGGCTGTTGTGTGGAAATAACGTGAGGTACAGTATATCCATTATAGAGACAAACCAAGTCTTGTCCAAGATGTCCAATTTTATGTTGGCTCTTTGTGATATGAGGGTATTGTATACCAAGTCTTGAATTCTGCACCCATTTCAGCTAAGAGTCTTGGTTCCAAACAAGAAGAAAAGGCAAGTGCTTTCTCTGAGGTCTTACAAACTGAAAACAAAGCTTCACTAATTACTAAAAGGCTTGTGTAAGACTTTCAGCAAAGAAGGGCTAAATAGGAGAGCTGTTGAATCCTTACAGCCAGCAGCACGATGACTGACCTTATCTGAAGCCAGGATTCTGAAGGAGGCTATCACTTGCTCAGCCGTGTCTGTGTCTGCCGTTTCTCTGGTCATGAAGTCAATGAAGGACTGGAAAGTGACAGTTCCTTGCCCATTGGGGTCAACCAGAGACATGATTCGGGCAAACTCAGCTTCACCCTTTCACAGAATCCGAAACAAAAAAAACAGTCACTGCAATATCAATCGCCAACAGCCCGTGTCTCTCATGAACCAGTAGGGACCAGTGGTTACAAAGCCTTTAAAGCATCTTCCTGACTTAGGAACATAAATGTCAGAGACAATGAAATCTGGGATCTTAAATGCCCACCCCTCTTTTGTCAAAAGGACCTGGTGCTTTTGAAAAATCTATTCTTTGTCTCAAATACACAGTATGTACCTTGCAATTAACTTTCTGCAACTTCTCCCCCCTCCCACCCTCCCTCAATGCCTGTTTAACTTGTTTGAACTTCAGACTTCATTTTCCACCCTGTCCTAAAACCACTGTAATTTAGGTACGGCACAGGGAGGTGAAACAATAGCCCAAGAAGCAGTGTACTTGCAGACCCACTGAACTAAGAAGTACGGGAAAGAATTCTGAAAATTTCATGCCAAATATAGGACAGTTAAACTAAGGCTAATCCTTTTTTCCACTGAACAGGGTGAATTTGGGGGGAAGTGTATAGAATAAATAAGGGATGGAAAGAAAATGCAACCCCCAAAGCTAGTTTATGAGAATTAAACAGCATCAAACTCATTCTTCCTCATGCAGATAAAAAAGGAGAAAGAAAAAAAAATTAATAACTGTTAATTTCAACTTTTAAAGTTTCCTTAATTCAAAGAGCAATGCAACAGACCATAGAATATGGTTTTCAAGTGTCTAGTTTTACTTTTACCCTCCTTTTTAACCATCTGAAAACAGAGAAAAAGCAAAGAGGCAAGAAACTAGTATCTCTAGTGTAAATAATATTATTAGTATTTTGTCAATTTAAATAAGCTTTAGTGTTGCTGTGGTTAATGTTATAAGCTGTAAGCAGAATCAGTTGCCATTGTTTCTTAAAATTCATACCAAATCATAACCCATTGAAATTAAGCAAGCTCTGAAGTCATCGTGGTCCATCAATCCATTCTTCCTCTATTGACCAAACCAACGTAAGGAATAGAGAAGGGAAGGTTTGAAGAATCCAAGGTAATTTCCAGAGAGACGACGAGTTTAGACCATTGGCATATTGGATCCAGTGTATGAACAGTATCCATTGATATTGCCCAAGCAGGTCACCAGAATCATCATCAGTTTTAAAGGAGGAAGAAGTAACTAACATATTACACACAGGAAACAGACATTTTCACCACAAAAAGTAACATCAGTAAAGGGCAGGACAGGGATAAGGGAGAAGAGGAGGTGAATGAGACAAGAATACAAAGAACACAACCAGAGAAGACAAAGAGAAGGGCAAGGAGAAAAGTTTGTTACTACACTAGTCAAACTCAGGAGATGCTCAAGCTCCCTCCCTGATAGGAAATGTCTTTGAAAGGTTCTGCAGGGGATGCTGTAGTGACCAAAAGTGTCGTTAAAACAGTATGAAAATAGTATATCACTGACTATTTCAAATACTCCACTCCAAGGCTAAGGAAGGTACAATATGAGAGCTGTCTGCTGACCTGTGGGAAAGAAGTACAGGGATTTTCTTCCTGACTGCAGGCTATCAAGACCTGGACTACAGCAGAGGGATGTGCATACTGGCTTAAAGGATGAGACGTGCAAGACTTGGAAGGAGGTCGGTTGAAGACCTTGTATAAAAGGAGGCTGCTCATTTTCCAGGCAGTAACGTATCTGTGGCATCCTTGAATCAAAGCTGAGTAAACATTAAATGGCATGATAGTAAGAAGGTAAATAAACGTTTCCTCTGTGTTGTGGTACAGTGTAGGAGGGAACTGTGTCATCCTAAATCGGGAGAGAGCAGTAGAGAGCTTGTATTGAGTCCAAGGAAAGGGAAATTGGCAACAGTCTGAGTGCAAGCAGCATAAGGAGCTCCCCATAGTTATCTAGTGGAGTCCAAATAAAACATCTCAAGCCAAGTAAAAGAAACAACCTGAAAAATCTTTGAAAAATGCACAGAAAAATATGGCTCCAAGTGATGCTGACAGTCCATCTAATCCAGCTGTCTTTCCAGAGGCAGGACCTTTTCAAAGCATTATGGCCGATACCTTGGAGCTTAAACTCACAATCTCTTTGGCTATTATTATACTGGCCTATCTGAAAACAGAACAGTATCAGTTTCCTCTACCTGCAGGTCATTTCCAACCTGTCCTAGACTGATGAGGCAGGCTTTAAATTCATCAGAATGCAGATTGTCAGATTCATCCTAGCATCCCATCACAGGTCATGCATTGGGGAAGGTGAAAGGAAAGAAAGAAAAATCGCAGATCAGGTTAGTTAGTAAAAAACATTCTACTCTTGTATTAATAACCATGTTTTTACAGAAGTTCATGGAAACATAATGTCAAGATGTTGCAATGAATTACCTAAAAAGTGTACAACTTCCGCACTTTCATGCTGTAAGGTTTTTCTTAGTGGAAGAAGGTCCTTGCTTCAACTACAGAGTTAAAACTGTGCTTCCTCTACAGGTGCTTTTTAAACATTTTTGCTGATAAGGCAGTTTTAATTCTATCGAACTGGCATTTGCTTCCTTCATTTTCTATGGTCACACAGTGTATGTGAGATGCAGTAAAAAGATCACTGAACCTGGGTAAAACATTTTTTCCCCACTCAATTACTGTTACTTCACTCTTGATCTGATAATTTTACTTAACAACTGAATATGCATCTCTCAAAAGAGATTAGAAGTACAAAACAATTGATTTCCTGTCTAGATCCAAAATAAATTTATAACTGACATAACTTATTTTCAGTTACCTGTCTTTAATAATCTGTACAGTAAGGTTTTGCTTTGAAAAAAGCCCCATTGAATTCCAGGTTAAATGGCTCCTAGTAACACCCCATCAAACTGGCTCATTGTTTTGAACCAGTATTTTTTCCATTTTGCAGGTCAAGAAATTCACACTAACTTCCTAAAAACAGACTGGCTCGTCTTTTTCTTCCTGTGTGTACAAAATGTGTTCTATCAGAGGTGTACTTCAGATTGAGTTAACATGAATACAATTAAAGAGATGTTCCAAGATGAAAAATTATTACCCTTATTGATTTTACAGACTGACAGTTCGGAGAAGATCCAAGGTTTTCTGTGCGCTACATATTTGCCTGCTAGATGAATAATGTATTTTTGAAAATTTCTGTATAGTTATGCATAGCTAAAATTATAGGAGTTTTAACAAATGCACTGGGCTTATTTAATATACTAACAGGATAAAGTGGTGCTTTATTAAGTTCACAATGCCATGTATTTTTGACACATCATGCTGTTATTATATTGACTCCCTCTGCATCAACCTCTACCTGCTGCATAAAGGGAAGATGAAAAATAACAGCAGGAAGTCAATGATGTCAGATAAAGCAAAGCTGCAAATCTGGAGCAGCATTTAGTTAGAAGCCATAATGACAGTGAAGTTTTTTTCCTTTAACATTTTCATTTTACAGGATAATTCCTGCTATAAAGCATTCAAAATATTTTATTTTATCATTCTGAAAATGGTAATCTAGGCTGGCTTGAACCTCTCAAAAACCATCCTGGAGGCAGGCTAGAGCAGGTCACACCAGGAGTGAAGTCAGCTCATTTAACCTTATTTCTAAAGCCGAAAGTATTACTGTGCGACTGCAAATAAAGCGATATAAAAATGGGAGCTAAGAGCCAAATTCTGTCCCTCCACCTCCTCTACCAGGCGCTGGTAGAGGACTAGTAGCTACTTGACTACACCAGGAGGGTGGGGTGGTTAGTATGTGCATAAGCTCCCTAACCAGGCACACATGGCAGCCGTAGTCGTGCAGCAGGCAGCGAAGGGCAGACGGGAGTGAGAGAGGCCAGCACATCTACCAAGAAACCATTTTCTTTAGGAAAGGCGTGCAATGGTTGTGCTGGTGCTCACAACCGTCATCTGGTTAAGTGGGACTCCCCAGAGAAGTCCAAGTGGTTGTGCCACGTGCTATAGCAGGTTCTCACGTTCTCATAGTGGTTTTTTTAAATCTGCACCAGATATGGCCTAAGAAGGCATCTTTGCCTTTGCAGAATATCAGAGTTTCATGGGATACAATGGTATTTTGCAATTAATGCATAGATCAAGCCCATGCAAGGGCTTTCTCATTGGGAAATGGTTCACATTAAGCACTGACATTAGTTTTATAAAGCATATAAATAACTTCGCCTTTTTCATCTTTTCCTGCCAATACAAAGTAAAAC
This sequence comes from Sagittarius serpentarius, assembly GCA_034782735.1. Lineage (NCBI taxonomy): Eukaryota > Metazoa > Chordata > Aves > Accipitriformes > Sagittariidae > Sagittarius > Sagittarius serpentarius. The sequence continues at coordinate 8,602,797 of JAVKLA010000049.1, forward strand.
ACTGAAATCCCCCTCCATGTTTCATTATTAGTCCCCAGAAATCTTATCCTTCCCCTTTGTGATTTATATGTGGCCTTATAAAACAAGTGAGCTTTTGAGTCAAAGTAATCCATTCTTAAATATGTCCTTCAGTTTCCTGAATGCTAATTGACCTGCATAAGCCTGATCATGTGGTTCCTTTAATAGGGAGCTGTTGTTTTTCTGTTAGTAAAATATAGGGTGGCATGATGCTATTGTTCTGCGGAGCTCCTAGTTAAAATTTGTAGTTTGCACAAAAATCCATAGTAGAATATATTAACAGCCATTAGGATATTACATGCAGAGCAGCTGCAGATATTTTATCACATACTTCTCAATCTTATTTAGACGTTACTAAATATGCTGAATCTGAAAAAGGAATCCCTGCACAAAAAGACTTCAAAACCACTGACTGGCTGGTGTCCCAGTTTGTCTGCGTACCATAATTCGGCTATGCACCATTTTGAACAGTTCTAAACTGCTTCTGTGATTCAGACATTGTGTCCCACTTTCTCTTTTTCTCTCTGTGCAGTCACATTAAGGAAGGAAATATTTATACCTACAACTAGGCTGTGCCTTCAGGCACAGCCTCCAGCAAGGAGTAGCGGGTAAGCAGCAGCATCCTCAGGAATAACCTCAGGGGTACCAGCATGCGCACATGCCCGTTGGAAACAGAGGAGACTCGAGGGCTGCCCCCTTGCCCGAAGGGAGATAGAGTATTACCGCTGCCTTTAACAAGGATGACTTGTAACGCTTTCTGTGCTAGCACATCTCTGCTGGTGGATGCACGGAAAGAAACACAACTCTTCCTGCCCTTGTAGTTCTTATATGCATGGTGCCCTCTTCCTGCAGTTTGAGAATCAGGGGCGTGTAGCCCCACCCCACCCCCCCAAAAAAACCCCCTGTAAAATACCAAATAGTTTTCTTTCAAATATTCAAGATGTAGAAGACATTTAAAACAATTCACCCAATCATTTAGCTCTCTTTCAAACGATTAACTACTGCAGAATTAAGCACCATAATGGATTATGAGCTGTAAGATTTTTAATTCTTTATATATTCTTCCTGGGGAGGAAGATAGGGGTTCCTTCCTCAGATTTATAAGCAAAGAAAGTTGTTTCTCGAAGCACTCTAAAAAAAGTTGTTAGGTTTATGTCTACCAAAATACATTCTTTAAAATGTGGGATGGAGCTACTCTACATATTAGTACTTTGCTGACATCCGCAACACGCACTAAGAGTCAAACATTAAGATACGTCTTAAATAGAAGAAATGCCACAGAAGTCAGAGCTATAGCATGCATACATGATTCTGTTGTGCTTAGGTATGTAAAGCCTACTCATCAGGGACAGTATTAATTTTTGGGATCTTTTCTGGCTATTCATCATTGTGAGCAGCAGTCCAATTATTTCAGTGTATTTTTTAAACTATGTCAGGCATTCAGAAATACTGCTAAGTGCAAAAAAATTATTACATATACTGCTAATTCTGTCTGACATGGAGAAGCCAGTATTTTCCATGTTATTGCTTATGTTCAGATGATCCAGTTTCACCTTCATTTGTATTTAAGGTAATCAAGACCATAAAAGAATCCATTACTGCCTTCTCTGTCTAAATTCCCAGTTTAGAGACTTCATTATTTTGCGTACCCTGAAGTAACTCTGAAGCACCCTGGGTTTCCTTTATTCACCAACACTAAATATTCGAGTGTGCAAGGACATAGGAAGGATATAAAAATGAAAAACAAGCCTGCCTCTCTCAAACATGTTTGTTCAATGTCTCCTTCCAGCCTGTGTAGATTGAGTCGCAGCTGCCCATTAAATTAGAGAGTAATTTAATCAGTATAAGCTTCTCTTTTATCAGCGTTTCTACTATCTGTCCCCTCCAGAAAGCCTGGCTTGATGGCTGAGTGGTTTTAGATCTTACCTTCTTCCTTTCTTTAACTTGCATTATGCTACTAAGAACATTAATTGTTGCACTGTGTCAGTGAAAAAGTCCTCCTAAACCCATTTCCCGTGTCTGGTGCTAAGGGAAGGAGTATACTAAAGGCGGCATATGGAAAATGGTCCTTCCCTTAACCTGATCCTTCTAGGCCTCTTTTTTAAGGCCTTTGGATTATATCTGTCGTGGGGGAAGGTAAGGTCTGCAGCTAAACTTGCAATCCAGGCCCAGGTTGTTGAGGCCATAGAAACTGATGAAGCACCCATGTCCTTCTGCTTCTGACCCGGCCACTCAGGCCTCCTGCAACAGAAGCAAGGGCAGGAGGCACACTACCGGAAGCCATTACTCATTACAGCCTGAGGGAAGGAGACAGCCAGGGACAGGCAAGGATCTAGGAGCTGGGAAGCACTTCCGTGTTGCACATGATTGTCGTAGCCCTTCTCCAACCTGCCTGCAGCTGTGTGACACAAGCATCCTCTCCCAGGCCATACAACATTTCCTGAGGCCTTGCTCTATTGTATCCTTTGGTATCTCAAAGTCTTACTCTATCGGCAAAGCCTAACGATCCACAACAACAGGGCTGCCTGGTGTAGGATTTAGCGTCTCCCTTCAAGACCTTCTGAGGCACCAAGGGATGCCCGTAATATCTCCTCAGCCACCGAACCAGCCTTGCCACAAGCGTGGCAGAGAAATCATCTATGAACTACAAAGATATGGGGATGCTAGAAATGGCCATCTAGTGTAAGCCATACTGGGATTCAGTCACCTTGCTTGCTTATCGTTAGGGAGCTGTAAGATCTTTGTGCAAAGTCCCTGGTTTCCCTTAATAGGGTCTCTCGAATACTAGCACGTCCTTTATCAAGGCCTGGTACTCTGTCTGCTTTTAATAGCTCTAATTGCTCAGTTATCTGCTCCAGTGCATTGGGAAAGCCATTTAGTATGCTACTTTCTTCCACCCCAGGAAATTTATCTCTGCTTCTGTGATGTTATCTTCTGCTTCCTTAGAAAATATAAAAAGGAATTATGCTGCACTAGAATCACATTAAGATTTTCCATAACATAACATCTGTTCCTGGTTCCTCTGTAGCTAACCTTTCCTATGCTTGTGTGTTTCTTCAGAAAGCAGAGGTCTGGCAATTCTGCTCTTCCTTCTAAACAATTAAGGATACTCTAAAGAATATTTAGCAAACTATGATTGTCAGCATCCAATGCACATCAAGTATAAGTTCAGGTATGGGTAACCATTTTGAGTAGAGATGGACAAACAGGATGTCAGTGAAAAGAAAGTGGCACTTTGCTAGAGCCTGAAATTATTTGAAGGAGCCGACTCATGTGGTAACAGAATATGTCGGGGGTTAAGCACATTCTAACTATAGGAATCTGTCCTGGGAAAAAGACTATAGCCTGGTGCTGCATTATGGTAATATTTTTTCAAACGTGAACTTGGTTTTGAAGGTGGGTTCATGTGAGCACAGATCCAGCAGAGCTAACTCTTGTACAGATTGTTCTCCAGCTGGGAATGTCAGATTCCCATCTGCATGTATTTTTCTGTTGCATCTATTAACAGCTGTCATTTTAACCCTCTATCCATGAATACTCCGTAACTCACAGGAGGAGTGAGTTAAGTTTCTTCACAATAATGTTTTCATTCCTACTTTTTTATTCATCCACGATTAGATAACTGAAAAAGACGGCCTCTTATTTCCCACATACAGCTAGAAAAATAAAGGATTTTCCCTGACAGCTATCAGTGCCCCAACTATATTCCCTACAAATCTATTTCTGGGGGGACAAGTTGTGATTCAAAGAGAAAAAAAAACCCCACTGTAATCCAGATTACAGCTAAATTTAATGAGATGGAAGCCGCTGGTGAGTACATAGAACATGCTGCACTGCTTTAAAGGGGCACGTTATTTCCCAAAACACACAGATTTATCCAGTTCTGCCTGTTATTTGAACAAATACTCAACCATATTAGCAGAACTGTAATTTTCCATTACATTTAAAGAGTAAAAATTAATCTTTAATGTATCTGTACAATGCTACGATTTCATAAGGCTGTAAATTCTTTGTTAACTGATCTTTTTTGCTGTCTTAAAAACAGCCCATTGCTACTGCATTTGCAGGTTTTTTAAAAGGCTTACATTTGGAATGAAAAGAAACTTGCTTTTGGGAACAATAAATATTGCTAGCTGAGAAAAAGCAGGAGTACTGTACCCTGTCAAAATGATTGAATGATGCTCTGAAGTCATTCATTTGTTCCTGGGTGATACCCTTGGCATCTCTTGTGAGGATCTGAGTCTCAACCTCATTGATAGTTCGAGCAATGGTGGTAAGTAGGAGCTCCCATCCAACACGGATGTGCTATGAGAGAGAAAATACTCATTTATTAAAGAATCAAATACATTCTTCTAAGACTATAAAAAGTACAGTAAGCAAAAAATCAGCTCTAAATAGTTATGAGATACCTTTTCCATACCACTAACCATATTATGATCAAGGTTCATTAAAAAGAAAAAATGACCTTCAGAAAAATATGGAACTGGTTTCTAAATGGGTGCTTCTTCACTAAAAGTAAAAATAAGTGAAAATAAAACAAGTGTTAGGAGAGTCTCAGAAAGTCTGCCAAATTCCACCTTGTGTTGCTGTCTCTTCAGGTCAGGGAAGGCAGTTATACAGCAGAAGAGGGCAGAAAAAATAGCAAGTACAAAAGGGAGTAAATGGCTACCTCCATAGTATAGTTGGTGTGCTTGTTGTCAAACACCAGGGCTTCTTGTATAAGCTGATGATCTCCTTCGAGTTTGTCAATGTTGTGTTTATAATTAATGATATTGTGCTCATATTGCTTCAGCTGATTCATCTGGTCCTCCAAAGGCCCTGTCATTTCAATAGAGCTGCGGGCAATTTCCTGTCAAAAGAAACAAAGACACCCCCCAGCCCCACAAAATTTAAGCTTCAGATTTGCTAATTTGACCAACGTTCATGTAAGTACATAGTATTGTCATACTAAGAAGCAATAGTAATAAAACCTTCATGCAGTGGAGACAAGAAATTTTACTGTAGAAAACACATTTCAAAAGAAATGTGGCATATTTATTTCTGGAATTAGTACTGAGACCCCAGTGATCCTGGCATCTTCCCTTTACAAAAAGTAGAAGCTAAATAGAAATTGTTTAGTGACTGATTTTTCAAAGCTACATCTCCTGCTCACCATCAAGGTACCACTTGTACAAGCTTCCACAGTTTTAAAAATCATCTTAACAGGTGCTAAATACTTCAGGATCAAACAGCTGGTGAACTATGATGGAGATTGCTGTTGTCCTGTATTTAAAGTTGAGAGAAAAGCTATAAACCACTTTGTTCATCAGCTTCTGCGTGAGGGTCTGACACTTACCTCCATCTTGGTCTGGATCCATGGCCCAATGACATTGGCCTGAGCAGCAAACTGGCGACGCAGGCGCTCGTTGGCATGCTGGCGGGCTAGTTCCTCCTGCAAGGATTGATCCCTCTGAGGCACCAGCTGCTTCACCTGTTACAGTGGGAAAGCACTAAGTGTGAGTAGGCACAACTGAATAGTTTAAAAACAAACGGAACAAGTAAGTCGACAGTTACTCCTTTTTCTTATTGGTCTGAAAGTCGGTATCAGAAGGACAAGACAGAAACGCAATCACTATTTTATTTACCAATTCTGCGCTAACATAAGAAATTGCTAGTATGGTCTTGGGCAGCCTGACCAGAGAGACTGAAATGGGAGAGAAGAAATTCTCACCTCTGGATCGATTCAAGACATTATTTAACTTGAACTGCCATTAGAGCAGTTACTTTGTTTTTCTTTTGAAACATGGGTAATTTTTCAATCTCTAAGCAATTGTTCTGAGAATTGTCAGTGCAAAAACATTTCATTCGAGCACAGCCGTTATGGTAGGATAACATGAGACACATTCTGTCCATCATGTATATCTGAAGGTCTCTAATACACTGCAAAAGCTCTTTTTTTGCTTACCCTTCTGGATTGCCCTGGGAGATTCTGAATTTAGTCCTTATTGCTTGTTTTTTTTATAACCCATTGAGGGTGTGTTCTTTTCCATGCAAGTTCATGTATTTGGTAAATTCATACATTCTACAGAATCATTTACCTTCCGCATATTATCTGTCTTGGTCCCTAATGAAATAAAGTTTGTGTGATTGCTCTTACAGCCTCTCTTTAATACCTCCCCAGTAATTTAAGGTAATTGCCGATTTCAATCTAATTGGACAGAACATTAATGGTCCCAAAGATGATAATTTTATACAACGTTTGTGAAAAGCAGCAGCTGGGTAGAAGAGACACAGAGAGCACTGTTTATATTGAGAGAAAGAATACAATAATTTTCTCTTCTTTTGATGGCACCCCCTGGCCCACCACTGGCCAGCCACCAGCTCTGCACTAGCCCCAACACATGCTTCTCTTGTCCCGCCAAAAAGGACTTAGGAAATCTTGAGTGGTGGGAGCAAGGGATATTATAAAGTGAGCCTAGCAAACATAAGGGAGAGCATAAGATACTGTAGAAAGTTCATTCTGGCATCTGGTTATCTAGAATAATCTCCAGATTTATTGTAAAGTTCTCAGAATATTCTCCGTATTTCTAAACTAGAATACAATATTACAATGTCCTTTATGTATTTAGCATACATTACCTTTTCCCACTTGCTACGAATCTCTTCCACAGTAACAGTGCTGTAAGGATTGCTTGCGCTTATTCTCATGCTGTAACTCTGAATAACTTTTTCAACTTCATTCTGGATTGACAGTATGGCCTGTCTTTCACCATCTGCCTCTGGCAAAGTAGCTTTAAATTGATCATGTGCAGAGATTAAACTCTAAAATCAAAAACAGAGAGGGAAGGCATGAAAACTTTAATGTTTCTTCCAACATCTGGAACATCTGCTGTAAATAAGCACAGCTCCTCTCTCAGCCTCTCAAACACCCTGTCTACATGTATCTGTAGATAAAGGAGATAATACATGTAGATACATTCACAAAATAGCCCTTATTGACTTTATCAGGACATTGCTTTTTCCATGATCTCTGGAATATGCTTTCATACTAATGAGGAGCCCTATTTATAACAGAGCAGACATTGCCTATCACAAAGAAAATGTCAAGACAGATACATTTTTTTTTTACTTACATGTGTTCTACTCTCCAAGAAGGAAAAGCTTCCTTTCTTGTTTTCCCTATGACTGTAAGCCAAAAAACAGACAATGATTTACCTGAATTTCCTCTATGCTATGAACAATAAACATGTCCTGTAGGTCTTCCATAGCACCTTCCATCCAGTTGTTGAAAGGAGCAGCTCTTTTGGCAAACTCCAGGTGAAGCTGATCAATCGTTTCGAGCAATTTCTCCGTCCTCTGTACAGGTTGGGAAAGGCACATTCCTTCATTACTAGGGCAAGACCTAACTCCACGTACACACCCACCCATGCACAAAGTCATGCCTCATCTTTTCAAAAGCAATTGATTCTATTGTTGACTGATTTCACCACCTGCTTTAAGGATCCTTACTCAAGGCAATAGGACTAATTGCAGTAAAGATACTCTCAAATCCAACATGTTAAAAGGAGTGTATGCCTTTGAAGGATTACAGGCGAAATTACTTGTTCACTACTGATATTTTAAGTATTTTTGTTACTGTGGTCTATCTGCAAATCAATTAAAATCTGCTAATCTTGCTTTAGTAATTTGTTGTAAGTATAAAAAGGAAGAGTTAGACATATGTTTTCCACCTTGGCATACCTGTGTGTGACCTCCTCTTTTCTTAAGGAACAAGTTTTTGGGAAGTATCTCAGTGCTTTGGAATACTCACTACCAAAAAATTAACCCAGTGCTGGCCATTATCCTGTTCCTCACTTGATTAAGCTCAGACAAGTATGACAAGGTAAGCACCTAATGTCTTTTGTTATCCTTGCTGGACTTCAAATTCCCAAAGAGTGGTGCTACAAACCACATGCCGTTTGTTGCTGCTTTACAACTGTCCTTGGCAGCTGAGTACTGTCAAGTCCACTCTGAGCAATTCAATCTCTTTGCAAATGAAACCACACCAAACTGAAAAGGAGATCTGAGGAAAGGGCTTATTGCTGTTTGGATTCCGAAGTGGATGCTCAATGGCACTGTTTCCAGATCTGAAACAAATGGTTCATTCCCCACTCCTTGCCTCAGCTGACCTGCTGCTCATCGTTATGTGGTTTACCTCCAGTGCCTCTCTCCTTTTCTGAGTAAGTGTTCCCAGGCTGTCCCATTGGTCACATATCTTTTGGCATCTGTCGTTGACACTTGCAGCATCGTGGTAGTCCAGTTCACTAAGAAAGAGTGAAGACAAAAATCTCTGTGACTTTCTGAAAGACAGGAGCAGTTGCATTGTCCACACTCTTCCACTGGCCCTCAGTAATTCTTCCCCTCTTTTTTGCAGTATTTCTCCTCCAGGTAAGCAAGTGTTGCAGTACAGACAGTGTGATCTTGTGATTTAGACATTCATTCAGCATTTCAAAAAGCACACCACAGGAACAGGATCAACCTCCTCTGTTGTGAGAAAAATCAAGTACCCATCTGTGACATCCAGGTATTAAAGACAAATAAGGTGTCTAACCATCTTTGTCTCAGCTATTCCTGTGGCACAACCAGCTTGATCTCCTGAAGACCAGAGTGCTTCAGTCTGGTGCTTTATCAAGTTTCTGAAGATTGGTACAGTTTTAAATTAATTGGCCTGAAATATATGTTTTATTTTAAACAATCTAATGATCCTTTCCACCCTCATATGCTCTGAAATTATTTAACTGAGAAAGAGACCTCAAGGTTGCATTCAAAGCATAATCTCCCCCTCACAGGCCTGGCAATACTAATAGGGGCTGCGCAGATCTCGGGCACAGAGAACAACTTTCATTTTCCTCTCCAGAAACTCCTCACAGAGCTACACCCTAGAACTGGCTGGTTCAGAAACAGGGATCTCCAGACCCACGTATGCCACCAGCATGAATCAGTGCACCCACAAAGGATGTAGCAGTTAGCATTGCTTTTTCACCTGCTTAATAGGCTTATATTATCCTGACAGAAAGCAGCTTACTCTTCTGCCTAAGACCAGAATAACTTTCTAAGGCTCTGTCCTAAGATTCTGCACTGAGTCTGTCTCAAATTGAATTTTTGATCTCAGTGGCAGATAATTCCCTTGGTTCTACTGCAGCCGTCATGACCATAATAAAATACATGTGTTTGGCACTTTGGAAGCTCACTTTTATTGATGTATCATCATCCACTGAATTTAGCTCTTGGCTGCTCCTTGAGGACACTTTGCCCAGTACTAAACATTGCAGAGACTGTGATTATGTGACAGCATGACAATATGAAGCTAAGATTTACTTTAAGACTTGAACAGGACTTTAACTGCAGATAGAATTTGTTCCCTTCTTTTGAGCACTCTTCTCTAAACAATTGGCAAGAGGAATGTACAGATGACTCTGCCAGTAACTTCGAGAATCACAGAGGACAAAGTGAGAACAGAGGTAGCTTTCCTCCGTGAAGCTACACTGTAGGCCACGGGCAGTGTTCATGCTTCCTCCTCTACGCTCAGTCACAGCGATTTGGTTTGGGATAAAGTTGCAAAGTATGTGAACCGTTCTGTTTAAATGAGCCTTCAGACGTGCTGCAATCAATCAACTGTTGAAAGTGAAGAATGGTAAAACAAGTAAAAATAAAATGCTATAACAATTTTTAAAAATAAAAAAACAACCCAAAATTGTGAAAGAACTGTTACATGTAAGAAGAAAGCTGCCAGCAAGTCACAGTATACGAGGGCTCCTTAACGCGAGAACTTGCTTCCTCCTTTGGAGCAAGCCTTTTTCGTAGCCTTCAAGGGAAAAGCCATCTATCTGTCAAGAAATTCTAAGTCGGAAGCATGGCGTTTTGGATGGAAGAGGCCGAGGTGGATTTTACTGCTACGAGTTTTTGGCTGGAAGTTGGGTTTTTTTCATTATAGAATGTTGAGATTATTAGATGATGTTCCTGTGTAAGCTGGGAGCTCACCGATTGGATGAGGTCTGGAGATTTGTATTCTGGTCTCTTTTTGCAAACCAAACCTAATATACCAGAATATGAACAGGGTATTTTTCCAGATGCTCCGGGTCACATCCCCGAGAGTACTGCTAATTTCATTTTTGCTTCAATGGATCACTTATCTCCTTTTGTCGATTAGGATAAGGGCAGGTGTCCTTCCATGAAAGTGACGGACTGATTGTACCAGCTCTGGTCAAAGTCCTGGAAGGTAATGTGCAACATTCCTCCACCAGCTCTACCAGGGAGGTTCAGTCAGTCCCCATAAGATCTCTGCTATCCTATTTCTTCCAAGGATATGTGCTGTGGACAAATAGTTAGGAGAATAATATTATCAAAACAACTTTTAAAAAGGGCACCCGTGGGTCAAAAATCATAAGTTAGATTACCAAATGGCGTTAAACAGTATAGCTCCACTGTCCTTCTGGGCCTGCGGTAGTTTACTTCAAGTAAGTATTACAAGAACATTTTTCTGCTCAAAGCAGGAGCACAGGAAAAAAACAACTCATATGAGATTATTTACTTGGAAATAAAACACAGGATTACATTCCTTGTCCTATTACTTTTTGTATCTCTCTCAACACTGAAGCTGTGAAGAGACCAGATTTCACATTCTGTAAAAAGAAGTTTTGCTTATCGTGCATACACAAAGTACTGCCGCACATGTGTTACAGATCTTCTAAGAGAACAGTCATTTTTATTCCTTTGGTTATTTGAAATCTACAGCCTTTAGAATCTAAAAATCATTAAGCTACTCCTATTGATCTTACAAGTAATTCAATCTTGTCTGTAAAGAATTAAAAACTCAGTCAAATTTTGTCTGGATCCAGAGAAGGACAAAACTTAAGTACAAGCTCACTTTAGGACCAGTGATAGTGTCACAAAAATAACCTGCTGAGCAACGTGCTTTAGCACTGCTTCAGAACCAGGCTCATGTTAATCATGCACGTAAGCACAATTTGAGCCTGGGTTTCCAGAAGCAAAAAGACTCTGCAAACCAGTGGTACAGATAGTGGTCGTCTTGGCTGAAAGTAAGTGGCTGTACTACAAGTGATGGGTATGCAAGAAACGGAATTTCAAAAATTTTATCCTGATGACTGAAAACATTGAAATGAGCACACAAGACCATAACTGAATACGGCATTTCACAGTACAGCTCGCTCAAGTTCTATTTAGCATTTGCTGTTGTCATAAATGGCAAATCCCATTTTAGAAACGCCTGACTTTTTCCAGCTTTGTATATAGCCCTATCCAAGCCCTGTCATTCCTCATAGCCAAGGAATATCTAAGTCTATACAGGCTGGAACACAACAATCTTATAGCAGCATCCTGGCTGGAATTACCAGCTTGCACACACGCACAAATCCTTTACCTGAACAGCACCAATCAACAAGCTTGTACTAACTTTAACTTTAAGCACACAGCGGACTGAGCGGCCGCAGCGGAAAATACCAGAACAGACAGGAAATTGTAACTGGTAGAGTTCAAGGTCACACAGCAATTGTTCTGCTTTGAAATAGCAACATTAGGCAGCCAAGAGGTTGACTAAAACAAAACATGGAGGTGTAGAGACTTGGAATGTAGACACAGATGATGATGATTTCTGTAAGGGTCTGATCCAGTGATGAAAAAAAACACCAAGAAAAAAAATACCCACATTGACTTTAAGAGGCTTTGTATCAGGTGCCAACGCACATTTCTTAGCATCCAGACATTAGTCAATCCTTCTTTAAAAATATGGAGAAAGAAATTAGCGTTTTCCTCCATATTTCATTGTGTGAGGAATTATGTATAAATAATTAAAATCAATATTTAAATAGGAGCTGCCCATTTGCTTGCAGCTAATAACAAAACTTGACCTTCATGACCTTTTAGTCAGTGTTCTCCAAGGGTATTAAGCCTAACTGAGCTACTGAGTCTCAGTGAAAAATCGGGCACTGATAGACCCATTGTATGGAGAAGCACGGAAGTTGAAACAGAGCATCTCAAAGCAATGGGTTTTCAGCACCTTTGTAGCCCAGGCCACAAATAAACTCATTTAACTTCACACAGCAAGTTACTGAAACAACTGAGAAGAGACAGTCCTAAAATAGACAGGATACAGTGTTCACTGGCCTCACCAGCGGTAAAGGACAGAGGGTTCAAAACACTGGTAAGCAGATGCTGTGCTATGCATACTACATTCCCAAAATTTCTCATCACTTGTAAAGCTGAAGATGAATTAACAATGATTAGGTGTTTCAGAAACCTTCTTTAGTATAAAGAGGAACAAATAACTCCACAATAGAGATCAAGGCTTGCCAGAAGGTGTTTCTTAAGCTCGCATACTCTCCATTCTCTGTGTTTTTCAGACTTCTTTCACACTAACTAAAAACCAGTGCTTACTCTGCCCAGTGTGCTTAACTTTTCCTCATTTAAATAAACTTGAAAAATAGGATTTTTCTTCTAGATCCATTTGGATTATATAATTACTGTAAGTGCTGCCACTATCAGGTATGAACTACATTTTTAGACAACTCTCTGATTTTTAAATTGTTAATGAACATGGAGCTGTTTATGAGTCATGGTCCTTCACAAGTGATAAGAGGGCATGCTTTTAACACTTGATTTTTGAGTAGCAACTGTTTTGCCTATTCAAGAAGGTGAGAAACTGAATCTTGGAGAGCTGAAGCCAAGGGCAGGAATCTGAAAATTTTGATCTTGGCTCCTGTTTTGACCACTACTGCACATTTGTTCCCGTTGGCTTTACAGATTTATACTGCAGGTGAGCAATGAATTTAAGTATGTGCCAAATTGCTAAGATGAGGAATACTGCCACTGATTTACAGTACAAAACCACTGCAATTAACTGCACAAGATTTTAAAATCAAACGTGCTTATGTTGCTGCACGCACCAAGGTAACTTTACCAGAATAGGGACATCAGTACGTAACACTACAATTCTGTCAGCATGGGCAGAGTTTTGCTCACAAAACTGTCCTTCACACAGGTGAATTAACAATCTTCCCACAAACAAAAGCAAGCTCCGCCAATAAAGACAGAGTTTAGCCAGAGGAACTGCACCAACACTCAGGACTTCTGCTGCCCTAAGGGTGCCTGTCAGTCAGGGGCCTTGACTTTTTACATCCCTGACCTATGTAGCTGATGTCAACAATACAGATGTGGCCTAAACGTGATGTAGAGTTGTTTTCAGCATTGGTTGTGTTTTCTTTGGGTATAGTATGCTGGGGGAGCAAGTGTTGGTCCTCTGGCTAAGTTGATGGAACCGTTGGTGAGAACTCCTGCTCTCCTTCTGTGCTCGATTGCTTATGTGACTGTGAGAAAGTTATTTAGTTGCCATATGCCCCACTGCCCTTTCTGTAAAATGGAGACAATGGCGCTTCCAAATATAATATGAAGAGATTGTAAAAATAAGTGCACTAGAGACAATTATATCTTCAGAAAAGTCAGTGCATTACCCACTACTATAGAGGTAATTTAGGGATATGAAGCCTTTTGAAAGGACCAGCATACCTGTGGGAAAATACTTGGTTTTAAAGTGAAGATGCTCAATCTGTAAATTGTGTAAGTGAATTTGTTTTCTAAGTTTAACAACTCATAGCCAGTACCTCTCAGCAGATCATATGAACTGAGAAATAAACACCTTCAGGATTCCCATCAACACACAAGGGACTCATCAGCAGAACTAATGCTAAAAGACTACTATTAAGTCAATTTTAAAATGTTTGTTTTCAAATAACTTTGGTCAGTTGAATATCTATATTTGGTTGGGGGTAAGGGGGAGATGAGGGAAAGGTCTCAGCGACCAGCTCAGATAATATACTTATGAAGCTATCTCTGGAATTCTTACGTTGGTACCTATGACACTATCAAATTCATTGGAAAGAGTTTATCACAAAGTTAAATGTCAGCAGCTGCAAGCCTTTAAATGGAACATACTTCAGCTCCTGCGCAATGGCAGCGATCTGTTCCACCCTGTCCTGGTGAGCAGCCAAATCACTCTCAAACGCTTCATGTTTCCTTAACATGGCGCGGACTTCTGTCAGAGAAGCAGACTCATAATCCTTCTGAAGTAAGATCTGCTCTTTGCCTGAAAGAAGAAATTAAAATATTAGTCATTTTTTACTAATTTATTGGTTAGAACAATTGCAAATTTAGTCAACTTTTTAATGTGAGGCACGTATGAGATGAAGTCCCACCCCCACTGAAATCAGTAGCAAATTGTCAGCACAACAGTGTTAATTAGAAATATATATATTTAAATGTCTCTCAGTAATGCCTTGATTTTTGCATAGGCTGTTTATACTGGTCAAAAATAGCGAGTATTACATTGCTTGCGAAACTGGCATAAAAACAGCATATTGGCAAAAACCAGGGCTCTAAACTATTGTGACAGGTCTTTTGTAGAGTAGACTTACGAAACCAGAAATCACACTGCTACGCTCAGCTTCACTCTTACTAATGATCTGTTATTCTTTTCTGTGTTCTGCCTTCAATGCATTATTCATTTCAGCACGTCCAAAAACAACAAAAAAAATTGAGAAGTGTGGCTGCCTTTTGTATCAAACACTGAATTTTAAGTGGAAAATACCAACCTATTTACAAAAGGCTAGAGAAGCAAAGAGGAAATCAGAATCTGAAATATTACTCCTCAGTAGCTCCTGTGTTGGGACAACTGAATCTATACAGACAGCCCCAACAACTGCAGCTCACCACATGGCATTACACAGCTCTCTGAATTCTAGAGCCAGAAGGGACTATTGTTTCACTTGCTATGTACCAGCTTATGTGACGTTTTCCCTTCATAACAGCCATAACATGTCACCGTGAGCAGTTTATGCTCAGAAAATAGGCTCTCAGGGCTGATAAACACTGTAGTTTCCCTTCTAGTATCTGCTTGGCAGCCATTTACAGCCTTGTATGCTTCCAGCAACTGTGTTAAGGGATGGACTCTGGTTTACTTTCACTGTGTGAAAAGATTCTAGCTGGAAAAAGCCAGAAGCGTGGCAGAAGCAGGAAGACTGTTGTCAGGGCAAACAATAGGATGACAGAGTAGATCTATGTTTAATGGTCCCCAACAAAACCGTATGCCAGTGTATGGTCCTATAGCTGTTACAACTACACGTAAGGTTAGGTTACCGTTGAAAAACAGAACTGTAAATGGGGTGTAATCCAGGGTATGGAGCAAAGCAGAAATGAGTCTGTTATCGTGTAGTTTATGTGGACTACTTAAAACATCATGATGACCAAATGATAATCAACTCAGAATAACTCTGCTAATAATTTCACACTTAACCAGTGGTGTCACTGCATTCCTGGTTGGATTGCTGGTGTACAAATACATGGGAATGCAATAACAGTAATGGCCTCTACTAAAATGCTGAATATTCCCATTAAGTTTGACTCACTACCTCAAGAGTATGATTTTTACAGTTACATTTCATTAGCAACATGCCTACAAGTTAGGAACATGACTATAGTCAACAAAACCTGCAATTTTATCTGTTATTATTTTAGGTTTCTAAAACTACTCACAAGTGAGTTTCTGGCTGGCAAATATTCAGCACTACAGTTCAACCTTGAACATTAAAACATTAAAGATGTTAAAAGCCATCTCTGCTCACCATATGCCCACTGTTCATGAGTGGAAGCCTTCTGCCTGAATTTCTCAGCCAAGTGTTCAAGTCTCTCCAGTCTTCGAATTTCATTCAGCAGCCACTCTTCATAGCCTTTCTCAGCTTGTTCAAGTCTCTGCCAAGCGCCGGCAATATCCTGTGAAGAGAATACATGGGAGAGAGGGGATGAAACTATAATCTCTTTTTATCCAAATTTGCAGATTTCTGATTCATTCACAATTTTGCTCAAAAGAGAGATGTTTTTATGTCTAGTTTTTATAAAACCACAGAATCAAAGAAAATGTCAGGCAGCTCAAGAAGTCTTGTAGTCCAGCCATCCGCTCCTAATAGCGTGCCCTATTCAGGTGGGTTCATGAAAGGAACCCCTATACAAATGGCTTCCCAGCATAGCTGTATGTTCAGTGTCTTCATGATATATTACTTTTACCTCCCATTTTGCAATGTGCATGTTCTATTATGACATACCTATCTTTTATCAAAATAAAAGTGCTGTGCTCTCAGAAGTTGACAATAGCAAAATTATTAGTGTCGAGAGGATTTGGTGCGTATTGTATCTGGAATACAAACTCATTTCACTTTCTGTGGTGCATGAAGTTTTGTGAGCTTCCTCAGAAACTCAAAGGCGTGAGTAGGAGACTGAAGTGACAGGCCCCATATTTTCTGTGTATGGGGAGTGAACAATGGCCCTTTTCAGGTAGCGCAATCATCTGTTTTTTAAATCTGAGCAACCAAAACACAATGATAGAACAGAGTACAGAACAAGTTTGCTATATTCCACAGGAAATGTTTTGACCCACAGCTAACTCACAATACTTATCAGCAGATGAGAATTCTTGGTACTGACTATTCTTATCTTCACAGACGTAAGAAAAAACAAAATTTAATTTTAATAAGTAGAAAAAAGCAGAAACATATATTGAGCAATGTCTGTTTCTGTAAGTCTGATGACCAAACTGTCAGTGAAACCACTGTGAGTTTTACTTAAATAAACACTATTTGGCCTCACTGCTAGAGGAGTATTGATAACACTCCCAAAGGAAGCTCTGTATCGTTTCACGTCTCAAGACAATTTGCTCTTGGGGAAAGCCTTCCAAGAGGCAGGAGCACGCTTCAGAGAAAGCAAGATTCTAGAATGAAAGGGAACATGTGAAAACAGTGGTTTGATATTGATAAAGTGCAACAAACTGAACTTCCTGGGTGTGACTTAAAATGGAATTTCAATCCTTCACGTTGAAATTTTTGTGAGAACATTGATAAAAAGGAGAACAGAATATTGATGCCTCCTTTACTTACTGAAACCATTTTTCCCTCTGATGGCATGAAAGCTGGCCGATTGCTGATTCTCAGTTTTGTCTGCAGGGTATTGAAATTGATCTCCAGTTGACATTTCTCTTGGACTTTGGGAGGTTTGTGTTTGCGGCGGTAGTCCCGGAAATCCTCTAATTTCTTCTGCATAGCCTGCATTGTTTTTTCTGGGGTCCTGTTTTCCAGCCAAGGAATTGTCCGGCGAATCCATTCTAAAAGCTTTCAAACCAACACAAACAATTGAAATAAAGGCAATGGAAAAGTCACCAAAAAAACATCATACTGAATGCACAAATCCTAATCAAGTTTGCTCCATTTTAATATTATTGACTTCAGTTGGTATCAGTGCATCAATGGCAAGTAAGCACAAGGTTTTCAAAGCTGAACAATACTTTTTTACTGATTTGCCCAGATATTCTAGGTACTTCTAGAAATACTCTGATTTTCAGAAAGAGGAACATATGTAAGGTGTCTCTAGCTAATTACTCAAAACCTGAGTTACCCAAAATCACTTGCCACTTTCAAAAGTATTGGTCTTGACGTTTCAAGCAGACATTGTTTGAGATCAGGACAGACACCAGCCAAGTAACTCAAGTCACATAAAAATCTTCACTCAAAGTCCATTAGTGCCAATGTGGCATTACTGACTTTGCGTCTATGATCTCAGTGTGTTTTTGCAGGTTATGCGTTAAAGACAAGGGAGCTCTCACTTGTGCACTACACATCTGTGGTCACATCTGGCTCAACAGATTTGCCATTTACTAAGAAAGGACAGGAGGAGCACAACGTGCCCCCTTCTTCATTCATTTGCTGCCTGTGTTCACAGGTGCATTGTGAACACACTGAGAGACCCTGTCCAGGTGTGCTTTGCAGTACACAAAGCCAACGGGCTTGCTTGGAGTGACAAGATCCTGTATGTTCCACATGTGGTCAAGGATGGCTGTCATTGGAGATTACAGAGACAGCAAGCCTGGTCTTGGGGCAGACCGATGGCAGGCCTCAAAACACCCTTTTTGGCACACTAATGAGGCTGAATGACTTGCTGAAGGTCACACAGGAAGCCTGCGGCACAGGAGTCACCTGAACCTTGACATCTTGGGCAACTGAGCTTTGTACCCTACCACTGTGAGATTTACCCTCACAGTGTCTTCACTTTGCTGTCTTGCAGACAGTGCATGAATCTCTTTCAGCTTTCAGTATTTCACGAACATAATTATCACCACGTTACGAATATAGCTGTCTTTACCTCACTTGCTAGTCTCTCATACTCTTCCATCAACCTCTCGTTTTCCTGATTCACAGCAAGCACCTTACAGATCCGGTTAGCTGCAGTCTCAGCCTGTAAAACACAGCAAATAAACAGGACGTATTCATAAATAAATTCTGAGAAAGGTACAGGCTTGGAGAAAGAGAGAGAATGTGGCTGCTGCAAATAAAAATCACATTGTTTTATAGTTGTTGATTTGTGCTCCTAGGTTACTTAGATATATATTTACCCTCCTTCTGTAGTCACAGATTCCAGTGGCCTGAATAAGGCACAGATCAGCACAGAAGTCACCTGGTTGTACAGTGAAGCCTTATTATACCAGGGGGTATTTTACACTGCCATTATAGTTGTCTAACAAATCTTTTATTTTCAAAGATGACTTAGGCCATTCTTAACGTTAGCCTATTAGGTTAATTTTTTTAAATCACACCAAAAAAGTATTAGATTTGTTAGCCATGCTGGAAAGACACTCCATGTGAATCAGGAGTCCCAGACCACTCTATATCTGCACGTCATAGGTACATATACCCTTGAGAATGTGCACAGCTCAACCACTGACAGCAAATCTTTTCATGCCTCCTGCCAAATTTATTTGTGAAGGCGCTGTGTAGCTCTGCTATATTTAAAATTTACATTAATAATTTGACATAACAGATCTATACTTTCATAAAAATGTGAGTCTGGAGTATATCTAATGAAATAAATATCTGTGTAGACTCCTGTGTTACAGAGTATGTGGAATCCCCCTTTTGCACGAATAGCAAACCCTTCACACCCAGAAGCAAGAGGGCACAACAGCATAGCTGTGCTCTGATAGGGTGTAGGGGGCCTACCAGACAGGAAGGGAAATTAAATCCTGAGGGAGAAGGAGAAGTATCAACTACTTTAAGGGGGTTTTATTACTTTTTTTCACATAAGTTGGGTTATGTCCGTTTGTAGGCTACAAATGTATGAAGCAGAACAGTGGGAAATGCCACATTTGTAAGTGAGAATCCCATCCTGTATGACAGACCTGCTGCTGATGTTCTTGCCTCTTATACTAGTACTTTGATCCACAAATAATTCCGCTGGCTGCAGTGGGAACCAGGCACAAATACTGTGTTGGACGTCCTCTGTGCCCTTCTGCATCTTCAGGCATCTTTGAAAATCTAGCCCTAAATTACTACTCAGCTTGAGTTAAGTCTAGAATGGTCTCAATCTCCAAAAGTCAAATATTCTTTTATGCAGCAAATGCATAAGATGTTGATGTAGCAACAACTCCATTTCATAGTATCTTCAAATACAGTTTTTCTGAAATATCTTTATAATCGCCAAATAAAAACCCAAAATTAGAAATGGGAATGTCCACTGGAATTAAAGAAGCTCAACTTGCTACGGAACATTTAACTAGAACAGGTTCAAGTGTTGGTTAAAAACAAGTATTAGTGCAGAAGTAATACTTGCGACTGTTAATTAAAACCACAAAGTACTAAATTAGTTTGTTTTAATAAACTAGCGGAAATGTGAAACAACCAATCAAAAACACAGCAACCTGAAGGGACAGTTGATTAATACCTGCTCTGCTCCAGCAAAAGCATGGTAGAAGCAGGACACATATGTCATGATAGCTCTCTCATCGGGTTTGGGAGTGTTCACAATATCTACAAGAGGGGGGGAGAAATGAAAACAAAACAAAACAAAGAATCGAGGAGTAGAAAACAGGATGAATAAATAAAAGCACAACATAGTGTCATTCTGACTGTCTTCTTGTCCGTAGCTCTGTATTCTAGAAACTCTACAAAGCTGTAATAAATTTAGTGTTAGATTGATGGGTGCTGACAGAATAAAACATACACTAGAAATTCAACATAAGCTCTTACAAAGAGGTGGAAATTTTTTAATAAGCTTGATCCTGCAGTATTGTCACAGGGGGAGTGACCTTAATTTTACCAGGCCTATCTGCTTAAGAACTGGCATGCATATGTCTAGTGACTTAGAATGTGGATTATTTTTTTTTTTACTGTGACACAGGAAAGACAGACTACATTTTGATCTGGGGAGATGTTCCCTGGAAGTTGCATATGGATTAGTTATAACATTAGCATTATATTTCAGTATTCTTTATATTACTAATACCTGAAGTATGTCCAAGTCTGAACTGCCTTGCTTTTTAAAATTTTCCTTCTTTTCATTAGGACACGATTCCAGAGCTCTTCCAAGATGTCTGTGTATGTTTCTCTGTCTGTTTTGCATAGTAGCAACATTTTATGTTGCTGTTTGTACTTACCATTAAGCATTTAACACTTTAAAGACAATCCTGGAAGCATAAGAGAAGGGTTTATTTTCTGAGCATCTGTTATGATGATTTGATGTCTGTAGCAGGAATAATATCCAGCAGAGAGAAAAAAGACAGCATTCTGCTATTGAAATTGTTTTTTTCATTATGAGCTTATTTTCACCTTACATTTTTAAAGGTGCTTCAAATGAATGCACACAAGTTCAATTAAAGAGATTAATGTCCTCTATCCCATTCAGTAACCAGCTGTCAAAAACCTACTGGATATTACTAGTCAATATACAGAAAGATGAGACAGGAAGGTTTGTTTCTATGGAACAAATGGATAGACTACTACTGGCTCTACCGAGACAGTGGCTCACAGAAAAAATCAGGCAAAAGGAAATGAGCTCATCTCTAACATGCTGTCCTAACAACTAGTGAGGAAAAGATCAGAAGAGGAAAAACTGCTGAAACAAGACAGAAGGTGAAGGATGAGATCTGATCCATCTTCTACAATCTCACCTTCTGAGCACCAGCAAATGCATGGTAGTAACAGGAAACATAAGTCATAATGGCTCTTTCATCAGGTCTGGCAGTGTTTACTACATCTGTGTAGAGAGAAGAGGGTTAACTGCTCAGAAATTGTCACAAGGTACTTCCATCAGATTATGCTGATGATGCCACCTCAGTGCTGTAAGGATTCAAAATAAATACACCATTATTCAGGTTGCATCTGTTTACTGATATCCGTGCAAAGCTACCTGAGCTTTAGGTATCAGTAAATGGAAAAGTTATAACTCTCCCTGAAACGGCAAAACATCTGAAGGCTGAGACTGTAGAGAAGGGTATTGCTGCCTTCTGGTTTGTGGAAACTTCCGAGCAGATGGCATGGCTGGCAGATCTACTGGGTTCAGCTTCAATGTCGCTCCAAAGCAACTTCATCTAAATCACTAGAATTATTCCAGAGTTAAACACAGACACTGACAGTCACAAAATAGGAGTGCATACAGTATATATTAGCACAGGGTCTCCATGACTGACAGGGTATTCACATATATTGGAAACCTGTAGAACTCCTGCAGTCCAGAAATATATTTTGTGCTAAGAAAAGCTCAGATAGTAACGGTTTTGCAATCCCTGCACCCGTCTGTCTTCTTAGTTAATAGCATAAATCACAGGAGAGTTTGGCTTGGCTGGCTGATGGCTTTGTCCCTATTACGGCAGGAAGGAGTAAAAGTACAGAGAGGGGGCAATCAAGGCATGGGTACATTGGTAAAAATACTTAACAGAGAAAAACAGAAAAAGGTGATTTTACACCAATTACGGCTGAGTGATGAATGATGCTAGTGCAAGCTGCAAGGATTCCTGCCAATGTAAGGAGTGGGAAGATACTGGTGTGAAAAGACCCAGGAATGAGATGACAATTTCTAATGTTAACAGTGAGATTTCTATGTTCAGGACCAATGTATTTACTGATTTTGCATCCACTTCACATAGTTGTGAACAAAATTTTGCAAAGTTTCCACTGAGAACACAGTGGAATTAAAGAGAGTAAAAAGTGACGATGAATACAGGGTGTTAGAAGCAGCATGATTTCATTTCCCCCTCCCCTGCCAAGAAGAATAGTAAGATAAGGGCTAGAATGTGCAGAAAATCTGGTGAGGGAAAAAAAAAAGGTTTCTTACACTGTATGTGAAGAGAAAAAAATGAGCAAAGGAGAATGATAGTAGGAGCTGTTCAATGGTAAGGAGGTAGCACTTCTGTTCATTCCTTGCACAGCATTACAGAGTAAAATAATGTAGTGGTGCTTGAAAGGGGAATTGCAGTTCAAAAGATGAAAACAATTAGTTTTGAAGCATGAAGGTGAAACCAAGAAACCTCTTCAATGAAGAGGTCACAACCTGAATTTTCCAGATCATCCTGTATTGGCCTAACTTTCCTACCAAAGACTTCAAGAGGAGCAGACACAGCTTGAGTGCTCTGGATAATTCCTGTGTTATCACTGCTCTACTGACAAGCCACCAGAGCAGAGTCTGCATACTTGGAGAAGAACGCTTTGAACTAGCGTAGGCAAACTGCAGTATTTTGGCACCATGTTTTTCCTGGAGTACAAAAGTTTGGTTAGCTTGAAGAAATTCAGGAAACTTTAATAAATATTTCCTTGTTATTTGTCAACAAACTCTAAAGATTATTGGAGAAACCAAACATGAAACTATTTGTTAAAACTATCACTGCAAAAAGTTTACAATTAAAATAAACAGGAAAAATGCTTCCCTCAACCTACCTCTCTTCCATAGGAGGCATGTTGTTAGTATATTCTGAAAGTTGTGTAATTCTATTTCTGTTCCTGGCCCTTTCACTTGAACATTTAAAAAAGTGAATATGCTTTAAGCTGCTAACAGTTGTATTTCCCTTTATTAGGCTTAGATTTTAATTTCTGAAAGACAAGGATTATCTTTTGATCCTGTATTTTACCTCACTTATCACAGTGGGGCCATGTGCTGACGTTAGGGTCCAAAGTACTATACTAAATACAAATAATAACAAACAATAAGCAATAAAGCAAAAAGTGAGTGAAATTATCCAATACATGGGGAACAAGAAGGAAAACATTGTTTGAAAACAAAGGAAGTTGCTCCATTATGGTGCATGTGGAACAAATGTTGAAAACTTGCTCGATACAAAACAAAAGTTTTACTGTCTCCTGCTTGTGAGTAACACAAACTTCACTAAGATATAATTCTCACCTTCTGCATCTAACATCTTAGGGATATCCAAATGCTTCTCAGCAATTTCCATGGCAAGGTTGATATTTCCTATGGGATCATCCTGTATTAAAGAAGAAAATACAACTAGTCAAAGACAAACGTTTTTCCGTGAAGCAAGACTACAGTAGGTACACGAAAACTTATTCTGTTTTTCCAGACTGTAAACTGGGGTCACAACTATTCTTCTTCAAATAGCAAAGTCTAGGTATATGAACTTTTGGTCTATCTACTGCTACACTTTCAAAACAAAACATTAATAAGCTATTATGTACCACTAGGACTCTGGTGCAAATATATTCTGGAGGGGAACATAGATAATGTATGCAGTGTACATTCATAATTCTGAGCTAATTCTGAATGAAGTACAGCAGTAATACATAGAGTCAAGGCCACTAGTACAGTAGGCTGTACTAGACTGTTCATCACAAAGTTAGCCCTGCAAGTTTTGTACCTACTATACGTTATATTACAGTGATACGAATTCTACCGAGCTCTCTGTTGGTCAGGTGCATGCATGAGAAGAAGCAAGCACAGACAGAAGAACAGTTCTCCAGAAGAAGCAAAACTCCCCGGTTTTGGCTCGGATAGACAAATCTGTAATGCCTCTATAAACTGAATTTTGGAGAGCGCTGTGGAAATTCAAGAACTTCCTCTGGTTTTGAGATTCTGATTTTGGTTTTTGAAGGAAAGAGAAAGGAAGCAGTGACCACAGGTCAGATAAACAGCACACATTTCATGTCTTACACTGCAGACAGCTATTGCTGACAATAGAAGAGCGTGTAAGATTAGGGCTGCTCTTAAGGCAGCCTCCCCGTATCAGCTTGGAGAGAACACACCCTATGCGAAATGACAGTTCATGCCATTAATTACTTTCATGTGTTCACAAACTGCTAAATGATCATAGCCCCTCTGAACAATGCCAATGTCTACAGAGAGAGGTTGGGAAAATAGGATGCAGAAGAGCAAAGTCAGAGATGCTGCAGGGCACTGAAAAAATGTTAACAGGTTTTCTGTAGGGAATTTCCAGGGCTTCCATTTGAATACAGACACTTCCTATAAAGGGATCCAGTCTCAAGAAAATTTCTTTGTTACTTTGAAATGAATTTAGTAAGATTACTTACTATAGAAACACAGAAATTATTTAAAGTTTCACAGAAGTCTATTCGTCATGCACATACATATGCCAGGTATCATAAGTAGTAATGCCCATGACATGTCTTTCTATAAACATATCACACTAGATAGCTTTTCCTTTAAAAGCTGCATGTTCAATAAAATGTGTTATGAACAACTGTTTACATTTTGAAACCTAACAATTTGGGTATAATAGAATACAAAGTCTCTAATCATACGTTCTCACTCTATCATCATTTAGCAGTTTTGTGCATCATTGACATTAAAGGAAACTTAAAATGTGGACAATATTTAAAACTCGTGAACCTATTTTTGCTTTTACACAAGACACTGTGTAATACAATATTTACTACATGTGTATACAAAAACTCTTACTGAAATTAAATGGGACAAAAATACGCTAAATCTAAATGAGACCTATTGACTAAGTTAAAACACTTTGCTTATGGATGAGTGATGAGCACCTCCTATTTGTGTGCTTGGTACTAAGTCCATGAGTAAATAGTGCTGCACTCGTAAAGGATTTGTTTAAAATCACAGCAACTTCTGAGTAATTGGAGTACTCCATCACCCATCCTTTTAAGCAAAACTACAAGCCACAGTAACTAAAAATCTCTGCTACAGCTAAAGAAGTACCTCATCTAACTTGTCATAGTCAAGAAGATCAGGCCTGTGTCTATGGATAAGGGCACTGAAAGCAAGGCCATCTTTCCAGCTACAAGTTCACACAGAACACATTGGTGAGAAAAGGAAAGGACAGCATGCAGGAGATAAGAAACCAAGAAACAAGACACCAAGACAGCTGTTAATGTAACCAAAATGAGCAGTCAATCAAACACAGCCAGGTCAGAAAAGCAAGATCTATTTTAGGATTTTTCTGCATGTGCTTTACGTGCCACAGCTCAGCCTCAGTTTGAAACCTGACCTGTTCTTATTTTGGAAACCTCTAAGAGGGAAATAGTAATGCCGAAGCAGATCTGCTTATGTTCTATTCCCTTTTCTCAGCACTTACATATAGGATGGTTATACTGTGAAGTTCTTTAGTACTGTGTACCACTTTTCAAAACACAAACTCAATCAAACTAACTTCTGTTTGTGCCATGCTTAAGCACATGTACACAGAGACAGGTAGCTTAGTCATTCCATGAATCTGTTTATCCGTAGGAAAGGTTGTATACAGAATTAGAGAACAAGCTGGTGTTGGTGGCTAGTATTTTGCCCTTTGGTTCAGATCTGCAGCTGTCTTAAAAACTGCCTAAATTAAAATCTTATGTGTTTAGAAATAAGTTCATTTAATTTTCATCACTGCACACCTTGGGGACTCCAGCATAAATTTAACATCTATATATAAAATAGACTAAGTTTTCAAATAATTTCATTTCATTCATTTATCTTTTCCCTCATCAAAGGCTTTCTGATAACAGCTGATCCCACTAGTAAAATCAGTTTGTAATGGAAGGGCATGGAATGGAAAATATAGTCTATGATTTACCAGTCTCTCTCATCAATGAAAGGTTGCACTCAACAAATTAAAACCATGACTAAGTTTTCCATTTTGCTGGAGTTTACATGGGACCTCAAGATGCATTTGTTCCAGAAAGCAGAAAATGGTACATATGTATTGAGATAACGTGAAATGACAACATTCCACTTTCTTTCTAGGTTTTATTCTTCAGTAATGATACCCAGAAATTCTGACATTTATACTTGCTCCTCATTCCTCCCTCTCAAACCAAAGTGGCTGGTATCTTTTGGAAAACATGCATTTTGCCATGAGAAACACACGGTAATAAAACAGTTTTGTAAGTCCCATGAGGTACTACCTAAGGAATTTAGGATATCAGTTTTGTTTTCACTTGTCTGGAAGTATAGGTAGACATATACTCTAAGAACTGGTGAATATTTTCTGTGTAAGACTAGTAACTTACTGCATACTCCTGATTACCAAGGGTAGTGTTTGTTCTAAGGAATCTTAGGATTAATCATCATCTCATTGTTTACTGCTCTGCTATCTACAGTCATTTTCACCAGATACAAACCAGGAAGGACTGCACAACACTATCGGTGGTGAATGGAGAATTCCAATGTATTTAACATCCATATTGGGCAGTATGAAAGACTTTATCACCCGCCTGGCCCCTGAAGACCAGCTCATTTGCAATTAAATGCTGAAGTCACTGTAATGGGAAGGAAAGGAGGACACAGGACAGCCATGAGGTCCTTTCCTCCATGTCACTGTTTTTTTTGGAGGGAGCTTAGAAAGCCAGTCAGAATTAGTATGCACTCCTCAGTTTGTCTTTTAGAAAACGTGCTAAGCAAACCAGAAGTGAGCCAAATCACTGCAGGACAGCATGCTGTACCACCCAGACTGATGACCTTATTTAGCTTGGAGTAGTCAATAAGATCAGGTCGGTGTCTGTGGATAAGTGCACATAATCCAAGGCCATCTTTCCAGCTTTACAACAAAAAATAGAATGGAAAAAATTAGTTAACAAAGTCATGGCATTTTACAGTTTGACCCTTGCTCAAGCCTTAAAATCAAGCAGGAACTCTCCTGTCAAATCCTGACATTTATGTTCTGTCAACTCTCGTCTCTCTGAGCTTTTCTGTTATTGTACTCTTTTTCCTGTAGTACATATCTTACTCTACAGTCCGTACACACTTAAGGACTCCATAATACTTCCTAGGCAGTGTACATTATGTGCAACAGCCCCAATTTCAATTGCTTAGTTTGTGTAGTGTTCCAGGATAGTTCAGGGTACACGTTCATCAATGAAAGTGCATAATCTCCTATTACACTTACAGCTTGTTTGTGGAAAAATAAAAGGAGAGCAAACCTCCAATTACTTCAATTTGATGAAGCAATTGGCTTTTTCTGTGTCAGTTATGTCAGACAACTTTAATCGCACAACCATGTTGTGCTCACAGAAGTAAGAAGTCATAAATCAGCTTAGTTTACTTAAAACACTTCACACATATGGCAGCTTTGACCTGAGGTCTTACACTTCAGTGTGACTTCAGGCCCACAAACTTTCAAGGCAAGAATAGGCAACGAACGGAGCTACAAATAATACCTATTTAGAAAGACTATGAAAGGTTCCTCTCAGCCAGAAAAAATTATTCTGAAAGATACTTTATGTAAACACTTTATGAAATTACTGGGTCTGCGGGTTTGAGGTTTTATCCTGTGCAGTAAGTGTGTGGTACTCAACGTGTTAAGACTGTTAGAATCGCTGTCACTGAGATGTCTGCATAGATCCTTCAAATAACAGAACCACCTCCAATAAAAATGTAATACAATTAAGCAGAATATACATACATTGTATAATATAAATCATCTAGAAGGTAAAACTGAATCAAAATGAACACCAAACTAACAAAAAGCTTTTTTCCAAAAGCTCTAGACTAAAATGGTCTGGACAGTCCATTGTAAAGTAGTTCTGTAAGAGCCGATCAACCCAAACATTAATCAAAGTGCTCCCATTCAAGATCTTTTCCCCATACCATGTATCAGACCAGCATATGTATGTATACACACTAAGATTCTGATACTGTAACTGACAGTATACCCTGCACCCATATAAAGCTCTACTGAAATTTACCTCTATATATTTGAGGAAAATAACACATAACAAATGTCAAATCTCTTAAAGGCAATACAGGGATTATGAATCAAACAAATGCTTTTTATCTGTGGATGCATGTGTGAACCAATCTTGTCTATCACTACACATGCTTTAGGTGCTGCACATTGAGAATAAATTCAAAACACTAAATCACTGTAATACAGAACTCTTGTTCTAAGTACTATAAGGGCTTCAAGGAAGGCAAGATCACATGGTTAAACAGCGCAAATGGCAAGTCGTGTGGTTTAATGAGGTGGCTCAGCAGCAGAGCTACAGGAACTAGCCCAGTGAAATCCCCAAACCAGGCAGCCTGCATATGGCCTGGAACTCCCTTTCTAGCCCTTAATGAAAACACAGACCCACAAGGCTGGAGCTTCACTAAATTTTCCAACTTAGGTAATGATCCTGATTCTGAAAACAAACGTGTTTAAAGTGCTGCTGTTCTGTACTGAGAGCATTTTTGGTTCCTTATTCATAGTTACGTTACAAAATAATAAAGACCAGTTCATCACAGGGAAGTATTTGCATGCTCAGTATTGTTGCATGCATCAGTATTCTTGCCAAGAACAGTCTATACCTACAGTGGCTCTCATTTGAAAGCAGTCATTTGCCAAGTCTATTATGCTGCAGTACTCTCATATTCCCATATACCAGGGACCTCTAGTAACATAATATGGTCATTCTGTATGTGGTAGGGATTTTTTTCTTTTAAATAGTAATTATGGAAGCCATGGTAAATAATGCCAAAGGCTAACCAAAATAAGACTCTGAAGATCAAAAAAGTCTAGTTAACAGTGAAGAGTGAAACTCTCCTGTCAAATATAGACCTACACAATGGTGGCAAAAATTTGACCTAAAATATTTTAGACTGCTGCTACCCCTTAAAATAATGGAAGTTTACCTAAGATGGAAGTTCTGAATGTTCACATTTCTGTAAGGAGCCGTTTTTCTTTGACACCACAGCAGCAGCCCTTCTTTGGCAGAGGTCTCTGTAAAAGACACCAGGGAGTAAAAAAAATGAAAAATGTAAAAAGTGGTCAAGTAATTAATTTCTTGTAATTAAATGTTGTCAGCCACCTGAAACTGGTTGGCATAAGCCAACAATTAATCCTAAAAGATACTTATACAAATGGACTAATGGGGCTCCATGAGGACACAGAGGTCAGCTCAACTGGAACAACTCAGACTAGAGTCTCAGCCTGCACAGTAATTAGGGGATATTAGAAGTTTAACAAATTATATTGGTTGGACAGCAGAATATATATTTCGACAAAAATACCCAATACAAATACAATAGAACTAGACATAAAAGATTGTGTTGTGCCTACATGAAATATGCTTGTAGTCTCAGTCCATTTGCTTACGGGGAGGTATAAGTGCTGAAGAAACACCTTCATTATCTGAACCTTATGCATATCTGAATGCATAAGTAAAGGACAGAAAAGATCAAATAGACCATTAGGTCCACATTTAGTGTCCCACTAATTATGGGCAGGACACCATGCAGAGCTTGAATTGACTCTGCTTTTGTTGAAAATTGAGATTAGTTTCTAGGATTCTAGACTTGATTTAGAGTATTGTAACTACAACACACTTTCTGGAGCCAGTTACCAAGTGAAAGTTAAGAAAAAAATTCTGAAGCACTGGGGGGAAAAAAAAAGTTATAAGGAGAAGGATATAATCAGGTGTTTTCAAAGCATGTGAGAAATGGACAGGACTAAAAAAGTATGTTGGAAATAGGACCACCATACAGGGTACAGCATAGTTTCAGGCCACTGAAGCTCAGAAACACAGGCATGTTTCTATCTCTATAACTGAAAGACACGCCTAGAACTTCTGCATTTAGAAAGCTGGCTTGAGGTCTCTCTCAGGATAAAGAGAGTAATTACTTTTTCCCTCCAGAAAGCAATTTTCTCACCAGATAGGGAACTTGCAGTATCATTTTTTGTGAAAAAATAATTCATTTTTAAAACACTCATCTCACTTGTGCACAATTCATATAAAAATGTGTTTAAACAAATTTACTATTTAACATAGTTGCATTACTATTACCTTCCACTGAAATATCCTGAATAGCAAAGCGAAGGATGATAGTCCAGATCATACCCAGCGTCATTTTCACATTGCCGTCAACAATTTCTAAGGTGAAAAAAGAGACAGTAGTAGTATTTAGAATGTGTTTTCTGTTTTCTGTCATTTTAATCATATATTTCTATAAATAACATATTGTATCTAATAAACTCATTATAGTTCTTCCATAATTCTTTATCTACACAGAGTTCATCTGGGTTAATTTCTCAACAAACTTATGGTTGTGCTACCCTGGCAGTAGGACTGAAGATTACCAAGGCTGAGGTCATTTCAGCCCTTCCATGCTAAAAGGCTTCTCTCCAGATAGTTGTAACTGTCTCAAATCTTTACCTTTTAGGCTAACTTTTTTAGAGAGAGCTTGAGGGGAAACTTATTTAAAGTTTGAACAATATCAGTCTTACTGTTTTCAAATACAAAGGAACTGAAAAAAAATATAGTCTTACCCCAAATTTTAAGAAACTACAGGACGTTAACAGTATTATTTTTTAATAAAATGGTACTCAGAAATTTCCCTATACTATTTAGACCTTTTTGAGAATTTTACCTATAGTGCCAGCACAGATTAGGTATGAAGAACAGCTCAAGAGATACAGTACCTCCTGAGACTAAGCTACACAGACTCCTGCCAAGCAGTTCAGAAATATGGCCATGAGGCTGTAATGTCCTACAGCTCTGATGCCTATGCATATTTATCTTCAATATAAAATGGGATTTACTGCTGGAGTTTCAATTTGTTTCAAGACTGCTTGAGTCTCCCTACAACACAGGGCTTCTCACACATACACGGAAGTCCCTTCCACAAGCCAAGTCAGAATCCAGTGCTCCTACATTGTAACATGGACAGTGATACCACTTAAGTTTCTCAAGACCAAAAAATGTACTGCCAGACCACTTAAGTGTGGTGATAATGTTAAATCAATCTGAAAAGCACAGCAAGAGACTCAGGAGAACACAGTGAGACTATAAGAAGGGTCCGGCACTGGCAGGGGGGCAGGTGGGACAGTGAGAGAAGGGAACCGCAGACTGCCTTTCCAGTCACCTCACACCAAAAGTGCAGTGGAGCAGGAAAGGCACCAGTTGCTCCCCTACTTGAAAGTGACCTCCAGCCTTCCTCAAAAAGTGGAGCAGCTGTGGCTGCCTGGGGGCCCACTGGTGTTCTGGGGAAGGAGCAGGAGGAACCTGCAGCAGGAGGAATTTCCTCAATTTAACATCAATTGCCAAGAGGTGCCAGCAGAAAATGCAGTCGCTCTGCTACTTAGAAGTTGCCTGAATCCAGGGCAACTTTCACAGAACAAAGCAGCTGCTAGCTCCAAGACTTAAGATACATGTTAAATTGCAGTAGCATGTGACACAAGCTGTCATTTGACACTATGGAATTAACAAATGTGGTAGGAGATAGATATGTCACCCATCACCAGTCTATACTTACTTTGCTAGTGTGATAATCCAAGTTTATATATGAATGGCTATTTTTCCGCTTTCCCCTTTGGGTTCTTCACTAATTTTCTAGAATTCTTACTTCACGTTGCCTGCTTTTCATGCATTATTACTATCTTATTGGCTCTGAAAGACCTCAAGTCTCTTCAAATCTAAAAACTAAACTCTTTCAGCCAAAAAAGACTGAGCGCCAATTAGGGCGCCTAGCTACTTCTCTCTCCTCCCTCCTCCTCGGTCAAGTATTTCATTGTATTTTCATCAGATGTCTGATATGTATATACAGTAAAGAATAATTTCTTCAAATATAAAATAAATGAATTTAGATACTCAGGAGGCATTGCTGATTGTCAGGCAATCAATTCATGGATTTGCATAATCACTACATCGTTGTTTTGATTTACATATCCGTATGTACACACAGACAGAATGAAAGAGCAAGAGAGGGAATTTTCTATGTTGTGCCTCAGGAGAATTTTCAAGCAATTTGCCAGCTTTGGTTTCTCATTATCTACTGCTAGCATAAAACACAAAAAAGACTTGTATAAGAGACAAGGAAAAGTATCTAAACAGAAGGAAAACAAAGTTGCTAAATGTCGAAAAATATCAGAGACAAAAAAAATGCTGATTCATTCCTATCATTTTCCCCCACAGGTCAATAGCAGACTTCGTTATTTTCTTCACACTGCCTCTTTACTCTGGGAGGAATATAGTTCCTACACCTCACATACGCAAAGCTACAGCTTTCTGGGCAAAAAGGTCTTGCTGACCTATGAGGACAGGAAAGGAGAGAAGGAAAAAAGGGGAAACAATAAAAACTGCCTAGGGAAAAAGCTAAGCAAAGCAGTGTGGCAAGTTCTCAAAGGTTTTAGTTTTGTTTGTTTTTTTTTAATTCTGCTTTGGCTTTATTTTTTTTTTTTTATTCTAACCTGTTTGTAGCAGATTCACAGATCATTTGGTCTTTAATATTTCTCCTGCTACCCAGAAAAGCAATACAGAAGTGTTTCCTATTAACAGGATACTTGTCTTTTGTGGTTCTCCATATCTCAGTTCATTTCATTCAGGATGCAATTACCTTGCAAATGGAGTCACTGCACTTCTTTAAAACTTAAGGGAAAACTTCTAACTCCTGGACTGTGAATGGCTCATAGGGACTGCTTCCACGGCTTTTGCTTTAGCTTCTTGAATCTCTAGTCTCATTTCACCACCAATGGAGAGAAAGATTCTTCCACAAGACAGATCAGAGTAGTTAAACTGGGCTTCTGCTCACCTCTCTCCTCCCACCCCACAGACAGCCCAAGGAAATCAGCCTCAGAACAGCAATGATGGCTTTAAAGAATATCCCTGGCCCCTTAAAAATACTAAATTGAACTTTGTACTGATGTCCCACAGGAATCATCATTTAATCTTTGTTTTGAAACCCCATTTTAAATGCCAGTTGGTCCCCTTGAGCCTACATGCTCTTCACCACTCAGCATGTCAGATAGTAAAACATGATCCTCAGCAGATTTAGATGCAAAACTTTCATGCTTTGGAAATTAAAAAGTATTCCAAGCATCCATGTAACTCAGAGAAGCCAAAACAGATGGGTACAGACAAGCCCATATGCCCCACGCTCACACAAAGGGACAGTGATTTAAGGGTTTATAGACTTTGATAATAATACAAGCTTAAGGAGCCTGTGCTTTGCCTCTTTGCTGGCATTCATTCCGTCTTCATACTATAATGATTGCCCAGTCAACAATGTTGAAAAACGCAACAAAAGGGGGGAAAAAAAAAAAAAAGAGGTGAAGTGTGTTTTAAAACCAGATCAGATTGCTGACCCAGTCTCCAGCATAGCTAAAGAAACAGTTGTCAGCCCAAGCGATAGGGTAGGGCTGTGAAGTGTAGGAGCAAGTATGCAGGACAAGGGGGCACAGGGACTCTAAACACCTACTGGTGCCAGAGGTCCCACACTGCGAAACTATACCCAGTCAGATGTGATACTGCATTGCTGCATCAGCACAGCAGTGTGCCTTAGGTAACAAATTTAGTAGAGGGGATGCAGTAAACTTAACAGGGCACTAAGCATGTCTGGGCCAGAATTGGCTTCGTATTCGGCCTGTTTAGAGTAGGAGTGGAAGGCACACGAGTCTATCTGCTCCTGCCCACATGGATGTAATCTAATGTGTGTTAGTAGCCATACTTGACATAGTGCAATGTCTTACAATGACAGGTTCCTCTCTGCATCTAAGCTATGACAGTAGCAGTGGATTTTTCTCCTGTTCTTTCACTGAGTAATTTAAAATGGTTTTTTTTAATGCCAATGAATGAATTTTTGCTTATAATCCCTCCATTTTACGGATCGAGAATTCCAGAAACAGGCAATAAAACCCTGCAGCACAGCCAAGAACATCACCTTAATGTCCCAGCTTATTAACTATGGCCTGCTGTTACATGCAGGAAGAAATACTGAGTGCATGGACAGACATCACCTTGCAGCAACTGGCTGAGAAGCTGGAAGAGGTTACTGCCTCTTGTTCCTGCCTCCCTCCCAGAGGGAATTACCTATTATCACAGAGCAACTAAATTCATGCCAGTTGCTGCCAAGGAGAACAGCAGGGTTAGTTTAAATGGTTTTAATGGCTGATCTGAGCTATCCCAGATGCTTTGCCTTCAGGTGATATAGAAAGTGCTCAAGCGCTGCTTCCTAGTCTGAGCACCCTGGCAGTAATAAGCAGCAATAAGCAGGGTAAAATGAGGGAGATTGGAGTGCAGAGGGCTGGCCTGCTCCTTTCAGGAGCAGGTATGAGCTAATGTATCTCAGTTTAAATACTCCAGCCTTGCTTGAAGGATCTACGTGTGAAAACATTAGTACATTGCGTAAACTGTGATCAGAAAGAACGACCACTCTGCCCCTCAAGACACCCCTTTTGCTACACACTTGTTTTCAGTCAGAAAGCCTCAGACTCTTAGCATGACATGACAGAAACTACTCTGTACTCTAAGTATTTCTGCACCAGCTATCAAACAGGCTTCTGTATCCTTAATTTTCATTTCCACACATAAATTGTCTCTTCAGTACCCTCTGCTGTCTGTTCAATGCCATGTCGCTCTCAGAATAACCTTAATTGCAGAGGTTTAGGATAGCGGCATATTTTTTCCATCCCGCTTCATTTAATTGAGCAAAAGGCCAGCTGCCCCTGACTGCCTGTACAACGGATGGAGGGAGGCAGGCACCGCTGAAATGCAGTAGAACCCATCTCAGAACTGAAGTGCCTTTGGGAATTGCCCGTTTCTCCCCGCTGATGGTATCTTCCCCAAAAAAGGTCTCTGAAACTTGCCTAAAGATAGACGGTATGGATTTGGACTCAGATGGCCTACCCAGCTGAGTCTCAAACGAATACAGGGTGAGTTCAAACAAATGCTCTGCCCAGATAATACGCATTTCTTGGGATTTTGGAGTTCGAGATATAGAAACTGACCATATTTGGTGAACGATACTTGAGGAACCAAGCAGACTAGGTCAAACTATTGTGGAATCAATGAAGCTGATAAATCTCTCCATTACTTCTACAGATGCCCCTGCCCCACCTAATGAATCTTCCTGCTCCAGCCACAATTACAGTAAGGTCCCTGAGATCAAGGTTTGGAAGCCAGAATAAGGACATACATAAGCCTGGAGAAATCAGAAAACAGGAAGAGAAGGCTCATAAATCGATCTAAAAAGGCCCAGTAATGGGAATAGAATATAGGTAGTGCTACTCACCGTGACACTGACGTTACAGCCAGAGTTTTGCTCTAAGGACATGTTAGAGGCTGCCCCCAGAATGGACAGCGTATCATTGAGGCTATGGAATCAAAAGTAGTTGGATATCATGCTAGCCGCATCACTCCTTTGTATGGCAATGTTTATGCAAAACATCATACAACTATCTGCGTGGAGCAGGTAGTTCTAGACAGACCTTTGTCCTTTTTACATAATTAACTGAATCTCATAGGAGGCATAGGTACACTTGCAGTGAGAGCCTGCCTTCTTTTGCTCAGAGTTTATGTCTATCAGCATTTAGCTAACTAACTGCATGTTTTTATTTAACTACCTGAACAACAGAACAATAACAAAGTAATAACTTTAGTAAGTAACATCCCACCCCACTTTCTTCATATGCTTGGTGTCTCTCCAGTTACCATAATTTCTTTTGATCACTCCCTTATCTCTACATCCGAATTTTAGAAACACAGCTGCCATCCACAGTCAGTCTCATAATAAAATGGGAGTAGGTCCCAACCACCTGGTAGCCTTTGTCTTGCCTGAATAATATCTCCTAAAGATAAAAAAAGATCCCAAATTGGATCAAGTACACCTTAGAATCCAACCTGATTCTAAAGGAGTTCCTTATTTTTAGTAACGTATAGGAAAAATGTAATGCTCTGAAAGAATAAATCATTATCTGAACACCCACTGAAACACAGACAATTCAATTTAACCTTGGAGATAAACTAATCTTAGAGCCCATTTATACCCCTATCCCTCTCCAGGTGTCCACAAATTTCCACCTCTTGACCTTTCACAGATATAGGTCAGCAATCAATACTAAGGGATTTTTGAGGCACCCATATATAGAGAACAGCCCACACAATTTGCCCAAGGGTGTCTCTCAGACTTCTTTGCACTGTGAATGCCTTGGATCTAAGCAAGGTGCATTGTCAAGCTCTGTCACATACCTTCTGCACCAATTGACACAAGTTTCACTCCTTTGCTGGCAATATAATCCAGAGCTTTGTTGACATTAGCAATTTTATGGAAGCGCATCTTCCCTCTGTCTGGTTTCGGTAGTCGTTCCCCTGCAGAATAACAAATTTAATGTGTTTATTGTTACATACACCTGGCTACAAATACCCAAGTGATCAGAACTTGAGTGAATGTGCCCTGAACACTGTCTAAAAGTTAGCAGTTATTTTAACAGGTATTTTTCTGAAAGAATGTCAGACGGCTTTGAACAAAACCCTGAACAGAAAATTCAAATGTTGAAACATCTGACTTGGATCTTTCTAATATAGCAGTAAAACCAGAGTAAAATTTTTATGTTTGCCCTAAACATTTGGAAGATATGTGAGTGCTTCCTGCTGCTCAACTTCTGGTTCATTGCTAATGTCTGTGTTAGAACAGCTGAATATTAAGGCAGCAAGATGTTCCCAGAGCTCATCACCCTTACCTGCTTGACTGTGGAGAGAAGCTGGACTCTATCCAGCAGATTAGCCACAGCATACTTTCACATCTGACCAAGAACAATGGCTCTTAACAACCTCATCCAGTACAGCAGAGCAGCTAATTTCAGAACATAGGCTGATGTGTTTGAATGATTTGAATAATTTCTGAAAATATGACTCTCCATTTCATGAAGAGTGATCATTTCAAGATCTTCTTTCGCCACTGAAATCTCCAGCAAAAATGTAAGTTGTCTTTTCCATAAAGATGTCTTAAAAATCTTCTTGCCCTTTTTCACCTTTATTTTGTGTCTCTAACTTTAGCTACTCCCCATTCAGGGGCATTCTGAGTGTACCTTGAGGACTGCCCCTCTGAATAACAAATAAAACGGGTGACACAGTGAGTTTACATCAGTTAGTCAAAAGGAGTTCTTGCATGTTCCACCCTTCTGAAAAATGAGACCTTTTACTTGTGGCTAAATATTGATCTATTTTTACTTTAGGCACTCACTTTTGAAAGCATTGGTCCAGCCAAAAAAGTCATTAAAAGCTAAGAAAAACTTTTATACTAGAAGTGGACTAAAATGAATTTGTAACCTAAGTGTAAAGGCCTTTTAATTGTTAGGGGCTAAGACCAGGTCCTCAATGTTTGTGGTTTATTGAACAACACTGTGATGTCAGTGATAGCCTGATCCACTGTGATATCCTGGAACACAAGCACAAAACAGAAGATTTTGGAGATAAGGAAAAAGTAGAGCTTTTTTTTTCCCTCCCTTCTGTTTTAAAGTCTGTTTCATCTCTCACTTTTCAGCCTACTTAGTTTGTGTTCACTGTTTTGAATTGTTAACAATTTTTGCTCTTTTAAGAGTATTTCAGTTAGCATGCTGTAAATACATAGCAAACTTTATTTTAGCTAACCTGAGATAACTTCCAAGAGGAGCATCAGTTTGAGGCCGTTTCTGAAGTCCTCCTCAATGTTCTCAATCTGCGTGCCTGCTTTCCTGAGGTGGGAATTGCACCAGGCTGTAAAGGTCTGTAATAGTAATTACGAAAAAATACTCATCAACAAGGCATTTTCCAAAACAACTGCTAAGAAATCTGAGTAAACGCTGCATCTGAGATTTTCACTGCTGCCTTAGCAATTTGGATGTCCAACTCCCGTTCATTTTATACATGAATCTGAGTTCAAAATTCTTATCCCAGATTTTCATGAAGATGCAAATTATTGCTTAATCAGAAGGAATACTGTGCTAGATTCTGCTCATAAATGTGTCCCAAAAAACCAATCTACACATAAATGCAAAATTTGTCTAATAGTTATTACTACACTTAACATTTTTATGAGCACATTAATTTTATGTTGGGACTTATCTGTTACACATTTCTCCTGAAAAGAAAGATTTGTATCATATAAAGCAAGCTGTGTGACAGTAAAATGTAGGCAATACCAAGCACAGAAGCAAAAAATTCTGCTAATTGAATTCATGCCATGATAAACAGTTCTTATATAGATTATCTATGCCAGGGACAAGTAACATGCATTTCTCACAGGCAGGAAGTTGTGAGAACACTCTTTAGGACGAAGTAACTGAAAAGAGACTTTATACAGCAAGGATACCAGCAAAATTGCATCTGCTCCTACTTGTAACTACCGTGAGAAACAGAATGCCTTTTGAAAACATGGATGATTATAATGGATTATGAAAGTTTACAATAATTCAAGCACAGAAGTTTCACATTTAGACCCTGCAGATATGGCACGTTTTACCAAGAGTTTTATTTTTAAACGGTATTATATAAATTTCCAGAAAACTACCACAAATTAATGAAACACACAAATGCAGATACTTAAGTCTGCAGGGCAAAAATGGTCACAAAAGCAACCATGAGCATTTTTCTCTCCGCGGAGAATAACCAAGTCTGCTTTTTCTTGCAGAGATGAAAAGCAGAACTAACTCCACTGATCTACAGCGATCATATACACATTGCCTTTTGTAAGAATGAAATCAAACCATGAGCTACTATAAAATTTAATAGTTAAAATTAGTCTGTTTTCTAATCTACATTACTTCTCAGCCTTCTGACAAATTCTCCTTGCTTATTCAGTGTCTGTTAAGATATATATAAAGCAAGTTTGTATTTACTAGGAATTTCACCAGGTATTTAGCTCTAGGTATATACAAGGTTGTACATATTGGTTAGTTAGACTTCAGCTACATAAAATTGTCACATATTTGGAATTCCCCTTCTTTTGCTATTTCAAATTACCATAGTTTTAAAAGCATTTAATGTAAATAGTTTAAAAAACAAAATATATCTTAAATCCCTATTGTCAATATAAAATTTCCTTTGGCTTTCTTTTTTCTTGCCTGTTTTTTTAGGCTATTTAATTTCTGATCTCTCGGAAACAGAATAAGAAAGGCCAGTAGATGAAGGCAAAAACTTTCCTGGGAACTGAATCTTGTAAATTCTAGACAGATTTCATACCTTAAGAAGATATGGATTGAATTTTCAAAAATGGTCTATTCTTAAAAATGCAACTTTCTGTTAAAGAATAACATTCTCGTTGTTGGGTTTGACTCAGTTTATGAGAATTTATGTGCAGCTTGCTGGGCCCTTTTCTCAGAGCTCCTACAGTGACAAGGAGCAGCTTGCTAAACTTCATTTTTATCGACTTCTCCTATTCAATTGAAAGGAAGAAGCAAGAAGTGCTATGGATATGGGGGAGCTGTGCAGTGAAATCCCTAATTCTGGATACCCAGAGAAAGGAGGAGAAGACAGTATTGGAAGTGGTTCTGGGCAGGGGTCCTGTTGACCTTTGGAGGATGAGTTGCAAGTAGAGGCATAAGAAAGTCGTTCTGGGTGCAGATGAAGGTAAGTATGGCTGCAGCTGAAGCACCTCTGCAAATATATCTATTTGCATAGTGGGATGTGAGCTTGAAAAGCAGTCATTTAGGAGGGTAAAACTTTCCTCATTTTAAGGTAATTAGCTTTACTGAGCTCACAGGAGACCTGCAACGAGAGCTTTCAAGCATCACAACAGATACTGGGCACCTCTGCCCTCAGGACTCAACATGATGGAGTCTTAGGATGGTATTTGGTTTGGATCATTATAGGGTTAGGATCTGGTTTATAAGACTAATTTGTCTGCCTCAAGCAGTATCTTGTTCTAGTGATATGCATCTAAAAAGGCTTAGCACCACATTAAGTCATTTGCAAATACTAAAAATTACAAGCATCCTTGAAAGGAACCACATTGTGGTAATGCAGAAGAAACAGCTGAAAGCACTCAAGGGTAAATGCACATGAACCTTGCACGGCAGTTTGGCAATAAATATTAGAAAGCTGAACCAGTAAATGAATGAGCCTTTCATGAATTAAGCTTATGTGATGGACATGTGCATATCTGCAGATGCTATTGCAATTTGTAGAATTGTTCCAAGCACACCATGCTAACCTCAGAGAATAATTTGGAGGAAAACCTCAGCCATTTCCATCTCTTCTTTTAGACATTTATTGTGAACGTTCTGACCTTGTAACACTCAAGTAAATGAGTTTTCCCCATTTTTCATTTAATTAAGGGTTTAATGGCAACAACCCCACTAGTCGAGCCATCTTAAAATACAAATCTGATTCTGACTGTGACGAAAGCTGCTTCTCACTTAGTTTCTTAAGAAGAAATAGTGGAACCTGGCACTTCTTAGCTCATATATGCATATATATATATATGTATAAAAAGCAAATTAGAATTTTGTCCACCTCTAATCTCAATGTG
Organism: Sagittarius serpentarius; assembly: GCA_034782735.1. Lineage (NCBI taxonomy): Eukaryota > Metazoa > Chordata > Aves > Accipitriformes > Sagittariidae > Sagittarius > Sagittarius serpentarius. Next base: position 8,643,321 of record JAVKLA010000049.1, read on the forward strand.
GTCCTCTACCTCACCTCTACAACAGCCGATTCAACTTACTGGATGTCGCACTGATAGACAAAATACATAAGTTTTATCCAAAGATTGCAAAGTTTTCAAATAATTTAAATAGTTTCTCTTGAAAACAGACATTTTTACAGCACTGAATTTGCTGAGAGACAAACTCTCTTCTCAATCTTGTTCATTTTATGAAGACACTAAGCAGCCAATGTTGCTATGATATAAACAAGGAAAAGATGCTACTGCTGCTGAGCCAAGCCTTTTTCAATAAATAGTTTGATGACAATCACTGGTTTTATGGGCTGCCTTTTTATATCTGTAGGTTATTTAAGATTCCTTCAAGTAGTATTGGGGTTTCTCATCGACATTGTAGCATTCTGGAGGATAAACTTGGAATTACCTACAAAGCTTCCATTCATGAGATAACAAGTTCTGCTGAAGCACTCTACAGTGCATGGATTCTTTATTTAGACTATTTGTATCTAAATAGTTTAGATTATCTTCTATATCTAGAAGAGATTTAGATCTTTTATCTAAACCACAGTTTCTCAGAGCTTTCTGTTTTACCAGTATACCAGGTCATGCAATGGTGCTATCCCCTTACGACAGTTGTCTTGTGCCTCATGGAAAGTGTTGCTGCAGTACATTACAGCAGACTCTCAGCATGTGGCTTCATAGCCTGATGCCTTCCAAACTGACTTATTTTCCTAGGACTAAACGTGGTTTTAGGAATGCTACTTAAGGAAGTGTTTACTGTGTTTCAGTGATGCAATCCATAAGTGACTGTATTAAAGCTACTGCAAAACTTAACTTGCAAATTTTAACAGTTTCCATAATCCACATTTTATTTAACCCTCGTCCTTCTGTTCTCATTTTGACACCACTTGTTCTCACTGCTTTGGCTTTAACTAACAAGTTCTATTCATAGTTACTAAGAAACAATTTAAAGCACGTTTAAGTCCTAGAGATCAAGATACAGCCAGCATATAGTACCCTGCAAATTTGTAATCCACTGGGATTTAAAAGCTATTAAATGACTTAGACAAAGCAAATTCCTTTTTCTGCTGAGCTGTACAGGACATTTCAGAGTATCAGATTGCCCAGAGAAACAAGGCAGGACTGAAGGCACCAAGCTGAATACCAGGAGGAATACAAATAAGTGCCTAGAAAGCTAGACATTTCTTTTTAGAATTTATTTACCATAGGTGGCTCTACAAATTTAAAAAATAAATAAATAAAAATGTCTCCTTTCCAAAGCTGTTAGTACAAAAGAAACTTTGCTGACATTCTTAGATGAGAGACCACAGAAGAGGGGATGTAGGGCAGGAAGCCAAACAATTTGTAGTCCCACAGGTAAATGTTCTCTTAATGCACTATTAACTGTCTACTGCTGTCACAGGTCTATTTTGGAAAGGCTAACTCCAGAAAAGGGAGTGAAGTTTATGTTCCATGCCCACTTGGCCTGATTGTGAAGACTGCCGACAGCATGTTCTCCATAATTTAGGTTCATAGATCTGTGACGGCAAAGTGTGTACCTGAGGGGGGGAAAAAAAAACAAAAAACAAAAAAACCCTTACCTGGTAATTTACTCAGGCCACTTAATTTTACAACGCCTTGAAAAGTAGAATTGCAACAAAGGGGCAGAAAAAGGAGATATCCCTAATCAATTATCAATCAACTGCAGCTAACGCAAAAAAATAATAGGGTATGCCCACTCTCTGCAAATATTTTTGCACATGCACAATGAAGGACATGCTTTGATGGAAAAAGTGGTATCTCTGAGACCTGAATTGTCCTACACTCCTGAGAAAGCCCACATGTCTTTTTTATGTGAGTGTAATAACAACTTACTTTTGATAGTACATGTGATAATAGGCATAAAGTGAATTGAGAAAGCACCAGTTACCACCCTCTCCAACACTGTTACCCATCGGTGGGTCACCAGACAACTTGTTCCACCTGCTGAGGATACAGGGTAAATTTCTAGTTTGGCACTGACAGCGAGTCCAACATGTACATCAACAAAAGAGCAGCATAACTTGCATGGGGACATGTATAGGGGGTACAAGTTCAGGAAAATTTATTTACTTGCACTCAGAACGGAAATTGAGAAGTGGATCCAGCCCAGTAAAGGACTGGAGACCCGTATCCTATTTAGTACGTATATCTCATAACAAAGGCGAACACTGCCTTTCATCTCTCCAACTCAAATCAATTTTTGTCTGCTGTAATATTTACAAGTTTTAAAAACTAATATTGATTTTAAAAGGCATGTGTGTGCTTGTCTGTACTCCTACCAGAAAGGCTACTGGCCCAGAGTCATTGTTTTTCGAGTTTCTAGCCTTTCTGTAACATTTACATAAGATAATATAGACAAAATCCAATTTTAACCTGAGTTGCGAAAAATATTGCATTAATAGGGAACTTAACACTTCCTGTGTCTGTTAAGTAAAGCAGAAGCACAACCCATTTTCAGTGGACCTTAAATTCTAATACCTAGAGCAGGAGAACACACCTGAAGAAAATTAATTTCAAATTTAAACATTCCACACATTTGTTTATATACATATGTTATCCCTAATTATCTCAGTCTGATAGAGCTGTTTCTTAGAACTCGGCTTTATACCCCTTCTTCTAAAGTATTCTTCCTTTCTATTTCTGCTAGCTGAGGGTCTTCATTACTGCTAGGCTAAATGGGATGCAGTGATTCACGCTGTAGTTATACGGAACATTACTGGGCTCTGAGCGCGTGGCAAGGGTGTTACAGAAAGAGCTCTGCCAGAACATTCCCACTAGGCCAGACTGAGGTTTCCCCCGAAGAATTTCCCATCTGTCTGTTATCCATGTTTTAAAAGATAACTTGTGAACCTGCAACATGATCTCTTAGCTCCTGTGTCCACACAGTGTTCTAGTGACTGCAGGATCAGGGCTTTTCTCTGGACTTGGGATACAGTCTGCATTGGCCCTCATTCTCTTAACTATTGAATTCTGCTCCCAAAAGAAGGGGCATGATGGTGAAACACAGCAGGAAATTGCACAGCCTTTATAAACTAGCTTGATGTGAACCAATGACTACACATGGCATCTTCTATATGTTCCTAGTACATCTAGATCAGCTGTACTTGTATATTAGGTGCATGAGTTTATTTTTATGAATTGAAAATAAATAAAGTCTTACATCTTACTTGTTAGTTTGAATTATTGTTGTTTTTATTATTATTATTATTATTAACTGTCTCCTTGCTCTTATTTCCCCTTGCAGTGGAAGCTGAAATGCACTGGTACATGTTAGTAAAATAACTAAACTATAACAGGAGAAGTGGTTTACCAGTACAACTCAATCATGCCAAAAGACTTGGTAGGCAAAGAGGGATTTTAACACAAAACACACCAGAGCACAGCAACAACTCAAATGAAGCACAGTGAAAGCATAGTGAAGGATGCCATGAAGGCTAAGGTAGTGGAAATGTTTAGCATGTTCCAAAAGGTCAATAAAAGGAAACCCTCAAATCATAGGCAGTATGTCAAAGCCAAATTCCTGGGAACAACAGAAAGGATTGCATAGAACCGTCTCACAAAGGAAGTGAGTAGAAGTTCCATCACAAGGTCCCCAAATCCAAAGTTGGGGAAAGCCCTCCCTGCTCCAGCATATCCAGCCATATAGCTGAACACACGGTGTCAGAGATGATATGCTAGCGTACTTTGCGCTTGTAAGCAGATCTGCTCTAGTAATTAAGGGAACTTCACGCCAGTTCCCTAATTTTATCCTTCACAGGAGACATCGTCAAAGGGATGCATTCATCACACAGGACATTGCATGTGTCTTGCTAGCATTCTGCATTTTGCTTGCATGGAAGAGCCTGGGGAGACCTCAGTCCTTACAAAGCAGATGGCCTAATCCTGTGTCAGTCTAGGGTTTCCTGTAAAACATGCAACCTCCTCCCAGCACGGAATGATTGCACATCTGTTTTACAGTGCTCACTATTAACAAAAAATACAGAGCATGTAAATATCCTTTCAAGAATGATTTGGCAAGGCTGAACCCTGAGAAATGTCAAGAAGATTATTGAGCCTTTTGTTAAAAAGTGACATTAGTTCTTTCTTTCAGAGGAGACAACAGGGAAAGGTTATGTCTTCCCATTAGTCTAAAATGGAAGAAAACTCAGGAGGCAGCAAGATGTATGGGAACTTCAATACGGGTCACTGCATGCACTGTCCTCACCTCAGCCTTTTTTTCTTACGGGAAGAACAGGAAGGAATGGAAGGAAGATAAGAGGTTTCACAAGGCCTTTGGAGGGGCTAAAACAGTTAAAATGTTGCAAGGTTTACTAGGAGCAGGCAGATAATATCTTTATTGGATCACCTGAGATAGCTGGAAAAGGCAGAGTTGTTTTCAGGCACATGAGCCTATCTTTACATGTGAGAGAAGCACCAGTCTTCAGCACAAAAATTTAGGTAAGTCTTCAGACAACTCAGGATTTTGATGGACCATTGGTATAATGCTACAACAGCTCTATTCCCTGAAGGAAGCTCCTTCCTTTTTCATTACTGTTGATGACACCCATTTATGAAAATTTTACAGCAGCAGGCAACTGTATGATCCAAATGTGTGACTTCTCAAAACACACGCAGTGCCATAGGATTGTCCACTTGTGTATTTTTATCAGTTTAAAATAATTCTGACTATTTTAAATGTATTTTCAATCAGAAACATTGATATTTTAGAAGTAGGAGCACATGCATTGTTTAAAATCCTATTTGAAACTAAAAAGTGTTCAGGATCTGCAGGACAATTCTGGTCTAAATCTACTTTTCACTTGTGGAATTTCAAGAATCACTCAAATAAGAGAACTCTGCTCAGAAATAAGAGAGGCAAGAATCCAATTAAAATATTTAGTAAAAGTATGGGCATGGTTTTACCTTGCATTATAAAAACTGCAAGATATCTTTACCCATTCGTATCTTTACAATGTAACTGCAACCTACTCATTTTGTTAAGGTGAAGGAATTAGAAAGACAAAGGAACTGTCAGAAAAAAACCCACCTACTGTCTACTTCTGGTATGCCATTTTAATTCTGAGTATTTTTTAACACATTCCTATCACTAAGCAGACCAGAGTGGTCTGTGGTAAATTTACATCTGGCAAATTTAATAATAAAGGGAGCAAGTAGCATCAACTTTTGCAGAATCTAATCTTATATTTAAAAAATTAAACTTCCATGGACAAGCAAGCAAAAACTTATGTTGTGCTACCTTTCTAAGCCTGCATTTCCTCCCCTCGTGATTTTGCCTATCTAAACTCTAGCCATTCATCCTAGCTCCACTAGTTAAGCTAGAGGATTTTAAAGGTCCCCCCACCAGACTCTACAGAAGCAGATCTCTTTTATGTCGCGTACTTAAGCTGGTTGCAACAGCAGAGAGGTATTTATGTAAGAGGAAAATTAAACACAAACCATATGAGAATAAAAAAAAAAAAGTGTTTAGCAAGTCAGAGAGTTTATTCCTACTAATGGTGAGTAATGGCTAACTATTAAGCAGAAGGGCTTACTAAGTATACCTCTGTAGGAATCTCCCCTGAACCATTTCCTATACTACTCATTTAGATGGCAGAATAGAGTGTATGCTTATAACATTTGAATATGACAGCAAAATGATGGGTCTGTAAGCATGTTTCATGACAGAGCTACAATTCAAACTAATCTTGACAAATCAGTGAAATGACGTGAAGAAAGCTGGATGCAGATTAGCAAGAAGTCTGAAGTACCGCCCTCCTCCAGTAATAAATAACTGCAAAAACACAGGATGGAGAACTACTGGCAGGGTAGTAGCACTGAAGAAGAGGATCTGGGAATAACAGTGGATCACAACCTAACCTGATTAAAAAATGTTGTGCTGCAATACAATATTGGAATGTCTAAGCAGAAGAATGGTGCATCAATATCTGAAGTATTTCTTCTGATCTCCTCAGTGCTGGAAAGGGATTAGCTGTAATATTTTCCCCTCTTTTGAGCACAAAATTTAAGAAGAATGTGGACCAGTTGGACAGAATCCACAAAATGGCCATGAAAAGAAAAAAATTCTAGAAAACTTCATCTATGAAAAATATAGAACCATTGGGTAGGTTTAATCATGGGAAGTCTGAAAAGAGAGTAATACTTGTCTCAGCCATTTAAGAAGTCACAACAGAGAAGAGAATAAATCAGTTCTCTCTGTTCACTAAAGATTAAGCTCATGACTATCTATCTTAAGCTCTAACAACAACAAGGAAGATTTAGATTAATTTTTAACTCTAGAAGCAGTGAAGAACTGGAAGAGATTGGCTGGGTAAATGTGGAATCCTTCTTCTCAGACGTCATCGAGAATAAGTTGGATAAATGTATTGAGAACAGCATGAACATATTTGCTTCTGCCCAGAAGTAGGGGAATGGACTAAATGCTTTCCCACATTCTCCTAGTCATACTTTCTATGATGTTCACGGAAGATTCCCATCCTAATTGACAACTACACTGCAGCCTTGAAAAGGGAGAATAGGCAAGACGACTCTTTTTCCTTCCAGATTCTGTGGCTGAGAAGCCCTAAAGCTTAGGTATATATGTTATTCAGAGACTACAAAATAAGAAGTCATTCAGCCAGCAGAAAACAACTCCCTTTTAGGAATCCAAGCACTTCACATGCAACAGATAGATAGCTGTAAATTTTGTTTCTGTCAGGGTGTTCTTTCTGTGGTCATCCCCATTTCCCTCTCCTACTTTCATATGACCCTCTAATTTCTCTTAGCAAAAAGAAATATAACACTGGAGGAGATTTGTCAGGGATACCGGAGAAGAAGAAAGAACGGTGAAGACAGAGAATAATAAACAAGGTGATGAAATGTAACAGGATAGAGGGAAAGAAGATTCAAAGTCAACAGGCAGAAGAGTGTTCACAGAACGTTAAACATAAAACATATTAAAATGAAAGTGGATTCAATGATCTGTTCTACGGGTACATACATTTCCCGAGGTCTGGATTATGATCCTGGAGAAGAGATCCTGACACTCATGTTTCCTCCCCGACTTTGCAACAGCATTAAGTCATTTAAGACAGGAATTTAAAAAATGTTTTTATTGTCCTAAATGCTGAGCATTTTATGACCCGTGATTCCTCATATAGGACTATAAGCCTTTGAACAACAATGGGAGCAGATGTTAGCCATAGCTGAGTACTTTTAAGTGTCCAACTTCTGCATTCAAGGATAATGAGAATAATAAATGCACCATATCCAGCAGCACTACTGTGGGGAAAATTCACCATTGCTTTTGAGGTGCTCAAACTCTACACTGAAAAAAAGCCCAATAAAGACATAGTAGCAAGAAAGATTAGAAAGCTGACAAAACTGTAAATATCTTGTAAAGAACTGTAAAACTAACAAAAAACAGAACCTACTGTGAACAGATGGAAAACAACACTAACAATTACCAACATCTTCAGCATCTGTTCTCAGTCACCCAAAGTTAATTCTACATTTAAAAATCAAAGTTAGCTGTTTAGCATAAACCAGTTACCTACTACTGTAAATCTAGTTGCATGCTAGTTGTCCTTCCCTCCTTAAACTCTTGAATTATGAAATGTGTCAGCCACTTAGGTATGGGGAAAGAAGTCACTCAGGGAACTGTTAAGAATAGCAATGACTGTGAATAACCCCACAGATGCAATCTGAGAAAGCATTTTCACATACAGAAATTGTTTTAGCTTTCACCTCTAGGATGAAAAGTCACTGTCCCTACCTCTCACTAATAAGGTCAGTTTTGGGCACCTCCAATGAAGGTGCCTTTTCTGGTGGTTTAAGTGATGGGGACACCTGTCCCCCCCGAGAGCTAAACTGAGAGTACAACTCACCTCACAGACATTACCAAACAGCCTGCATGTGTTAGCAACCTTGTCACTTATTCACCTGGCCTGGGTTCAAAATACTGACCTAAAAGTGAAAGGTTCCCCCCAGCCACACATTCCCAACCAATAAATTAAAAGTCCATCTTCAGTACAAGGTTATCTTTCATCATGAGTTGGGGTGTAGGAGCTATTAGAATATTCCACTCAGAGGGCTTTGCAACACTGAGACTTTTAATTAATATTGTCACCACCTTGCTAAGTGGTCAGGGTTTTGCAAGTCAGCTTTCTCTTGGATGTGAATGACTATTTTTGCAATATAGTTTGTTCATTCACATCATGTGCACGAATCCTTGAAGAAAGATGGTCACAAACAGCATCCAGGCAATACCCTTTGAGAACCCTTTGTCCAAATGGCAGTGTCCGGCTGGCTTACAGCAGCCCTGGATAATTCCTTCTAGCTAGATGGAGTAAAGGGGAGCAATCCCTTGCTGTTTGCAGTGATCTTTCCTCTTCATCTTCCCTCCTACTTCAATAACAATATGCATGACATCACAGTCAAACACTACTTTTCTGATGATTCTACTCTCTCTGCCTTTTATGTAAAACAACAGGTATGTTAATACCTTGTCATAACAGAATTAATACCTCTGAATTTTTTGGATTACATGCCATTATTCAATGCATTAAAATGCTCAAGGTACAAGATTAGCACTACAGAATGGTAAATAAATGGTATAATCTGCGAAGTAAACATAAAGTTCTCAAATTACTAACAAATTTCCGAGTTATAATAGCCCCCATATTAAATTCCTTTCTCTAATGAGAGTGAAAAGACAGACAGTGAGTATAGACTCAACTTCTGAGTCCTTGCTCTTCCACAGCTTTTTGTACAACTTCTTTCAAGTAGTAGAACCTCTTTACACATCTGTCCAAAATTTTTACCCCACAGTAGAGGTGAAATGTAAATACACCCCATGGACTGAGAGTTCTAAATGCAGAATCAGGAGGGCTCTGTTCATCTCTAAAATTGAGTGATTGTGCAGTATTTTACAGTCTTATGTATGTTTTGCAAATTTAAAATGCTGTAGCAAGTGAAAGAACTTTTATTTCACAAGCCTCAAAAACAAATATTGGTGAAAAAAGTATCTGTGAATCAAGCGTATTCAGAACACTGTTCTTAAATGGGAGTAAAGCTTTAAAAACAAAACAAAAACAAACAAAAAAGGGACTAATGTAACGATACAAATGCAAAGTTTTGAATGCTCTATTTTTAGTCAACAGCTTTTGTTTTATTTTCAGGTCTTGATATTGTATTTCCCTCGAAGGAAAAGTTGATGGACACATTGATCTCTTTCAATATGCTATATTGTTTCTAGCATTTAATAATTTAACAATTAACAGATCATGGTAGGTTTTTTTTTATTTTTTCTTTTACACGCAACACTGCCAAATTCTGCCCTTCAAAATGTCTCCTACTGAAATCTGCAGAAATAGAGAAGCATCGCCCACAAGGACCTGTGCCTTTTTGACAGAGACACAGTACTCCCACACAGCGTGACTGGGAGTGTACAGCATCCAGACCGAACCTCTGAGGACTGCCAACTATTTGCATGGCACAACAGTATTCTGCTCTAATAGGGTAATTTTCCTCTAATAGGGTAACCTAACTTTAAAGCACATTAAGCAAATATTCTCTGTTCCAATACACTGCACTTTGCAGAGCTTGAATTTGCACTATAAAAACAAGTAATTCTGACATTGCAACCTGAAGTAGTATGGCTACAGCAGTTAATATCTTACACAGCATTCCTGATCACTTTACACCGCAAAACTTTACAGCACATACCTACAAATAAATCAGTTCACGCCCAGTTGTCAGAGCATTAAAATAGATTTGCCACTAAGCTGAGTGGCAGGAAAGAAATGTTGTACACATTTTTATAAAAGCTTTAATGGTCTCTATCACCCATGCAATAAAGACCGCACTTTGCATTTATATAGAAATATATATTCATATCTCATAAGGTGCTGTCCAAAAGATACCTTTCCCCAGTCAATTAGGTAGGACACTAGAGACCTAAGCAGAGAGCTTGCAGAGCGCAAACTGTGTCGGTTTTGTTAGAAATTCCAGTGTACTGATGCATGTTCCCAAACATCTCTCTCTCATGCACCCTCTCTCTCTTGCTCTCTACAAGTTTTAGATGCAGATCTTGGGTGAACAAAATCAAGACAACTGATACTTTTGAAGGCATACTCAATTAATGGAACAGTGAGCTATTTGCATTCTGGTGCGTTCTGGATCACTTTTGAGCAAAGTGGTATTTGGGAGGTCTCACTGTAAGCACTAGTTAGACAAAGAGCTATATTTAAGGCATGCTTTTTGAATCTAACTACTGAAAAACTAAGAAACGCAAGGATAAAAAAAGCTATTTAGTATGTCATAGGACCAAAATATCCAATGAAATGTTGAACTGTTATAGGGTCAAAAGAAATTCACTCCTTTCTACATGGCTCAGAAGGAGTTAATTCTGGAGCAGCACCTTCCATGCTCAGCATTTCTACTTCACAAGAGTATCAACAAACTAGAAGGCATCTTCAGAAAAGGATTCACAGTAAAAATGCCAACAGGTTTGGAGGGAACTGTTTGAGCAATGATAAAAGGTTTGAGACCCACCATTTTTCTGTTTTTTCTCTCCCTCTGCATTCTTTTCCAACCGACCACTTCTTCGCTATTACGGAACAAAAGCATAATCATATTTGCCTCTCCCTGTGGAGAGTTAAAAACGAAGTACAGGTAATCCAAAAAGGGTCTCAAATACTGTGGTGGATCTGCAAGAGACAAATCTGCAGGTGTGCGTTAAAGGTGAAGTCTATGCCCTTTATACTGCCTGGGGCTTTCTCTCAAGTATAATAAACAAAGAACAAACATTACCACTACCCTATCAGTGCCAAATGAACTTTCTTATAAAGAGATCGCATCTCCTATTCTCCTTTCCAGTCTCAATTCCTTCTTCCACCAGCTGTGCCCTACAGTGCTCCTCCTTGTTTCCCAAGAGCTCCTGAACTATCACAGATAGTGCTGGCTAACGCTGTTTCAGCAGATACATATTTGAATGACCAATTACAATTTAAGATGAGATGGAAGAAACATTCACACATTAGAGTATCAAAGAACTAAAGGTATGCCCTCTGGAAATAGAAGGATTAATTAAAGTAGGCTAATCCAGGATTTAGTTGACTGGATTTCCAAATGTCTTTCCCTTGCTTTCTCTGTTGATTTTCTTCACCATGCTATCTTTATCCAGTGATTATATACTACATTGCCAGGTGAGTAAGTAAATACGTTATCAATTGGTCAATACAGTCAATCAGAGTGGGATAAAAGTATGTTCCTATCCGATCAACATTCTTCAAAACACTTCCATAATCAGAAAACCATGTCTTCTGACTGATAAAGCTGAAACAGATTTTGAAAGTTTTTTCAATTCCACACACACCAACACATACATCTTTAAGTACCTGACACCAATAAATGATGGGAAAAGTATGTCAGTAGTCAGACCTCAAGATATTTACATAGTGTTTGCACTCTGTTATGTAGTACATTTGAAGATCACTAAATCTAGTTTCACTTGTAATCTAAACTAAGGTTTCAGCTGAGATTGTTATAGAGAAAGGAAAACTACATGCATTAATTCCCAACTATGCAACAAAAAGCTCCTCTGTGGCATATATATGCCAGGTTACTCAATGCAATATTTCTCAGTACACAAAACATAATCTGTCCATGTTAATTTCTTTACTATTGTAACTGATGAATAAAAAAGAAATTTCAATTTTGATGTCACGCTTGTTTTAAGAATCTGTTTTTTTTAAGAATTTGGTAACTTCTGCTGTTAAAGATACTACTTAAACATACTGAGTTGCTTTTTTTAAGCTCTAATCTTTTTTTATGAGGCATTAGCTATAGAGTAACATTTTCTAAAACATTTAAAATGTCCTGTAAGCCAGCAGACTTTCAGAAAAATTCCAGAGTTCCTGAATAATTTTTAGTGAGGCTCAGGTTCCTAAATTACTGAGCTTTTCTTAAAAACAGAATAAAAAGTAAAACATTACTTGGGATCTTTGGATAGCTTGATTATATATGAATACAAAATTTGACTAAGTAACTTGTTCTCAAGCACTTAGCTAAGAATAGATGGGTAAATAACAAATAATGATGGCTGTAACTGCTGAAAGCATAAACACCTGTGTTTTAGACAGTACAGTGTTTGTGACAAGCAAACTGCTTTGTCAACTAAACACACAGTTCTTTGTTTATAGCATATCTATTCTTAACAACGGGAGCCATGCTGGGACCTGTGCTAAGTCATGGAAATGAAGGCCATAGACAATAGGAAAGCAAGCAAACTTCAGCCTCATGTATGGTGTTTCATTTGTCTTTTAATATTAATGTCAGATGGATAAGTGCATTATACATAATATGCACATGTACAGATACAGCTGCTTGCGGGGCTGCACTGCAGACTACATTACTGAAATGATTTGGGATTAAGAAATGGTTAGAACAGGGAGGGTTGTTTCAAATTTCTTCAACGATCTGGTATATAGCAGAAGATCATTGTACCAGCAAATTAAGGTGACTGGAAATCTATGGACAGGAGTAGAGTCAAAAGTGGTCAGCTGCTCTGCCAAAGAAAACGTGTGGTAGAACTACACTCCAGACTACAGCTGGAGATGAACTTGGATTACAGAGGTTTTCCATAGCCTAAAGAAACTCCTCTAGGTGAAATAATATTCCAGAGCTACACAATCATTTATGTATTTTTTTTATTTGTATTTAGTGCAGCTGGGTACCAGTTTTCTTCATATTAAAGAGTGCAACGTCTTAAGTCTCGCAGCAGTGAAAAGCTACGCTGGTGCCAAGTTTGAACATAAAATGGAGTTAAAAAAACCCACCACACTTAATGCTAGATGGTTAAGCCTTTCTGTGAGTGCCAAAATAGCAAGCTGATTTTGAGAGGTGCAAAATAGACAGAAGTTCCTCCTGATGTCAGTGGAAATGCCTGGGTGTTCAATACCTATAAAAAATACGAGCGTTTCCTTGGACGCTTAAGGAATAATCACAGGTGCTAATTTCAGACCAGGGTAGTCACTTTTTGCAGACTCCTGCTGTGGCAGTGGGGGTGAGCAAGGCTTTTCTAGGGGGCAGTTCAGAGTAGAAGCCATGTGCTCTAAACTAGGTACTGCTAGTTATCAAAGTAACGGATGGCTGGACTGATTTTGCTTACGGGTTCTTGAAGAGAAAGAAGAATAAACATCAGATTTCAAGTTGAAGGGATTCTGACAGTTAAGAGCAGTTGGGAGGAAGCATTTGAAGTAAATGGAAAATCTTACTCATACCAAGTACAGTAAACACTTGGCACTTTCATCTGTAAAGCCAGCACATAGGTAATAAAACCACTGTTTTGGAGATGAAGACATGGACAAAGTGATATGCCCTTATAACTCAAAAGCAGGGAAAACCGGGACCAGACATAGGAGCAGCAGTGCCCATTCTTGCACTTAGGACATAAATTCAGGACTAATTTTCTCACCTGTGTGTATACACAGAAATTTAAGGCCCAAATATATAAACTAACTAAACATTAGCTAGACAACTGTCAGCTTCTGCTTCCCTCTGGACAGGCCTTCTAAAGAATGAAGTGTATTTCTACAAGCTACCATTTCAAGTGGGACACTTTTCTGAAACGAGAACATTGCATTTCAAAGTCTTCTGCCTCCATTTCTGCAGATGTTCTGTTCCTGCAGAGCAGTAACACCTGCCCTCTAATCCTTTCATACCAGTAGTCTGAGGATTACTAGGACCATGCTATCTTGATCTGTGTTGAAATGTTACTTGTACTGCCAGCAGGAAGAGCTACTATCGAATTTGTACAGAAACTGTCACAGAGGGTGATCATAACATTGTGTTTGCTGGTTAAATGATGTGGAAAGAGGTAACTTCTACCTTTAAATACCTGCCCAATTTTATCAGGTAGAAAAAGAGCATTGAATAGCACCTGTATAGTTACGATCAGCTTTATGCATCAAGTCTCTCAACATGAAGCATATTTAAAACCCAACAAATCCAGTGATACAAGAACAAATGTCACACACCCTTATCACAGCGTTTCATCAAATGATGTTCTTCAAACGTTGAAGACTTGAAAATCACCCCAAACCACTAGGAATTAAATTTAATTTAGGGGGAAATGGAGTGCTCGATGTGAATACATTTCCCTTCTGGTATTGGCTGAGAGTAAAGAATGCCTAGCCATAAAAGACATATTCACTCAGAGTCAGCAACTTTTCACTGCTCACAGTAGAGGAATACCACATCAGTTACACATTGTTTATCCCTACAATGAGGGGTCAGAAGAAATTATGCTTGGCAGTAAAGCCACCCAAAACAAGTCAACTTTGCCAACTGTGTAAGCACTTTTACATTTGTTTGCTTGCAAGGATGTAACATGCAGGAGGGATGTCTTTTGACTTGGGACAAAGCTAAGCAGCACAAATTCCCATCTAATTCTATTTCACTGACATGCTTCTTCCTGCATCATGTCCAGCTACATTCCAGATACAAATCCAATGTGTTCTTCTACAAGGAAGCTCTGCAGTACAACTTCTAAAATACTACCAATATCTATATAGTACTCACCACTCACAACTGAAGAAAATACTAATCCTCAGTCTCACTGAAATCAATTCGGTAGAACTGTACAGTGCAATACAGAAATTGCTACCTCAACTAAACATCATTGGATGGATCAGAATTTACGCAACAGTGATTAAATTTGTTAGGCATTTGGTATCTTGATTTTTCCATAATAACGATGGAACCCCTTTTGTCTTACTTGTAAGAGGATGGAAAGGCTTTGGGGGAAGATTTTGAACTGTGTTACCCCACTGGCAAAAAGCAGTCAAAATCCAGCTTGCAGAGCTGTCTTAGTTTGATTTGGAAACTGGTGGTGTAATCATGACACTTTCTTACTGGGATTCATTAGTTTACAGAATATACCCGAAGCCTGCTTTTGCCTGCACAGGGCTACAAATTGTAAGAGCGTGGATTCCCTGTTTACTGCGGTCTCAGGGCTGAAGACCCTCAGGGCTCTTCCAAGCAAACACCTCCCAAGCAAACACCTCCCATGCCTCTCTCTTCAGCTCTCCAGTCACCCAAACACAGATCCCCAGCAAGATGCAGACCTCCCACCCCCCAGAGATTATAGCAAAGTCCACTGCTTAACACACAGCTTTTCTCTAGCTCTTAAGCACCTTGGTTGCAGCTTATAGAAACCCACTTAGATTCATACTTTCTTCCAATCCTTATTGTCTTACTAATTAGATCAGCGTGTCTGCAGACATTTTACTATACAAATCTCAGGGGAGGCTGTGGTGCATATCTGTGAGTGCAGGTAGGAGGTAGCCTTGCTTCCCATTACTAAATGGTTCTTACCATTTCTTTTCATAACTATACAGTTCTGTTGCTGGCAGATATTTGGGGGTGAGTGTCAACTAACAGCTGAATTGGGACTGTAGGAATTATCCATTTGACAACGCTAACAAACATACAGAGCCTGGAATGGGTCAACATTGAGAGGGTCGTTTGAGTTTAACTAGAAAATATAATATTGAGTAATATATTGATTTCTTACACTTAGTATTGATAAAGAAAACCTCCCCATTTGAAAAAACTACCTCCATAAACATCTCCAGTTAAGTAAATTTCATAATAGCTTTCTTTGAATTTTCCTTCATACACCAGCACCACAGTATTTAGGGCCCTCTTTAGCTGCACACCTTATTGACAGCTTCCAAGACAGAATATGGAGCACACTGACAAAATATGATCGTTCACTATCCTTTCAGCATGCTCCTCCCAAGCACCATTCCATGCAAGTAACATCAGCAAGAAGAATTTAACGTGTTACTATTTTAACAAGCACTAATCTCTAAGAGGCCAATTGTACAGGACAAGCTACAAACACATCCCATATTTCTATACAGAGTCCCTCTACCCTCATGGCAACTCTTCATAGGACTAGAAAAACTGCAACTCCATGTCTTTCTGTGGCATCAGTGTCTAATATTCAGGACAGTTATAGTATATGCTGAAAAATCAAGACATCCTGTGGCAGAAAAAAAATGAAGTCTGTCCATTGACTACCAAGTTTTGAATCAGACCCTATATGGGGCCATTTACCACCGAGAAGGTCACTTAAAGAGCACCCAGGACTTAAAAGGAAATGAGATATTTTTTTATGTGTGTGTTTTGGCATCCACCGTCCGAGAAGAAAGTTGTCAATGCACCTCGAGGAGAAACATTTGGCCTTGGAGTGCTGAAACGTCATGTTACCATGAGGCACACTCTGCATCTATAGTGGCATATATCATTTGTCAAGACGTTGTTCTTCTATAGAAGACAGTCACAGTACTGGCTGAATACTAGAAAAACCCAAGTCTAAAGAGATGAAATTGTTTGCTTTTCTAACTACTAATAGTAATAGAAAATCTTGCATTTCAAACTACAGAATTCCTAAGACACCCATGTCATCCTAATTCTGTGCATAAAAGCTAAGGGAGGCAGAGAATTGCAGTGTAGGACTCAGTATAGCACATGATTTTTCCACTGATTATCATTCTGCTTTCGACTCTGGAGGATTTTCCTCCTAACAAATTAAGTCCCCTACTGAAATTAGTCCTAAAGCTACTCAACCCAGGACACCCATCTTTACAAGAAATATCCAACTGTTAGGAGGTAAGTATTAGGAATGAGTAATGAGAAGGCTGATACTCTCTTAGAAGGAGGTGTACCTTTTGCCTCACTGCTGGTTCTCATCCAGACCCTGTTCATGTTGCTCACTTGCAGAGGGGAATCTCTGTGCCTTCTCAACAATCCCACTGGTATTCCACGTGGGTAAAAAGTGTTACCTCATTAAAAAACCTCAAGACATGGATGGTTTCTCTGTGTGCTATGGGGGCTTAACCCCAAGGCTGTTTATTCAAGGGAAGAATTTTGCATAGTAAAAAAGCAAAACAAAACAAACCCAAACACACACCCCCTCAAACCCCAACTTTGGTTATTTCTAGATAATCTCAGTGAAAGAGCAAGACTTAGGCTGGAATGCCCTGTACACACTGTAGATATTGCTATATTCTCCATGACAATGATTTCAATCCGGAGCCTGTAAATCCATTAGGAGTGGTTCTACAGTACGGGATTTTGCTGGCAGCATCAAGCCTTTCGTGCCAGTACTTTCCTGCCTTACATTTCTTTTTCATTCATTCAGGCTTGGTTATTTCTCTCTTTCTATTCCTGGTTGAAGGATGAAGCTGTTTCCTTCCACTGCTTCATCTGACTTCTCACTCACCAGTAGACTTCTTCCAGGAAGAGGTTTCTGATAAGAAATCAAATTAGATTCCATCCATAGAAGACCACACAAACTTCAGAGTGAACCTGGGACACTGACTGTAACTCTATTTATAGACACCGAAGTCAGACTGAACACAAGGTCAGTTTCTTTCAGGCTGCAATGAACCTCTCAAATCTGCTGAACTTAATGAAGTTGTAGCAACACTAGAAAAAGAACTATGTTGTCCATAATTCATAGCCCTGGTAGCGTCTTCCAAATAATTTGCCATACATGTAGCTTCCAAATGCTTTTTTTTTTATTTGCAAGGACAACAGGAGTTGTATTACCAGCCAAAGGAGGTAATGCAGATAAATCCTTATAGATCGCACTGAAAATGTAATCTGCTATGTACTGCTTAAGACTGGAAAGACACAGCTTCTTTCCTAAAGAACCTTTTCCAAAGTCCTCACTCATGCACAGCATTCAGTGTCATCAAGAAGATTTGCATTCACAAAGAGTGAAGTATCAAGGTAAATAAACATTCTGAGTCTTCTTGTTTATTCTATACCAGTATAAAAACCCAACACAGTCAGAAATTGCATTGACACCTACATTAAAACCTTTCTGCATTAACAACACAGTGGTATCAGGGCCACACCCCAAGCTAGAGTAAGATCATTCACCTACAATAATACCAGTAAGGCAAGGAGTATGTTTCTAGTTCTTTCCTTACATGTGTTGGTGCAACAGTGTCAGGGACCTGTCTGAATGACTGGAGAAGACACATACGAAATATACGGAGCCAGTTTAGTGCTTTGCAATACAATACAACCATCCTGAAGAAGGGATCACACTTGTTTCACAACCTTCAGATCTTTATCCTGATGGCTTAAGACTTCCTTGAAAAACTAACAAAACACATTTCATGTCAAAGTTTAAAAAAGCACACTTCTATAATATTTATAGCAAAAGTTACAAATAAGAAAGAGCACCATTTAACACATAGCTCACTTAGTGTTGGTTGTTCAAACACATTGCAAACAATATGTCTGCATTTTGAGTAGCACTGTTGTGCTTGGTTTCCTAAGCTAAGGGACGCTGCATTTTCCTATGTTCATTTTAGTTACATTGAGATACAGGCTAGTGAAAACTAAAAGGTTTGTGGAGTTTGTTGAACTTTTTTTGGAAACTGAAGAACTAAATTTATCACGGAGAGAACAGAAATCAGGTTTTAAGTCTTCCACTATGAGCTAGTATGATTTTTACTTCCACTCCAGTCCAGCAGGGTAGGGACTGAAAGACAGCTAATCACTAACTAGTCTGACAATACCATAGAACCAACCACTTCTGTCAGTTGTTATAAATATCACTGCTGTCCTCTTTTTACCAGTGGGAAAACCGAGATCTGAGGTGAGCTGACCTTGCCTATGGTTACAGAGCAGAGCAAAGAAGAGAATCCCGCCCCTTCCGACCAGATTTTTGATTTCCAGTACTTTTTTATTTCCGTGTAGTACTGAAGAAACAAGGGGCCACGTTCATAGATCTTTCAGCTGCTGTTTAAGTGCATGTGACCAGTGGAAGTGTACTGGGTCAAGGAGCAGATTTCAGAAGTTTCCAGTCTCATTGCTCCCATCTACATGTTCAAAGGGGCTGTCGTGGTTCAACCCCAGATGAAAAATAAGCACCATGCAGCCACTTGCTCACCCATTGCCAGGGTTTGAGTAGCCACAACACCCGTGGCTATAGTTCTCTAAGTAGTTCTTACTGAAGACAGCATGTCCATCCAAAACACAATTTTCTTTGTTATTTAGTCTTTCTTTAAAGTTGCTGCCTGAAATTTCCAACCATATGATCCTGTTTAAGTTTTTAGCAATAATGTCTAATGCAGCAAACGGTCATATTCTCTTTGAGTTCATCATTTGACACAGGCTAAACGTTACCCTAACTAAAGCATTTAAATTGTTGCTCACATTCAGAGAGACAGAGCTGAGCTACAACTCAGCTTCCTTTCCTATAGTGTACTTCATAATTATTCTGATATCTGCAGCCACCAAGGAGCCTGGATTACAGCAGACTATAATACTCTATGAACCATGGTTATAATTAGGCGTCACATCCATTGTAATCCTATGGACGTCATCATGTGTTACCAGCATCTGTTGACAGATGTCATACCAGGCATATCACTGAAATGGCAAGTCTGGAGAGGGCAGCCCACAATAGAAACAATGGCATTTATTTTTGGTTTGTTCCAAGACTGTCTAATAGAAAATACATGCTGCCAACTGCCAGGGCTCCACTGAGATCACTTTTCCATATTATATTACCAGTTAGAACAAAGATCTGTGCCCATGTACCTGCAACCTTCTCCTAATAAATAAGGAAATAAAGAAAGCACATTCTGCAACTGTCTTAGCACCAATTAGAGAAAGATAGAAGGCTTGACATTTTATAAAGTTTATCAGGCTCTTTATCATAAGGGTACTTATTTTTTCATGTAATAATAAATTCAGACTCCCTTCCAAGACAAGGGAAAAGGATCCCCTCTCCTAAATTTTATTTAAATGTGGTAGCACTTTAATATTAAAACTAAGCCCTGGGAACTGGCAACATAAAGGAGCAAAGCCACAATCTCCCTACTCTGTGGAAGTAAAGCAGAGTCTGCTTTAATTTATCCATGTGGAAACCTGACTTTTTGCTGAAGCACTGTCTGTTTGGAGGAATGGAAACAAAAAATTTGCTATGGGGTCTTATACTAACTACTCCCTGCTCTTCTGTAAAAGTCAAGAGACTTACTATAAACATAAGAAAGCCTAGAGAATCCAAATTCTCTTTATTTTTTATCATTTATCTGCATTGTAGGAAAACTGGAGTGCTGACTATCTAGTAACTTGTCCATTATTTCTTTATTTTGAAAACAGCATTCTCTGAAATGCTGGACATTTGAATTCTAATCAGATGGAACCACGACTTGTTAGGGTTGTTAGGGCTGAGCAGTTTCAAATCACTAAAGCACTTAAGGACTATGATAATTTCCATTCTCATTATAAAATGTAGAAGAATAGGTCACCATCTAATGAGTGTCAAATTAAAACAAATGTCAGTGTTGATGAGTACAGTTTAATAATTGGTTAAGAGTTGCAGCAGCTGGTAGATTAAGAAAAGCAGACTTCAACTTAGTCCAGAACTTCTCCCACTATACTCATACAGCAGGATCTGAACAGGTGAGAAAGTAGGAAAATGAATAAAACCAGCTAAAACTCACGGAAGGAGGAAGGCAACAAGTAAAAACTGAGACAAAAATATTAGCTCTACAGTTTTAATGGAAAAGCAAACCCATTGGCCCCAATGATCCTAACAGCTCTTACTTTTATAGATATACTTTTATAGTATAGCTTTTATAGATATACTTTTATAGTATAGCTTTTATAGAAGCTGCGACTGTAACAGTGGGCCAGACTCTGTCATCACATGTAAATTGGCAACTTCTACTTAAATTTTTGAAGTGAGCTGCTCACTAATAGCATAAGTATATTCAACCTTATTGTCTACAGCACCGTTTCTCTCTCCCCCACTTTTTTTTTTCATTCCTGTAAGCAGCAGATAACCTTTTAATCCCAGATCTGTCAGATGTGACTTTAACATCACCTTTTACATTAAGAAGTAACAAATCCTTTACAATATTTCATCTCTCTATTTTCCATATGCTTCTTAAAACTCAGTGTTCTGAAATTAGCTATTGCAAATATTACAAAAGTACCAAACCATTGACAAGACTGCTGATGGGATTATAATCTCTGCCTATGTTCAGAAAAAGAGCATGGGCAGTACTTGCTGACATAATGGCTTTCTTACACCTAAAAGGCAAGCAGCATTTCCTTCACAATGGTATACTCCAAGGAGTTTACAGACCTTTTTTTCCCCAGACACTGAATTGGCATTGGGAACCTAATCATGAAATACTGTTTTCCAGATCTAGCCTGGATATATTTCTAGGCAATAGTTTCCTTGTTGGATGATCCAGTGAGAATTAAGAGCAAATTCTAATAAGAGCTGACTCGCAAGATCCCAATTTCAAAAGTGATTTCTCAGTCTGCTCTCAGAAATACTGCAAACTTTTTTGCACACCAATTTTGAACCGTCTCATTCCTCTCCCTGTTTATAATTGCAATTTACTGGTTTTGAAAAGCAATCAGGCACATGCATCAATTCAGAGTCTGCTTTCCGACAGGAAGACCCAGGAAGCAAAATTAAAAATTACTGAAATACATAAATCTAGAGGTACTGACAGAGTATTTCCAGTGTAATATAAAAAGAAACTCCTGACTCTCATAAATTAGTTTCATCTTACATAGGTGTCACTTAAGAATCCAAAAAGTGAATGCTTTCTCCTCAAGATATAGCACAGCTAATATATATAAGTGCTTCATACGATGTAAAATATATTCTCTTACAAAATTAGAGCCCCTTACTGCACAGCCCGGGCAATTCCAGATGCAGCACGGCAGTAAGAAAGGACATCATTCCACACAGCAGCACATACACAGACACACATGACTTTACTTCCAGACCTTCCTTTGCTGTTTCTCCCATGCTGGGTCCAGAAGCAGGTCCCTGTCCCATTCTTCTTCCTGGGTCATGTACTCATCTTCTTCGTAGTTGTAGGTGTACTGCATGTTTGTGTCTATCTGGTTCATGCTACTCATGCTACCCGGGGATCAGCTTCAGCTGCTATGGCTTCTACTACGTTTAAGTAGATATATATTTTTAAGCTTAGTTTACTTGCTGATAGGTTTTAAGTAGCAGCGCCTTTTTTTCTTTTTTTTTTTTTTTTTCTTTTTCCAAGGTGTCAGGGAGCGAATATTGATGCGTCTCGCCGAGAGCAGAGGCTGAAACTGCCAGACAGGTGCTGACCTGTGGTGACCTTCCTTCCCTCTCTCTCTGTCTCTCTCTGTGGTGATGGTGCTGCTGCTGCGGCTGCGGCTGACCCCCCGGAGAAGCCCAGGGCGGCTCATTCCTGCGGCTTATTATCCCCGCCGGGCTGTCACGTGGCGGCGGCGGCGGCGGCGGCTCCGGCTCCAGCCCCAGCCCCAGCCCCAGCCCCAGCCCCGCTGCAGGCGGCGGCCGCAGGCGGCGCGGCG
>JAVKLA010000049.1:8665863-8691261 GCA_034782735.1 Sagittarius serpentarius
CTTCTCAAGACCCATCTGTGATTTGCTAACGTAGTCTGACATGGTTAATCATTACTCTGAAGTCTGTGTGGGCCCTCGAGTCACTTCACACTTTCCTTTTCAGACTGAGGATCACAAGAGCCACCACAGACACCCAAGAGACTGACCAGCTTCCGGTGGAGATCAGGTCTGCAGTCAAACCAGAAAGCATGGAAGCACAACTCAAAAAAGCAACATATATCTTTTCCGTCCAGGAAACAGGCTAACTACATCCCAAAAGCAGGCACCAAGAAGCACATACAAAGGCCTGTGAAACCAGTAACTTTATAAACGCGTGACAGGAACCATTTACCTGTGCTTCTCACAAGGTAAAATCTGAAAAGATAACACTCAGGTCGAGCATCCTGGCAAGCATGTCCCGTATCTCCCGTGTCACATCCTTTCAGTTGCCCTAGCAACAATATTTCTTCAAGTTTACTATGTTCTTCATGTAGCCTGTCATTAATGCCCACACCTATCATCAGCCAAGGTCATCCTCTCTAGCAGTGTCGACACTGGACACAATCCCAACCTTAGAAAATGCTCACCGAAACTGCGCTTCTGGAAGCCGTAAAAGACAAACTCAGATATAAGGGAGAACTACGTTCAGTAAAGGCAACCACAGGCCTCTAAGCCAATGTGAATGAATAACCAGAATAATTAACAGCTAGACAGCATACGTCCTCCGCCTCGTATTGCTAACTAAAGCTCTGCTTTCTGCCAAGTCACCTTCTATCCCGTAAGTCTATGCAGTTTAGAAGAACATACGTACATGCACAGCTAACACCTACCCATCACCTCAAAAAAACTTCATAAATGCAGCACGAAGGTTGCAAATTGGAATTCAGAAGATGACTGCAACATGTTTCATGCAGTCAAAGCAAGCTGAACTTCCAAAAATTGATGTACATACTGTAAGATAACGTCGAAAAATCAAATTCCAAATCTAAGCAGCAAAGTCAAACCCACATGCTTTTCGCCTGCTCAACGCAAATATTCTCAAGGTTGCTACACTTCCATCTATATAATGAAGCAAATGTTGATGAATGCTATGCCTAGAGTTTTTTGTTCAAGTGCAGATGAACATTCTCTTAGGATACTCTCAGACAATATCAAATAACAATCACAAAACAAAATAGCTCACGTATGTACACATTATGTGTATGCTGGTGTGATTTGCGTGGTTTATTTTTATAGCTGGGTAGTCATCTGTGGTTTGTGATACGTGTCCAGTTTCAATCACCTGAATGACTATTTAGCCTTTGAAATCAGTAAAACCATTTCTTCTTATTCACTATACACAGCACAAGAGAATTTTCTAGAGGAAAAGCAGGAAGAAGTCAGAAAAGTCCCAGGAGTATATATGTAAAGCTGCAGTGCTCTGAACCAGAGCTGTCTCCGGTGCAAAGAGCTCTCCTGCACTGACAAGACCTGTGACCTTTTATGCACTACCTCATTAGAGGTGAGCCATTGCAACCAGCTTCGTGCCTCTTCTCAGCACTGCCTTGTCTGGGGAACTACATGGATCACGTCAGATGCTCCCCACTGTGCAGTATAGGTGAGCCTTACGGGTACTGATGGCTTCATACAGGGAGGTACTAGTTAAAAGGCACATTTTATTTGTGGCCCTTATCCTGTAACACGGGCCATAGTGCCTGTGTCATGAAATAAAAACTGAGGCATTATGATGACAAAGAGTATCCGATCACACTGCGGATTAGGACTGGAGTCATGCAGTCATGCCCAGATTTCTGAAAATCAAAGGGAAATCTACCCAGATTTTCTAGAATTCTGAAAGAAGGTTATTAAGTTTTTTCATAAAATAACTGGATTTACTCAAAACATAGCTAGCCACTGCTGCAAAGGTACTGTTCATTTTTTCATGTTTACTTGGTAGAAAGGTAAACTTAGTACTTTCATAACTAAACAAATAAAACAAAAACATCATCATTGTTCCAAGGAACCAACAGCTAAAACCATAGTATCTCTCAGCTAGTCTGGGAGATCAAAAAAATTCAAGTTAATTCCAAATAGGAATAAACCCACATTTTTCTATAAGGGGCAAGTATTTAAAAATCCACTTTGGGTAGGTTATCTCAGTTCACTTTGGATGAAAAAAATATTTCAGACTGAAAAGTCTGATTTTTTAATTCTGAAAATGTCAAAATAGGGGGCTTCAACTTCATCAGTGTGCATTTTGAGAGCTGGGCTTTTTACCTAGGAAACAGGAAGCTAAATGGAATATCCCCATTTTAAAAAAACTGCCTATCTTGATGGAACCTGACCTGGTTTAGGTTCTCTAAATAAGTGTTTACTGCCCCTTAATCAGACAGCATGAGTAGGCAAGGGAGATATTTATAGATGGAGCTTTAGGAGGAGTATCTGGTATTTTGTTTACTACTTTAATTTAATTTTATAAACGAACTGTGTGGATGGTAATGAGAAGCATATGAATGGAGGTCCACAGAGGAAAGAGAGCCAAAATGGAACTCTGATGCCAAACTTGAAGTGGAAAGGGAGCTGCCTTTTCCAGCTCACCTAGAGAAAAGGAAAGCCATGCCCAGCAGAGTAGTATGAATAAAGCAGTGTGCTTTAGTCAGCTTATTCCCACATCAGAGGTAGGTTAGGACTATCCCCACTAAAGCTGGCAGAGTTGCACAGCTACAAACTACGCGTGCCTAAGGAGAAAGAAAATCAAATCAAAACAGAAATAAGCAAGCTGAGCAGGAAAGAAAGCACTAAAGTCCCAGGTAGAGAAAAGAGGAAGAAACACAGTGAACCATATAGATATGGAATTTTAAGCTGACATGGCAAGATACCTGAAAGCCAGCAGGTATATTTGAGGTTGAAATGACACAGATTGCTTACAATGTGGTAAGATAAAAACTCATGACTGATACTCATGATTGCCAAACAGATTAGAAGAAACAAAGTGGCACAGGGAGATTAGAAATGGAGATGGCAGAGCTGAGTTGTCAACTATTTTTATCTTCTGTTTGGCAAAAGATGCGCAGTTGTAGTTCATGCTAACATAAATGCTAGTAAGGGCCTACCCAGGAGGATGACTTTACCCCAGGAGAATACTGCGGCAACAAGATACCATTTCCCATGCATGAGGAGCACCAAGAAGGCCAGAACTTTCCTAACAGGAGCAGCAGGTCTGTGGGTGAACTCACTCAGTATTTCTTATCACAGTTCCAACTCATGAAGGACCTTTGAATTTAATACCACCTAAGCAAAAGCCTCCTGGCACACTTTGCACTAAGCTCCTTGAGAATCAAAAGGCTCTTCTAACTAAAGGAAGGACAGTTTTCACCTCTTGTGTCAAGCTTTATCAATTTTTTAATGAAATGGAAATTGCTTCACACAGTTTATAATTAACATCCATTTGCTCCCCAAAAGCCGTCCTATCATTCCCTCAAGCACTCCTCCGTATCTTCACTGTTCATCAGACTTCCAGTCCCTTCAACTTGCTTCTTATTCTTCCCTCTCACAAAATCTTCTGATGAGAATAAACCACCAACTTTTTAATAAAACTTAGAAAATGTGGAACACTGCAACAGTGTTTCCCTAGATCATTCTTCTGTTTGAACTTAGTGAGATTCAGAATAAGAAATTAGCCAGATTTCTCTACTTAAATAATCACCTGTGAAATAATCGACTGATGTGAAAATGATCACCATTAGTTTTCAGCTGTAACACTTCTCTGTAGGAACACAATAGTTCACTTCCCTCAAAACTGTCTCAGAAAGGCCACAGGAAGATAAAGAACCTTATGAGAGCTCAATAAGTCAGTGAGTATTTAAGCAATCATCTTTCCACAGGCATAGCCTGTTCCTTTGTGAAAAAGAAACAGTAGGGTGGTTTCTCAAGAAAGAAGTCAATGAAAGATAAAAGAAAATAAATTCAAAGTGACTGTTCTCTTGTGTAAACTGTTAACGTAATCTTAAAAGAGGGATCAAAAAGCCCTTTTATTTTCAAAGCATGTCATAACTGTCGCTTGAAAAGTACTTTTGCTTGTAGTGAATATCCACTAGTTTAAAGCTTAACCAACAAAAATTTCAATTATTTAAAGACGACATTGATAATTTAGATTGGGCCAAAATGTTAGATTCTGTTAAAAATTATGCAGAAGTTTCCCAAACAAAGCTAAGCAGAAAGGTGGGGTGTGTTATAAAATGTACTTATTTTTTATTAGAGTTCGGGAGAAAACAACCCCTTTTTTTCCCCTTAACAAAATAAGCACAACCAACCTTCTTTAATGTAACAAACACACTATTATGCAAGTTCAGAAAAAAAACAAGGAATTAAATTCAATATGTAAAGATAATATGAACAAACATTACACTCGCTTCAGATTCCCAAAATGAACACATACAGAAGGGAGGCAGAAAGAGAGCAGAGGAGAGAAAAGCATACAATTCCGATTTTGCCTGAGCTAAGGAAAAGTACCATGGGCACTGAGCACATTAGCCCTCCCGCATGCAGCACCAAGAGGCACAAACTTTGACTCTGAAAAATCCCCATGCTACTCATGCATGGTGATATTAACTATACAGAAGCTAAGTATATGTTATAATTATTTTTTTTTGAAGTATACTATTTCAAATGACAGGTTTGGGAACAAAAATGGAGAAAGAGCTGAAAAAATGCATTGCTGGATTCATAGTAACAACTGACACTGTCAGAAGATCCCAAAGTGTTTCATCACCTATATATAGAGACGACTTACTCTGTCCCTGAAATTCAGCCATGGATGAAGCGTAGCAAGAAGCATTTATAGGACAGACAAATACTACCAAAGCATAGCACGGGCTTCAGGAGTATGGAGAAAATGCTGACTGCGCTGAGATCACTGGCTTTTGCCAACGCTTTGTGCGGAAGAAAAATCACGGGGCTGAGACATGGGGTGATCCATACCAGCTTAAGATGCCCTGTGTGACCTTGAGCAAGTCAATTCAGATAAAATTTTCCCAAAAAGCTAAGTGTTGGCCTATTAGCCTATTCTCATTGAGAGAAAGAGAAACAAGCTTGTTGTGCTGCACTCTCCTGTCTCTAAAATAGTGTCAGCAATGCTTCCTTTGGTCCTTAATGTCCACCTACAACACAAATCCTCTGGAGCACAGGCTTTTTCTGTCTAAAAGCCCTGAGGAGCCTACAGAACAATTATGATTACAGTGTGCTTTACCTACTGTACACCCTTCACCTCCATGTTTGTCTCTCAGGACTGTGTGTAGCCTGCACCCAAAAATGTCTAGCATTATTCTAGCATGTCAGGCTTGCTCAGGCATTCAGGGTTCCTTACAGTCCAGAGGGGGTGTCCCCACTGTTTTTACGGCCACGCTTGCAGCCTTGTAGCCTGCACAGCAGATGGTACGGGTTCTCAGGGAGGCTTCAAAGCAGATATTAGTCGGAAACATTCAGCGCCTGGTCTCTGCCACATATCCCTAGGCAGTACTGCAATACATAATAGCAATCACAAACTGCAATGTGAGCACTGGAAGATGTAGTGTAGCAGAGGTTGAAGCCTCCAGTGATGGCCACCGCCAGGCAGCACTGCACAAGATCACACCTTTCACAAATGAGAAGAGCCCTGAGACCTCACATTCTGACATATTTCTACTAAATGTTTCAGAAAAAAACATGCACCTGCACTCCCTTATCCCCTGAGCCTCTTGAGGGTGCCTTTTGTGTTTAATAGTTCTTGTCTGGGTAGATGCAACTCACAAAGACATATTAGATCATGACCTAAACAATATCAGAAGCTTCAATACATGCTTTGCACAGATTAGAAATGTAACATCAAAGGAAAAACTGGCAACGGTATATGGTAATTTATATACAACGCTGCAGTCAGTCTGTTAGCACACTGAAACTGTAGAGCAATATGCAGACAGTTACAACGTAATACACAGTAACAGGTGGGGAAACTACAAATAGTGCTGGCATAGGATCGGAAAAAATGGTGAGACAGATTCAGGATTTTAAAAATGGTTCAGTGATGAGAATGCAAGGGGCAGGACCAGGGGTATAGCATGGCCTGTTACAAACCTTCTGAAGAAACCTTCACACCACATGTGTTCTCAGAATCCTGGCTGTGTTGCTGTTTTATGTTGGCTTAGCCTTACCACACAAAGACACGAAGCAAGGAAGAAACTGTGCAAGTAGGGCAAAGCGAAAGCCTGCAACTGACTACATAATTTGTACTTCATGAATACAACCAGTTAAAAGAATCCCTTAGTGAGCCAGCCTGTGACCCAGAACTGATTTATCTGAGACTACTTGTCTAAAAAAACACAACATTATTCAGCAATAGTTTTGGTCACACTGGGAAAAGAGAACAGAGGTGTGTGGGGGTTGTGTGTGAAATAAGGAATGCATAGACAACACACCTTTATTTATCTACAAACAAACATCATCAACTAAGTCAGAGTTTCCAGACAATAATTATTTGAGGGGCACAGATGAGACCTGGCAGGTTTTAAATACTGAGGTATGAGGTAGAGATTACGGGCACTGGATATCAGACACTGCTCTGTTCTGAACTCAGCATTTCTACAGATCGACTGAATGACCTTAGACAAGTTGCAGTCTCAACGTCCTCGTTTCTTTCCAGATACACCAGTGTCATTTCACTAACATCAATGAAATAGAAGTTACGCACTCAAGAAGGCAACCTGGTTGAATGAATTGCCAGTCTGTAAAAATGAACACTAGCTATTTATTATTCATTCCACAGGAGTGATACAAAGATTAGTAAAAGAGGCAAATTCATCCCTGTATAAGGCAGTGTTAGGTGCAACATGAATTGCTGCCAAACAGGGATAACATGTTCTTTTTGCAACATGTATAGTGCAAGTTTTCCTTTTCCAGAACTGTTGTCCTTACATCCTGTCCAACAAAGCTTTACTCTGACACTCAGCTGTATTAAGAATCGGCACTGAGAAAATGAGCAATGTTCCTGCCATGCCTGACATGAAAGCAGCAAGGCCTAAATTTTCCAATTCCTGTTCTGAAGACAATTGTTCCCTGTCCAACTATGATCTCTCTCACTAACTTTGGCCGTATTCTCATCTCGGGAGCAATGGGTATCAGTTTTGCACAACATACTTTCCAGTACGAGACCGGTTGCTCTTGAGATCTACCAGCAATAACCTGCTCGTGGTGAAGGCTCTTGTATATTCTCAGTCCCTCTGAATGGGGACAAGTCCTTTGTTTCTTAATTGGCTCACCTCTCTCCCTGCATAAGTCCAGTTTAGCATAAGCAAAGGAGGAGAGGAGAGTATTTGCATGTTTCTTCACTTTGAAACCAGTTTGTCTATAGGATAAATGCAGTGGAGTTGTGCTAATGTGTAGTCTAGATCTCTGTAGTGTGCTGTAATTAAATCTGGAATAGCTGTAATCTTCCAGAATTTCATAACTGAACCGAATTCAAGAGGGTTTGGTTTTTTTCTAAGCCAGATGCTGTTCTAGGTATTTCTCCCATTCATATGGACAACAGTTACTGGAGGTAGAGTCAGCAACTAGGACAAAGGTAAGCTTACTCCTATAGGCTGTAAGGCTCCACGTGTACTGATAGCAAACTCCGGAATTCAGTTTTTAGTTGCGATAGTCTGAACACATCTTCCCCGGGCCTCTTTTCCCATGATAAAAGCATTCAGCAGAAAGCTTATTTTGCAGCTCAAATGGATGGATTCAAATGTATCTTCTACTTCTCTAGGGAAGACTATTCAGTTATGAACACGCTTCTAGAACACCAAGACACTTTTCCATTTGTTCCCTATGGCTCAGCAATCCCCCTTATACCTCCTTCATAGGTAACCCTGGCACACAGATATCTACGGAAAATTAGGCCAGCGAGACCCTAAATTTGTAGGGTCTGATTTTTTAAAGTACCGGGGTGGAAATCAGGAGGGTCATAGACTGCACTTTCAATTGTAGAAGAGAATGTTTAAAACAACGCATGATGGAAATACCAGGCAAATACAGGATTCTGCTGGGCCTAAAGGTTCAAACCACCAGGCCCACTCAGTGGGCAAAAAAATCAGTATGTAATTGTACTCTGTAAAGCACATTAAGGAAAAGACAAATTTCATAGTACCAGCATTCATTATCCTAAAACTATCCACTGGATGAAGAAATGGAACTATGGACAGTTTGGAGCATGTGCCTCAGTTTTCTTTCTCTAGACCAGGAATAATACTAATGCTGTGAAGCATAAGGAAGTAAGTGAAAATCAAATACCCAATAGATTTGGAATACTTGAAGACAAGTACAAATACTGTGATGACCAGAGCTGAAAATCATAAATTATGTATTTGGGAACGCGCTTCAACTGAGTGCAACAGACCTGCACTGAATAAAAAAAGAGAAATCATAATGCTGTAGAGCGCTGCTTATGCAATACACTGAAGAAAGCAGGGTTTCTGGAGAAAAAGTAGTTTGTGACTATGCAATTAAAGTCTGCACTGTGATACATACAAAGCAGCTGAATTAAGACTGCCTGGAAAACTTAACTCTGGCATGGTCCACCATTAATTGACTTGTGATCTCGATGTCCTTTTAAGCTACCTGCTCTACATCTCAATATAAATACATTATAAATTAAGTAATTATAAATGAGTTCTGAATCGGAAGACAGTTCATACAAAACGTTAAGGAAAGTGCTAATGGTTTCCAGTGCAGCCTAACAGTTACATAACCACTACAGCTTCTGCTCAAGAAAGAACATCCTGTTTTGCATCTCAGATCTGTCTGTTGTAGGTTCACACAGAAGTCTTTAAATGTGTTACAGTGACACAGACAGACTAGGCACACTGGAAAGATTAAATGAGTCATGAATTGTTTAAAATGTTTTGTTCACCCTCTACAGACTAAAACAAGGCACATACATGACCATACTGTTAAGAATCAGCAGGTATTGCAAACCAAAGGGATCCTACCACAAATAAAGCGAGAAAGATTTTGAAGCGTGACCTCTCCTGTGCAGTATTTGAGAGCATCACAGCAGGAACTGCTTTGTTGCTGGCCACCAGGCTTATTTAAAAGAGGTGTATCAGCGTAAGTGGCAGAATCACCTGAATATGCCACGCGCTCCCCTTCACTACATGTTCAAGGCCAAGCTGCCTTCCTATCCACTTTACCAAGTGCCTGTCAAGCCTTCTGCAGAAATGCACCCTCCTCTCGGTGTCTCCAAGGAATTGCCTCTGATGTCACTGGGCCTCTAAGTCTCTCCCAAGTAATTTCTCTGCAGAGAACTCCCTTAAATCCCTGGCATACACAATACATGCAGAATGACAGAGAGTAAGAAATGCATTGGAGAAAACATTGACATACACTTTTGTCAGTAAGAGTTATTAGCTGTTATCAAGAACATTTCCAGTTGTCAAGACTGTTTTATGAAAGGCAGCACAGTCTTTACATCATCTCGAGACAGCAGGGCCACTATTTTAACTCTGAAAACATGGCACCTCTAGTAAATCAGCAAAGCTGGAGATCTAGGCTTATTAGTATAACTCAGTTGTATGCCCTCACCATCTAAATCAAACATGCTATTTCTTCTAATAACAGTTTTTTTCCCCAAGAGTTCCCAAGATACATAACAGCATGAACAGTTTCCAATGCACAATGAAAGCAAATGCATTTTTTAAAATGGCACTGAAATGCAGAGAAAAGTTTGGGGGATCTTTGGGACTGCAGATACTTTGTATAATTCAGTATCACAGAAATGCACTCTGACTTTCTAATACTTTTAAAATATTAACGTATTAATATCTCTCATATATATATGCATATATACATGTCAAAAAATGTTCAGTTGTTCCCCGTGTTCACAGTGCCACTGTGCTAAGCATTACATGAGTGCACAACTCATTCCTACACAAAAATATGTAAAGTAAATAAACTTTAGAAAGTGGATGAATAAAAATACATAACTGAATATAACTGAACAGCAAAACAGACAGATATATTTTCTCCTTTCCGCTACTGATTGTGGATCATGTTGTTTTCAGGCATTATCATGTAAAGTTGTGAGCTCATTCTAGTTCAAACCATGCACTCACCAGGTATGGAAAAGGCCCATGGACTGGCAGTGACAATGGCCAGCCTGGCAAAAGGCTGAAATTTGTATTTAGTGCATCTGGATAGGAACGATACTATTTCTCCTTCAGGGAAAGAGCTGTGATTCATCGCAGCATTTAAAAAAAAAAAAAAAAAAGAAAATAGCTGGCTGACAAGCAAATAGAGGTTTGAACAGCTGCAGGTCAGGAAGGGGTAGTTGCACCATATGAGACCTACTGCTACTCCAACGTCTGTCAGTTGCTTGAGTAACAGGCAATTGAGGGAGGCGATAGCAAGACACTATACTACAGTAAGAAAAGCATGCTGTGTTAACCATGTTCCTTATTGAACACTTTTTTTTTCCGTCTCTCCATCCTTCAGTTTATTGTCTCTTTTACTGTTTACAGCCCTGCTATGAAAGATGAGACGTGTCCAGTACACAACACTCTCCTTTTCCGTATTACATCCAAGTCCCTAATGGCCACATTGCTACACTCAGATTACCAAGTTCTCCCAATGCATTAAACAATGTGACTCACAATTACCACACAGTAGATCTATGATACCTACTCTCTCAGCAGATTGTCTGGCACAGGTATCTCTTCATCATAATAAACAGCTAACGTATACACACAGTACTGTATTTCCCAGCCTAATAAATATCAAATCATGACAAAGGACTATCACAATCACAGCAATCACGAGAGACATTTTCATGGTTTTCATTGCAACAATCATGCAGTTGCTAAAATCCAACTTTCTAGTTGACTTTTTACACAATAAGCAATCACAATTCATCAAGTAGCTCAGCACTGAAAGGACTGCTTTTTTCTTCCATTTTTCACTATCTCCATTTATCTTCCTTACTCTCCCTGATGCTTTTGGGACAAACTAGACCTACCTCGAATGCATAAAAATGGAGTTACAAAGATGACTATTGCCTACCCTTTTCAAGCCGATGCTTTCTCTGCATGTGCCCAGATGAAGCTAGTTTGTTTATCTGGGGTTTATTTCTCCTTATCTATAATATATATTTAAAAGCTTCCTTTAAAACAATTTTGATTCAAAAGCCCTCAGTTTATATTACCATATCAGAAAGCATTTAATATGGTAAAATCCCCAAAATAGCTTCCTGCCACCCCATCCAGAGGGTTTCTATTTATTATTAGCTCTGGAATGCAGCTAGACATGAGAATTTATGGCTGGGGGAAGCTGCAATAGATTTTCCAAGAAAAGCCAGGGAAACACGATACTGCCTGCCACAGTGGTCAGTAAGTTGATGATGTGCTTGATACACTGCCTAGCAAGGAAGCTTCTTCCAGCACTTCAGTTCAACTGAAGAATTATTCTCCTTTCAGTCCTGTTCCAGCAATGAGAACTGCAATTCTCTGTAACCTCAGCCACCATCCAATTATGCTTGATTGTTTCTGCCTCCAGTTACATCAGCTGTGCAATCATATAACTCCACTGACCTCATCAGAATTACTCCTGAGTTTCACTAATGTAAGCGTAAAAAGATCAAGCCCTTAGGGGAGGAAGGGTAGATAGGGAAAACAAATCTTAACTCTCCCGTTTCACATATTTGCGCTGCTACATGACACAATGGCTCCAATCTCTTTGCTTCTAACAAAAGCTTAGCCAAGGGAATAATGGCCTCAAGGCCTTATCAATGTATACACTGCAGAAGGGTACTGTCTCATCATTGCACAATGTCCACAGGTGAAGGGTGACTGCTGCATTCTCACAGAGAGCAGAAAGAATTGAAAACAGAAAAACACATTACTGCAGCCCTGAAGTACACAACAAAACATTGTTCTTCCTGATAATTACAGTAACTTGATAAATTCAGAGACCACAGATGTATTCTTATGAATGATAAACTTCCAATAGGTAGCAGATATGTACACGAATTAAGAACAAAGGACACAGATTAGCTCAGAGTAGCAGATTTAACTGTGCAACCTCCAAAACGACAAAACTTTGGCATGCCTCCTACAACCAACAGCAAAACAAAACATATCCCTTGACAATAAGACTACCTTGGCTTACAAGGTAGTTCAAGCCACTGCTCCAGAGCCCAGGTCGGTTTACAGGCCATTTAGCGTACGTATACCCACATTAAACACAGATACTTGCTGACACCTACTTTTACTTTAAAAGTTAGAGAACTTGATACACTCTAAGGAAGTTACAGTCTCCTTTGCGTATCCTAGAAAGGTTTTAATATTACTTCATTTTGCTGCAATCAGATCACATTTTAGATGTCAGGCACTGTCACATTCCCTATTAGAAATGGCATGGGGAAATGTCAGGGAATATATGAAGATTATTAGCAAGCAATAGTGAAGCACACGGAAGGTGGCCCTCTTCCATCTCCTTCAGAACTGTTTTAGCAATCCAAAATCATGGTGGCTCACCAGATTACAGGAGGTGGTGCAAGAAAGAAAAAGCATGACCATCTTAGCAAATGAATTAATAAGCTTTTGAGAGTACTTAAGAGTACTTAATACAAACACTCTCTAACTTTCTATGTAAACAGTAAACTGTATGGGTAGTATTCAATTCCTTACCTTCATCTTGATATATTACAATTGAATGCTACCAAACACTCCTTTTTTGTTTCAGAAGTGATTCCCTTTTCCTCTTTAAATGAAATTCCTCCCCATCTGTTGCCTACAGGTGAAACCAAACCAGAAGATGCATTCCAGGAGCGCACCTAACAGGAATTTGTCTACAGGGCAGAACAAGATCTAGTCTGCATAAAACCTCTGAAACGCACACGATGTGACAAGGGTTCCTCAGCACCACTTCATTCTACAAATTTCCTCCTACTGGGTTGCATTACTTACCAAAGTTGCATTACTTACCAAAGTAGATTTAGCTCTATATATGCACAGCTGGTGAGGTGAGGTGGAAGCAAAGGAATATAAAGACTAGATCTTTATTTATATAAAGACAGCAATTGTATTTGCTCCAGCAGTAGCATAAATTTACCCAGACATGAAGAACATGAAAAGTTTTATAGTGTTTGCATTTCTCAATCAAATCTTTTCAAACACAGCAATGCTTACGGGTGAATAGGCTTTCAGAAAACACTTGAAACAGATCACTTTTTCCAAATAAAAATTAGCATATGACAATTTATATTCTAAAACTTCAAGATGTTTTAACAGACAATCTAATCTGTCACATGCAGTTTTAACAGCAGCCATCAGCAGAGGTGATCTCAGCTGCAGTATGGCTACAAGAATTCCATGAGACAGACTAGCTATGTGATGGTCCAGGCACTGAGAACCTAAAGAGACTGGTTGAAACAGGCTTGGATTTAAGTTCAGAAAAGCTTCTCTTCATAGTCCAGCATGGAGGAAATCTCTGTGATATTCAGCTTCACCACTGGGGAATTACAAAGCCAACTAAGCATATTTCCTAATAGACTTTCTGTTTTTATATTTTTCCCAGGAAACGCTTTTTTAGAATTAAATCAAGAACAAATATTTTTCCCTCTGCAGAAGGTGTCTCTGTTCCTTCAATTAACCTCCAGAGGGAACCCCAGCTTTACTCCGAAACCAAACAAGGATGGAACAGAAAGCACAAAGGTATAAAACCTCTGTCTTGCACCTCTCCACAGGAAAGAATAGAGTGGGATAGGAGTACTAGAAAATGTGGACGCATTTCAGCATTTACAACTTCTAGTTTATCCTTCTCGCTAGAGTATTCAAATAATGAACCACGTTGCTAAAAAATGACTAGTTTTCTTTTTCAGAAACAGCTTTCTGTCCTTTGCAAAGTCTACATATTTTAATGTTTGGTATTTTTAGACATGGACACATGCATATTTATGCAGGTTTAAACTATGCTAAAAATAAGGTCACATGAAGGCTTCATAAAGGAAAAAGATGCACAGAAGCCACAGGGAACGTGAAAAAGTGCAATAAACAGGCCTCTTGGTTTGCACCACCCCTAGCATGCTCATTTGCTAGATGATCAGATTCTCAGTGTTAGAACAATCAGAAGAATAATAGCAATCTCGTTAAATCAGTTAATATCCTCCAAACACCTTAACACTGTTGTAACTAACTGCAGTGGCAGCAATGCTTAACAGCTCAGCAACTGCTGTCATTATATCCAGATAATGCCGTGTCAGAAGTAACACGATAGTTAATACATGCTCTCTGACAAGGCACCAGCAAATATAATCAGGCACAAAGTCAGACATCCAGCTTCATTTCCTCTCTCTGGTACCACTCCTACAAAGGTTTAACTTAATACAAGCGAAGAGTCTTGTTGAAATCAGTGGATACTCCTCACGGATAAAATTAAGCATTCAAACAATTCTCTGCAACCCTAAGCTGTTATCAGCTTTTTGTATTTCTACTATATGCTAAATGATTGTGAAATAAGGCAGCTTTACTATGCGAACAAATTTGTTTTTCTGCCATAGCTATACAGCTTCTCAACAATATATGGAAATAATTTTACAGATCTAGTGCTGGAATTTTTATATTTGACATCATTTTATCCATCCACTGACATGAACTGAAATCAGTTTTATTTCTGCTTTTTTTTTTCCCCAGGCTTCTCCTGGTTTGTCACAAGTCACGTTCCCTTTCTGGCTTTGTGCACCGACTTGCAGGTGCGGAATCCTGCAGCCTTGAATGCAAACTGGTGGGAGACATCATGGTTTCTAAAATTCGGAATTTCTTTTTAATCTGAGGGTAACCAAACCTTGGATGGGAGACTCAGTGAAGCTGTGGAATTTCTATCCTTGGAGATGCTTCAAACGCAACTGGGCAAAACTCTGGGCAACTTTCTCTAAGCTGGCCTTGCTCTGGGGCTAGATAGATGACTTTTAGAGGACTCTTCCAACCCACAGAGTTCTGTGGTTCTGCAACTGGGATTTAGCCCATAAATACTACAGCAGCTTTCAAGACCTTTTACTCATGGGAGCTCTGCACTTCCCCTAGCACCACTCACTCCAGATGTGGAAAAACCCTAAGGTGGAACAACTCCAGTTGTCCGTGCCCTTACTACGAAGACACGCTGACCGTGCTTAGTGGACCCCCCACCCGCAGCCCGGGGTGTTACCTCGCTGGGCTCAGCACAACGCCAGCAGCACGCCTCACCACAGGCTCCTCACTGAGGCTTCACCTACCCGCCGCCGCGGGCCTCCACGCCTCGACTGCTCGCCTGCGCCGGCTGCTTCCCCCACACCGGCCGGCTGACCCCCGCCCCACACCGGCACGAAGCCTCCACAGAGGGGCTGAGCTCCGAGGCGAAACCTCCCGCCACAACTGCCACCTCCCCCACAGACACCAGCCACGCGCCGGCAGGCGGCGCATGCTCAGTGGCGTTCCTGCCCGCCGCCTCGAGGCGGGGAAGGGGGTAGGGGGCGGGAGCTTCCTGTTCCGCTGGAGCCGCTGCTTCCGGGTTAGCGGCGCGCGCAGCCCACGTGGGCCCCGGCGCGGAGCGGAGCGGACCAGAACGCAGGTCGGTGTTGGGGACCGGGACCGGGACCGGGACCCGTGTTACCGCCTGCCGCTGTCCCTCTTCTTCCTCCGCTTGGCTGGGCCCGGCCCATCCCGACGTGTGTGTGCACCCCCGAGGGAGCCGGGCCCGCACCGGCAGCGGGGCGGCGCGGGGAGAGGAGACGGCCTGTCTCCACGCAGCTGCCTTATCCGCGGGCCTGCTTTGGTTTGCCTTCTGTAGGTTTCTTTGGAGGGCTCCTTTCCTCGAAACACGGAGCGATGACGTCCCTGGCGGAGCAGCTGAAGCGGCTGGCACTTCCCCAGAACGATCCCAGCCTCCTCAACCGCAGCGAGGCAGCGTCGCTGCTCTTCAGCTGCAAGGAAGCTGCGGGCATCGACAGGGACACGTTTTTCGCAATCGGTGAGTTTGGCTCTTTTAGGTGCCGGTGACTTTAAAAGTCATCTATCCGAAAAACAGCTGGAGAAAGATAAATGGGAAAGGCAAAGCCGTATTCAGAAAAAGGGCAAGAGGATAATTCAGGAAAGTGCAGGCTAGTCTGCGTCACCCCAGTCCATGGGAAAATCATGGAGCAGGTCCTCTTGGAGCCCATTTCTGGGCACGTGAAGGGTAGGGTGATTTGGAAGAGTCGGGGGCCCCAAGGTGGTCAAGGGCTGGGGAATTTGCCTCATAAGGGGAGGTTGGTGGGAGGAACATCTCTGATCTCATTACGTCTGGAGAAGAGAAGGCTTTGAGCGGTGTGATAGCAGCCTGCCAGTATCTCTGAGGAGGTTTCGAGAAGACCGGTCACGCTGTCCGGAGGAATGCATGGCTGGAGGAGGGGAGACACTGGGCATAAGCTGAAACAATAGAGGTTCCAACTGGATAGAAGGAAAAGCTTTCTCACCATGAGGACAGTCAAGCAGCTGAACAGGTTGTCCAGGGAGGCTGTGCTCTCTGTCCTTTTGAAAACCCAGACTGGATAATGCCCTGAGCAACCTGGTCTGATTTCAGGGCTAACCCTGCTTTGAGCAGGGCCTTGGACTAGAGATCTCCCAAGGTCCTGTCCAACCTGAACCCTGTGATTTCATGAAAACATGCGGGTGCCCAGCTCTTTGGTAATATGGTGGCCACAAATAATGTAAAGTGGCAGAAGCCATTGCTGTGTTTGCACACTTAAAATCCTTTTTGCTTACCTCTGTCCATTTTTATATAGAAGTTTACCCAGGAATGTGATACTTCTTGAATAAGAAAGCTGTTTTCTAAAACCAGAAAGATTGGTATCATATATCGATTTTTAAGTAACAAGATTGTAGGTATATATGTCTTTTATGCAACACGGAGTATTTTTTAGTTCCTTAAATAGTTTCTATAGAACTGGTGCATATAATCATTTATTTCTTCCATATTTCAGCCAGCTGCCTGGTTTTTTTTTTATTTCAGTTGAGTTTGTCTGCTTTGTGCTTAGCCATTAATATTTACAAGCTTGTGTAAAATAAAGAAATAATGTCTGTGGTTCTCCAGTGGTGTACATGGACTATTGTGTTTTAATTTATTCAGAGGTACCTATGCTTGCTTCATCCGTGTAAAATCATAGAATAATTTTGGCTGGAAGGGGTCTCTGAAGATCATTTGGTCTTAGCCCAACTGCGCACAGGGCTAGTTAGCGCAGGTTGCTCAGGCCTGTGTTCGGCTGAGTTTGAGGATGGAGGTTTTATGGTCTCTGATCCAATATTGGGCCTCTGATCCAGTGTTTGACCACCCCAGTGTTCAAAAAAAAAAAAAATAATCACTCCATGCGTTGACTTGGAATTTCCGCTGTTCCAGCTTGCATCAGTTGCCTCCTGTCCTTGCATTGTGCATCCCTGAGAAGAGTCTGGCTCCATCTGCTTGATAATCTACACTGTGTCCCATTACATAGTTGCAGATAGCAGTAAGATTTCCTTTTGACTCTCTCTTCTCCAGGCTGAACAAATCCAGTTCCTCCTTTTCCTTTTACGTTATTTTCCACTCCCCTGACCGTCTTAGTGTTCCTCTGCTGGACTCACACCCAGATGCCAATGTTTTTCTTCTACTGATGAGCTCAAAATTGTGCGAAGTACTCCAGATGCAATTTCACAAATGGAGGGGACGGTTCACCTCCCTCAGCCTGCTGGCTCCGCTCTCGCTAATACAGCCCAGGATGCTGCCGGCCTTCACTGCTGCAAGAGCGCACTACTGATCCTTGTTAATGTTCTTTTTCTTTGTCAGTTAAGAAATACTTAAAGTGTAGCGAAAGTTTTGCACTTAGACCTGTTTACTATTTGGTTTGGTTTGCTTAACAAGGATGGCATATACCAGTATAGCAAAGAAGTTGGATATGCCAGTGAGGAGGTAGATGAGTAGGACTGGTGAATAAAACTGTTGCATTTGAAGCATTCTTCCATTTTTTTTCCCACAGGATGCACTGGCTTAGAGGAGCTGATGGGCATTGATCCTTCATTTGAAGTGTTCCAGTCCAGTTTGTTTAGTTCCACGTCCAAAGGCCTGGAACGCAGTGTTCAGTCTAAAGCAGTAAATCAGCAGCTGAATAAGAACATTTCATTGTTCCTGATTCACCTGTCCCCTTACTTTATGCTTAAGCCAGCCCAGAAGTGCCTTGAATGGCTGATTCACAGGTAATCTGCTCAATATCCTACATGTCCATAGATAAGGCTTCTAGAAATGCCAGGTTTTTTTTTCTCCCTCGATGAGAGAAAGCTTGAATAATTTTACTTTAGTTTTCTGAAAATACAGGTGAAAATGTTAAAAACACCCATTTGGGCTTCGTCTTTATGGGGCCAGATGTTCCTCTTTGCCAGTTAGGTTTTTGTCTTTTGATAAGTTTCTGTGAAAATTTTGATCTGTCATGATATTCTATATAAAAGCAATTATTTCCTTGCCTGGCTTTCACCAAGTTTGCGCAGCTCTAGCCATCTTACAGAGGACCTAGAGAGGCATTTATGTAACATGCTTTTAGAAATGAGCTGTGTAAAATAGCTGATTTTCAATATTAACTGTGAACCATGAATAGCATGCCCTTGTATTGTAACATGAGCTAAGTATTCTTATTTCAAGGTTATGTAGGAAGATGTGAAGAAAAACCAAAGTGTTTTGTGAAGTGGTGTTGTATTTATTCATATAAATTAACCTATCCAGATGCAGAAAGTGTAATATTTCATGTCATGAAAGAGTGGGTGATTT
This sequence comes from Sagittarius serpentarius, assembly GCA_034782735.1. Lineage (NCBI taxonomy): Eukaryota > Metazoa > Chordata > Aves > Accipitriformes > Sagittariidae > Sagittarius > Sagittarius serpentarius. Next base: position 8,684,629 of record JAVKLA010000049.1, read on the forward strand.
TGTTGGTAGAACTTTTGAATCAATTTTTTATATATATGTATTATACTGAAATTCATACTAGATTATTGTAATGTCTGGTTTAATATTGAAATCTATGCAGAAGAAACTAAGGTAATACTTAAGTACTATAGGGGCCTAAAGTTATTGAGAGTGAGGAAAAAAATTCCTAGCACTGTTTCTTTCCTCTAGCACATACAGGCTAGTGGCCACCTTGGGATACGGGACTGTAGGTGGACCGTATGTCTGAGTCAGTATGACAGTCATCGCTCGTCTTGCCTAAAAGTCAGTAAACCAGGTGTTCTAAGAAGAATGTGGCTGGGTCTTTTTTTTTTTTTTTTTTTGGATTTCCAGCTAATTTTTAACTGAATGTGTATGTGTTTTCCTTAGATTTCACATCCATCTCTACAATCAAGATAGTTTGATTGGTTGTGTTCTGCCATATCATGAGACAAAACTATTTGTGCGAGTTATTCAACTTTTAAATATAAAAAGCCCAACTCATAAATGGCATTGGATGGATCCAATAAGGGTAAAGTATTTAACAGATGCAAACTGGGAGAAACATGAGGGGCTTTATTAATAATATCTTGACTCTCTTACTAGGTTTATGAATATGGTCCACCTGTTCATGTGGTCAGTTGCAGAACTACTGAAAGATTTAATTGCAGGGAGGGAGCCTGGATGCCCATCTGTTGTTTCTGCTATCTTTCTTTATATTTAAAGTTAATTATAAAATGCTTTGATTATAATTACTCTTTGTTTTGGCAAAGTTAAAGTATACTTTTAAGGTGCAAGTATTTGCTACTGCTAAGAAGATATGTCAATTACTAAAATATATGTGTATTTGAATATAGATTATATGTAATGCTCTTCATCATCTGTCTTAATGTAGATACAAAAAATTCTGGAGAGGTGTGTGGGTTTCCCTTACTTGTTTCGATTTAAATAGTGTTAACTGATCGGTAGGATAAATTTAGAGATTATATTAATTTTTACTTTGGGTGCTTCTCTTTACCCTTAAATGTTCTAATTTTACTTTCTTCACCATGTAAAGAAACCTGGAGTCCCACTGGCAAGGGGTACTGTCATTACACACTGCTACAAAGACCTGGATTTCATGGATTTCATCTGCAGGCTGGTGGCAAAATCTGTGAAGGTTGTTCATTTTTTCTAGAACATTGTTTGCTGTCACTTGGTTTTCCCCATCTTTGTATTTGTATAGTATTACGCTATTTACTAATATTTTGAATTACATATCAATAGTAAAAGGAGGCATTTATTAGTAAACAATATGAAAATTTCTTCTCCTACTATTTGTATAGATGACAGTCTATCAGAAGTTCTTTTAAGGAAGTGGCTGAGAACCAATGAGCCATGACAAAACAATTTGGCAATACTGTGTTACTTAAAAATACTGTATTGCTTCAGAGTACTTCATTGTCTTAATTTCTTTTACAAAGTCATTCCTGCTATTCGTTTGTAACTGTGCTTTGACTTTGGGGATCTCTCTTGGGGTTTGTCATGGGTGTTTTAAACGTCCATCTTCAAAGATTAATGAGAACTTAAAATTGGGAATGTTAGAAGGTGAGCGGATTTATTTGTTTTTTCAGTTAATGTCAAATAGAGAACTAGTTTTACAGTCTCAAAAGGGCAAGATGTACGACAGTTCCAATGATTTAGAGAACTAGAATGCACATACTGTCAAACTAAGCAAAGTACACGCAATAACAGGGTTTGTTCACCTATGTAGTAGGGGGTGTTAAACATATACCAGTCAGCTTCTCGGCTGTCCAGTTCTCAGTCTTGAGCATTACACCAAAATCACAAGTGATTTAGGTTACCTTATGATTAACTACAGTAGCCGAGGAGTAGCACCCATTTCCTTCTACCTTGTCTGCAAGGGGGAGGAGTAACCTCTAGCGAGGGTTACGGCTAGGAGGAGGCAATGACTTAAGTTGTGCCAGCAGGAGCTGGTAGAACTTACATGCTGGAGTTCTGGGATTTTGCTGGTTTGGGGGGAAGCCGTATGTGCGTTTTCACTTTTCCTGATGTCTGAACAACTGATTTTTCTGTGGTCCAGGTCTTTTCAGAGTGTCCTGGCAACTCAGCTCAATTGAGAGTTCTTCTTGTGTTTTATGCCTCCACCATTGTATCGGCTCTTGGAGCTGCAGAGAAGATAACAGACACTATAGTCTCTATGCTGCTCCCTTACATCCAAAAGGTACGTGAAGCTTTGTTTTCCTTCCTGCGTGATGAAGTGTACTGTGCTCTGCGGACTTGTGTCTGCAGATAGCATTTAAGAGGGACATTCTATGTGCAATGTATGGTACCACTCTTAGCCTGCTTTGAAACATCAGGCAGGTGAAGGTCCATGAATAATAATGTTTTTTCACACCTCAGATGAGTACTTTAAGAACCCTGTTTCCTACTCTGCATGAGGAATGGAGCTGTGAGAAATGGATACACAGTTTGAATGAACCTCTTTGCCTTAGAGACTTACCACGCTAAACAATGAGGATATGGAGTCAGGGTGGGCAGCCTGCTTTAATAGCCTGTTTCCCCCAGGATTGTTGCTCTGTTAATGAACAGAGCAGCAGTTGATGAATGTAGTTTTGTATGTGTGCACCCTGCATGACAGCTTTTTCTTCTTCAAAGTTGAATTTATAGATCCCTTAAAAATTAACACATGGAGAAGAAGGTAGTGTGATTCCATGGATATGAGAATAAAAATGATTTTTGTGTTAATGTACTCATTTTTTAATTCGTGTGTGTTAAAAATCCACCGTTATCTCTTCCTAGGGTTTGAAATCCTCTATACAGGATTACAGAGCCGCAACATACATGATAATCTGCCAGATGACAGTAAAAGTGACAGTGGAGACTTCCTTGGTGCATTCCTTGATGTTACAGATCAGCAAGACGTTATCTAAAGTGCCCTCATTAGTCAGGGACGGGGTGGCATGCTTGAACCTACTTCTACAAACTCAGAAAGGAGACAAAGTTGGGAAAAAGTAAGTCTACATGAATTGAGTTTTCCCACTTTTAAAAAAGCTCAGACTGCGCTTTGATAATCTGAATTTTTTTTTATCCTCTTAATTAATGGGTTACTTTTCCTATCATAAATTTTGACAGTTGACATTTCAAAGGACTCCCAAGTTTCTTTGGCTTACTCTGAAAATTTGTACGCTCGCTACAGCTAAGGAGTCTCAGTGGTGCGAGTCTGTCATCTTTTGGTCCCTCTCCTGCCACTTCTTTCAGTAAAGGACTGCTGTCAATGTGCAAAACTGAACCCTGCCAGTAAGAGGTTTTCTTGGAAGTGGGAGTCCTGGAAGAGAAGCCAGCATAATAATGGTAGTGCAAATTTGAAGTTATTTGAATAGTTTGGGAAAAAGAAGTTCTGTCCCTTCAGTGGAGGGGCTTTGAGTTCATACAGTTTGACACCTGAAGTGTAAGTGCTTCTATACCACCACTTCTTTGGTCCCACGAGTCAGGTGTTCTTCTGGAAGTACATGTAGTATTTCATTGCCCTCAATCTGTCTGCCCTGCCCAGATACAGTTAGCTGGTGCTGTTAACATGCAGTTGAACACGGTGATGGAAGTCCCGCGTGCTGCAGGGAGTTTGCTTGCTGGGAGAGAGGTTAGCGTGGGGATTCCAACAGAATAAGTCTCTGCTGGGATAAATACAGTGATTACCTTCCAGGTACTTGAACACAGTCATAGAAGAGGAAAATGAGTTAAAAGCTAAGGTGTGGGGAAACTAAGGAGAGGCACGCTTGATGTATTATGCAGCATCCAGCCAGGTGGGTATAAAAGGAGACAAGACAAGAAACTTTGTATTAGCAGGAAGGGAAATGGCTCCTACTCTCTTTGAGGATCTCCTGTCATTGACCTATTATTTCTCCTCCCTTCTTTTTGCTGCCGCTGGGTAATAGATGCAATGTGAGAGTATCTCTTCATGCAATCCATACAAGTATTTTTTCTTGTACTACCAGCTTTGCAAAAACATAGGTATGTTCACTGTGGCATTGCAGCAGCTGTGCTCAACATGACTGGCAGTACTCTGTTTTCTTCTTCGACGTTAAATGCACCAGTAAACCTCTGGTAATACAGAAGTGGAACCCTTGGAATCTTTTCAGCATTTGTTTACGATGAAGCTGTTACCGGATGCTGAAAATTGAATCCTTAGGAAGTCTGCATGGTTTGAAAGTGTTGGTAACCCAGATGAGCATACATACTTTGTTTTTTTAATTATTTCCCTCTTCCATTGCGCAGGCCATTTAATTATCTGTGCAAGACACCAGAACTGGTAACACTTTTGCAAGGCCTTTCAGCAGACTATGATATCTCTCCTCTTCTGCGTTACCTGTTGCCTCACCTTGTTTGCACTATCATGAAGAGTGATACAGGTAAGTTAGCGTACATTTTTACAATTTTGTTGAGTCTTGAGGACAAATGACTGTGGTCGATGGTGTAGCTGTGTAATTCTAGTTCCTTCTGCCATTAAGACTGCGCCAATACATGTGAAGACCTGGTTGAGCTTTTGTGTGTGTGTTGCTTTTTTCTTTTCCCAGGCCCTACAGAGGAGGCTATCTTAGGCAATGTTATATCGCTTTGATTTAGATGGTGATTTGCAGTGTTTCAGTAGTAACTTGATTTTGATGTATGAAATTTCTGACTCTTAAGAGATGTATTGTAGTACTGCAAAATCATTTTTAGGTATATTACACATACTCCATATGTAGTTTAAGTAGTGGAGATCTGCGTTTACCTGATGAATTAGATGTGCCTGGGAACGGTCTGGGACAGGAAGGCTGACTGGCATGCTGTAGTAGCCTGTGTCTGCGCTAGTAAGTCTGTTTGCACTGTGGACTTGTGACTGCTGAATCATGACTGGGTAAGCTCGGTTGTTGAAAAGGTCCAGATTCACGCCGGGTAGTTGCTGGCTCAGGTTGTGGTAGCAGGTCTGGAACGTTCCAAAGCATCCCTGACTTTATTGGTAGCAATACAGCCCTTGGCATTTTAATGACATTGGTATAAAGCATTGCTAGCAGCTCATGGAGAGTTAGCGATAGTAATCAATGAACATCGTGGTCTTCAGGTGTGTGCTTGGTTCACCAGATGATGAGGCCTGTACAAGCTATTAGCTTTAATGAGTATGAAGGGGTTATTCTCCAACTATTGTTCATTTTTTATGATTACCCAATGTCCTTAGATGAACAAGAAGAACCTGACGAGACACAGAATCAGATTTACGTCAGACATCTTGAAGCTATTCTTCAGAGTATACCACTGGAAAAGGATTTAGATCACCTGTTGGCTTCGTGAGTTAACTTCGCTTATGTTTCTTCTGCAGTACTACAATCATTTTTGGTTTAATAACGCCTAATTCCTGACAATGGCGTTAGCATTGTACGAGCATGTTTTTCTGAGTTCATAAGTTAGCTCCAAACCTGGATTTTGAAACTGAAACATTCAGTAATCCAGAAGAGCCAAGCTTTTAGCACGTGTGGGACAGAGTGAAACTTCAGGAGCAAATCTGTACTTGGAATAAGTAATGCCTATTAATCCTAACCTGTTTAGCAATGTGCTTTGTAACATTAATGAAAACTGTACTTTCCAAAAAATGGTGGCTTTTTCTTTTGTTCGTAATTTTAGCAAGTTTCTTGAAGAGTTTATCTCCTGTGGTACAGAGATTGAATCTAATCCCACGAAAATGGCTGCACTCAATCAAAAGATGCTTCCTCTTATCAGACTTCTTGAGAGAAAGTAAGTTCCATTTCTCTATGACAGACCCACAGTCTGTAGAGTGGTGATGTCAACTATGATCTTGGCTTATTGGGTGTAGTAAGCACAACGTTCTTGCCCAAATTAATACAGTAAAAATAACTGACTCCTAATCTTTGTCCAAACTTTATTTTACTGATCTATCCCTACATATTTTGTTACAACTGTAATACATGGATGCAGACCTACTGGCTTCGTACAGCTGCTTGCTGTGTAGTATGACCTTTTCTGCTCATTATTTATCCTTGTGGTCTGCATATCGTTCATCTGTGTTAAGACATAATGGTTGATTGCCTTTGCAAAGCTCCTTAAAATCGCTGCCTCAGATGAGTGTGTGTGCATTCACCCTCCTTGTATTTCCCTGTATTTCTCTAGTAAATACATGTTCTTCTGTAATGCTCTGTGGAAAATGTTGGGGGTTTTGTCTGTTGTCAGGTATCCTAAAGCCTTAGACTCTGTGTTGGAAAAGCATCTGGAAGATTGCACAGATGAGGCTGACCAAAATCTTTTTCACCAATTTATTTCTCTTTCATTAAGCTGTGGCAAATACAAGGTAGGTATAATCTAAGCTTGTGATCCTAGCTCTTACCTAGTTATACTTTCAGAAGGCTGATGTTCTGGGATTCTTCTCTCTTCCTCTTTCTAAGCTGTCCTGGTTTCAGCTGGGATAGAGCTAGTTTTCTTTTTAGTAGCTGGTATAGTGCTGTGTTTTGGGTTTAGTAGGAGAAGAATGTTGATAACACCCTGATGTTTTCAGTTGTTGCTATAAGTTGTGTTTAGACTAAGTCAAGGACTTTTCAGCTTCTCCTGCCCAGCCAGCAAGAAGGCTGGAGGGGCACAAGGAAGTTG
>JAVKLA010000049.1:8699739-8729769 GCA_034782735.1 Sagittarius serpentarius
AAGCCTCTCGTCCATCAGGACCCCCAAGTCCTTCTCCGCAGGGCTGCTCTCAATGAATTCTTCTCCCAGTCTGTACATGTGTCTGGGGTTGCCCCGTCCCAAATGCAACACCTTGCACTTGGCCTTGTTGAACCTTATCAGGTTGCCGTGGGCCCACTTTTCAAGCCTGTCCAGGTCCCTTTGGATGAGTGGGCACTCCTCTTGGAGGAATGAAGAGCTCTTGAGATTCCAGAGAGCATCTTCCAGGCAGAAAGTGTGCTAGCTATTGCCAGACCGTGTAGTAAGCAAGAACTTTAAATGGATTTGGGATACTATTAGGAGACAATGTAACTGCTTCAAAATCAGAAGCTGTCCTCGTTAAATTTTGCTAGAAAGTTCCCAAAACAAAGTTCAGGTAAGTGGATGTAGATGTGTGAAAAACTGAATTGAATCTTCTTAGAGCAGCTATTCCTATTGGGGGTAGGAGAAGGCACTCGGAGCTGTGTCTGTGGTGGTCAGTGACACATTTATGATTCAGAGTTTGTTAATTTTGGTCCATGCTCTACTATAAAGCCTATACAGCCAATCCAGGACGAATTCTAAGAAAAAAGTTTAGTGTGAATATTCATCAGAGAAAGCTGTGTGGTACAAGGAAATTGGGTGCCCAGCTCTTCTGAGATGCTGGTTTGTAGACTCCTGAAAATCACTTTGTATGATTGATGAAAAAGTCAGGGATTACTTAGAGCACTTATTAATGTTAAGATTACTGCTGCACAAAACAGGAAATGGTTCTTTATTTTGCATATAACAATTTTCTTGTGCAGCTGACGTACTATACAGATGTTCATATAGATGTGTTTTCAGTCTGTTATGATTAAAACAAAAATCCCTTGTATTTACATACCTATAGACTACAAGTTATCTGTTAAACTAAATAAGCCAGCTGTTAAGCACCATGTGGACTTGTATACACATGCAAGTACTGTTTACCCAAAAGCATCTAGTCAGTAACTTTTTCTTCTGAAAAGATACTGTTTCTGACTCTTTAGTTCTCCTTCTGTGTACTCCTTTGATTTGGGTGGTTTATCAGATGTTGTGAGTAATAGTTTGCCAGATTAATTAAAGTTATTAAACAAGTGTGTGTGTGTTTGTTTGTTTTGTTGTTGTTGTTAAATTTAAGGTACATCTAAAAGATTCAGAGGTTCTCTTCAAATTCCTTTCAATTTTATGGACTTACAGTTATAACCTTTCAAATCATCTGAACTATGAAGTCAGTGCAATGCTACAGACTCAAGCTTTATATATTGGTTATGCGCTGCTTGAATCACAGACATACCAAAAAAAGAAACAGTTGCTATCGCCATCATCTCCAGGTAAAGTAAAACAGTATCTATCTTTCATCTTAAGACTTGAATCACGGTAATTTTTAATTTTGTGCAATTTTACTATACTTTGTACCACGAAGGGTATCTATAGTTAGTTATGTTCAGCTGCACTAGGCTGAGACAACTGTCTTGCTGATTCACTGCTGCAGTTACTAGCCCAAGCTTGAAAGTAGGTGAAGCTACGTTTTTTAATCTTAAAACTCTTAAAGAAACACGCTGCTATGCTGAAGTAGTCAGTTAACAGCACCTTACTTTCTGTGCAGTATAAGGATGTGGCTGTCAGCAGAAATATATGAACTCTATGCTTAAACATGAATATAAGCACTGTGATGAAGTTCAGAGCCACGGATCTGTGAGATTCATGTTGGTTTTGTGTAGCCTAGAGGTTTATAGAGAGAAGAGATGACTTTTCAATTCCAAAGTAATGTTGATGCCTCTTCAGGGATAGATAGGCTAAAATTCTGACCACTCACTTTATTCTGTTGTCTTTTCCTCCTTCCTTCCCTCACTCTTTTTGCAGTGATGATATCTTTGCTAATTAACTTGGGTAGTCCTGTGAGTGAAGTTCGAAGGGCTGCTCTCAACTGCCTCCATTCCTTGAGAGGGATAAAGGAGTCTCTCTTTCATCCTGTTCTTCAGCATTTGGAGCAAAAGACAGAAGAGATCATATCTGACCCTACGTACATAACACGGGTATTTTTTTATTAAGGTGTACATTAATACAAGTATTCTCTGCTGCTGTGAGCTCCCTTCTTTTCTAAAAAAAAAAATCAAATTAGCTGGGAAAGTTCATTGTCTTGATATGCGATAGGAGGGCGATTTATTTATTTAAAAGGACTATAAAAACAATCAAGTGATTTATGACATACAGAGAATTGAGAATATCAGTCAAATAAGAGGTATTAGCTTGTGCTTTAATTACAGATGAAGAATTCTGTTTGCATCTAAATTGCATTATCATGAAAGTGTTGAATAAATGTTGTTTTAAAGCATTTTTATTGCAGGGAAAGAACTTAATTTTTGCTTTGTTAATGAACTAGATTATGGAGACTCTATTTGAGGAGCTTGAGATACAACCAAAACAGAAATCTCAGAAGAAAAAATTGTTGGAAGCTTTGGAAAGCATACTGGATTGTGTACAGAACCCTATTTTCCCATCATATATTGCAAGAAACTTAATGAAAATTCTTCATGAAGTCCACGGTGAGGTAAGTGCCACCTTTCTAGTTGTTTTATGGGTTCTGCACTTGATTGAAAAGCTGAAATCAAATTTCATTTAGTAATAAAGCTGTTAAATAACTTCATAAGGTATTAGACTAATAGGGATTAAGTTGACACCTCTAATAATACACAATAGGGCTGCAAAGTATGACTTAATGAAACATAAAATATTTGCATGGTCTATCGAGGAGTATAAGGGCTGCGGAATTTTGCACTGGAGTTCTTACGAAAACTCCCTTGATGTTACTGAAAAACACTATTTCAGAAGAAGATTCTTCCACAAGAAATTTATTACCTTGGTTAGATATCAGTGAATATAGTTTTCTGTACAGACTTGTAACGTTTTAGGTAGTACGATCAATTTTATTTGTATGTATTAACCTTCTCTTGTCTAGTATATTCAGAATTCTCAAAGTGCTGGAAAATATATGAGTTCAATGTTCAAAAAATGAATGAAATTATGAATTTTTATGCTCTGTTCAGTTGTATGTGTCTTGAAAGGATTGTGAACTGCAGAGGATGAACGTTCTTGCCCCACATTTGGGTTTTGTAGGAGACAGCAGTCATAAATAGGTGAAAAAAAATTGCCTTGTTTCTGTACTTCAGAAATATGAACTAATCCTCTGCAAAGGAGAATAGCAAAGTAGCAGATGAGCGTGTACTCGTGGCAGTCTCACAATAAGTCTTGTATTTTGCCTCTTGAATAGGCGTTGCATAAAATACAGTATGCACTGTGTTACCAGAGAGGGGATGTTGCAGTGAAATGAAGCAGTGCTATTGGCATTTTGTTAAAATAAGAATGAATAAAAACTTCTGTTATGAATTTCCTCTGTTTACAGATGATTCTTTCACACCTCTTGCCTGCACTAGACCGGTTGCTAGAGAAGGTCTTTAAGAAACCTGAGGCAATGTTGAAAGATGAAGTTGTTCTCCTGCATCTCATTCTTGGAAAGTTTAATGAATATTCAGCAACCCTCTTGTGCAAGAATCAGCAGAGTCTTGATTTATTTATCAAAAGTCTGCATGCTGCCAGGAAAATCTATGAAGAAATTCCACCATTTCAGATCACAGCACTTGGGCAGGTATGGCTTTATGAAAGGCCTTTATTTTTATGCTTTTTATTCGCTTTAGAGAATAGCAGTGTTTAGGATTGGATTTAAAAGGACTCATTCTGTGTTAAGGAGTCCATAGCTTTTGACCTGTCTGTCTTTTAGTACAAGTTTTCAAGATCTTCATAGTGTCTTTGAAACATCTAAACAGGCTGCAAAATTTTCTCTCTTAAACTTACCAGAAGCTGAAATTGCTGCTTGCTTTGCTTTCGCATTTTGACAAGTACAGAATAGAAATATTGTTGCATTTGCATGGAGATGAATACCTGTTTCATTGCCTGCAGATACTGCTGTTCTACTGTCCTTAGTTTTTGTCAGTCAGTCAGGAGCTTTACTTTATATTTTTCTGCTGAGGAAAAATCATCAAGAAAATAGAGTAGGTGAGAAATAGTCTCATTTGAAGGAGGCTACAAATTCTGGCCTTCTATTAGCCAGATATTAGCGTATACTTACCAAAGGCTAGCAACAGCAAGTTTGTTCCCCCCTCACCAGGCGAGCTGGGTGAAAAATTTCAGGAATCAGTATGCCTGATGGGTGTTTCAGAAGTATGTGCTCTGCATCTAAAGATTGCTGGATATCTACAAATACATAATTAACATGCAAATTTTCACAGTACTAACATGCGTGTGTGCTTGGGTGTGTCATACATAATCTAACATACCTAAGTTCCATAGCTTGTGATTTTGTTAACCTCTTATATTTGTAAACCTCTCTGCATCCTTTCTTTTTTCCCTTCTGTAGATTACAAAACCATTCTTTGCAGCTGTGTCAGATGGGATGGTGCAACAGAAGCTATTAAAAGTTTTGTTTGACTTACTGTTAAACTGCAAGAACCCGCTTTGCGCCCAGACAATTAGCAGTGTGTTCAAAGGGGTAAGTGACAAACTCCAGAACACAGAAATATGCTCAAACCTGTCGCGGTGGTTCTGTGTTGCTACATTCAGTACCGCTCGTCATTTGTATCATTAACAGCGTGAAAGGAATTGGAAACTATTTATCATATAATTGTGTTAATGGCATGAAGAGTTTGTTAAATGACTGCTTTTAGAAGGTATTTCTTTAAAAGCCAGGCATCAGTTGTTTACTATGTGAATGAATTCAGCAGAAGTCACTTCTTTCTGCTGCACAGATTTTCATTTTCTGGGCTATGACTTGAATATGTGGATTATATGTGCATGAAAGGGATGTGGTTTTAAAAAAAAAGGAGGGGACATAGATGTGTGATGTGGCACGTTTTTTATCGGTACTTGCGTTATTGTTCTTTGTTTCAGATTTCAGTGTGTGCTGAGCAGATTGTCAGAGAACTGGAGCCTCCTGAGAAAACCAAAAGTCTGGCCACTGTTCAGCAAACGAGAAGGCAGAAAATGCAGCAACAGAGGTAAAATAACTAGAAACCCAAAAATATTACCTGTACAGTTTGAAAACACCACTTGTTTTACTACATTGCGTAGTTTGTACTGAAAGCATAAGAATCTAGTTCTTCTTTTTGCCTACACAGTAAAATAACTCCAAGCTACTTTGGCAGGAGAAAACCAGCTCATTTTGCTGTTTGAGAACTGATGGAACTATAGTCAAAATTTAAAAAAAAAAAGAAAAAAAAAAAAAAGAAAAAAAAATCCAGTAGTTTCAGTGCTGATATTTGGTTTTATAGAATCTGGCTTGACACAGCTGAACAAGATTGACTTTTGTAGGTATTAAACTTGGTCAGTAATAAAAATGTAGGGACAAATCACATACACATGGCTGAAGCGTACAGATGCCCATCAAAATGTTCCTCTTAGTTGACTGATAAATGGTGTTTTCTCCCAGTTAAAACATTAGTATATTAATTAATTTTTAGATCTCTTCATCTTGTTTCTTCTCTCCATTCTCCTAAGGAAAGAGCTGTTTTGTCCACTGTACTTACTCTCTTCTTTAAGCATTGCCTGTCAGCTGTTGTTGAGTTGCTTTTCTTGGCCTGACCTAGAATAGCTGTTCTTACTTTCCTTCACTTGACCTTTTTTAACAATCATCACCCATTAGATTGATCCATCTGTGAACTGGGTCTGTCGGAGTTTATAAATACACATGCTTGCACGCACCCCCATTGCCTGCATAGTCAGTGGTTAGAGAGCTAGTAGTTGCGAAGATGCAAGTTTCCTGCATGGCAAGCAGATCAGCATTTGGACAGTTATTTGGTAATAGCTTTTATTTTTTTTTTTTCCACAGAAGTCTTCTTCATTGTATAGAATTTTTGTATACACAGAAGGCGTGCTATACTTGTTTGTTTGTTCAGGTTTGGTCTGGATTTTCTGTTGGTTGCTTAAAATGTGTTGCTGCTCCAATCAAAAGCCCACAAGTTGCCATCTCTCCCAGGAGAAGCACTGAAAGATACTACTATATGAAAGAAAATCTGTCTTTTTTTTTTTTTTTTCTTAGGTGTGTGTATGTTCCGTGAAACAGTGTACTATTTTTTTTTGCAAATGTATATCCTGATTATTCATCTGATCTTTTTAGAAAGCCTCAAGATGCAGAATTGGCACCAGAAACAAGCCACTTCAGCTGGCAGAGGGTTATGCTTATTCTGGAACTACTGCAGCATAAGAAGAAACTTAGACGTCCGCAGGCATTGGTACCTGCGCTTTTTAACCTGCTGAGCCGGTAATCGTGCCTCCATAACACACGAGTCCTTGAGCATTCTCTTCTGCAGCAGACTCTGTAAAGCATTAAAATATGGGCTACCTTCTCTCTGCTTTGTTGCCACGTTTTGTAGCTTAGCTTGCCTTTTCTACTTGAACTTCTTTTACCTAAATGCGATGAGGGGAATGGGAAGTTGTTACGACTTTTTTGCCCTTTAAACAACGTGATGGGCTTTTAAGTTTTGGTTGGTTTGGGTGTTGTTTTTTTTTTTTTTTTTTTCCTTGATGCATAGCTTCTTCTGTGAAGACTTTATTTCTCATGTGGAGGGCTTGGGATTGCTAAGAAGGATGACACCTGTGCTAAAACTGGCACAATTGACAGCACTTGTGTCTTCTGCAGAGCTATTAAAATAATACTCTAAGCTTTAAAATTCCTCCCAAAACATTGTGGAACAGCCTTCATCCAGTGCAACCTAAGAAAACTATCGCTTTTCCTGCCAGCCTTACCTTCAGGCACTTAGGAAAGTTTACATATAGATTGGGTATTTACCTTTTTTTTCTTACAACTTGCCTTTACATAGACTGGCAATCGTATTTCAGGTAATCATCTTATACTTTTGACGGTGCTTTGATAAATGTCTTTTATTAGACCAGGTGATGTATTTGAAAACAAAAAAGAAGAGACAATTTTTGGCAAATGCAATTTAGAACTCCTGTAGAATGAAGATTGCCGGTTTTTTTATTTGTATCTTAATATGCAGTTTGGTCACTTATTTTTCTGTCTCCTTTTTCAGTCTCTAATTTTTTTCCTGAATGTATAGGTGTCTGGAACCTATGGCATCGGAAGAAGAAAATATGGAATATACAAAGCAGCTAATCCTCAGCTGCCTGCTAAGCATCTGTCAGAAATTGTCTTCAGATGGTAGCAAGATTCCAGCAGGTAAAAATTGCCAGACTCATTTCCTGGTACTTCTCTCACCAGTACAGCATTAAAACACTGGCCTCTAAGTTTTTTCTTCTCTCAGTCTACGCTGTATTGTTGAGGAGAGAGAGATTCCTTTATAGGGTATACAAGTTTGCTTTCTTAATTTGTTGTAGATCCCTTAGGCATGGTTTGCAAATTGAAACCAGTGCTTGAGTGTACTGTTTATTCCTATGTGGTTGACCATCAAAGTGTTAAATCAGGGAGTATTTTTTACTTGCAGATATCCTTGACAAAGAAAAATTCAACGTGGAAGTGATTGTTCAGTGCATCAGGATTTCTAAAATGCCCCAGACACACCACCATGCACTGCTGCTCCTTGGTGCTGTTGCTGGCATGTTTCCCGTAAGTAGTACCTGCAATTTATGTGTCGGTCAGCTCTTCTCTTCAGGTTCCAAATACTGGGAAGAGTGAAGAACATACAGAGTTGTTCTGTGGGGAGGAACTTTCTGAAAGGAGCAAGAGGCAAAATTTACAGGTTCCCTCCTCTTTTAGGGCTTTCTATTCCATTTTACTTGCAAACAAACCTCAGTCTTGGCGCTTTGGTCACCAGTCATTGATGACTTGCAAGGAAGCGCATTAGAAACGGAAGAAGCTTTCTGACAACAGCCCTGCCTCACCTTCCCACTGTGGTCAAAGGTCTCGTGCATTGTTTCCTCTTTCCTCTGCTATTTTTTTATATACACGAGAGAAAACATTAACCCGATGGCACATGTATTCTTACAAGTTCCTGTCTTGTACAACACTGAGAAATGTAGTTGTAGTTGATGATAGAACCAGACTGGTCTGATTTTAATCGACCGAGAAACAGGCCTTTTCTGCTATGGATCGAAATTCGACTGTGCGCTCATTCTCTTCTAAGATCAATTTGCTTTGAAACTATAAAAGCGGCAAAATGTACCCACATGTATCAAACTCAGTTTGCATCTTTCTCTTTACCTCAGTACTTTCTCCACACATTTGGAAAGATAGTGTTTTTCCCAAAAGGCAAAACTGGAATGTTTCCGACAAATGTATGGAGGATTTGGCTTTTTTATTGTTGGGAGTTGTTTTTCTTTGTCGGCATCTTACTGCCATCACCTGCTATAGAACCGAGCTTTTATTCTACATTAATATTGGTTCTTACAAGATTTTCAGGGTCAGAATACAAGGAAATATTTTGTGTGAGTCTCATCTCTCTTTTTAAATCTAAAACACTCCATCAGTTCACTAAAACTGAATGAAAAATGGGCCCGTAACTTCTTGCTCTAAGTTCTGGCAAAATCTAGGAAACTCATGAGCTAGGTGACACCTCTAATCCAGCCCTCTTAAAATTAATTACTGTGATTAGAGTCTGGCCCCCAAAAAAGCCAAAAATTAAAATGAGCGTGGTTGTTTTCTGTTGTATGATTGTAGATATTGCAGATGTTTTACAGATAGAAAAAGGGTGGGAAGGAAAGGTATGAAAATCACTGGCAGCTGTGCCACGCTCACGTTTGTGCTGCTGCAAATCTCCCCATAGCTGATCTTGCTTGTCATACTACTGTGGCACTGAGTTGAAGAATACAAGGTATTTCATCAGACTAAACTCTCAATTTCCACTCTTTAATTACTCGCTTACAAATGTATCTTTGGTTTCTAAATAATATGTAGAACTCTAACAATCGCATAGTAAGTAGCTCTGTGGGACACTATACATTTAAAATCAGTTTAGTGGAGATTTTGGAAGATACTAATGATTCTCATTTTCTTTTATAGGAATCTAGTGGCATTTGTGGGAAGGAGAAATGCCTTAAGGTATAATATGCAGAGCAGCACAGTTCAAAAAATGAACTAATCTCATCTGTCTTCTTTTCCAGGATAAGGTTCTCCATAACATTATGCCCATTTTTACATTCATGGGAGCAAATGTCTTGCGTCTGGATGATACTTACACATTCCAAGTAATTAATAAGACAGTGCAGATGGTTATTCCTGCTCTTATACAGGTAAATTAGATATTAAATGATATATAACTATATTAACAGACTACTCCTTGTCTGACCAACTCTGAGTTCATCAGACTACTGCTTCTTTTTAATCGTATGAGCTCCTGCACTTTATAAATGGCTTAGCCAAAACAGTCTCACAACTAGACCTAAAGAGGACCCAAAATGTACTTTTAAGTTCGTTTTTAATCATAAAAATAGCAGGCAAATTTGGTAGAGGAACCATTGGAAATAAGGAGGTTATTAGTCCTATAATAATGTCATGGTCATATCAATAGAAGACATGTCTGAAGGAAGTGGAAAGGTAAAATATTTGACAAATGCTTTTATTCTTCCAGCTGGTGTTTGCGTGGGTTTTCTTGTTTTTGTCTGGACATCTTAGATAAATGGTTATAAACCAAAACAAAAGTAGATCATTGTTTTTCAAAGGTGACATTTTTTTCTTCAGTCAGATTTCACTTGCACGTAATAAATCTTAATTCTAGAGTCATTTATAGATTTAAACATGAAAAATGCCATACAAATTTCTTATGTAAAAATGAATTGGGGAAAAAAAAATTCTTCTTCTAACAATGGGCTGGGGATTTCCCAGTGTATTTTTTAATGATATCTACACACATTTTACATCCTTTTGCAGATCTCTGTTAGAGAAATCAAGTTTCTGTTTCTCTCTCTCTTTTCTTTTCTTTTCTTTTTTTTTAAAAAACCTTTCGTAGCAGCCATCACAAGTTTCTGTGACAAATTATTTCTGGCACACACAATCATTACATGTGAGGAGAGCGTAATGTTACTCACCTGAGAGCATGTAGCCTGCTTGTATTATTTTTACTAGGCCTTTGAATCCAAGACCCTAACTATCAGGCTTACAGGCAAATTTTTCAGAAGGGTGCAGCATTGCTTTCCCTTGAAAACGTCCTGCTTGTTTCAGCTGATGCAAAGTAACATTTTTCCCTTTTTTTTCCTTTTTTCCCTTTTTTTTCCTTTCTTTTTTTTTAATATTTTATTTGAAGCATCTTTCTTAAACACTGAAAAGGAACTGTGTGATTGAAAATTGTTTGTTTTGGAGCACTTATATTTTCCTTGAGACAATGTTTTTGGTAATGCTGTTACCAGGCACGTAGTGCTTTCTCTCATTTTCTGAATTTACAAGAAAGAACTTGTACCCGTCTGCGATAATCTGTTTGAACTGCCGAACCTGCTCGTACATAGGCTGAAGACAGCGATCTGTCAGAGTCCTCGGGAAGCGTGGAAGAGGTGGTGATAAAGATCATCCGTGTGTTTGTGGATGCCTTGCCCCACGTGCCGGAGCACCGCCGCCTGCCGATCCTGGCCCAGCTGATCACTACGGTGGGAGGAGACAAGTTCCTCTGGGTTCTCCTGGTGCTGCTGTTTGAGCAGTATGTGACCAAAACTGTGACTGCGACATCAAGCACAGACAAGGTTAGAAGCCTAGTGGGGTCAACTTCACGGTCTTGCCTTTAAGAAGGTGCAAGATAAGCCCCGAGGTTATGCTAAAATAAGTAGTGAGCTCTGAGCTTGTGCTACAGCAGAACCTGACGGTGATGTTGACTACGATTGGTATTGCAGATACGATACTGTTTTGTCCTGGAGCCCGAACAATAAATGACATCATATTGTACAGCAATCCTTGACAATCGCATCCTTCAGCAATCCTGAAGAGCTGATAATCTAATTATGAAGTGCTTCATTATTTTTAAAGTTGTTTGTTTGTTTTTTTTTCTTTAACTGTGTTTGTGAAACATGATACTGGTCTTCCTGTACAGATCAAGATAAAAGCCCTATTATGTTTTTGTGTAGGCAGGCCCTTGGATTAGGTGAAGGCACAGTTTATGGGGAAAACTAAAAGAATTATTAAAGGAACATTGGTGAGAAGATACAGTCTTTGCTGTAGCAATTTAATCTCTTTCTACACCCTCTGGAACTATGTTCTCTGCAAGAGCTTGCTGCCATTGTCCTTGGTGTTAATGCTGGCAGTATCCAGCTCACCATGGCATTTTCACAAACTCACTGAGGAGTTCTTGGGTTTTATCATTATTAGTAGTATTTTTTTTTAATTCTTGAATTTTATTTTTTTTTTTTTAATTTATTTCTAAACCATAAACAGGATGCTGTTCTGGAAGCAGACACTGAATTTTGGATTTCCATCTGCTGTGAATTTAATGTACATTCTCAGTTCCAGAGCATGATGAAAATAATCCAGTACTTGACAGAGCTGCCAGAGAACAAAGAAGGTAACCACAAAACAGAGCCAGCAAGTGCATGTAAACCTTCCTGTTTACAAGGGACCAGGGGTAATGGCCTTAAACTAAAAGAGGGTAGATTTAGACTAGATATGAGGAAGAAATTTTTTACGATGAGGGTGTTGAAACACTGGCCCAGGTTGCCCAGAGAGGTGGTAGAAGCCCCATCCCTGGGAACATTCCAGGCCAGGCTGGACGGGGCTCTGAGCAACCTGATCGAGTTGAAGATGCCCCTGCTTACCGCAGAGGGGGCTGGACTAGGTGGCCTGTGATGGTCCCTTCCAACCCAAACCGTTTGATGATTTTATTACTCGTCTAGACAGAAGACTAAGGGATACTGAATTACGCTAATGAATTTTTTTTTTTTTTTTTAATAAAATGGCTAAGATATGGGATTACTTTTTTTTAAAATCCTTTTAATTGTAGATTAATTTAAGCACTTAAAAGCAAACAGTAGTCCTCATTTAGAAGGTACAGTAAATCATTTAGTTGAAACAAAAAGCTATTATTCATAGCTGACAAGATCACAGGGACTACCAGTCATTTCTGGAGTGGGTATTTAAGGTTTCATTTCTTTCTACTACAACATAGTGGAGCAATAATTAAACAATATGTTTTAATACTTTCCCAGTCGATTAGTTCAAAGAGCACTGGGGAAAGGTGTGTGAGGGTTGTTTGTTTCTGTTTAAGTTAAGACTTGCCGTATCTGTTGTTTGAATACATTTTCTCAGCCAGGAAGGACCAGGTAATGGCGCTGAAAGCAGTTTTCTCAAATACGTGCCATACACTGTATGTGGTCCTGCCTTAAAAGTCTCTTGTGTTTGCAGCCAGTGTACCATAGCTTTAGCACCAAGATAAAAGCAGATTCTTGATGTAAAAATGATCAGATGGAATGGCAGTGAAATGGCACTACTTCTGTTAAGGCTGTTGAAACGAAAAATTTATCTCCTGTGGTATTTCAGAGCATCCTTTTTGGAACTTTGATATGATTTTGGATACTGCAGAATGACTATCCTTGATAGGCATCTGACTGTAATTTTAATTTGTTTCTATAATCAGAAATCAAATGTCTTTTTCTCTTGGCTGCAAATTTGTTTTGTGAATGTTCTCAACAGATGATCCTGGGCCAAAAAAGTCAAGAACGTGCAAGACAAAGCTAAAAAATCAGGATGGGCAGCTCTTTAATGTGGAGTCTCACTCAGACAAACAACTTCGGCATTTCAAATTCTTGTCGGTGTCCTTCATGTCGCAACTTTTATCCTCTCAGAATTTTGTGAAGAAGGTAATAATGGCAGACTGCTTTTAAACTGATCACATGAAGTAATTGTGCCATACTGTAACAGATGAGGTTTAATTTGCTTTTTAGTAAGGCTTTATATTCAAAGGGGATCTGTCCAGTGTATCTTGGTGACACCTTTATTGACACAGTTTTGAAACCTCTCAGTAATATTTATTTTTTCCTAAGGCTTCTCCAGATAGACTCCATTTGCATGACTGATGAATAGATAACAAAGTGAAATTCTGGTCCCAGTGGATTCCCTCTGGCCTTAAGGAGTCTGGGATTTCACTCGCAGTCTGTATAACTCCAAGTTTGGTGTGGGATTCATACTATTAACTCTGAAAAGACAAAATAAATGTTACAAATTTTAGGCTGCAGCTCTAGCTGGAAGTAGTTCCCAGTTTTTGAACTGAACATCATCCACCGGCATGAAATGTGTTTGCTACTGGGACTGCATTGCCTAAGATTCTCAGATTTTCTTCTAGAATGATTGCTTAAGTGCAGCTGTGGGGAACTCATAATTACCATGTTAGTGGACATTGCATTCAGAACAAACAAATTTGCATATACTGGGATATTAACCTAATGAGGGGATATAAGTTTCACACTTGGCGTTTTCGTTCTTGCTTTTTAAACCAGATAGTTGAATGTGAAGAAACAGAAGAGCTGCAGAAGTTGGAACAGAGGTATGCTTTAAATCTGCTCCGCTCCTCCTATTGCTAGCTTTTACTGCAACCCGGGAATGTTTTTTAAGGGTGGTCCCATTAGAGTATTTTCTTTGCCAAGGATACTTTTAATGTTGACCTTGGCAACAAGCAGTATTTATTATATGCAAGTTATCTGGATTTAGTTTAGGTTTTGTTTTTAATATGATGTGGAGTTTTTTATTTCTGAAAGGTTTCTCTAACCAATATCCACTCTTTCGGTATTTCTGATAGTGCTTATTTACATACTTATTGCTATTGATGAAGGAGTCTCTTAAAAGAATTCCACATTTTTAGCAAAATGTATTGCTTCATTTGTAGGGAAAAAAAAGGTTATTCACAGGTGCCCCTATACTGGTGTAAGAAAATTACCAGTAATCATAGATCACAGTTGTAGTCATTGGGCTATAACAGCCAGTGATGCAAAATGGAGGGTTTCTTTTGCGGAGGCTTAACTTTTATGTTTGTTCTAAGTGAAAATGGGTGTAGGATTTATTTTAAATGCTGTATTCCTTAAATGCTCATTTTTACAGATTGTTTTAGTTTTAAAGTAGAGTTCCTAAGTAGAACTACTGTTGTATGTAGATGCTAATTTGGGGGTACCAGGTGGACTTCTTGTAATGTGCACGATTGTCCTTGTTGCCATAGCTTTTTGTTACGATGTAGATGTGATGTGCTAGTCTCTCCATTACGTGTTTCATTTTCTTTTATTGTTGCTGTTCGTGAAAGTTTATGCTTTCCAGTAATAAAGTCGACTTCTTTAGTGTCCTTGTTACTTACTAAAAGATGCTTCCTTCCATCTAGGCTATTAGAAGAAGTTCTTCACTATATAAACACTGTGGCGTCTTCAGTGGAAGGAAACGTGGACAAGCCAACAGCCAAATTTTGGAGGGTTCTGCTTAACAAGTCCTATGATATGCTGGATAAGGTATGTCTCATTAGCCCTCATGTTAGCAGTGGGACATTTCTGCTTTTGCTTATTAATATTATTATAAACTTTGTAGGATTTCTTGTTGGTTTAGGACTAATCTTTATTGGATGGTCTGCAACCTGGTGCATCATTGTTTAAACTCATCTAACAACTTTAATAACTCCAGCTAACAGCTTAGACAGAACAACCAGGAAAAAAAAAATCAGGAATGCTTCTTTCCTGTAGTTAGTATTCTGCTGGCTGGAAGCAGTCATTTCACTATCTGTCTCGTGGAGAAGAATGGCTTTTGGCAGCATTTCTCACTGTTAACTCATAAAATGATTTAAATAATGCTAATGGAACTGTTGTATATTTCTACATGGAATTTAAATGGGAAAAAAAACCCTGATGCTTTTCTTTCTAATCTTTTTTCTGATCAGAAGCATATTTGTAGAATTGGACTGGCTATCTCACTGCCTGCCGTAGAGTGTAAGTCTTTTAACAGCTTGGATTTTTTTTTTTTTCACCTGTGAAGCATATTCCAGTTTTCATGATGCACATGCCCAGGGCACTACCAGAAGTATTTGAGGGTAAGGAGGGATAGCTCACTGGTGTAGACAGAAGGAATTGCTGAGGAAATCTCGGAGTGAGTGGATAATGGCTGGTTAGCAGCCAGGGAACATACATTAAGTACTGTAACTGGAACCTGCTTTGTTCTTTTGCTTGCCTCAGATACAGCATTGCTAACCTGGCCTCTTTTCTTTGATCCTGAAACCCAGGTGGGAAGTTGAAGAGAGTTTGCCTGTCTTACTTGGAGGCTACTATGTCACAGGGCATGGAAGAGCGTTTACGGTATTGCTTTGTGTTTTCTTGTAGGTCAATGCCTTATTGCCAACAGAAACCTTCATCCCTGTAATTAGGGGACTAATGACGAATCAGCTCCCATCTGTGAGACGTAAGGCAATGGACCTTTTGAATAATAAGGTGCAGCAGCGCACAAGGTGGCAGAAGAGCCAGGTGAGACGAAGTGGTTAAACTCTGTTCCTTTAGCAGAAGTACCTGGAGAGAGATTGATGTGGAAGTGGTTTGCTCTATGTAAAGACGTCAAGTACCAGTGCCGAGTCTGGCAGGCAGCTCTTGAGTAGGGAGATGTCGGCTTCCTGCCCCTAGTTACCTTGCGGGTTCTGAGTTTCTAATTGTATGTCTAATGTGTGTGTTCTCTTGTCCTCTTAGATCCTGCAGCTCTTAGAGCTAGTTCCTGAGCTCATTGCTATTGTGCAGTGTAAAAGAAAGGAGGAAGAGGAGGAGCAAGCCGTCAACAGGCAGACTGCTTTGTTCAGCCTCAAGCTACTCTGCAAAGGTTTTGGCACAGAAAATCCAGTGCCATTTGTACCTGTTCTGAAAACTGCCATTGATCTAATTTCTTCAGAGAAGCAGGAAAAGAATGTGATGGGAAGTGCTTTGCTCTGTATAGCTGAGGTCACCTGTACACTGAAAGCCCAAGCAATACCTCAGCTTCCAAGGTACTGTTGGGTTCTTTTTAACAGAACCAGCTGCAGCAGGCATTAAATGCATACTAAAATGCATTACTGAAGGAATGTTGATGAAGGCCCCGTGGCAGTCTGCCCATGCATGTTTTGTGTAGATAAGAATAAACATGTTTGTAGTCCTTGCAGGTGTTTCCTGGTTGTAGAACTAAGAAGCTAGTGGGGAAACTGTAAGACTTTTATAATCAGTAGACTTCCTTACGGAGTGTGCTACTGTGAACAGAGAGGCAATCTTTATGGCTTTAGGAAAGTCAGACCATGTTCTGTATTTTACTGTAGAACAGATTGCATTTAAAAACATGAGAACCAGTACAGTTGGAAACCCTGCATGTTACATTATTTTATTCTCCCTATTCAAGAAGAATGCAAGCATCTAACTTATTGCTTTTAAGACTGTTTTATCTCATTACAAATACAAGTTTCTTATTGTCATTAAATCTTTAAACTAAAGACGGGGCTTTGAGCAACCTGGTCTAGTGAAAGATGTCTCTGCCTGCGGCAGGGTGGTTGGACTAGATGATCTTTCAAGATCCCTTCTGACCCAAACCATTCTGTGATTCTGTGACTCTCAACCTAATACCCTTCATTAGCTTCGAAAAAATGAAGAGCCCAGAATACCGAGTTTTCTCAAATACACATGTAAAAATTCATGTGAAAATTGTCCCTGCAGGCTTAACAGGTGGATTTATGTGATTGGAAATGTGCCTCCAAATGGCCCGTGGTTTCATCTTTCTGTTTATGCTTGGTTATTCACAGGCTGATGCCGGCACTGTTGAAGACTTTAAAAAATAAGAAGGAGCTGGTCTCCAATGAGATTTACTTGCTGAGTGCTGTCACTGCTCTGCTGAAGGTTGCAGAAACATTACCACACTTCCTTAGTCCTTATCTTTTGGATTGCTTGCTGCAGGTGAGCTGTCTGACTGCTACAGATATGTGAAGGGCGACAGGATCTGCCGAGTTCCTAGAAGCTACAGAGCTACTTTTTTCTCTCTGAAACTGAAGTAGGAGTGTGTGCCAACTATGTGGAAGGTCGTAACATATTACTCTTCTACTCACCTTCTTGCATGGATAACCAAGATACAGAATGTAAGAGCGTCTCCTGCTCCTCCCTCTGATACGTTGTAGTTTGCCTCTTTGGAAAGGGAGAGGAATCCTGAAGGACCGTTCTGTAATATCCATGATCTCATCAAATGTGTACCTAACAGCTCTAGTTAGGGTAATTCTGACCCCCGGCTGCTGACATACACATTTTTTCTGTGTTTGTCTTCTGAAGACACCAAAGCTCTGTACAGACATCTTAATTGTGAGGGGTTCCAAGTGGTGCAAACAGCAAAATTCTCACCTGACACTTGCAACAGACAACTATTGTAAAATAGGTTCTTGAGTTGTTTTAAGTATGCCTAACTTTTC
Source organism: Sagittarius serpentarius (assembly GCA_034782735.1). Taxonomy (NCBI): domain Eukaryota; kingdom Metazoa; phylum Chordata; class Aves; order Accipitriformes; family Sagittariidae; genus Sagittarius; species Sagittarius serpentarius. The sequence goes on from JAVKLA010000049.1 coordinate 8,717,112, forward strand.
TTGGATTTCCTGATAGGTTGTCCGCTTGGAAAAGATTGCAGTCGAGTTTGGTCCTTCTTCCCAGATAAGCTTACGTGTAACATCATTGAAAACTATCCTAGCTACAAGGCTTGCTCCCCGAATACTCTTGCCTGCAATTACAAAGTGTTACAGTGAAGTGGCAAACACCCGGAAGGTAAAGATTTTTTTCATTCTTTTGCATTTTGACGAAAAAAAAGAAACAAGCAGTGCAAAATTTGGTTCAGCTGTCTCAGCTGTGTCCCCTCCCAACCTCTTGCCTACCACCAGCCTACTCACTGGGGCAGCAGAGTGAGAAAAAATGAAGTCTTAACACTGTGCAAGCGCTATTCAGCAACAGCTAAAACAACGGTGTGTAGAACAGCACTATATGAGCTGCTGTGAAGAAAATTAACTCCATCCCAACGAAACCTAGCACAGTCTTTATATTATCTGTTTTCTTTTGTACCGCAGTGGTGATTCAGGAAAATTAGACCTGGGAGAAATCCACCACTTTAATGTCCTTAGCATGTTAGGTGATGAATGCGTGAGAGATCATCCCATTCATAAAAGGCCTTGATTTATCTGCTAGGAATGTGAGTTGAGCCATAATTTTCATTTGGGCTTTGCTCCTGTCTCACAGGTGCAAACCTTTCAGACTTAACTGGTAGCTCCAGTACTGGAGAGCAGAGACCAAACTCTTTTCAGGAATCCTACTAACTTAAGCCCCCAAAAAGTACAGGGAAAAGTTTGTTTATTTTATTGACAGTATTTTAATACGTAAGTGTGTGAAGTGGAAAAGTCCAATTCCCTTGTTGCATTTCTCGGTTACTGTCAGTATCACAGTTGCCTTTGCATTGCTTTGCTTTTGTTTTGGCAGAACTGCCTGGGTCCCCTTACGAACATTTTGAAGGAGCACATTGTTGGTATGGAGAAGGAGCACCTGATCTCCCATCAGTCTGAGCTGACGGCATTTTTCATGAAAGCCCTGGACTTCCGAACAGAGCATGCCCAGGTGGCTTGTTTAGGGGGATGAACAGCAGCAGCTCAAGCTCTACATGCTAATTCTATCAGTTGTTTTAAAAAATATGAGTAGTTTCCATTGCATATGTGCTCTGAAATTCTGGGTATCAAATATTCTGTTCTGAAATTGTTCTTGGTGTAGAAAACATTATGGTTAGATATTCAGTCTGAAACAGACACAATTCAAATGTGCTTTGAAAGCTCAAATTCTTAGATTTCAAACTTGGAATTACGTTTTCTTATTTTTCTAGGATGATTTAGAGGAAGTTGGTAAGACAGAGGCTTACGTTATTGATTGTCTAATAAGTATGGTTATGAAACTTTCTGAGGCTTCTTTCAGACCCCTCTTCTTCAAGGTAAGAAGTTTAAATATAATTCACCTGCTTCAGCGTATTTTTATTTTCCAGTGCACAGACACAGGAAAGAGCTAATCGGCCTTTTACTTTCAGCTCTTTGACTGGTCCAAAACAGAGTCTACCCTAAAAGACAGACTGCTGACGTTCCACCGAATAGCAGATTGCATTGCAGACAAGCTCAAGGGTCTCTTCACCCTGTTTGCTGGTCACTTAGTGAAGCCATTTGCTGAGACACTGAACCAGGTCAACATTTCTAAAACCGGTAAGTTTTTAGTTACAAACTACAGAGAGGCATTAGCAGGCTAACTAATTTCTGAAAGAGGTTAATTATAATTGCTGAAAGTTTTAGTCTGACAGAATTTACTTCACAGCACATACCTCTCATTCCTCTCTTTCTTTTTCTCTCATAAATAAGGCATCTTTCTTATTCTGATGGAACCAAAGGACATTTTTCATCCATGGGCTCTGGGCTGCCAGTACAAAGTTGAGACCACATGAAAATTTTCAATGTCAGTCCCAGTGAGTTCCATGAGAATGAAATTGTGTGGAAAAAGGGTGACTTGTTTCTGTTTAGGCTTTTTTCTTTTCTTTTTTCATTCACTGACTTCTCTTACATGCTACCTGCTTTATTCAGACTCCTCTGCTTTCTTAGCAAAAAATAGATATTACTTTTTTTGTATGGGAAACTATTTGCCCATCCCCTTTGTAGTGACGTGAAGAAAATCTCCATATCCACAAGTATGGCCAAGGACTTTTCCTATAGCCTGTGGCTATTCTCTTTTATCCCCAGCTGACTGTGAACAGCACTGGCATTAGCTAAAAGCCAGATAACATATTGCATCCACTTTATTGTTCTGAGTGATGAGTACGTAATTGCTATGTAGTACATCCTTTAGCTATATTCACAAACTAACAGTGTTTCTATCTTGTGGGGAAGTTTTGTATTTTCTTTTTTTGATGATTTTTTTTTTGTTATTTCTCCTTGATTGATTGTTATGTAGATGAAGCTTTCTTTGACTCTGAGAATAGCACAGAAAAGAGCTGTCTGCTGTTGCAGTTCACCATGGACTGTCTACACAAGCTCTTCCTGTTTGACACCCAGAAGTTCCTGAGTAAGGAAAGAGCAGAAACCTTGATGATGCCTCTGGTCGATCAGGTAGTGACAAACACAAAAAACCAATTCACAGCTGATTTTTTTTCTTCATCTGAAAGGTGGTTGTTTGTTTTTTGTTTTTTTTTTAACTATCAGGCCTCAATCCTCTCCTTTAACAAAAAGGGAGGAATTCATTCATTGTCTTTGGGCTACAGACAGTATTAACTGCTTTGCCTAAGCCTCTGAATTACTAATTTTTTTATCGTCTTCCTAAATGCCTTCATTCCGTAGGTTCATGCATGTTGTTGAGCTCTTGCAGACCAGTACACTCCCACTTAAGCTCTTTGACATAACTCTTGAGTACCTGAAAGCCAAAGCTAGAACATTTTGACAAGCTTTTTATTTCCACAGCTAGAAAATACGCTTGGAGGAGATGAGAAGTTCCAGGAAAGAGTGACAGCACACCTGATACCCTGCATAGCTCAGTTTTCAGTGGCAATGGCAGATGATTCTCTTTGGAAACCACTGAACTACCACATCCTGCTGAAAATGAGGCACACCTCTCCTAAGGTTGGGACCTACCACAATTTGAACTGGTTTTCTCTGTTGTGGTAGAAAATAGGAACAAGTGCCCCAAAACCCAGAAGTGGATTAGCTGTCATTGCTAAAGTACCAGCCTAAATTAAAATACTGATGTTGCACTATGCTACTCCCAAGTTCTAGAGAGATGTATACTACATGGCCTTCTACTCTTACTGTAAGCAGTCAATATTCCTGGTTTGGGGTTTTTTTTAAAGACTTGGCAGCTGTTGGAATAAGAGCTAACCTGCTTGTGTATGAAGAAAGGGGCACTTTAGAGGGGGAACCGGAAGAGAAGCTTTTTTATCAATCTTCAGAGCTGTTTATTATATAGTTCTGTCAAGACTCTCCTAATTGACAGGTTATATATGTTCAGGGGGAGTACTTGGTTTTTCGTCATAACGAGCCAAGTCCTTCTGATACAGTGGAACAGCGGCATTGTAACAGGAAGCTAAAGATTGTTATAATCAAGTAACTTCCAGCAACACACCACCTTCTTGCAACTTGTTTTTCCTTTGACATTATCTTAACCCAGATGGTGAGATTTCAATTAGCTTAAAACTAGTTCCCTTCAGTAGGGAAAGCTAGTTTACAAACTGTCGTGATCTAACGTTTAACGTGGTTTATATGGAAAGAAAGCAGGATGGGGGAGAAAACGGGGAACAATACTGTAATGTTCGTTTCCTTACAAAGATTATTGTTTTGGTTTAGGTCCGATTTGCTGCTCTGCTTGCTTTGGTAGAAGTTGCACAAAAACTGAAGGAGAACTACCTGGTCCTGCTACCAGAATCTATTCCATTCTTAGCTGAGCTCATGGAAGGTAATGTTCTAAAGTGGCAGACAGCTGGTCTATGGCCAAAAAAGCGTAAGGGCCACTTATTTCAAAGATTCAGATGGGATAATTGCTATAATTGCTATAAATCTTATGAATTAGTACATGGTAGCTTAAACTGCAGGATGCAAACTGAAAAGGACTGTATCCAAGACACTCCTAAAGTTGTTAAATTATGGTAGTTTCTTCAGTGTTATAGCCTGTGCACATCTCCCCAGTTCCATGTTTTAGATCAGTGTTACAGGCAAACTATTTCTACTAAGTCCTGAGTAACTGCCAAAATATTTTTGAAAAGTTATTTCATACCTGGTGTTTGAAGACAGTTCTTAGCCTTGACGAGTGATGAAGCCTTCTTAGGGTAGCTTTGTAATCACTATTCCACTTAATTCCTGCTTTATTTCATTTTCTAGATGAATGTGAAGAAGTTGAACAGCAGTGTCAGAAGACAATTCAACAACTGGAAGTCATTTTGGGAGAACCACTCCAAAGCTACTTCTAAATTTATCCCCTTTTTTTTCAATTTTTGTCTGAATCATGTTAGCTTCACATATGCAAGTGTTACAGGCAAACGGTCATACTAATTTTTATCAGAGCTAAGATCATAACTTTTTAATAAAATATTGTGAGAATCTGGCTTTATCATTTCTGGATGGTCTAGGGACTTTCCATACGGCTTTTCCTTAACTGCTCTTTTCTTAACAGTGGGAAACTGGAGCAAGCTGAAAGCAAAGTCTGATAGCTAGGCACAGAGCGACAACACGCGAGACTCACTGAATTCCACCCTGCTTGGGGCACACAGTTACTGTCCCTGTGGAGGGGCTGCTGTGCTACAATGTAAGCATGGTACTCACTGGCCCCAGGCACTACGATCCTGAGAATCTGCTTTACTGTCATTTTTAGGGAAGTAAAAAGTAAACCCCCTGAAGATACTGAAAAGAAAGTTACAAGAAACTAGGATTTGTACAGGAGCTAAAGCTGTTTTTTAGTCTTTAAAGACTGCTACTGATTAGCTTCTTACTCACCTGAAGATCACGAATAAATTGCTTGCTACATTAATAAATTTACAAAAAAACTCACCACCTGTTTTGCACCAGGAGGTCCTGGTTCATTGCACTGCTAGCAAGAAAGGCACTCTTCACTCTGTGAAGTGTGGTTTAAAATGCAGCTGGTTACAGCTTGACACTATAAAGACGATACTTTTACATCCCATCGGGTGCTGGGAATGGGCCTCTGTTCAGGGTGCAGCAAGCCATGCAGAGCCTGTCTGCGGAAAGGTTACCCTATCATGCTCATTCGTGCTGTTACAGGATTTTGTTAAAAGAAAACAACTATTAATCATGGCTGCTGCTGTCAAACAAAAAGGATGTTCACATGAGAACTTCCTACTGAACTCTTAGATAAAGGCAAGGACACACAAGTGGTGTAACTGCCTTTACTGAGTGGGAGCTGCCTACCAGCTCCTCTGTTACAATGGGCCCAGCTAAGTTTATCCTGCGGCCAAGGGGTATTATGTAGAGCACAACACAGTCCTGAAGGCTGCACCAGCACAGCCAAGGCCGAGGCCTACTCAGGTTCACTGGTCTGTGGATCACTAACTCCTTGATGTGGAAATGGTCCTCCAGTCAGGATCTTTGCCACCTTGGAGATACTGTTAAGATAATGAGCAAAACAAGACAAAATCTAGACCCAAAAGGCATCATGGCTACTTAGTTACACTTGGAGAAAAGCAGAATTCACAGATGTTTTTATTTATGCTTTTTTTACATTAAATCTGGTAATTCTTAAACAGTCATTTAGGGTACATCTTATTCTTCAAATTGCTTCATTCTTTTAGCAGCTGTTAAGATAAATAGGAACATGACTCAGGCATGTATTGACAGCTAGTAGCAACTTATTTTTAAAAATGAGTATAAAAATTAAGACTGACATTTGTATGGAAAACTGACTGAATAGGAACAGCTTGTTTCAGATAGGTAGTATTTTAATACAAGACTGAAAAAGGATTCATTCTCTATTCCACAGATGAGTATTCGAGTCTCATCTCAGCTGAAACCCTGCCTGGACTACCTGGGTTCACAGATTTTTAAAAAGTGAAAAACAAACACATCTACTTCAGTCCCTGAGCAATCTCAACTCAGTTAGGAGGCACTGCAGATCAAACAAGCTTTCAAAAGTTCACACAACTGGAACCAGCTAAGTCATTTTCATTTGTTTCACTTTGGAAAACTAAAAGCTAGAAGTGCTGCTGTATGTTTGATTTAACCCACTTACTTAGAAGCAGGAGGTGACATAACCATGACTGTCAGAGCAGGTACTACTGCAGCAGCAGGATAAGAAGTAAGATCAAATTCCTCCTTGCTTTTTGCTGGAGCTGATGGGTCAACTGTTTAATCCAGCCTCAGTGAAAAGGTACCTAAGAAGCAGAAGACTGTATTTCTTCTATTTTAAATGAATTATCAATGTCCCTTTTGGGGTGGATAACTATATCTTCACATCCTATTTCAGTCTCGTTTCTACTTCACAATATTGAATGTATGCTATCAAGAAATGCTGAGTAGTAGTTAAACATACCGAGTGCAATTGTTAGACACAGCATGATGCAGCATTTTCATACTGCTAGGAGATTTAGCTGAGCAAATACTTATTTAGCTTGCCAGGATACTGCAAACTAGAGGAGAATTTAATCTCACAGTCAGCAGTTCTGGTACTCACCTAACTCAGAGAGGCAGATGCAGAAGCCTAGATAAAGGCAGGCTCAGCATGAGTCAGCACCTGTTTGTACTTGACAAGGAGGCACTGTCATTAGAAGAGGTTGAATTCTTTTAGTAGCGATTGAAAGAACTACCAGCTCTTCACATGTAACAACTTAACATCTCCCATGATTTCCACTACATTGATCTTTTCAAGTTGTTTAAAACGATGCTTGTACTCCAGAGTGTGAACACCATTAACAGCAACTTTGAACTGGTGGTCATCACAGAAAATAATCAGCTGAAAAGCAAGAAGAGAAACAGTTAAGTTTTAAGCTCAGGTTAGGACATGAAAAACAACCTGATGATCTAGTCTAGACTTGGGCAAGCCCTGCTTCTGTTACAAAGAATGTTTCATGCAAAAAAAAAACATTTTAAAAAGTGGAACTTCGATAAAATTCATAGAATCATAGAATAACTCAAGTTGGAAGGGACCCATAAGGATCACAGAGTCCAACTCAATTCAATTCGAATTCATTCTGAGCACAGGCTGAATTCTTGCAACTACTAAAAAAGAAAACTGTCATTAAAACCAAGTCAAATATCTGCTTTCTATGGTCTCATTTAATCCTAACTATTCTCAAGACACTGAAATGTAGGAATGGCAGTTTTATTTAAATCTGTATTAGTGACGTGACATTTAAGCACCACTGCTAATCTTTTTGGCAGAATTACCAGTTTGATGCTACGTTTCAGTTAATCTTACCTCAAAGTACATCCCTGGACTGAAAGGGAAGTTGTCAACTTCCTTTTCTTCTTCTCCCCAGCTGTCATGAAGGTATGAGTTTCTCACAAAAACTTTATTTTTCATTCGGGGATTCAGATGTAATGCAATGTCCTTTGAGTCACTTGATTTCAGATTTATCACAAAGCTGGAAGGTATTTTTTAAAAGCTCATTATACCAAGGGTTTATAAACACAACACAGTAGTCCATGCTATTTACCAAGCCCTTAGCCAGTACTCGGAACTGTTCTGGAGCCAGGGCTGTGACCCACCTGAAGGACCAAGCATGCATTTGTCTCCTTCACACAGAAACCTTTGCTGGAGGCAGCAAATGTAGGACATGACCCTGCTAGATCTGCTTCATCACTCAAAGCTTTCTGTTCCTGTCTCAGCAAGGAGGTATTGAGCCAAGTGGGCCAAGTGCTGCTACCCTAAAGCACTAGGAAGTAGTGCTCACAGGAACATATGGTGCTACTTGCTCCACCATCTTTCTCTTAACTCGGGCAGTGGAGAATGGGAGGCTTTGTTTTACCTAAGGACGTGTTCTTTCTGCCAACGAACTGGTTAGACCCTAAGGAAAAGTTTGAGGATTCTCTCTCTACATTTAAGATTGGTGGAACACCACACATACAAAGTGTCACTTTGTAGGCAGCGTAGCTCTGCCCAGGCTGAACAAATACTCCGCAATCTCGGACATGTCCACAGCACAGTGTTCCTAAAGGGGAGCTCTGGAGAAGAGTGAACAGAGGGAAGAGTCATCCAAACTCAAATGAATGGTTCAACCTGTGGCAAAGACCTCACTGCATTTGAAGAAGAAATACTCCTCCCCTCAAATTAGCTCCAGCTGTCAGGTTATTTCCCTCTTTTGAGAAGCCTAGAATTGCTTAGTCCAGATACAAAATATGGGAACGGCCACACTTCCAAGCCATGAAGTCCTCTTTTTCACTGAGAAAAAGGAACATCCACAACTATGTGAACTGAGTGCAAGACATTCAATAACTTACAAACTCTATAAAAATACACACACTTAGAAGCACAAACAGCAGGCAACCCGCAATACTTTAACACCCAAAAGCCTCTTCACTCTTACAAGCAGCACGTTCAGCACTTGGAATATGCTAATAAGCTTTTCAAGCCAAAAGAAGGAAAACAAATGCTACTATCTAAGTACTAATTGTCCTATCCAATTTAAAGTCCATTCAAACTGTTGATGAGATTTCTAGACCTTGGGTTCCAGTATTAATATGAACTCTTGAGTGCTGTTCAGCTGCAGGGAAGATACATGCTCTGAGGAAGCAGAAGTGCAATACATACACACAGCGTAAAATGCATGCTTCTCATCATTTGCACTAATTGCTTCATTTTTAGGCATGTTTCTGCAGAGCCAAAACCACCCTTCAAGCAAAGAGCATGCTGAAGCACAGACGTTTCCTCAGCTCCATTTTGACCATGTTGCGCTCCCCTTCCGCCCCCTCACCCCCCTTCAGATCACGTTGGGAAAATGCCTGCTTTGCAACCTGTTGTTCCTAATTTGCTATCAAAATCATAGCTCATACTCCCCTACCAGCTTTCATCACTCACTTGTTATCAGTTAGGCACCTTCATGCTTATACAGTCCGCAAGGCTGTCCCAGAAGTATTCAGAGAAACGTAACGGGCAGCATTTGAGCACACCGGCAACTCTTCTAACTCACTCATTTTCCATCTACTACTGCCAGTTCCCTTACTCTTGGGCCTCTTTAGAATAAAACCTGTCTTTGTACGACATGTATGCTCACATGCCTTGCACAATGGAAACCTTGAACAGACGCACAATCTTCTGAACGACTGAGATTTAGTAGGTAAGACACTCAGGTTTTACCTTCACTTTTCACACTGGAGCTGCTCTTTTACATCCTCTCTAAAGCATTATCCTGCAGGTTCCTGAGAAAACTGCTCTGTAGTTCCAGATGATTCCAGATGCAAAGTTGCAAGCGAGCAAGGATATACTGAAGCAATGAAAAAGCTTACTCGAGAATGAGTAGCTCAGTTAAACAGCAGAAAACTTCAGTAACACTTACGCCTTTGGGTTTTTGTTCACTTCTCCTTTAATGGCAACTGTGCATCCTGGACGAAGTGCAGTATCAAGCTTCTCAACGTAAGGAACTGCCTGGAAGTAAATCACCAGTACATCACCAGTAAAAATTTTGACTATGACTTACTTTTTTCAATATGCAAGCTGAGCTTTACTATGGCAGGAAGAAATCTGGCCTACAATTGTAAATCTGCACTTACAGCTAAAGTTATTCCTACCAACATGTTCTGGGATACTAATACTATAGTGGAAAAGCTATACAGAAAAAAAGAAAGGTAAGCACAAAAAAAAAAAAAAAAAAGGTAAGCACAAAAAAAAAAAAAAAGGTAAGCACAAAAAAAAAAAAAAAAAGGTAAGCACAAAACTCCCTGCACTAATTTAAATTTGCATCACATAATTATTCAGATACAGACATCCCAATGTCTCCTCTGTGAAAGCTTCAGTTATGGTTTAAAGAATAAGACCCATGCTAGGTGTGTAGTCCCACAGTCACGTAAGTACTAGAAGTGGGGTCACTGAGTATTCTGTCCTCCTGGCACCAGTTCATGATAGACAGTGCAAGTATTTTGCCTTTTTTTTCATTGTGTTAGAAGTTATTTTGATCAGGGAAAAGGAGTGAATGGGGAAGTACTTCGCCTTTATTTTTTTGTTGAAGTCCACCACTTGCAAGTGACAATATTGCATGTTATGTGGTTTTGAAAAGAAGACTGAAGAAGGCAGAGTGTCAAGTGACAAGGCAACTAACATCATGGCACTCACTGCAACTTCACTTTCTCCACAAATCCTATTTCTATATATTCCTGGCTTCCAACCCCTTTTCAGTTTGAGCTTGGTCCTTACTCCAGTCTGGATACTGTCCACCTGTACAGCTTTTTGCAAAAAGATAAGCACTGACTCTATGTTCCACGCGAGCTGGGTGCAAATTCCAGCCCTAAGGTGCAATGCTTGCATCCAGCCACCTGAAGTGTATACAGGGTAAGCATGGATCTCAGCAAGAGGAAGATGTAGCCAGACAGGTTCTGAGATATGCACATTAACATAAGACCATTTGGCGTAATATGACTGCAGAATACTTTCGTTTTGTAGGTATTCCCTAAGGCAGAGAAAACTAAGTATGCTTATTTGAAAAAAGTTTTCGATGTGAATTGGTCCTTTAAAGCTTCAGGCACCTCACTTTTTATTTCTCTGTTTATGGCTGTGGATGCTGTGTTTATCTTTTGCATTTTCTAAATGATTTAACAAATAGCCTCACTTTTACTAGCAGCAGCAAAGAGCATTACTCTCTACAGAACCTCACTGACGATCATCTCCCAGTAGATTCTCAGTTCCCTTGTTCTGTGCATGTTTTTTCATGGATAACTGAGATGTTTTTATTTCAGTTTTTTTTACTCTTCACGTTTGCCACAAGTCTACAAAAGACACTTACAAATTGTGAACCATCTGGCATTTCCCCCTACAAGAGAAAACAAACAACATTAATTAGCTTATCAGACAACAGGGAGATCCATTCAACCTTTTACAAACATTTATGTCATTTTCTGTGTTTGTTACTCCTAGAGATGACAGCTGAGCGCCTTGTAAAGACTGCAGAAAGAGAGATATTTAGATGTCATTGCTAACATCACAGAACATAAAATTGGTTTAGAAACATATAAGAATCTGTGCTGCTTTGAAGGGTGAACTGTTAACATGGAAATCTAGGGCTATGGTAAAAAAAAGACAGCCAAACCCCTACAAACCAAGGAAAAGTCCTGAAGATCAATTGCTGAAGCCGAATTGAGATTTCTAAAGATCACCTCATTACAGTTTGAATCTTTTATTTCGCATTCAGAGCACTGTTAACCCCTTAGCATCTGAGGGTAGCCACTGCACTTTCCTCGCTGGGGTACTAATACCAGCAGGGCAGGTCCACGCACGGGGCCTTGGGATTCTAAGTAGCCCCCTGCATCCCTGTCCCGTCCCATGGGAAGGAGAGATGAGCAACACTGCCATGCACAGATACAGTTACAGCCTAGCCCTGGCAGATTGTGTCTTCAGCTTGTTTATTTCAATACAAGCCTCCACCTTCCTCCTCAGAAGAGTATACTAGAAGCAAAGACAAAAAGGAAACACTTGCCCTTCTCCATTCCTTTCTTCCCCAAAGGATACAGCACCAGCAACCACAGACTAAAGCAACTCTGTTTTGTTTTGTGCGTGGGACATAAAACAATCTACAGCACCTGCTTGTCCCCAAGCTCTTCTCGGAGTCAGTACTCCAAGACCAGGACTCAGACAGCTCTGAAGTAACACTATGCTGGCAACAGGCCCAAGGCCAAGTGATGGGGCCCATAAGTCTGTACATAGGCTTTGCAAAAGATCAGTGAGTAGACATATCTTTAAAGCTCAGACCCCATTTAATTCGGGCCCAAACCTCCACCTTCTATCAACACAGTAATTAGTCTGCTGACCTGAGTTAGACCTGACATTTGGCAGCAAGAGACCCAAGCTTTGCCCACAGTGTAGTGAGGACGGGGCAGAAGAGACCCAGAATATTATACAGGAGTGGGGAGGCTGCCTTAGTGAGTGGCAGAAAGAAAGGAAAAGCCATTCACCTTCTGTATCTCCCTGGAATTTATCATGTTCTGCTTCTGCTCTGAAAGTCCTACCCTTTCAGGGCAGAAGGATCTCTCTGTCTGCACAGGGAAAAACATTGTTCAACTCCTCCCCTCTAGCAGAGCTGGCAGCGGAGAGGAAGCACAGCCCTGCCTTCACTTTAAATTCACTGCAGTTTGGTCCAAGCGCAAGTCAAGCCACAAAGACTTCAAGAAATGACACCTCTTTTCACCCCCCCTACCCCCTGAAATAAACATACACTCCTACTTACCACTTCATTCAACAATTCAGTCATATTAGCAGCAAAAATGCCGTTATGCGCACAAACAGTTCCAGCTGTGGCTGAACTTGGCATTTGGAAGCCAAGCAACAAGTTACAGCTGTGGCTGAACTTAGAAGCACTGAATACTGAGAGTTCAGTCTGGAGCTCCTGCAATATTTGAAAAGTCTAATCCATTCCTAGATCCAGTATCCAATCAATTCCTATACCATCTGTCCTGTTAACTTTGTGAGCTGTAAACTTTGTCACCCTTTTGCCCCTAATGTCAAGACTAAAATGGGAAGACAGAGATCCTCACATGAGACTCACATGTATGTTGAAGTGGGGGGGGGGGGGGGGGGGAAATAAAATCTTTTTAG
>JAVKLA010000049.1:8729779-8749360 GCA_034782735.1 Sagittarius serpentarius
CCCCCCCCCCCCCCCCGAAATCAAATCTTGTTAGTGACTTTAGGCTGTGTAGCTGCTTTTCTTTACTTCCTTTTCACCATAAATCCTGTTCTGTAGCTTAGTAAGACAGAGAAAAGGAATCAAACAAGTCAGATGCCTATATAACTTACATTAGAAACAAAATTTATAGTTTTGATCTGCACTTTGCCATATATTCCAAGAGTATCTATTCTTCCAAGGCTAATTCTGTGGTTGTAGAGCAGCAAGTGCTGCTTGTTTACAGCCACCTAAAGAGACAGGAAACAAAACAGGAAAATTGTATTAAACATACATTACACCAGCCGTGTATCAAATTGCATGCACGTATCTCTGTTTTACACTGGTTTGGTAAAGAAGAAGGGAGTGTCCTAGAAATTTCAGAGCAACTAAGTTAAGCTCATCTATGATTCAGTCTATCTTTCCATCGCTATGAGGGAGATTTATTTGCCTACAATAAAATTTGCATTTCACACCTTCTGTTTCTATCACCTGATCATTTACCAGTGTGGTATTACCAATCTAATACAATCTATTATTGCAGTCTAACAAAGCAAGACAAATACACCTCACATGTCCTGCAAGAGGACTGTCCTACACTAGTCACAGAACAGGTTCATCCTAAGGTCAGCCCTTTGAACATAAGAGGGGAAGGGTGGAGTAGCCATTAGCCACGGCAGGAAGTTCCTTGCCGACTCGTTCAACTTAGAGGGAAGCAAAACAAAACTAAAGGTCTGATTTACTTAGCACATCTTTAAAGAAAAGCTTCTAAACTTTTCTGTAGTTAGATTATGCCTAGGTAACAGAGAAATCGAGGCTTCCAACTATTTATTGTAAGTATCCAAAATGCCTCTCTTTTATTGGCCTGATAACTGGCTACAGATAAAGAATCAACCCAGACTCACCTGGAATTTATCCTTTAAAATCATGATGACAATCTCAAATGACTTCCCTTTTTGAAAGGGCATCTTGTAAGTGATCTCCTCCCAGCCCCATTTTTCCCTCTCCAGTGTGTTGCAAACAATGCAGCCAGACCTTTTGAAGCGGGGGTTGAAATGAAACGCCACATCAGCTCGAGGCTTTATGCTGCTGCCACACTGCAAATCCACCTGGAACCTAATCATAAAAATAAGACAAACCACATTCAGCTCAGTCTGTTAAGAAATCACCTAGAAGTTCGATACACTTGTGTTTTACTGTGGAGCCTCAGAACAGGCAGATACAATGAGTGTTGCTGGATAAGAACAAAACCAAACATATTTGTCTGACTCCTACACTTTTGTGAAAGGTTCTCCCATGATTTATTGCAATGAATTAAAATATTTAAGTATTTATTTAATGGTCATCATTCATATGATACAAGCTCCTCACCTACTATGTTCACCACCTTCCTTCCCATCATCTTCAGCAGAATAACTAAAGGAATCCTGGGCAAAGTCAAGGAACAGAACCCCCATACCGGCCACATGCACTAGTTCATACCTCCTTATCCCAGTTTAAGTTAATTCCTTCATGCAACACATTCAGTTATCAATTTTGTTAGTCTCTGATAACCTCTTCAGACAAGCAGACATATGCTATGACAGGGAAAAAAAATTGCCAAAGTAGGCAAAGCAAAAAGAGAGAAGAAAGGATCAGCAGAAAGCAAAAAATCCGTTTGTTATCAATTAGTATGTATCATATGATTGATATAACCAGGGAGCTGCTAAAGTCCTGTGTACAGCCCCCATCAGTTAATATTTAAAATAGGGGAACAATAACTAGACATGATTTAGGGTTTAGGAACGAACTATTAGACAACAGGGGCTTATGTTTACGTCAGAAAAGGTAACGGATTGCGGTCTTGTCAATAAACTTGAACTGCTTGGAACTGCGGAGATCAGGGAAGAAGCAGGTAAAAGGCAATTCCTATAGCGGGAGTGCGTGACCACCGACTCACTGACCACCTACTCAAACAATACGACCTATTCAAAAGAAGACAATGAAGGAAGAAGACAGAGTCTGCACACTGATTTACACGAGGCGTGAAGAAGAAAGAACCAATCATTAAGGAAAATAACAATGAACACAAATTAGTTAAATGTGTAATTATGAGGATTTTTGAGACAAGGGTGTGCTGTCTTCAGACAGGGACCCAATCATGTGCATCAATGAAATCAGTTTGAAAATACCTCGACTCTGTGTGTTATTGGCTTGCACACCAGGTAAACAAACGCCGTTTGTGGGACAAGAAGTTCATCCTCCACTTCTCATCACAAAGCTTTCATTAACCACTTAAGCCTGTGTTGACTCGGACACTATCACAAGGATTTAGATCAAGCCTTTGTGTGCCATCTTAAGTAGGACCCCTGGAAACATTTTATCCGTTACATTCTTGTTCATGTGGTGAAACTGCAAAAAGTGACACCGTAGCCACTACCTATCAGCATCATCAGGAACAGTCCCACATATCACAATCAGCTCTCCAGGAACAAGGCCACCAAGTACTGTCCCAACATATGGAATGATCTAGAAGGGGGGGGGGGGGAGAGAAAGAAGAAAAAAAAAGATTCAAATAACATTCTGCAATGGAGGCAAAAAAACCCACAATAGTATTAAAAATAATATTCTAATACTTAATTATGTGGTGCTCTAGCACATTAAGAAAAACACAACTAGCATTTCATTTAAAAGAAAGCATAAAAGCACTAAATACCCACCACAATAGGAAGGAAAACCCCAGCAGATTTTCACCTATGAAAACCAAGCTTCTCAGATAAAATTAAAACCTCACATTCCCAGCCCCCATTCCTAGCTCTCAAATGAAGAGTGGTAATATTTTAGTGCCTCACTTTTAACAGAGTATGAAGAGGATTCACTTCAAATTAGGTCATTGCCAAGGACTGACTATTTATCAGCCCTTTGCCAGTAGCAGGAGGCACCTGCCACAACCCTTCTGACCCAGACTACAGCAGCTGCCTTCTTCCTTGCTCGTGCTTCATTTTGGAAAACAGTGATGAGAAAAGAGAAGACTGCATCACAGAGTGTCTTCTTAGTAAAAACTACATGACAAACACAACAAAATACCTCATCCTAATGAGCTAAGAACTGCAAGGTGCACTGAAATAGCCCTGTTCAGTGGTCTTGTTTTTCATGGTAGCTATGGTATGCAGTCTGGCTCAAAGCCTGCCTATTTTTTCTTCCGTAGCAATAGCTGCAGAAGATAACACATGCACGCCATGCTAAACTGAAATGGCAACACGGTAGGAATTGTTAAGCTATATGAAGGGACACATCAGTTAAAATAAAAGCCCCAAACACCCCAGCACAGCTCTCTGGCAAAAGCTCATCCACACTGACAGAAGCCCTACCCTGACCATCAGCTGGTGCACCTAGCATTTCAGGGGGGGGGAAGGGGAGCACCTTAACAGAAAACTGTGAAAAAGGAAGTAAATGGTAGCAAATGTTGCATTTGCTCTGGTTAACAGACAAAAATTTCTGCCAAGGTTGTTTCGGGGGTGGGGGGGGGTCCCCCCCAAAAATCCCTGATCTATGGAACCATGTATAAGATTTTAGGACACCTTTGAAATGAAACATCAGTTGCAAACAGGAGTTCCAGTAATTTAACAACAAAAAATTAACGGACTGGAAATACAACCCTTGAATGGAATATTGGACCATAAAGTGACAAGTTGAAACTTATTTTTTAGCTATATATGTATCACCATGTGAAACAGGAAGATATGAAAAGGGGATGCGTTTGCTGACACCTATTCTTGTGAATTTGTGAGGAGGCAAGGGGGAATGACAGCAAAAACTGTCTAAATCCAGAGTGTTGATCATTTCTGCCAGTGGATACACATCCTCTTCTGCCCTCTCTCCGCTCCTCTTCTCAGCTACCCAGACATTGCACAAAACCTAATTTGCAGTCGTCTTCTACATCAGGCAAAACAGACTTAAAGAACTTGCTTCTCAAGCGTAAGCTCACAAATGGTCAGGTTGTTTTAAGCCTTGTGTATTTTTATTGGCTTACGCAGGTGCAGTAGAAGAGGACCAAAATATGAAATTAAGTGTTAAAAGTGAAAGAATAAATAAGCTGAAATCCCTTTCCTTACTGGTACTGGCTTGGTTCCTTAATAGACAAGAGGCTCATTTTTATTCAAAGAATAAGAACAGTAACAATAAATAAGAAAAAACATATCTTGATTATTTTAGTTTTAACACACTGCTCCTGAGGGGTAATGGCTCTGAGTAATGCAGTAGAGTAATAAACTACTGGTTCAGTCTCCAAAGATGAACCAGAGAAACATACAGACAGAGGCCAGGGATGCTGGGACTTAACCACTCTAGTGGATCCAAGTTATTTACCCCGGAAGAGAAGCTGTGGCAAAAACACTTCTTTACATTCAAAAGCATGCATTTATTTAAGAGAAAAGAAGGTTGGCCTTCTGAGATCTACTCTTCAGAAGCTCAGACATGGAGTCTGCAAGGCCATAACAGAGCATTTCCTGAGTGCAACACTACAGACTTAATGAGGTTTTGTCGTCACAGAACGTGCCTGTTAATTTCCTCACGTCTCAAGACATTCTTCTACTAATTTTTCCTCATTTACTAAGAGTAATGCTTGTGACATCACATGATCTACCAGCATTCCCAGCTCTCTTCCAAAATTACCCAGACCTCCAAAATTACCTCTGAAGCCAATTGGTCCATGTCAACTGAGTTTGAGAGGTCTCAAAGATCAAGTTCTTTCTATTATCTGCTAGTTTTCATAAAACAAGAGGACAGATTATGGTCTTACAGAAGAAAGGACTGTGATAACACAGCTTTCATCCAACTTGCTGGGTAGTGGACAGCTGCCCCGTCAGGTGGGGCATGACAACATTTCTTGCCAGATGGGTGGAAGAAAGGGCATAAGGAGGAAAGCATGATTTTCTGGATGATTCAGACCAGTACAGCAGTGAAGAAACACATCCGTCATGGTTTAACCGTGGCCAGCAACTAAGCCCCATGCAGCCACTCACTCACTTCCCCCCCACCCAGTGGGATGGCAGAGAGAATCAGGAGGGGGGGGGGGGGGGGGGGGGGGGAAGGTAAAACTCGTGGGTTGAAATAAGAACAGTTTAATAGGACAGAAAGGAAAATAATAATGGTAATAATAACAATAATAAAATTACAATAATAATAAAAGAATTGGAATATACAAAACAAGTAATGGACAATGCAGTTGCTCACCACTGGCTGACCAATGCCCAGTTAGTTCCTGAGCAGCAATCCCCGCCTTGGGCCAAGTCCCCCCAGTTTATATAGTGGGCATGATGTCCCATGGTATGGAATACCCCTCTGGCCGGTTTGGGGCAGCTATCCTGGCTGTGTCCCCTCCCGACTCTCCTGTGCCCCTTCAGCCTTCTTGCTGGCTGGGCAGGAGAAGCTGAAAAGTCCTTGACATAGTCTAAACACAACCTAGCAACAACTGAAAACATCAGGGTGTTATCAACATTCTTCTCATACTAAACCCAAACCACAGCGCTGTACCAGCTGCTAGGAAGACAATCAACTCTATCCCAGCCGAAACCAGGACAACATCTCAAACTTGTAATAAAGCTCTTAAGTTTTATTGCTCATGGAACAATTCACTGAAACAGTGAAATCTTCATAGCCTGCCCTCCTCCATCCCTACTAAGTTCATCTTGTGGTATCACACAGACGACAGAATCACATAAGGGCTGAGGCTGGAAGACACCTCTGGTGTCTCTAGCCCAATGTCTTGATCAAAGCAAGGTCAGATGGAGCAGGCTGCTCACAGCCTTGTCTGGAGGCTCTGCTGAGGTCATCAACACAATCTCTCCGAACTCTGCCTCCATATTCCCACTGCAAATACTCACTCTTATTCCCACCTTAGGCTATTGACCCCTAAACCCTAGTTTATTCCTTTATATTTTCCAGCCTGGTCTTCATTACCCATCACACTCATCAGTCCCCTTGCAGCCACCCAATTTTGCTGAACTCTTAATCTGTGTAAGGGAGAGAGTATTTGTCCTAAACACCTCCTAATCCTCCTCTTCACACCTCTTCTCCCACCAAAATCCCCACCTACCAACTTTCATCCTCCCTTGCCTTTTGCAGTTCAGTCCTTCCACCTTCTAGTTAATCTCCACACAGCCTTCCTTCCTCTCCCAGCTGGGTTCTTGTGAAGAAAGTTGAAGCTATTCCCCCATCTTCCCTAACTCTATCCACTTTGCAAGCAGTGAACATATAATGGGACTGAACAATCAGATTCACTGAGGGCACAGGTGTGTACCAGTGCAAAGCTGCAATAGATGAGTAAGTCCTGTGCAAACCTGTGCTACTGTACACTCCACGTAGATACTCTACAGACTTTAATATTTTTAAAGAGTTCTAGCACAGAATGTTAAAAATACTATTTCCTGCAGGTTCAAAGGAACCACCTTTTTAAAGATAAAACAAAAAACACAGCTCCAGCCCACCCCTTTAGCCACATGCCAGTGTCAGGCCGTTGACCCAGATCATGAGAATACTACAGGTTTTCCAAAAGGTCTCCAGACTCTAAGCTAGGCAAGCAACATTCCGTCAAACCCACTCTCTGCAATTGCTGAATCATGTTAGCTCAAGTCTTCCCTAGAAAACCAGGATTTAATGTCGGGCAAGATATCAACTATAAAAAAGATTCCAAGATTAATTGCTCAGACTAAAGTTACAAGCACCACAAAAACAAAACAAAACAAAAAACATTTCGCAAGGGCTGCCAGGCACCACTCTTGCTTACGGAGAATTAGGAGTGAAAACACTGCTTATCATATTTTCACCTTTGATCCAGCACATTCTGCAAAAGTGCCAGACGTCCACATAAGCTGTGTGTGAAAAAGGATGAGCCTCCAAGGTTGACAGAACTTCCTCCCTGTTTTGGGAGTGTCCACTTGCTTACAGCACAATTTCTAAACACCATCAGCTCCTAGTGTCACCTGTGACATTCTCCTTCAAATGCCTGAGCAACACAACGAGTTCTCAGAAACACCCCTCACTGTGGAAAACAGTACAAGTACGAACTATCGACATAAAAGAGCAAAGTTCCATTTCCCAAGGGAGAAGTTGAGAGGTTGTTACCGGGTTACTGATTGTCTTCCACAGTCCATCCAAGGACATCATCTTCCCTCCTCCCGTTTAAGTTTGTCAGTTCTGTGTGACCACTGCTGGAGCGTATTCAAAGGACTCAGTGGTCGGGCAGCACCAAAGGAGGGATCCCTTCAAAAAAACAAAACTTTTAGTTAGAAAGAAACAAAGTGACACTACACGAAGTGAAACCCTCCAAGGTATAACTTTAAACAGCACAAAACATGACGCAGACGTCCTTCCTTTCCAAGAAATTTGCTGGAGTTTTGAAATACGAAAATTAAAGGCTTGCTTAAAGAAAATAGGTGCCAGGTACACTGGTACACAATGTTATTAGCAGCTTCCTGAGATTACGTATACTGAGACAGAATCCCATATAAAAAATAATAATTGTACAGGGGAACACTGACAGGAAATCAAGACCAAAGCAAACAATAACTCTGCCTTCAGCATCAGAAAGTCCAACAGCAGACGCAAAAAAATGAAACCCAGACCTACAACTTGGTGTCCAGCAGCCTGCTAACTGAACTTCTCTGGGTGTGCAACAGCAATCTAGATCCTGCTGAAAGAGGATCCTGGAACAGAACTGTCAGTCTTAGCAGACCAGGTGGCACTATGGCAAAGTGATGGATTGAGAGGGTTTTTTTGTTTGGTTATTAGGTTTTTACTGAAAAGGTCACCATAACGAGGGAAAGCTGCAATTCAGACTCTGTTTGTCAAAACAGAAGATGGGCACGCAACTGCAAGGTTCTTCTGTGACCTTCTGTCAGAGGAACCACTGTCAGTACACGTTACACCAAATCTTAAGTCTGCAACGCTGTAAGTTAAGGTTTCCTGACTACACTTTTAGAACTGACAGAGACGTATGCTTTCCTGTTATCTCACGCACTGCAGAGCAGCTGAAAAACCTCTTCAACAAAATAAAAAACAAAACAGGAAAGCAGAAAGGCCAACAATCAGCTATTAGACTGTCCCACTGTGACATGCAGAAAATGTCTTTCACGAGGGTAACTCAGGTTAGACTTTATAATCAAAGCTAGATTTTATACCAAGGCAAACAAGTCTCCTTCAAAGACAATAAGCAAGATAATTCCTGAATGTCTGCAAGCAATTAAAGCACAAAACAACAGTGGCATCCCCCCGCCCCCGGCTACAAACCCGGCGCTACAGGACGCTAGAAGGACACAGGACTAGTTTCACCAAGAAGTAAAACACCAAACCTCGGACACTTCAGCCTTAAGGAGGTCCGAGGAAGCCCCGGCTCCACCGAGCGCCTCCTTCAGCCGGGCCCGCCTCGGCCCCGCCGGGGAGCAGCCCCTTCTCCCCGACAGGCAGACACCGGCGGGGGGGAGGAGGTTATTGCTATTGCTACACACCCCACCCCCCCGGCTCCTCCTTCATCTGCACAACGTACCTCCGCGACTAGCAGCGCCTGCAGACCCGCGGGCTGAGCCCGGCCGCCGCTGCCATCGTTGCCCGCCGCCGCTCCCGCTCAACGCCCGGCCCGGCCCGGCCCCACCCAGCGGCTTCCGGCCTCCTGCCGACGTCACCGCGCACGGCGAGCCCCGCGCGCCTCCCCCGCGCCCGGCCTCTGCCGCGCTGCTCCGGCACGTGCCCTCTGGGCTTCGGTGGGCAAAGCGCTGACGTAACAACTTGGCCGCCGAGTTAATTTAGCTCCGAAACGCTACCGCAAGCTTCGCCCGCGAGCCGTTCGCTTCCTCTGTGCTGCTTTGCGTTTCCTCTGCGGGTCCCGTGTTCGAGCCTGACCCCAGCTCCTCCTGGCGAGACGCATCTCCTGTGACCAGGCCCAAATGCTGGGTCATTCGTTGCTCCAGGAGCGTGGAGTTTCTGAAACCTGGAAATCTGACGCCCACCCCCGATTTTACACCCACAGCCCCAAGGCTGTGCTTTTATCCTCCCGTTCCCTCCCGGGCTTCACCAAGCGTGGTTTTGGCTGTTCAGAGCTAGTAAGCAGACAGGGGAATGGAGTCCATAGTAGTTTTGCTGTTTGCATTGTGTGGCAACAAGCTGTTCAGAGAAGCACTACTTAAAGCTCCCCCTGTTCATATGCTGGATGGGGAAAAGAGCACAAAAATAAAGGTTGCAACAGAAAAGGCCCCCCAAATCCCCATATTCCTTTCAACTACAGGCATTACTGTATTTCTTTGCCTTGCAGGAAGCAGTGCACATGGATCTAGCAAAGTTAGAATGCTATTCAGCCACTCTTGTCACAAAGATCATTGTAATATCTTACCTAGATAACATCCAGTCTTCTATTCTACAATGAACCAGCACAAAAAAACCCCATACCAAATCATACCTACTTGCTAGAGTTCTGCTAATAGTTGTAGGATTGCTGCTTTAAAGGGTACGTCAGCTTAGCTGTATCAGATTTGAAAGATTCATTCACAGAAAGGTATAACATTTCTTTTGAGGAGAGCTGCGGAAATGAGCTACTCAGATTAAAGAGCAACAAAGCAGATTGCTTGGGGAAAGATGCCTTAGAATCATGCAGGGTTTTGAGAGAGGACCAAGAACTATTGTCTGTAGTGGGGTGTTAGCAAAAAGCCTGTTATTCAATTGTTCTACACACTTCCACTGCACCTGCCTGTGTTGCAGTGAGGCAATCAAAGTAGGCTGCTAGTCCCCATTAAGAAAAGTGCACAGTGAAAGTTACTCTTAGCTAATCTTTTTTACATTGTTGTGTGGTACCAGAATAACAGTAATTTCTTCCCCTAGTTAATACAGTACTACAGGCCACAGATTCAAGCCTCTCGGACACTGTATTGCTCAGCAGAAATTTTAAGTGTAAGGACTTCATATGATCTGAAAAGCCTGACGTTGTGTCTTCCACAGCTTTAGTGAAGCTGTCTGTGCATTACAGCATTTTCTGATGGAAATTATTCCCCTAGCTTCTTTGAGAGGCTTTAGATTCGAAGTGGACGTGAGTCACCACTTCATGGTACACCAACATTAAAATTTCAGTTGACAGCCCAGCTTGTTCAGCTGTTATTTAGTTACAAGTTAATCAGTGGCCTTCCCTAACTCCTCCTCGATATGTCAATACTTAGCTGCAACAGTCATTCAGATCTTCCAGTTTTCACTTTAAAGCATAAATGCACAAATCTTACAAATCACAGGGAACAAAATGAAGTCTTTTTTTAAAAAAGATTACCCATTCAAAAGCTTAAAATGCTACTGCTACTTCAGAAACTAGTAAGTAGTCTATTTTTTTGTTGCAACGCCTGCTTTTTAAAGCAAAAGGTCGAAGAGAAGCGTAAGAGCAAACAAGATACACGGCCAAAGGTATGAGGGCCAAAGGACAAATAAGTTACAGAGAAGTCACTGGTCCTTTTGAAAACCAATTATAGGCCATATATAAACATACTCACCCCGTCTTTTTTAAATCAGTGACACAACACTCTGGGGTTCTGAAAGTAGTGGGATCACTTCTTCATTTGCATTGCAACAGATACCTCAGCAAACCTGTGCTATGCCTGCCCTGTCTGTTCCCCCCAAAGATGATCATGCCACAGTTTACACAAACATAGTGCCTCAGTCCATACCTACTTAGGGAGATAAAAAGCAAGAAACACCATGCATCTGTGCAAACCAAAAAACTGTGTGATGTTCTCCAAATTAGAGACTGTAACCAAGCCCAAGATCCTTGGGACTACACCTTCACGCCTTAGCTACACCATCATTCTCCCTGCAGTTGCCTTTGGATCTCCCTGTTGGGTCTCCGCAGTTACAGGTGGGCTCGCTTGCCCTCAGCATTGCTCCATTTTCAAGGCAGAAATGAGAGGGCTGTACTATCACCTCTCACCACGAGATGGTACACCGGTGTTTTCTGATGGTCAGGCGGCAATAGGCTTTTAATAGAGTTGGTGAACTCGCCTTCAGAGAAAGCAGAGATAAAAGTAAATTAGGACCCAAAAAAAGCTAATAAACTATTTATAGGATCGTGAATGAACTGAAGCTTGACAGGAGTGGGGGAAGCTCACATATATTGGGCACACACCCCTCAGCTTAAACTCAAGATATTATTGCTAGTATAAGGATTTGGGTGCCCCTTTTTTATTCTTATCCTGGCTCTTCCTGTTAAGAAACTTTTTAGTTGTGTAAATGTGTTTTATGTCATCAACAACATGAAACTTCAGTTATTTTTAAAGACAAAAAACATTCCCAAACGAAATATTGGGTAATTTTGAAGCAAACTCATAATAATAAAAAAAAAAGCACCTTTATGTGCCTATGTAAAGTTGCATATCTATCTATTGTGTTTGTGTGGCAGGGTTTTAGCAGCAAGGGAGGGGCTAAGGTGTGACTCTTGTGAGAAGCTGCTAGAAGCTTCACCAGCTCCAAGTCGGACCCGTCTCTGGCCAAGGCTGAGCCCATCAGCGATGGTGGTAGCGTCTCTGTGATAATACATTTAAGAAGGAAAACCTGCAGCAGAGAGGGGAGTGGGATGTGAGAGAAACCCCTACCCAGACCCCCAGGTCAGTGAGGAAGGCGGGGAGGAGGTGGCCGGAGGAGGGGATGGCCCCGCAGCCCCCGGTGGGAGGGCAGGCTGTCCCCCTGCAGCCCATGGAGGGGAGCGGGGGAGCAGATGCCCACCTCCAGCCCGGAGAGGGCCCCAGGCCGGAGCAGGTGGGTGCCCCCCAAGGTGGCCGTGACCCCGTGGGGAAGCCCGCGCTGGAGCAGTCAGTGCCTGAAGGGCTGGAGGCCGCGGAAAGGCCCCACGCTGGAGCAGTTCGAGGAGAACCGTCTCCCGTGGGAGGGACCCCAGGCGGGAGCAGGGGCAGAGCGAGGAGCCCTGCCCCTGAGGGGGAAGGAGCGGCGGAGACACGGTGTGAGGGACTGACCCCAGTGAGGGACTGACCCCAACCCCATTCCCCATCCCCCTGCACCACTCAGGGGGAGGAGGTAGGGAAAACTGGGAGTGGAGTTGAGCCTGGGAAGGAGGGAGGGGTGGGGGGAAGGTGTTTTAAGATTTAGTTTTATTTCTCATTGTCCTACTCTGATTTGATTGGTAACAAATTAAATTGATTTTTGTCGTCGTCGTCCCCCCGCCCCCCCAAGTTGAGTCTGTTTTGCCTGTGCCAATAACTGGTGAGTGGTCCCTCCCTGTCCTTGTCTCGACCCACGAGCTTTTTGTTGTATTTTCTCCTCCCCATCCCACTGGGGCGAATGAGGGAGCGAGCGGCCACGTGGTGCTTTGTTGCCGGCCGGGCCTAAACCAAGACACCCAGACGTACTCTGTTCTTCTGGAGCTGTGTGCGTTAGCATACATGGGTAAGTGCAGGCACTTAGATGTTCCCTGGCCCTGCTGTTATCAATTAGTATGTATCATATGATTGATATAACCAGGGAGCTGCTGAAGTCCTGTGTACAGCCCCCATCAGTTAATATTTAAAATAGGGGAACAATAGACATGATTTAGGGTTTAGGAACGAACTATTAGACAATGGGGGCTTATGTTTATGTCAGAAAAGGTAACGGATTGCGGTCTGGTCGATAAACCTTGAAGAACTGCTTGGAACTGCCGAGATCAGGGAAGAAGCAGGTAAAAGGCAATTCCTATAGCGGGAGTGCGTGGCCACTGACCACCCACTCAAACAATACGACCTACTCAAAAGAAGACAATGAAGGAAGAAGACAGAGTCTGCACGCTGATTTACATGAGGGGTGAAGAAGAAAGGACCAATTGTTAAGGAAAATAACAATGAACATGAATTAGTTAAGTGTATAATTATGAGGATTTTTGAGACAAGGGTGTGCTGTCTTGAGACAGGGACCCAATCATGCGCACCAATGAAATCAGTTTGAAAATACCTCGACTCTGCATGTCATTGGTGTGCACACCGGGTAAATGAACCCCATTTGTGGGACAACACTACTGCAGAACCCGGACACTGTATTAGCATGAGAAAGAGAGCGCATGATTTTTTGGGCCCTCCCAGCTGGCATGTAAGGCAACAGCCATAAAGCACTCTCTGGCAGATCCATCTTGTTCACACAGGTTTCATCTGAATGCAAAACACAGCCACTGCATGAAACAAGCCTGCCTGGGAGAGCGCGCTCTGCTATTTGCTTCAAATGGCAAAAAGGCTGCCTTGGCTGTGGGTGTAAGTGCGTGCTATCCTACGCACAAGAGTAGTCCCATTGCGTAAGTTCGGACACCTAATTTAGGACCATAGCTGTGCTAGGTTCCCTGTATGGGCTGTAGGAAAAAAAAAAATCCTTCCTTGGAGAGAGATTAAGGGCAGCAGCTGAACTGTTCTTCCATTCAGCGTAATAAGAATGATACGCTAAAAGCTCTAAGCAAACACAACATTAACTGGTCTGGTAAATGCCTACATTTGCTCTCTTACACACATCGCTGTAAGGTCTGTGTTCCTTTACAGCTTCTTCAGTCTGTTTTGAATCTTCTAGCAGACTGTGGCATATGGAACGGAAAATTAAAACTTTTGATTTATGTGTTGCTGCTTTGCCACTTTTGGCCATAGTAGAATACTTACGAATGTGAGATGACAACAAATACTTAGCCGTACAAGTAACTGAGATGGTTATATCTGGGAGCAGAGGGAATGGAAAATTCATCATTTGAATAGTTTCTATGTGCTGGAAGAGACTCTGTGGTTTTGTAGCACAGAAGTAAACAGAGAAGCACTCCCAGTCCCCCAAGCTGCAAAGACCAGATAAAAACTGAGCTGCTGCAAAACAAGTTTACATGAGCATTGCCAGTGTGATGGACACACTGGGAGTTAGCAAAATAGCAAGTGCAGTAAGAACAGACAAACCTGTGTGCATGAAAAATCTTGGTAATACACTCATCCCTGTCCCTAAACTTTGTATGGGGCCAGTTTTTCAACATTTTCAAAAGTTTTAGCAGATGTTCTAGGTTTTGAAAATCTGTGCAGTGTCTATATTAGCTTGGGACTTGTCAAAAAATGTCAAAAGGCACTGCAGTCTTGATGATCAGCTTTGGTAAAAAAGCAGAGCAAGGCTTTCATGGTTTTTAAACTCAGAAGGGACTATTAAAATCATCAACTACTCTAATCTCTTCTACAGGCTGTAGAACCTTATCAGTTAATTCTGCATAATACCTTTACTTCCTATTTAAATTACAACATCTTTTTTAGAAAGCCATGTAGGCTGTTGGATTAAAATCTCTGTTTTTAGTTGGTGCTTGATTTTGTTTCGGAAATACAGAGAGCTATAGATAATACGATTCCTCTTACGTGCTCGCAGACGACACAGCTGAAAAACTCCGGCTAAACTTTTCCCCTCCCAGAATCCTGCAATTCAGTTCTGCAATTTTTTTCTTTGTGAGTTGTGCTCTGATAGTAAGGCAGGACCAGGGAAAAACACGAGGGGCATTTCTTTCTAGCTTTCTCAGTCATCAGAATCTGTCCAGGGTCACTACGAGACCTCTGAATAATATTTGTAAAGATATGAGGAGAAAAAGTAGTTACAAGGAGACTTCACTTATATAAGTTTACTGGAAGGGAAAACTTAATATGCTTAAGTTCACTTTTGAGAACTCAGGTAATCAGATTTTTCTTTAAGAATTTAGATTTGCAGGGGCTTTCCACTGTGCAATTATTAATCGGTAGTTGGAAAGGCAAAGACATGGTATAAAATCCGAGCAAATCTAAGGTTCTGCCTTTGTGAGTGCATTGCTGTAATTTTGTTGTCTTTACCAAAATTTGAAGGCTAGGCATCTTTAGTGTTCAAGTCTGTTTCTATAGTGCTATATATTTAAACTGGCCAACAGTAAATCAAACACAGAGCCCTCACTTTGGCCAGTTATTCACAAAAAAATAATCTTGTAAAAAAATTACTACTTTGTTTCTGCCTCAGAACAGAATAAAGTTGTAATACTCTGTCTGCAGCTTTATTATCTTAAAAATACATTATTCGTGTTTTATTTCCTTTCCTATAGTACCGTAGGTCTTCTGGCTTCCTATGATGTTTCTGATTTTAGAGTTTGGTTGTTTTGGTTTTTTTTTCAATGCAGAAAATGGGAGGCTAAAAGTGCTGATTATTCTGCCTGGGAAGCTTGGCATCCTTCTTCTCATATACCCCTTTGGAAAGCTTGTGGAGTACGATTTTGCAGTTGATCAAACTTCACTTTCTGTGGTATTCAAGTGGTTTAGGAAAATTACTCGGAAGGCTAACTAGCGGGGATTTAATATCAAAGCTGGATATACAGCCAGCCACCTTCTCAGTTTTAGAGAAACATGGTCATTGATTCAGTATGTGACAAGTTACGATTTCTAAGCAAAATGATATCTAGTGTGATTTTGAAACCAGTCACCAAAAATACCTGTTCAACTAGAAGCAATTCTTACTATAAGGAAAATATAATAACGGATTTTTCAGCATGTAGTAATATATATCTGTACAGCTGACGATTCAGAAACAAAATTAAAGATGGTAAAAGCTAAAAGTCAATAGGCTTCACAGGTAGAATTTAAACTGGGATAATAAGTATTTATATTGAGTGGGAGAACAAAACAGGCAATCTGAAACAGTAATTGGTATAAAAATACTACAGATATGTATGCAAAAATCTTATACAGGTATATGAAATTTCAGAGTGACATCCCTAGAAGGTACACTTTGAACGTGGAAAGGTACACTTTGATAGTCCTATTACCTAGATAGAATCACTGAGATATTATGGAGCTATTAAAAAGTCCAAGAAGGGAAGAAACAGGACAGTCAAACATCTTAATCACAACAGTCATTTAAATAGGCTCAGACTTCAATTCCCCTTAGGCTGTTAATTGCATATCCACCTGATACCCAGTTCTGAAATTAGGCCTTTGTGTTCTTGATAAACTGGTTATTTAAATACTGAATAATATTACTGAAGGAACTAGGGCTGTTTTGCATCCAAAGATTTCTTTTAACTGGATTAATTTTTCTTCCATTAAAGTGCAAGAAAGGAGTACATCTCCTACAGATGAAAATTTTCTCTTTGTCAGTATTCATCCTTAGGTTAGAAGCAGAAGACCAAAAAATGTTGTCATTCACCCGATTCTGGGGAGCTTTTGCAAAGAAAGGATCTTTTTATCTCCTGCAGCTTGTTCTCAGAATGCTGCTCTGCCCTGCGCGGCTGCAGAGCTCCCTCCGAGCCCTGCGCTGGTGGGGCAGGAGGCACAGCCAGTGGTGTGAGGGGCGGCGTAGAATTAAGGTTGGTTTTTTTACATGGCTTAATTTTCATCACAAATTCAAGTGTTCGTGTAGGCATCACTGTATCACAAATTCAAGCGTTTGTGTAGGCATCGCTGTTACACAGGATGTACCTACCTGGGTTCCAGCATATTCATAAAGATTGCCAGAAGTCTAAATAGCATTAGTGTATTTGTTGTGGTTCTTTTAAATGTGTCTTTCTGTTGTTATAGGGTTGATGTGAAATAACGTATTTTCTTTTAACAAAAGATAGAGAACTGCATGTGAACGTGAGAAAAAGAAGAGTGCTAATTGAGACAAACGCAGAAGCAGTCATGGACAAGGACATAATTTAGTGTATCGGTTTCCAAGTCTGGATTTCTTAAAAACATTTAAGAAACCTGTCATCTGTCATCTTCTCTACAGTGGATTCTGTTCTCAGATAATTACCCAGGGACAGTATTTGTATACTCAAAGATGTTTACGGAATTTCTTTTCTCTTCAAAATGTAAGTTTGAAAACATAAGATACAGCATGAGAGATTAATAGTTTAAGTATCTATATTGTTTAGAAAAATAGGGTCAAGTTACACTTGTTCGTATCGCTGGCTGTCCTTAGCTTAACACTCTTTCAAGGTAGTGTTGAAATTTTTGGACTAAAAATATCCACTATAACTGACAACTAAATGGAATCAAACCTATAAGGTTGTTTTATGTAACACCGAAAGGGAAAGAAAAGCCAACAGACCCAGACTGAGAAGGAAACTTTCCATCACTTAGCATAGCAGACTTTCAGATTTCAGCTCTTGAGTTTTATGTTTACTGCCACCCCTAAATGCACACATGAGTGTCTGGAGAATATTACCAGACAGGAAGCACACAAATATAGAAGCCTTCTGGTCACCTAAAGGAAATTTTATAGCTCTTTACCTAGCCAGAGCTCTTTCTGGGGGAGGGCCAGAGCACAGCTCAGAGATACATTTCAGCTGTAGTTTTTGGATCTGTGACTGGGTTATGTAAGCTCAAACATCTTAAAATTCATATTAAAGTAAAATGGGAAATTCATGGGGGTAGGAAAGAAACAGAATGTGTTTGTTGAGCAGCAGCCAGCATGGACAGTGTAATGGTCTTTATTTTGAGACAAAAAGTAGTAACCATCTGTACAACGAAACTCATTCTGCAAGCAAAATGTGTGTTCAGCTCTAAGCTTCTGTGAGTTCCTTGTCCTTTGATGTTATCTAACCTTCTTTTATGCACTTTTATTTCTCCTGCTGTTTTGGTGTCTCTCTAGCCCTGCTGTTCCTCACTGTTTGGTATGTGGTGTAGGACTCATGGTCAAACAACACACAGTGTCATGCTTTCCCATTGTCGAGTACCTTTTGCTTCAAGGACTACTTAAGCATCAAGCTCTGCTGTTGCTTCTTATGATGCAAACCCTGAGAACATGAGAGTTTGCTGGGGCAAGGAACTTCCTCCTGGAGTGGCTGTTAAGCATTACATAATTTCACTGCCTATATAAACTGTTTTTTCAAATAGAGCTACTACTTACCTGTCTCATACAAATGTTTTGTTCTTTGCAGTGGTTTTCCCTAGGACATCACCTTAAGAGATTAGTGTTATTTTCAAATGCTTTGATGTTCTGGGCTTACATCTGATCCTCTGAAATGAATTTTTCCTGGAGGCAGGGGCTGATATAAAAGGAACAATTTCTCACTCCAAGTGCACTCCCTTAAATCAATGCTTGTATTTAAAAAATGTCAAACCCATACAGAGTAATTGCATGTGCTATTCGTCCTACAGAGAAAGGAGGAGAGTTCATTCTCTCAGATGAACTGAATATGACAAATACTAGTTGGGAGCTTATTGCTTATCTCAGAGATGCATGGATACTACAGTATTGAGGGGAAATACTGTGTAAAATAGGAGCGGTTACTCAGACCTTGCAAGGCATCACTGAAGTAACCAAATTAACTCTTCCAGAGAACAGAGTTTTCCTAGGATCTGGCCTCAGTGCATTAGATTCTGTAACACAGAGAGCTAAGGCATTTACTCCTGTGCCTACTGTTATTGAATATGACCACATGAGAATATTGGTATGTTGCTTTCACTTGGCAGTGATGCATAAGAAATTAAGCGCAAACATGAAGTGATTTCTTACAATGATTTCTTATATGTGGTGTCTTACAATGATTTTCTTGTTACAAGACATTTTCTCCTCTCTGGCAAATCAAGGAATGAGAGAACATGATGGCTGACACCAAGAGGATTTACTGTTTGTATTCCAGCCCATGGATATACTCTAGAAACTGTTAAGTTGAACAGTAAATCATAACTCACAATTAAAATCGTGGTGCAAGCCCATGGAACACAAACCTCTTTTTTGTGTGGTTTTTCTTAAAAGATTTTGTTTGTCTTTCTGCAAAACAGTATAATAGAAAGTGTGATATTCTTTCTGTGCTCTAAGGAAAAGAAAAGATAGAATAAACAGCAAACGGGGGTAAGATGATAGTTCATTGGCCAAGTGAGCAGTTTGCTCAGATGAAATAAAAATCATAGTGGAAGGTATTGCTATGTTATTATAGGAGGACATATCTCACTGGGGCATGTCAGGAGACATTTATTATACCATTACAGCATAATTCTGATATAACAGGGATGTGCCTGATCTTGCTTGGAAATATCACTCCCCACTGGAAATGCATGTGGTGCTGTACAAACCTAGGGAATGGTACTTTCCTGATGTATGTTCCTGGATGTTGCTCTGATGTCTTATTCCTATAAAGAGAAGAACATTTCCCTCTCGCTCCCCTACTTTAATTCTATAATTTCCTTCCTCTAAAGCGTTGTTAGATAAATGAGAGATGTGTAACTGGTCAAGGTTGACTTGATACCCGTGGTGATATCAAGAAACATCAGCGGTTTGGACGGCGAGTTTTCTACAGTTGTTCAGGATGAAACTGAAAAAATCTCAGAGTTTGGATCAGAAAGGAAATCTTCACCTCCTCTCACCTTCCCAGGGCCTGACTGGCAAGAAGATGGGGATTTTTATTTTTTCACTCTTCTTGAAAGTCTGAGGTGCATCTCACTTTCTTCAGTCCTGTGAGCATTTTCATTAATAAACTCCTTGCTTTTTTAAGGGAGTAATGCATTGTTGATATCCTTTTGGGTCTCTTGGTCTTTCCCTCTGTCCTGGTTTTGGCTGGGATAGAGTTAATTGTCTTCCTAGTAGCTGGTACAGCGCTGTGTTTTCAGTTCAGTAGGAGAAGAATGTTGA
>JAVKLA010000049.1:8758510-8771354 GCA_034782735.1 Sagittarius serpentarius
CCCCATCCCACTGGGTGGGGGGGAGCGAGTGAGTGGCTGCGTGGTGCTGAGTTGCTGGCTGGGGTTAAACCACGACATCTAGGAAAAGTGAAGGAGCTTTTTTTACAAATTTCTTTACATACATAGGAAGCTTTTCTAGACAACAGGTGGATTTGAACATTTCTGCTGGTTCACATCTAACCCTCCTGTTTGAAGTAAACATTCCCTCAGTGGCTTTTTGCCTGCTAATTAAACATAATGAAATTACTTAGCAGCTTGAGACTGCAACACACGTTGTAACATTTCAATTCGAATATTTAGAGAGCAACATCTAAAAACTGGAAGGACAGCACCTTGATCCTAGAACTGCAGGAAACTGCAGCTGCCTTTCCTTTAACTACACAGGTGGGGAGCCAGGTGAAATAGCTTTCTTCTGTTGAGGATTTAAAGATGAAAGCAAAAGGGGATTTTCCCCTTAGATGGCTGCAATAAAGTATTGTTGATTTTTTTGTATTGCGTCATTCTTCCAAAACTATCACAGCCAGGGTTCTTAACATTTTGCAGGCTGTGCATGCAAACACAAGCCAACTGGGTAACAATATAGTGTAATGAGATACTCTGTTCCTACATGCTACACCTTCTTTACTAAGAAATCCACTAAAAATAGAATACAGGCAGGTTCAGTTGATGTGGTGAACATGCATACATTCACAGTCCAATTATAAAGAAGGTAAACTATCCCCAAAATATTTAAAGACTTTGTTAGGAAAGGAAAAATTTGCATGCTGTTTTCAGCATTTCTTTATTCCCTGAAAACTGCAAGATCACACATGCAACATCAATTCACCCCACAAAACGTCTGCTCTCTGCTTGAGAGATCTAACATTGCACATGCCACTTCCAACAGAATAATCCTTGCCATTATCTTCTAGTAGTTTACTTTTCCACTGGCACCACATAAGCTTTCTCCAGACAGAGCTTTTTAAACATGAACTTGGCCTTCATGGCAACACGTGAGCACCCAAAGTTTAAGAAAAATTAAATCTGCAGATCCTGATTATAGTCATTGTCTCCATTCCCACGAATTCCCTAAAAAGACAGAACATTAACTGAGCCCTGAGAAGCAAATCCCCGGAAGGGTAACTCATTGGGAGAACGAGGAGCTGCCCATCACAGCTCAGCCTCCCCAGAGATATGTTTCAAAAGAAACAAACAAGCAAATAAAAACAAGGGGGCGGGGGGAGGGGGGAAGAAGTGGATACTGTTCATTTAGTTTGCAACAGCTGAGTTGCTGTCCTGAGCTTCAGTAACATTTCCCAGACTTTATGAATTCATGAAACTTCAAAATGTATTATGAAAGCTAATACCTAAATGTCTTTAAGATATGTCATTATACTCATGTCTTGTGATAAAAAACAAGAGTGGCTAGTACTACTGAAAGAAGTACAAACGGGGGTACCTACCCGTGCCATACATCTGTTTTCAAAATCTGTATTTTTACTGATAAGTTATTATCCACTTTTATCAAGTCAGACGTACTCAGGTTTATTCAAGATCACTTTCTTGTAATGTAATTGCAATAGGACAATGTAGTATTATTGCCCATGAAATGAAGGCATTAAGCAAGAATACTTTTTGCCCATGACTAAAATCCAATCAACCTCTACAGGTCTAATCGAAGCCATAAACCTATGCACAGTCTGAAGGTAAGCAGAAAGTTTTCCAGCTCTGTAGAACCATTAACACCCTAATACACTGAAATATCTTCATAGTGATTCTAAGCTGGCAATAAATGCTCTCTTCTTGATGATGGGAATGAGACCGTTACCTCCATCATCTGTGAAATGCATACCAAACCCAAGTTTGTTTCTGATGAAATTCAGCTCAGACTCTGGCATAAGGAACTCTTTTTAATTCTTCGTCTTGCTGGAAAATGCTCATTTCTCTTCTCCAAGTCTTCTGCTCAACCCAAAGAGAATCAATTTGAAATTCAGCAAATAACATTCACTTGAAAGATGGTAACCATGGAGCATGGGGGTCACTCAGCATTGCCCACCCTATGGCAATGTAAGATTTTCACAATCAGTGGAGAGTAGTTCCACTACAGGAAAAGCAGTGTCCCAAAGTCAAAGCAGAACAGTCAAATGCCTCCCTAAAGGCAAAACATAAGGAGTCCAATACCTAGGATTCTTTACTTCTTCACTTATTCATGAGTCACAAAGCCTTAACTCTTTGTCCGCTCTTCTTCAGAGCATCTACACACTGATCAAAACCTATTTAAACTACAAAGTACGTGTTAATGATTAAGTAACCTCTCTTTTGCTCTTCTCCACAAAAGCTCACTTCATTGACCTCTTGGAAAGAGAGCCTATTTCTGGTCTGTTCTACTGAGTAATTCTGTGCTCTCCAGATATTGTCTGAAAATATATTTATTTGTTAACATACTTATTTAATCAACAGCAGTAACTTAGTTCACATTCAGGTATCATTTTTCTTACCTGTTGAATTAGGCCAGAATCTGACGTGAGGGTCTTGATGTTCACAGATGCAATTTCCAATGTAACTTGGTCTGTTAGGTATTCCTCATCTAAGACAAAGACTGTGAACACTAGTCTTCTACCCAAATACAAATTTAAATAGTAAGACTATCAAACATAAATTATAGGTATCTAACATACAAAATTTAACTCCATATCATGATCAGTCACTGGGAAACGCTGGATTAAAAGTCCAAAATATTAAATTGGCAGAGACTGCAACAATCATGCAGAGCATGACTGAGCAAAGAAAAATAATACTTGCAAAGATTAGGTATTAACGTAGCAGTTGTTTTTTAAACAAACACCACACTATTTTTGAAGCAAGTCACGTTCTTCTTTCAGAAAGCTGACCAGAGAATATTAACTGAACCAATACCTCAAAGTAAGCTGAAGACAACTGTCGCAAGTCACTGTAATTTTCACAAGTCACTGTAATTTTTGCTTTACTTTTCTCACCACACTTACAATGATAATTGTTGAAATACGTACTACACAAATATTTACCTTTTACGCTGCCCTTTTGTGAATTAGGCTCATCCTACGTATCTCTACTACACAGGAGCTTTCTGAAGCACTGAAATAATCTGTTTCAAAGTGGGTTTATCAACTGCCCCGAGAGTCCACTGAAAAAGCACATTCCTCAGCATGGCACAAACTCTATTTACCTTTTCAAGCTTCACTTCAGCCCTCAAAATGGGGTGCAAGGGATACATAAGCCCTTTGTGAACCTTGTGCAAACAGCCAAATTTCACTCTGCATGTTTAATAAGGTCCTCATAATCAAACCATTTGCATAATTCCCATGGGTCAGGTGCTGGCCAAGCATTAATATGACTTAAAAGAGGTTATATTCTACACGTTTTTACACACAAGAACTCTCCATGGTGGTGCCTATGTTTGTAGTGCTAGTACATTTCCATTTGCTGTTTGTTTAGTCGTAAGATCTCATTAAAGAACAGCTATTATCTTTATGAATCATCACATAACAGAAAAAAGACATATTTTCTTATCTCACTCAAGAAATTGATCTGAATCAAAGACTTCATCCTTACACTTGCGAGAAACAACAAAATCATGATTCTCCTCTTTTTCTGGTTTTATAAGACTGTTGAAACTTACAGCCAAATACTATTCCACCTCCAACAGGGTAAATGTTCACTAAGGATCATCTTTATTCTGTATGACTGTAGGTCCAGAGACAAATCTGCTGAAAATGCAGACTATGCAGACTATGGGCATCAAAATTCCACTTCATTTGTGTGGAAACATTATGTGTGAAATTTGTTCTGTATTTGAGTGGACGTAGAATTATAATCAAAACATGATGTAAACATTAAGCCTAGTCCTGCAAGATGAAAAGTTCCCTCAACTCACCTTTAATTCATAATCGGTAGAGGGTGCTAAGAGCTTTAACAAGGTATGGCCCCAAAATGGTCCATTAGTTAATTGACCTATAAAAGCAACGTAACAGCCCCCCCCCCATCCAATGTACTGTCTAGTCAAACATTAAATCTGAAGCAAACATAATTTTGGGTTACACAGAATCAGAACTGCACATCTGTTACACTTTTTAGCTCACATATTCATATATCTAAGTCTGTATTTTTATAGAAATACTTATGAAAAGTCATTCTCAGAAAAAAATTTAAATCACAAAAATGAACACAATATTAAGAGGTATTTGTATCACTCTCAACTCCAAAGGGGAAATGTCAAGCTATATTAGTACTTATATCTTTTTACACTTAGAAAGAGGAAGCAGAAACTAAAACTAAAAATAAACCAAGTTCACTTCCTTTCTACAGCAAGTGCTGAAATTTCTACTTCCTCTCAGCCTTCCTTTTTAAATTAAATGCATTTAAAACACGCAATCTCAGATTCCAAAGGATCTAATGTCACGGGTGAAATAAAAAACAGGACATGGAAAAGAATTTTACAGAGAAATTGCTTTAGTGTTAATAAACAATTTTGAAGGAACAAACCACCTGCCTGCAAATAAACAGAAGGTAGTTTATGATTTTGAATAGTTTTCATTGCACATTCTCCTTCCCTACTGAGCAGCACTTCTAAGAAGATGCTCATTTCCTCTGGCTGGCTCCCTCAAGCCCCCAGAACAGTCTCTAACCTTTCTTTAACCCCAGTGGTATATTGCTGACACTCCTCAGCAAAAGTTTCCATTGTGACTAGCTTCTGCACAGTTTCCTCTGTCTGTCCCTGCTGCACACCTGCTGTGCAACGCAGGACGGAGAAAACACTACCTGCAGAGCGCTCCTCAACCAAGCCCCTGCCAGTGTATTCCCTGGACGAAAGCCAATGGTGAAGCCTGGGATGACAAAACAACCTACCCATGTGTCAAGGAAACCATAAAGGGGATATTCACACTGAGTAATCCAAGTATTTGACTTCAGTGCAATACAGAACCTGCATTCCCTCACTCCATTTTCAGTGAGGAGAGGCAGGAACTTGTGCAGAGTGGACCTAT
This sequence comes from Sagittarius serpentarius, assembly GCA_034782735.1. Classification (NCBI taxonomy): domain Eukaryota; kingdom Metazoa; phylum Chordata; class Aves; order Accipitriformes; family Sagittariidae; genus Sagittarius; species Sagittarius serpentarius. Next base: position 8,763,511 of record JAVKLA010000049.1, read on the forward strand.
ATTAGGTTCCCAAGTAGATGGTATTAATACCTGCTGAAGGTAAAAGATCGTATGAAGAGTTAATTGGTTATAGGGCTGAGAATGCAATCAGACGCAAGAGACCTGGAAGGTATTTCTGGATTATATTTCTAATAACCTGAAGGCACTGGTAATCTCTTCAACTCTACCTTCTAACATTACCATGTCTCTACCATCTGTTCTCTGAACACTGTTTTTCGATGGCACCACTGTATTTTCCTTTCAAATTGAGAACCAAGATCTTCTGATGTTTTAGACTGACTTTTAGATCAAAACTAAACTTTGGAAGGAAATTTCAAAAGTTATACATAATTACACCAAACTGACCTTAAAAATACAGAAGACGACGCTACATTTGAAACATAAACATCTAAGAAAAAGTAAGAGTATTTCAATTTGTTGAATAACACCAGTGCTTTTGTTGCATGTAACAACACAGACCTATGACACAAAATTCACAATACTTACCTTTATGTACTCCTGTGTCTTGGACAGGATATTTTTCAGTCTGTCACAAAAAGACAAAAGACACAGATGTTTGTTATTTTAATTGTGCTGGAGAAAGAGTATATAAAACTGCATAATTATAGTTGCATCTCTTAAATTGCTACTAGTTGATCTGTCTACAATTAGATACAGTAACACTCTTCTTACGGGGGGAATTGAGATGCTACTAACACTACTGATTAGCACGTGCAAAAGTAATAGGGATTGCTGCTTTGCTGCAGTATTTTTATAGGTATTACTTTTTAGTGAAAAAGCAGAGATTGGGAAAGAAATTTTGCATTTAAGTAGCAAGATAATCTAGAAAAGGTAATGCATACCAGGAGAAGGAGAGATGACTTCAAAAGCTCTTTTTGCAGATATAAACTTTTACTAAAATGTTACTGTACTGAAAGAAAAAAGTATTTTTCCCTTCTGCTCTAAAATTAAAAAGCTGATTAAGATGCAACAGAAAACTATTATGACCGAGTTTAAGGGGGTAGCTACTAATTTCCAGGCATGTTATAACTTATTATTATACCTGAAATCTACCTCCTTCTCTATGACCCCTACCCTTATGTAAAAGTAGGTGTGGCTTTTATAGAAACTCATAACCAAGCAAACAGATTAAATCTTAGTTTAAGGGAGTGGGGGGGATAAACAAACTTTCATTAGTCTCAGACACAGCAATTTTCCCTCACCTTTTAAAAAAAACTCCCCTTAGCAAAACACAGCATCTAATTTAGTCAGTCCACAAAAACAATCACAAAGCTTGTATCTTTTATTAAAACCTGCTAACACAAATGCACGTACACCGGCTGCAATAATGGATCCCAGTGAAGGATCAGCATTTAAAGTACTAGTGAAATTTTCACAGTTTCCTACTGAGTCCCTGTTGCAAAGCTTCAAAATGGGAAGAAGATACCAAGGCAAAGCAATAGCTTGCTCACTTGCCATCCATAAAATAAATCAATGTATTTCAATCTGTTTACATAACTACAGTAGACAACAGTCTTCTCTGGGTTACAAGGCACTGTAACTTTCTCCCAGAGTAAACAATCCATAGCAACACAAAGAAAAACTTTTAAAAGACTTCACAGAATTCCGTATTACTTTTACCTGATATACTCCTTGTCTCAGTGTCAGACTGGCATGTCTAATACCCTAAGACACAAAAACTTGTAAATGGTGTTACTCTGTTTGCCAGCAAGCATGACAGAGTGTTGTTTGGTCTCTCCCTAGGTTCACCTATGCCCGTTGTAAGGCCCTGCTGTTTGGTCTTACCTTTCCATGGCTTTAACTCATCAGACAAAATAGGTATAGGGAGGAGTAATAACTTAGTACAAATGAAATTTTAAGCCTCAGGTGGGTTTTCTTATCCGTCCAACCCATACAGACAGAAGCGTGTCAGCCTCTAGAGGCTCTCCCATGGACAGCTCAGCTGATAACATCCAATTCAGCTTAAGCACCTATTGGCATTTTTATTCACACTTTAATTGCACAGGGTTACTAAATTAAAACCCTATATATATGCACAGTTTGAATTAACATTCTTGAATGTTTTGTGTCACTTCTGCACTACATAACCACAGAGAGCTATAATGATTTTAACTGTGTTAGACCAGAAACACATACCATTGTTAAGGAAAGAGTGCTTGGATCTGTATCCTCCACTGGCTCTTTTGCTGCATGATCTGCTGGAAATAAGAAAGCTTTATTACTGTATAATCCTCAAAATATTTGTCTGGCAATTCATAATTTGCTTCTTTGTCTCATCAAGATAAAGCACAACTATACACCCATTACATGCATTATGTCAAATTACATTTCCTCAAGAATACATGACAAACTAGAAAATGTCAGAGCTATTAGCACATAGATGAGAAACTACATGCAACAAGGAAACCCAACTCTAAGCTAACAAAATACTTAAATGAAAATCTAAATTATTTTTAGTTAAAAAAAAAAAACAAACCACAAAGCAATTCCACAATAAAGTGTAAAATCCAGCAAATCTCCTAAAAGGTAAGTTTTGTTCTCCTAGTGACAGTACTCTGTTTTTTCCTCAAAGCAATAATTCAAAAGGCAAACATACCCACTACAACAAAAATTAATACTATAATAAACAGCAGATTGTAGTACAAAACCTAATTTTAAAAAACATATTTGAGGTAAACATTAATTATTTGTATATAGTAGAATCATAAACTTCAATTATATTAACATCAAAAGGATACAAAAATAAATCTTCAAAGTACTTGCAGGTGAATCATTAAATGTCAACCCTTCTGCATCAATGGCTAAATTGACAAATAATAGTGGGGTACTAACCAAAAGCGCGCAAAGAATCTGCAACAAATCTCATACAGAAGTCAGGATTCACAAAACCACTTCTGTAATTTAACATCATCCCGCCATTTCCTCGAGGAATCTCTTCTGTTGGTAAGTATCACATTTTCAAAAACTGAAAAGCATTTTAAATTACGTAGTAGGATTTTCACTCCATTCTTGTCACTCTCATTCTGAAAGTCCTTATACTTACTACAAGCATGCATGAAATGTTTTCAGCCGCAACCAGTAAGAGGTGATTGGAATCAATATTTGGTGATTTCCTTCTCCCAAATGTAGAAATCAGTGCATTTAGAACACAGTCCCAAAAATGAATTACAAAATGCACAGTATAAACACTGAGCCCCAAAACAGCACAGAAGTTACAAAGCCACTATTCTAACCAACTCAAATTTAGCATAATTGTTTATTTTGGGACCTAGTCCTACAAATCTACTCAATGCAATAGAACAACAAGCTAAAAGGTGATCAGACCCACTCAGCATGGGTTTATGAAAGGCAGGTCCTGCTTGACTAACCTGATTTCGTTCCATGACAAGGTGACCCGTTTAGGGGATGAGGGAAAGGCTGCGGATGTTGTCTACCTAGACTTTAGTACAGCCTTTGACACCATTTCCCACAGCATTCTCCTGGAGAAACTGGCTGCTTATGGCTTGGACTGGCATAGTCTTCGCTGGGTAAAAAACTGGCTGGATGGCTGGGCCCAAAGAGTGGTGGTGAATGGAGTTAAATCCAGTTGGTGGCCAGTCACAAGTGGTGTTCCCCAGGGTTCAGTATTGGGGCCAGTTCTGTTTAATATCTTTATCAATGATCTGGATGAGGGAATTGAGTGAGCCCTCAATAAGTTTGCAGATGACACCAAGTTGGGCGGGAGTGTTGATCTGCTCGAGCGTAGAAAGGCTCTACAGAGGGATCTGGACAGGCTGGATTGATGGGCTGAGGCCAACGGTATGAGGTTCAACAAGGCTGAGTGCTGGGTCCTCCACTTGGGTCACAACGACGCCATGCAACGCTACAGGCTTGGGGAAGAGGGGCTGGAAAGCTGCCCCGCAGAAAACGACCTGGGGGTGTTGGTCGACAGCCAGCTGAGTATGAGCCAGCCGAGTGCCCAGGTGGCCAAGAAGGCCAATAGCATCCTGGCTTGTACCAGAAACAGTGTGGCCAGCAGGACTAGGGATGTGATCGTCCCCCTGTACTCGGCGCTGGCGAGGCCGAACCTCAAATACTGTGTTCAGTTTTGGGCCCCTCACTACAAGAAAGACAGTGAGGTGCTGCAGCATGTCCAGCGAAGAGCAACGAAGCTGGTGAAGCGTCTAGAGAGCAAGTCTTATGAGGAGTGGCTGAGGGAACTGAGGTTGTGTAGCCTGGAGAAAAGGAGGCTGAGGGGAGACCTTATCGCGCTCTGCAACTACCTGAAAGGAGGTTGTAGCGAGGTGGGGGTCGGTCTCTTCTCCCAAGGAACAAGCGATAGGATGAGGGGAAATGGCCTCAAGTTGTGCCAGGGGAGGCTTAGATTGGATATTAGGAAAAATCTCTTCACTGAAAGGGCGGGCTGTCAAGCATTGGAACAGGCTGCCCAGGGAAGTGGTTGAGTCATGATGCCTGGAGGTATTTAAAAGACATGTACATGTGGTGCTTAGGGACATAGTTTAGTGGTGGACTTGGCAGTGCTAGGTCAACGGTTGGACTCGATGATCCTAAAGGTCTTTTCTAACCTAGACAATTCTGTGTTCTATGTTCTAAAGCATAAGACAATGAAAGACAGTACAATAAACAGGCCTGAAAATAAAAAAGGTGGCAGTGGTGTGACAGAAGCAGCCCCAGGGCTCCGGGACAGAGCCATTCTCCCTCCTGCTTCTGTGAGGCAGCCCCAGCAGCCGCAGTTGGAGGGTGCCCGGTGCAGTGCCCAGCCTCTCTCTGCAATGCCAAGCAGAGCCTTTCTCAGCACTAGGGCCCACAGGAAAACCACACGCGTTGTCCAGGCAGGTGGCACACGATCAGAGGGGTCAGATCTACAAGGCTTGCGCGCAGCCTTCGCACACAGACACACTGAATATTTTAGAAAGGCATAGGTCTATGGAATTTCAGATGAGCGTGTTCACACTGCAGTACAAAGTTTAGGAAGACATATGCAGAAGAGCAAAAAACCCCACACCAGAACCCCATATTCTTGTCACGTGCCCTTTTTGGTAAATATGAAATCCCTGCTCCAGAAACACGGTATTAACAGAATGTTCTGGATAAAGCCTGCCCCGATGGCAAGGGCCAGCACAAACTGCCATAAGCTTCCCAACTCAAATGCAGAGAGGATGAGAGTCACACTGGGATATGAGAAAATACAATAAACTGACGTTAAGACATTGCATGAGAGTAGGGCCAAAAATGGAGGATCCAGGTAGCAACTGTAGTGGAGAGCTGCGAGGGAACTGGAAAGGGGCAAAGAGCGAAGCCCACACTGCAAAGGAAAGCTGAAAAAGAGGAGGTACTGGGAGGTAAAGAAAGGCTCCAGGGAAGAAGGCCAGCCCAGGCACCCCTAGCCTCCCCGTTTCTCTACTGTCAGCAAATACTCAGCAAACCCAGTGGCAAAGCATGGAACTTATCATCAATTTATTCTGGTGGCCTTACAGCTCCTCCTTATGGATTCTTAGATGCATTAAAAAAAAAAAAAATTCTTTCTTTTGCCCTTGTAATATAAGAGGTTGCTTGAGGTAGATGAAAGCAGACCCCACAAAAGCTCCATGCCCTGGTGAACCTTGGTGGCTACTATAGCTATGGTAAAGGCTTCATCCCCTATATTCTGTTACATCTCCAAGATACGGCCAAGGTACGTTGTGACACTGCTAATTTACTTTCCACAATCCAGAGGGAAGCACTGAAAAAATGGGAGAACCTCCAAGAATGAAGGCATTTGAAATAAGTCACCCCAGGGTGACTCTATAAGAGGTGATGGGTACAGGGTGGTACCTTTGAGTCCTGCTGTCTAGGTCTCACATAGAAACACAGCCACTGTGAATATGTGACTCTGCATCTTTCTTGCTTAGTATCCATCATGAAAAATATTTTAAAACTGTCTTTCTTTTCCTATACCACAATTTCTTCCCCTTTGTTTTTCTAGTTCTTTATGAAGAACAGCAGTTTCCATGTTTTTTAAGATTGTAGAGCACTACCAAGTCCCAATGTTTTCTGTAAGTGGCATGTATGGGTATAAATATTTGTACCAAAGAATAAAGGCTCCACATATTGGCTGCGGACGATTCACCATGGTCTTGTTAACCACTGATAGAATCTGAAAACCACAGACTTAATATTTAATTGTGAATAAGGCAATTAAAATGCCATGTCCCCTCTATCTTCCCTGCACATATCTCCCACAGCATTCTGCAGCTCATGTCATACAGCTGGATGCAGGTGCACAAAACAGCAGGGAGGAAAGTTCTATGTTCATCTCAAATGTAAAACATCCAGTTTTGCATGTTGAAAGGCCAACAGGAAATACAGGTATCATCTGACCGACTGTTCGGTGCACATTGTCTGATTTCATAGTTACTTTGACAGACAGCTTGGTAATAACATTATCTGGGATCCCTCAAAAAAATCACTGTCACCATACTCCCCACTGACAGCATACAGCCGCTGGCCTACATTTACTTCCCCACACTTCTGCGAGGAACCACACGTGAGTTGACTCAGATGGACATAAATCAGCACAAGCAAATTGACTCAGACAGACTACATCAGGTTCAATGGTTGGTCCCAAAGTTCCTTTCTGCCACCCAGTACCTGCACACTGCTCAGCGGCTGCCATGGCTCTTCTGCCTGAGCCTGTCCAGTATAACCAGTATTAACTAGTATTACAGGAGCAGCAGACTTGTACCCATCACCACTGTTCCTCTCTGTTCAATATTGCCACTCTAACGGGGATGCAATGCTGTGCACTTAGCAATGTGAACAGTTTGTCGATTTTATATATATGCAAATATATATATGTATATACACATCCAGACTTCTAATCCTACATCTGCTCTTCATCCTTGCACGGGAAGGAAGTCTGAAGGTGAGTTTTGGAGACCTCAGCATTTTGGCCTTTAAGCAGGAGGGGCTTCAAAAAGTGCTATGTAGCAGAGATGGTATTCCCCTCTTACTGTTTTTTTCCCTGCAATGTAGCCTTGACACCATCAGTAGTGAGTGAAGCACGTAAGGTCTACCGTAGTTACATAGTTCATCCATACACTTAAGACGACGTCTTTCACACCAAGGCTAGGCATACACTTTAACGGTACAGCTTAGTACAACTAAACAAAGTGCTCACCCTAATACTACTGTTCATACAGGTGAATCCTTGGATTAAATCCAAATCAACAATGGTGCTTTGACCAGAGGCACATGAATTTCAGATTTGTTTATGAGGAGGAAATACAGCAAATTATATTAGAATATTCAGTTCTCTGAAAAATCTAAGTCCATAAGCACTTGTCCATTTTTGTTTACCGTTAACTACGCAAAACTCTGTCACGGTCTGGGCAGATAGGTAGGGAAAAACTGTGATGCTGGCACGCCTGAGATGAGGTACTCAAAAGTCATTTGCAGCATTAGCCATGTAAGTGAAAGAGTGTGGGCTTCCTAACCACCCGGAGTCTGGGGTTTTAAGAAAATGGCTTTTTAATGTCTTGCTAGCAAGCACAAGCTAACTTAGACGCTAAACACCCGCAGCAGGCTTGACAAGACAAGTCGCGCTAAATCACATCAGCAGCGCACAGGATAAATTACTACCACGTTTAATTAGCGCGTGCGGAGGGGGAAGGGAGCAACTAACAAACCTTTTCAGTCTCGGCCGGGGCTAGGCTTCTCACCTGGCCCCCGTGAGCCACGGCCGCCGGGCACACCCCCACCCCCCCCCCAGGGAAGCAGGGCACGGCGGGCCGCACCCCGCGCAGCGCCCGCCCCGGACCCGCGGCGGGGGCCTGGAAGCAGCCGCCGCCGCCGCCGCCCCTTCC
>JAVKLA010000049.1:8771544-8783077 GCA_034782735.1 Sagittarius serpentarius
CGCGGGGCCGCGCCTCGCCTCGCCTCGCCCTCCGCGGGAGGCAGGGCTCGTTCCCGGCGCCGCGCCCGCCGCGGGGAGAAAGCGCCTCCGGCGGGGCCGAGCGCGGCGGCCGGCCGGGAGCCCGCATTTCCCAGCGGGAGATACCGCTCTCCCGCGCGCGGCTGCGTGGGGTTAACGCCTCCGGGCGGGAAGCGCTCCGCTCTATGAAACACCCCGGTGTTTCTTCTGCAACGCAGGCATCGGATGCGCGCGATGGCTCCTCAAGTAATACTAGTGCGGACCTAAAGTTACTTACTTCAGCAATCTGAAACCAAGCGCTCGCTCTCCTGCTCGTACAGATATTGACGCCCGTAAATACCGGCCGTCGGGCAGAGAGGGGTGGTCTCGGTTGGGGCCGAAGGTGCCCCTGCAGATGGCTGGCAGCGCAGGGAGGGAGTCCAAGAAGGCAGGTCCTGCAGAGCAGCCATCGTAAACGGCGCTGGTTTTTCACAAATATTTAAAATTCATCCTCTTACGCTACAGGCACTTCCAGTACCATGATGATGTCAAGTCTCTGTATGCAATTGCTTTGGGTCCCCATCGTCATCTCTGGCAAATGCTCTCACTTAAGGTTTCAGTATCCTTGGAAGTAATACAGATTTCTTAAATGGGGTCCGTGTGTGAAACCACTTTCTAAATAAGAAATACCATGTAGTGCTATATATTGCACAATACAAATGAAACCAGCATAACTGAATTTGCCAGTATAAAGACCACATTTGTGTGTTAGCCACCTTACTCATTTATTAATGAAGTAACTACAGCTAGATTCTACTCTGTTACACCGGGAGAGCTCCAATTCAGTCAGCTGGCTTACACTGGAGTAACTAGAAGTAGCCTTTGGTCCATAAAGCATTAAAAATTGAGTGCTTTTCCACAGATTATTTTCCATCTCTCATGCATGTTACAAATCTAAAAAAAAAAAAAGTGATTAAGGTTAAATTGCTCTTATTTTCAGAACTTAGACTGACTACGGTGGCTCATCCTGCTACTTGACTTTTCATTAATATCAATAATATTAATGTTTTTCAGTGATTCTGCTACTGAATTTGTGAATTCTTGTAAAAGAGCATGTCTTTGTGAGGAAAGCTCTCAGTCATCCTGCAGTGAGAGTACTGACATGGTATTTAGAAGAGGCAGAGCATCACCCTTATTTCGCCTGAGATAAAGGGAATTTTTGCCATTGAGGTATACACACACACACACAAACACATACATATATCTCTATATATCTTAATCTCCAAGGCAGAGTTAACAGATCACTAACATTTCTGTAATTCATAATGTGTAAAAACAAGAAGTATTGGTTTAGGCATATCATTGGCGTCTGGCTGTTGAAGATATGGGCTGACTCTGTTTCCACACTAATATTGAAACTCAAAGAACAGAGGCATTTCTTAGTTTAAAAGGGTAACACCAAGTCTAATGAGAGATAAAATTGCTGATTCTGTATGTTTCCCTAGATTTCCTTAGAGGCATAATATTTTTGGTGACGGTTAATCAAGCTGGGAGTTAGAGGGTGGAGAAAGTGTATTCTTACCAGAAGAGATCTGCACAAACGCTACAGTAATAATTGGAGCCTCTCCTGTAACTGTAAGGAATGACAAAGCCACAGTAGAGCTAAGCATTTTCTGGATTTTAAATCTGCCAAATTTATGCCTCAATAAAATGAATGCCGTATCTGCCCTCAGGACCTGCATGTATGTGTTGCCTCTCTGTGCTGTTTGAAGACTACTGGTTTTAACCCCAGAAGTAGATATAGTCAGTGACTACAAAAACTTTGGATAAATATATGTATAATCTATATCAAAACGTATCCATTAACAACCTTCAAAATAGCACTAGTGTACTATTGTTACACAGGTGGCTATAAACTACAGAAACATAAAAAGCATTGATGTTGGGGCTAAGCCAGGTTTTACCATCAATTACTCTTCTGATAACTTACAACCTAAAATCTTCCTACAGTAGGATTAAAAAATTATTTTAGTAAACAAGAACAAAATAATTTTAGCGGACCAACACTTGTGCCAGCAGCCAGAACTGGTTAATGTTGTTAAAAATCATGCATTTTTAAAAGTGTATCTGTACATTACATTGGCTTTTGAATTTGAAACAGATTTTTTAAGAACAAATTATTCATAAAGAACTCTTTAAAATAATGGAATTTATAATAGAAGCGGATAGTCTAGATAACATTACTGCCTCAAAACTTAGGTTAGTCATCATAATTTAATAAATTTTTTCCTAGTACTGAAGGAGGAGCCTGCAATTATATATAAATATCTCTAGAGCACTGTCAACAGTACAGATTAATTTGGCTGTTGCATGCCTGTTCTTGTACCATTCTTTAATGAGTGATACAGAAATCTTTGTTTGTTACTTAACTAACTGACCAGTCCAAAAAGCCAGCAATTATTTTGGCAAAACTAAATACAACTGAATCATAAAAACTGAATCGAGACTAAGAGAACTTTAAGCAAAGGCATTCTCTAAAATGGTGGATTAACTTTCTCATCAAATTTCTTTACTTAAGTACAATCTATATCTTGGTGCAACCCCGCAAGCTGCTAAATTCAGTGTAACTAATGATAATGCGAAGAGTTCAGGATTTTGTAAATTTCCACTCAAATACCAAATTATTATTTTCAAATAGTTTTTACAGATCAAGTCTACACGTGCCTCTTCTCACCCCTTTTCTGGCCCCATCAAAAAAACAGCCGTCTTTTATGAGGACAGAGACTTTTCCCAAAGAACTACAAACTATCTGGTAGTACATAGCCAGTTAGTTTATTGTTTGAAATAGCAATTAACCCACAGTCTCAACAGGTTTCCCACCTTCTGAGCACAGGGCTGCAGATGAAACCTGTTTCCTCCCATGGACAATATATTCCTATCCAGCAAAATATTATTGCTATCTCCCCACAAAAAAAAGATATACAACTTTTTTCTAACTGATCCTCTATGGCTTTTCCGCATGGAAAAAAAGAACTGTTCCAGATCACAAATGCCACTAACACAGTGGAACAGTAATCTTCCCCTCCCTGACAGGGGTTGCTAATAGTCACAGTAACTGTGGGCCTGCCAGTATCGCATGGCAACCTTCTGTATTCTTCCTCATTTGTTTGCTTTATACATTTCAAACATCTTTATTTAAGGACGATTGTATTGAGTAAAATACTTCTGTTTCAATGTAAGCTCTTCACCTGTAATGTGTTTCAGAAGAGTTAGGAAACACCTCCCTGCATTTTCTTTCCCAGGTAACCTATAGATGACTTTCAGCTGTCAGCAGCTTCAGTGTCTTGCTAGACCAGTTCTTTAAAATTCTGAGACTGTTTTCGAGGAGGAATAATTAACCAGCAGCTAAAAAGTTAAAACTACTTTCTCTGCCAATAATGATATTGGTCTGTTCTTTTACAGTTGTACAGGAATGTCACAACTTTTGACATTTGACAGAAACAACATTATATGGAGAAAATACAAGAAATGACACACACCTAGACCATCTTACGTAAGCCTGGGGATAATTTGTTTGCCTTATAGGACTGCATGATATGGGAATGTTCCCACCACTCCGGGAGCTGTGCTGTGTCCAAGTCAAACACACAACGCAAAAACAGTGAAACCTTGCTTTCTCTAGATTGACATATTGAAACTAAGCCTAATACAACTGGTTTCAGGCTGCAGCTTATCCCTCTGTAGGGGCATTAGCAAGGTCCCCCTGCCTGGCTGCTTGCTTCCATAAATGTATAACAATTTTGTTGAGATCTCTACCTCATGATCAGATTTGTTGACAGATAAGCACATGCACAGAAAGTGCAAGTGCATAAATCATCTTGTTTCTTTTTAAACAAGATTACTAATGTTCATCTGCACCTGCTATATTCAGAAGTTTGACAGAGTTAGTAGCCTCCTTTGTTAGCATCCCTTCTTCAAAAATTATAGATGCTACAGGAATGACAGTAAGACTCCAGAGATTAGATTACTTCTGTTCTCTTGATTCAGACCATGCTGTCATACGCTACACTATGCAGTTTGTTAACATTCAACTATAACACACACAAAGCATAGGAATGATGATACATGTGTATAGCTAAGATTTGTAGTTAATTTTTCACCACCTACAAAAACCTTTTAAAAAGTGTACTCCCTCCTTATACTTTGGTATTCTTTATTTTTTTACTGCATTCTATCTTTTTTGTCCTCTTTTTCCTCATATTCATTGTGAAGATATTGCTGTATGCAATTTTCATATTAGAAATTTTCTTTTTTTTCACTATACTGAATTTGACCTATTGTTTTGCCATTTACAGGCCATACTTCTGCCATTCCCCTTGTCTGTCTAGACATCCCTGGGTACTTTTCAAAAGTTATTTGCAACAGTTGCCTCAGACTTGAGCACATGTGGTGGTTTTAAGGCAGGTATCAGTAGGTGAGAACAGGATGTCAGTGAAGCATGACTCGCAGGGAAACTTAACTCCTAGCAGGCCTAATGACAGCTGGATAAAACAGGGGTTTGGGCATACAAGTTTTTCAGTTGCAGCAGGCCAGACCACAGAACTCATGTGCCCCACAGTTTGTCTCATTTTTGTACTTACGTCAGGTGGTTTACTAAAAGTTCTTACCCACAGCTTTGCCTTGCTGTATCATCAGATCTTCACAACTAGGCTACCACAAGCTGTTCCATGGCTCAACAGGCACTGCACTCCCACTGCTGCTGTTTGCCAGACTTAAACAGAAGTTTGTGACGTATTGATTCCTCTAGTTTACTCTCCTAAGTTTAGAAAGCACTCATGCAAATGTTAATTTGGAAAAATAAATAAAGGCAAAAGTTTCAAGGGCAAAAAAATTTCCAAAAATCCACGTTTCAGATTACTGAAATCTAGTTCACGAACTTGGCAAAGCAGCTGGGATTTACCAAGTTTCTCCTAATGTGAAATGTGAAACCACCCTGTTTTGCCTGTTTGTTCAGTTAAATTAGTCCGTAATAACTTCTAAGATACATTTTTACACGATTGATGACCACACATCATTATTTCTGTGTACAACCAGAGTGCATAAGCTCAATTCTGGCAAATAAGAGCTGACTAAAAAGCACAGATGGAGCTAATTCAAGAAAAGTAGCAGGACTTTATCAGTTTCAGTTCCCACCATGTCCTCTCTGCAGGCCAGAGGCAAGTTCAGTAATTGCAGATTTGTTATATCCACTAAAAGACTGTCTGTCACTCTCTCGTGCACTCAGATCTCTGTTCACTCTACAGAACAACTTTGTCATGCAGAAGAGGTGACTCTGATGTGTGTAATTTACCCAGATCTCTGTCTACTCTACAGAACAACTTTGTGATGCACAAGAGGTGACTCTGATGTGCGTAATTTAACTCTGATTTACTAATACAGAATAATGTTTTTAGTTCCCATGTTCAAGGCTTTCTTTGCTTGCACATAGAAAGAAAGCATTACAGCTTGCAAATAAAACTGTCAACATTTTAAACAGCAATGCGTATTATGAAATCACGAAGATATTTGTTCTTTATGCCAGACATGTACATTGTACAATTGAAACGTTGTACACGGAAAAATTAAATACGTATGGCAGACTCTTTTCATGAGCCCAACAAGCTGTAAACTATGATTATCCCTCTGCCCACTAAAGGCTTGTCCTCAGCCCTTCCTAAAATATTATAACATCAAGGCAAATTTCTCTAAAAGAAACAGGCTTAGTAGATACTCCCAGCTTCATAACATGCTGTTAGGTTTTGTTTGCAATCGTAAGACTCTTTCTTCTGCAGTGATTTCCTGAAATTGATTTATTAGGATTTTTCCATTTTTTTAAAACATTTTTATACCACTACCAAAGTAGCATTTATATGTTGAAATCAACACTAAAACATAAAATAGGATTGAAAATACCCTAGAGTTTAGAAAACTGTATTAAGCTAAATTCAGCTCTGGTATAGCAGATAATACTTATGTATGCAAGGAATTAATTTTTTTTTTTGCCTCTTAAAATTATTCATTATACATTTCTACAGCCATTCCTTATGCTTCTAACATGGCAGTCAAACTAACTGCTACTGACTTCTGATGCAAGCAGGATAAGACTCTGTCAGAGGTGAAGAAATAAAGTACTTTCTGTAACTAACATAAAATGTTCTGAACTGACAATGGAGTGAACACTATGACTTAGAAAATATGATAGTTTACATCTAATATGCATAGTCCTTTATGCAGTGCAAATGTGTGACAGTGCAAGTGCTTGATTCTTCCAAGGTTTTGGGCTTTTTTAAACACTCGTGATAGAAACTTTGCTCCAGTATCAAAGCTACAAAATGCAAACAAATACAGTGAATTCACCTGAATCTGCTAAACAGAAACAGTTCCTTTGTGAGAAGCACAAACCACTTGCGATAAAGTATGGAGTACTGATAGTGAGAGCAAACCACGGCAATGTAAACATTAGCATTAGCTGTTCTGCCATTTCATTTCAAATGTCTAGCAAATTTATTGGTCCACTGATGCTGAAAGTAGGAACAGATTCTCATTTAATTGTTCCAAAATGATAGGTGTACTGCCTGTACTCCAGAGAGGAAAGTAAGAAGCAATTACATCATCTCTCTCGGACCAATCTATAAAACTACTGTCGACTCCATTTCGTGGTCTCTGCAATTCATAGCTATCAGTCCTTCATCTTTTCAAGCCATTTTTCAGCAATGCAAGATCTGTGACATTCTGGCACTTAAGGACAAATATAATGGAAAACTAATTTTAATTAATCTGTAAGTAACAATGGCCAATCTAAAAACTTTTAAGCTGTCTGAAATGGTTACCCTGACCGTAAAGCTTGTCTCCACACTCCAGTAAAAGAGTACTCTCCTCTAACTGAAAAGGTGCAAGAAGAACCTGGGTTAGCAGATGGATTGAAAGTAAAATCCTAATTCCAGCAACACTGGACATGAAATCAATGCAACACTCCTGTTTTCCCACAGGAATATGAATTTTTGCAATTCTGGAAGTGAATTACAGATATATGTTTAACTGTTGGGAATAAAAGATTGTTTCTGAGCTGCTTGGTTTTTGTTTCAGTGTTTTTTTTTTGTTTCAGTTTGGTTTTTTAAGATTCCGAAAGGAACTGAAAAGCAGCAGCAGTAACAGTTTTAGACCAGTTCCAATAGGTATTGGCAAAGCACAGCTAGACAAATTCGTTTGATGTTATACTGTAACTTCCAACCTCTCAAGTGCCAAACAGTCTCCCTAAGGGGTCAGTAAAAAAATTAATAATAAAATGAGGTGTAGCTAAACTGATCTAACAGCAAGCAGCCACTGGAAGGGATGGTCCTACCCTCTCTTCTTCCTGCGAGGACTTGTACCATTGCCTCTTCCCCTGGATCACACTGAGTGGTGGAATGGACGTACGGTGAGTCAGTTCAGCTGGCTGCTCTGTCAGAAAATTATCCCTAGGGGAAAAAAAAATATCCCTCAAGTAGCTGAACTGATTTAACATGCAACTTCAGGACTGCTAGCTCCGATGCATGGGATGGGGAACCTGGAGAAGGAGGGAGAAGGAGAAACAGGACTGCCTCTTCCCACACAACTCAGTATTTCATTATCTTGGCGGTAACGTGAAACCAGAGCTGAAAGAACCTTCTTCCCATCTTGTAGGCTTCAATTTGCTACACGGTAGCCTGTGGCTACACTGAAAAAAATAGGGGGGGGGGGTTTACAACAACCCCCCACGAATTTAAAAAAAAAAAGCCAGTGGATGGAGCCTATAGCTTTTCCATTAACTTTTAGCTTTGCTCTCAAAGGGAACAGATAAGAAAATCAGACAAGGCAAAGCCGTATTTCCTATCTTCCTCTACTTCCTGCTTTTAAAAAAAATTCGGTGCGCCCATCTTCATATAAATAGATTCCCATAAAAGAAGCTGTGCTGACTGAGAAGGGCAGTTTAACCTGAAAGAAAAAAGCCACATCTAAACACTCAACACGATTCACCTCTAGGGCACTTCCCAGCACTTCGCAGCAGCAGCAGCAGCAAGAGAAGTCTCTAGAAGTACTTTTGGTTTCTGTGAGACACCCGACGGAAGGCTGCAGGCGGGCACCGGTAAACACCGGACATTTCAACTTCCCAGCGGCGGCCCGCTCCCGCCCAGCGGCGGGGCAGGGTAGGGGACACCTGCGGCGTTGCCTCACGCAACCACGTAGCGCAGGGCTAGCGCGGCCCCAAACCGTGCCGCCGCAGGCTACCGGCGGCGGCGGCCGCACGGGTGACACCCCCCGCGAGACCCACGGCCGCCATCACCCCCCTCCGGCCTCCCCTCACGCGCCGGCGCGCGCGGGTACGGCCCCCGCCCCTGCCCCACCGCGCGCGCGCGCGCGCGCTGGAGCCCTCGCACGGCCGCTTTTGCACGGCTGGCGTGCACGCGCGCGGGGGTGCCCGCACCCCTGGCAAGCGCACGGCGGCCCGCCGTCCCCCTGGCGCGCGCCTGCCACACGCACCACTCCTCGCCCCGCGACGCGACGCGCGCGCTGGGAAAACACGCTCGCCCGCCGTGCGTTCGCAGCGGTGCACCCGCGTGCTCCTGGGGTTCCCCTTTTCGGAAGGGTCCGATCGGGAGCGGCGCCTGAGCCGGCACAGGGAGGGCTTTAGGCTGCCAGAGCAGGGTGGCCGGTCCCCACCGGTGGCTGCACGGGCCGAGCCCGGGGAATACACAGCGGGACGTGGCGGAGCCGCCTGCAGAGCCGTTTTGCGGCCGGTGCTTCTCCCCGCGCCGCTGTAAGCCTGCAGGAGCCAGACTGTTCGGGACAGTGCCTGGCTGCCTTGGCAGGGAGACAGCGCGTGATTGACGATGAGCATCTCTCAGCAAGGCCAGCAGCAAGACCTTCAAAGCCCTTGTTATGCCCCTTCCACTCATGCCTAGCTTTGGGACGTCGCATCGGGGTCGGTCAGATACAGCTAAAATCCTGCGGGACGCTCCCCGACCGCACACGGCGTGAAGGCTGGCGGCGGCTGCCCTAAGACAGATGGTTTCAGGACAAGCCCTGCAGCTTCTGCGCTGGGACAACCTCCCCTGCCATCGGACGCCGGAGCTGCTGGGCCACCGCTGGGTCCTTCGCGGGATGTGGGTGGCCCAGCAGCCTGGGGAAGCTGGAGCCGGGCTTGGGGAACAGGGACCCCAGAGAGAGGCGTCCACGAACTCTTTTCAAAAGCATTTTTCAGGGTGTGCTTCGTCTCTGCTGGAAAGGTCGGGATGGACAGAGGGACCTACGGAGACAGGGGTCTGCCCCCAGCACCATCCCTGCCACCTTCCACGCATCCCGCCCTGCCCTGGGGCGCCGCAGAGCACTCACTCCAAAAACCTGCCACCCTCCGTCGCAGGCTGAGCCGGGCTGAGCTGCATGGTCCTGGCTCTCCTGCAGTGAGTGCGACAGGGCGAGGGGGACTCGGGTCTTCCTGCTGCCGCAGCCTCACCACGTTGCCTTGCTGTACAGCAGCGCCGGGCTCTGCGCTAGCCGGAGGCTGAGCCTTGCCATGCGTGGGGTAAAGGCCCCTGTCATCCAGCCCTCAGCACAGGGCATCTCTGCAGCAGCGAGCCGCACCTCCATGAGCACTGGGAATCTCACCGGGTTCACACCCCCCTCTCGGGACACGCTTGCCTGGGTGTCACAAGCCCCTGTTCCCTCGCAGCGGTAAGGCCGGGTGTGATTTCCAGCCCACAACATGTGCCCAGGACACGGCCCCACTGCAGCAGCAGAGCCGCACGCGTGTGCGGGAGCACGGCAACGGCAAGCTGGCAGTTGTGCAAGGGGCCCTGCACTGGGCCCTGGGCCGAGGGACATGGCGGCGGAGGAGATGCAGCCCTTGCAGCGGCAGAGGACGGCGGCAGTGAGCGCAGACGCCTGCTTTTGTCACACTTTCCTTTGTCCCAGGCACGTGGCACCAAGTGCAAGGAGCCGCAGCCATCCGGAGAGCAGGGATGGGGACGGGTAAGCCGGAGGGGAGGCAGAGCCCCGGCTCAGCTGCCAGGAGGGTTTTCCGGCTGCGGTGGCGAGGGGACACGTTGTGCGACTGTACCTGTGCCCTGCCTCCCCGGCACAGGCCTGTCAACAGCCAGTTACAGCCTGCGGCAGCTCCTGCTTCCTTATCGCACTGAGCAGGCGGTGGCGGGGCTGATGCCGGTTGGAACCGCCGAGCCGTGGGACAGCGCGGGGTCCCCGGTGTCTCACACAGCCCTGGCCGCGAGCAGCCACCCAGCGGGGCCACCCAGCCTCCTGCCACCTCCCTGGGGCTAAACACCTCCGTGCTTCCCAACAAGGCGGCCAGGTGCCCATGCCCACAAGATCCCGGCCGACCTCAGCAGCCCCTCTCCCAGGGCCGGGCTGCCCTGAGCATGTCCCTCCGCATCAGGTTTCACGAGCACCAGCAAGGCCCACGCCCAAGAAAAGTCTCTGGCTTGCCCAGAGCTTTCCAGGGAGAAGCGGGACTGAGCTCTGGTGCCAGTGGCATTTCGTGGTGACCCTGGCAGGCGCAGATGGCTGGCCGGAGCGGCAAGGGCCCCGAGCCGGGCTGGGAGGGAAAGCATCTGTTTTGCAGCACCGTGGGGTTTCCTAAATAGGTCACTGCTTTTTTATAGTCTCTGGGATCTAGAAAAACCAGTTGTTCCAGACAACCCGTGGACCCGCCAGCATCGTCTGCAGCAGTGGCTCCCCGGGCGCTCGCTGCCGTCCCCCCAGGTCCTCAGGGTGGGGGGACCTGCCCTGCCAGCAGTGCTCCGTGTGAGCTGGGAGAGCGGATGAGGAGCCCGCAGCACCCTGAGCCATACACCGGGGTCCTGCTCTCTGCCGCAGGTGGCCTCTCCCTGGCCGTGCTGGATGTGGGGTGTGCAGGGGGGGCTTTTCCCCCACCCTGCTCCTGGCCTGGGGTGGCTGCTGGCTCCAGGCTTTGCCCTAGGACTGTTTGCAGCCACAGCCAGCGTTCTCCCTTTGCAAGGGGTGCCGGTGTGGGGTGTAGAGGGGTGTGCGGCACCGTACACCCCCTACACACGCTGTACACCCACATGCGCCGGCTGTGGCGCGGCCTGCTCGGGGTGAGCTCTCCCTCTAGTGGCACCAAGCTCCTGGCAAAGCCTCCGCACCGCCGGGGTGGCCGAAGCCATCATGGCCAGGGCATGCCCAAGGGTCTGGAGGGAGCCAGGGGACGAGCTCCAGTCTGGCCTCCGCCTCGCAGCCAGGCGTGCACGTGGCAGGGTGCACAGGGAGGGTGCCCGGGGGCTTTGCAGGAGCGTTCCCACCACCAGCCCCACATTTCGGCAGCCCCGCAGAGGGCAAGTGGCCCTGCTCCTCCCTTTCCCTGCCCCCATGTTTGCTGGGATGGAGCAGTGCGGTCAGCCAGCATGCCCCGGGAGCCGGTGTCAGGCCTCAGGAGTGCAGCTCCACAGCTCTGCTTGCCAGTGATCCCCCCAGCTTGGCCAACACCATCCCCATCCCCATCCCCGTC
>JAVKLA010000049.1:8783177-8810924 GCA_034782735.1 Sagittarius serpentarius
TTTGGAGGCGCGCGTGGTCCTCTCTGATTGGGCGCCGCCCCGTGCCCCCGCCCCAGCCGGGCTGTGGCGGGGGCCGCGCGCGCGGGCGCGGACTACAGTTCCCGGGATGCCGTGCGACTGCCGGAGGAGCGGGCGCTTGGGCGGGCGGCGGCGGCTGCGCGAGAGGACGGGGTGCGCGCGCCTGTGGGTGCTGTGGCGGCGGCAGCGCGCGGGCAGGTTGAGGTGAGCGCGGCGCCCCCGCCCGACGGCTCCCGCCGCAGGCAGGAGCGGCCGCGCCGGGAGGAGACGCTGCCACCGCCGCCGACCCATCGGTTCGTCCGTCTCCTTCCTGTGGCGGCGGCTGCTGTGCGGCGGGGCGAGGGCCGCCCTCCCCCGTCAGCCGCGGCGGGCGGAGCGGCGGCGGCAGCAGCAGCAGCAGCAGCATGAGCAGCGGCGGCGGCGGCGGCGGTGCGGTCCGGAGCACAGCGGCGAGGGCACGGTTGGCAGGGCGTCTGCTGGCGGTGCTCGGCTGCGTCCTGACAGCGGAGGCCCAGGTAGGAACCAGCGGCGGCTGGGACGATGCGGCAGGGTCCCCTCATGGCGGGGGCGGGCGGGAGGCGTAGGGAGGGTGGGAGGGAGGGAAGAGCGTGGCCGGGCAGGGCTGCCCCACTGGCTTTGGGTAGGGCTGCGGACCCCTGCCTGAGGGGAAGGAGAGCAGAGGGTTCTCCCTGTCGCGGGTTGGAGGAGGTAGTGAGGGCGCTTCGGAGGGTGGTAAGGGAGAGGGCAGCTTCGGGCCGTGTCCTGTGCAGCCTTCCCGGCGGAGAAGCCGGGGGATCCCTCGCTGAAGTCTGTAGCCCGCCTCCTTCCTATTCGATACCCTGCGGTTGCTACTTGCCGGGATCCAGCCCGGGGCCGGGTGCCTCTGGTCTGTGGGGCCGGGCTGCTACCGTGAGGGAAGAAGTTGATTGACCTGGGAAACACTGGTAGTTCCCTTATATAACGGTCCAGCTACACAGAGGAGCTGTTGAATCCAGGTAACAGTGGTTGCTGTCTGTGGAGTGTTGTGTTTGGGAGCTCTGGGTTGGATCATACCCTTGGCTTTAGGCAGAAACTTCGGTGTCCTTACGAAGTTGATGAGAAGCCATATGTTCGAATGGTAATACCACTGCCCGTGGGGCTTGGCTTACGTTAGGTCATGTCTTTTTGCCCACATTACAGAGAAGGATGAGGATGCTTCTTCTTTCTGTAAGGTGCCTTCATAGCTTCGGAAGGACAAGTGTCTGTAGTTGGGAGTTTGCTATTCAGTAGCAGTATGACCGTAACTGAAATAACAGCTGGTGTCGAGTGGGGAAGGATTTCAGCTGGGCCAAAGATATTACAGTGAGTTTATATTGGAAATACAATGTCCGTGTGAAGCAAAGTTTGTCTTCTGTATCTGATTATTATTTTTCTTATATTTTCTATATTTCTGCTTTGTATAACATGCCATATTGCAAGTGACCGTTCAAGGCAGTGACTAGAGTAGTCTAGCGTAGATAGCTTTTATTGCAATTTTTTTTGTTGTAAATTGAAGTTTTCTCAGGTTTAAAAATCCATTATTTTAGTAGCTGTTTTAGCGTAACTAAATGCTAATTGAATTGGGATTCTTAAAGAAGCCATTAACAAACTGGCATGGTTTTCTTAGGAGGCTTGGCAGAGAGACTGGTTGTTGCTATTTCATAAAATTGTTAGCATGTTGTATTCAGAGTTTAAATACCTAGAGTATGACTTGCGCCGGGAAAAGATGAGCTAGCCATTAGTTCTTGGGGTCATATTACCTATAGCTTTTCGCTCATTCTGCAGCTATAGCAAAGTAAAACATTAAGGAACAAAACAAGGCGTCCCAGGTGGTCTTCTAATTGTTGAAGCAATTAAAATACAACCACCTGATAACACTAATAAGGTTGTTTGTATGAATAGTCTGCTTGTTAGTATATGCATTTATTCAGGTTTTTCTTAATGTTGAAGTGCTGAATACATTTCTCTCCAGATTTCATAAGGAGAAATTGATGCGGGTTGGATGTTAACCTTTTCTTCTGAGAGGTTGATTTATTTTGGAGAGAGAAGGTAGAAGTTTAATAACTCCAGTACAGCTCTGGTATCTCTACAAGAACTAAACTAGGTTTGACAATACATGGAAATACTTTGATAAGTGTATTGGAAATCTAGAAGAAATAGTAGCTATTCAATGTCAGATGACTTCTTGAAGACAAATTATAGTAGGCTAATGCTCTTAGAGTTGATTATAGAATTCAAAGTAATTAACAGATGAAAAGAAAGCTTGATATTTGGCCATTGTAATAAAAGTTGTGATAACTTACAGTACAGTTTGGCTCTATGTGGACTAAGTTAAGTAGTATAGTTAAAAAAAAGGCAGAATGCCAATTGTGTGAATAGGAAAGTAGGTCTTGCAATACGTAATTTTAACTGTGTAATACACTGTTCTTATTTTGATATCTCCAGTTTGAAAAAGAATTCACTGGAAGATCCAGGTGTTGACAAAAGTGAAAGAATTTTCTGCGTGTTCTTAGAGTGTTTCATCATTACACAAGTGAGAGCACTGAAGACTACACTGGACTAATTAAAAAGCTCTAACTGGGGTACTTGAAACCTGTGTTGCTGTTGTATTGGAGTGCTATGAACTGATTCCACTGATGTGCAGTATTGGTGTTTCATATGTGCTCTCAAACCGTTTTATAAATTGTGGTTTGGTACAGATATAGCATAGTTTAATTTTAGAACACGCCTTCCAAGGAAACATTGATTTTGCTGTTTTATCTATACAGGGAGCTAACTGTTCCAGTTTCAAAAAAGTTGTGAGAAAGGAATGGAGAATTTAATTTGCTTGGTCTTGTTACTGTATATTAATTTTTTCTCTTAATAATTTCTTAGACTAGTTCTAGTTTTTGGGGAGGGTCATGTTTTAAGTAAACTGCACTGCGTTTTGAAAGATGTTCTTAGAATTGAGATTTTTATCAGAGACATCTGGCAAAGGGGTGACCTCCATTAGTTTGCCATCTTACTCAAATAAAAGACTGCAGCTTTTCATTTTTCCATGGGGATTTGACACTGAGTATAACTACTGCATGTTTATTTGGAACATTTTGCCCTACAAAAGCAGTTTCAGTTCTGCATAGATGGTAAAAATATTTTTGTAAGCAGTGGATAGCTTCGTGAGGTGGTCATCAAAATAATTTCCTACTCTTATTTGCTGAGTACAAAGAAAATTTGGATCTTTCCTACTGCTTTCAGCTTAATAAATTATTGCTCTTCACATAAGGTTTATCCCATTTATACAGTTTAATAATATTTGAGCAAAATGTTCAGAGTTATCTTTTTGCCTTTTTATATTATGAAATATACTGCTGTTTGTTTTGTGGTATGGTGTTACCTGTAAAGACTGCAAAATTTAATTTCTGCCTATGTGTGACGAATAAGAAAATTTGAAATTTTTAATGAAATCATTATAGATTAAAATACATGGGGTTTTTATTTGTGTAAGTATCAATAACAACAAGTTTTGTCTTCTGACTTTGAAATTGGCCATCATGTGGGCTGTGAGCTTTCTTGCCTTTGTGAAAAACCTGTAATTGTACATAGGCTCTTTAACAGCTGTTTGCCAAGGTTTGTAGTTAGATAACATTAACAAGGCAAGCATAACAGCATGGAAGACTTTGGGTAAAGTAACCTTCCCTTAAATGAGTTTTACTTCATTGCCATATCGACTCTGCAGAATTGTGACAGTCTGTTTAGTGCCTCAGGAAAAGTAGGATCTACGTAAGGTGAATTTTCTACTTAAATGCTTTATTGCCGTACCCTCGCCTCTTTATTCTCACAGAGGGTTGGGGGGAAATCCATTTTCCAGGCCCCCTTTATGCTTCATAAAACAGCAGCCTACAATTTGGTTTCTAGCAACTCTTTTACATCAAGCTTGGTTATATAAGGGTATCTGTTCTGTAAAGTAGTAGAGTGATTTATCATGCATAAAACAGATTAGATGATTTCATAATCTCATCTATGTGAAATCTGCGGAGGAAAAAAAAAAAGCCAAAAAATATATTTTTGTCTCCTTTTGCACATAACCTTTTCATAGTTAGAAGTTCTTCTAAGCCCATGCAAGATATAAGATGTGTGGGCTTTCTTATTTTATATGCTTTTTAAGGCTGTCATGTATGTTGATGAATTTCCTGTCTGGCTGAAGAATAGTAGTAGTAAACAGCAGTGTTTGGTTTCATTCCCTTAGATACAGTCTAAAGCCTTCAAACTTACGTTTGAAAGGCCTTTCAAACATGTTTGTGGTTGTTTAGGAAGCTATGCTTAGGAGTAGTTAGTTTAGATTTAATGAAATTTATCATACAATCACACTTCTGGTGTTTCCACCTTTCACTAAGCCACTGTCAGGGTCTCAGCAAAAGTGTTGTCTTAGTCTGCTAAATTAGTTGGGCCTGTCCTCTCTGCTACTTGCGCAGTCCTGCTTTCCTCTCCTGTGCTGGCAGTAGCACTAATGCACTGGTGTGTACTCCTTTTGGTAGAGCTGGTCTTAAGTTAGTGCAGTACCTTGAACCAGCTTGCTGTCCTGGCACAAGAAGAGGGATGAGACCTGGAAAGTTCAGACTTAGTTTCACAATAGATTTCCAGCCTTACAATGTAGGTGCCTGCACCTGGTTGTCCTAGTATTTATTTGTAGAATTTAACTGTGAAGTTACTAACTTCTTGGGCATAAAAGTACCTATTCCCCTTTCTCCCATGCCTCTAAAGAAACTAGCTGGAAGTGTTCTTACACTTTGAGAAGAATTATAAAAATAAGATGACAGTGCATGATTGTGGCATTTTTTTAGGCAATTCAGCTAATGAGCGTTGGTAGGAGAATACTTCATATGCAAGTCTGATGTGCTAATATACCATGTGTTCGTAGTCTGGAAAATCTTGCTGCTCATTCTGCAGAAAGTTCTATATGCTGAATCTGTAAACAAATTTCAGGGCTGAAAGTGTTAATCTGGCTAACATTGATTCAGCTTTGCATTTGGAGATGGACTTAAGCTCAAAAAAAGTGCTACGGTCTCTTATTTTCTAATTTTGAGTGTGTAAGGTATGCTGTAGAGTATTTTAATGATGACAAATGATTTGCTATGGAACTGCATTTTACTGGTATTTCTTTTGACTGCCATCTTTTTCTCTTTAGAAGATTTTTCTGTAGTTAATATTGCATTTCTTGTTTAAAAATTATTTTTATGTATTTTTAATAGCTCACAGGAGTCCTAGATGATTGTTTATGTGACATAGAAAGCATCGATGACTTCAATACTTTCAAGATCTTCCCCAAGATACAGAAACTGCAAGAACGTGATTACTTCAGATATTACAAGGTACAATTAGAATGGTATTTTCCTGAATAATTTAAATAAAACCCAGAAAATATAGGCAGGATTACATATCAAATCAAGTTGTCTGTGTTAAGCTGTCTTTTGGAAGCCCATAGCTCTTTAATTTGGTTATAGCAGGTTTTCAGTCCCTGACAGATATGTTGGTAATAAGTCATGTTTGCTGTGTTAATCCTGGAGTCGGTGACAGTAAATTATGACTGCTTTCATTCAACTGATAAGTGGTAATTTTAGAGGTAGTATCTTTGTACTGCTGCATCTAGAAATGGATTGTATATTAGCAACTGTCTGACAGTGTGCAGTACTTGTCTTCTAAGAAATATATGTAATTTGAAAGGGAAGTATTGCAACGATTTCCTTTTCTTGTAAGTTGCTGTCTTAGTTCTGATTTTAGTATTTGCTATCTAGAGAACCATTATTCCTTTGAAAAATAGGTAAAAATATTCAATTTTCAAGTAGTATGTAATACCATTTTTTTTACGACTTTAAACATTTTTCTCTGTATTAGAATCTGAGGAGCAAAATAAGACTTTGAAGCCTGATACTTCTGTTTTCAGATATGCTTAACTTAAAAATGAGGTTGCATTGTGACTTAGCTAATCAGATGGTTGCCTGCCACTGGAAAAAGGAGGTTACACTCCTTTAGGGCAGGCCGTCCTGCCCCTTCCCTGCTTTTAGCTCTTGGGCTTGTCTGACTGTGCATTAGGCCAATGCATCTCTTAAACCTGGTAGATTTTTAGTTTGGATGTTTGGGTTTGGTGGTGGTTGGGGTTTTTTTTTGTTGTTTTTTCCATGATGTAGCAAGTTATCTAGCTGATCTGGAAACAGACAAGTATTAAACTCATGGAAGATGGGATTATGAATGTGAAGAAGGAGGAAAAAAGTGCTAGAATCTTTGACTTCTAGTCTAAGCAAGCAGTAATGTGTAACTTTACCCTGAATCTTCTCCTGCTACATGATACAGTTCTAGCTTCACTTTTCAGGAGAAACAAGGTATGTACAGCTTCAGTGATAATACATCACATAGTGGTGATTAGATTCTCCAGAGTCAACAGACAGATACAAAACAAAATATTTGAAGAGGAGGAGCAACAGTTATACAAAGTTTTATGCAACAGTAATTTCATCCTGCAAATTTAGAGCTAATCTTCATTTCAACAGCATTTCTGCAGATCATACTTTAATGGTGTGTTGCAATCCTACCTCATCTTTCATACTGATCTTCCCAATAGATGGGCAATTATAAGGGCCAGTGTGCAGTCCATCACCCATCATCACGCATTATTTAGTACTTGCAGTTGTGTCAGGGAAGAATTTGTGTTGAACAAGCAAACTGAGTAAGTAAATCAGAATGTTTCTTACCTCTGAAAAAGCAACAGGGTTTTTTTTTATGTCCCTGCACAGAGTCATGGAAGTGCCATTAAGCTCATAGATGGATGTGAAAATTGTGAGGGTAGGCAATGACCACCAGGTCAACTACAGCGTAGCTGAATACTGAATAAGCATAGGGGGAGTATACTTGATCTGGGAGTGAAAACACTCCTACTCTGAAATAACGTAATTTGTAATAGGAATTTGGATCATGAACTTTTGTAACTACGGTCACAGTATTCCCATTGTGTTACTAGTTCAAGAACTCAACTTCATGTGTAATACTGAATGGACTAGCTAGTTTTTATTTAAAGGCCAAAGAAAACTTTCTTTTTAAGGCCTTGCTGAAATTGTGCTAGGTGGTTTCTAGACAGCTAGTAGAACACTTCTCAATGAAAGAAATAAAAGAATAAAAAATTTTGTCTCTGTATAGTTTTATACATCAAAACACAAACTATGGAAGCCTCATGGTAAGGAATCTAACTTTTAATCTGTAACTATCGTTTAGAGTATTGAATAATACTGTAAACAATAATAATGAAATCTAGTACTTCAAACCCTGAAGAAAACAGAAAGATGTTCTATGTAGTCAGTGCATGATTGGTATTTATTAAAGTACAAGTGCTGTACAACCTCAGTTTGTCTCAGAAGTGTGTGTGCAGGCTGATTTTTAGTGCTCTTGAATCATTCTGGGACTAGCGTATCTTGATGTACAGGTGTTCTTTCTGAATTAATCTTCAGTTTAGACAGCAGTATTCTTTTATTTACAGCATTCCTCTGTGTAAGAACAGCGACTGCCTAGTTGTATCTTCCTAAGTGTGTGAGCGTTTTTTATTGTTAGAGTTTAGTTTGAAGAAGGTTGTAATCTAACTATGTTAGCTGGTCCTTTTTTTGGTGGAAATTGGTGGGAGGGGCATATTTTATATAATAGGCCTTATTGTGAAGGTGATGTAAAATGTAACACTTTTTTGTGCTTTATTTAGAAAAAAGATGAGCGAAGAAGTAAAAAAAAAGAAATCTAAAATTTCACATATTTTTTTTTTTCTAGGGATGGTGTCTGTGGATTGAATAGCAGAAATGGGGGGGTGAAGGCAACCTAAAATCTCTGCTTTTAATGTTATCTGTGCTAGCATGGCTTGAACTGTAACTAGAAGATAGTTGTCATCACTCCTAAGCAGCTGTGCCATCTGCTTAATGTCTTGTTAGGTTTTTTTGACTGAGGAATCTCCCTAACATTTTAAAGCTGGGTTTATAATTCCCAGTAATGCTGAATAAGTACATCAAAATGGAAACCTGGAAAATCTGCCCTTCAGATGTTATATAGCAGTTAACTTTGTATGCATGTTTTGAAAATACAGAAAGAACTTCCTTGCTGAAAGGTTTGGTAGTGGAATTTGGTATAATAAAGGGCAGCTAAGCAAGTCAGACATTTTGCTCTTTGGGGATCTTTTGTGGTATTGACAGAACATTTGAAGAGGCGATTCTTTCTGTTTTGCTTTAATTTCGATACGTAGTGCCACAGAACAATTTATCCTTCAAGCATTAAAGGTTGTTTCTTTATTTCTGGTACACAGTTTTGATTTTTCTTAGCTGTCAAAATTAAGAGAATAGACAGGAGGGAGAGTAAAATCTGGCTATAATTCATCTCAGATTCTTTGTGTTGTGCCTGCTTTGTATCAGAGGCATATTGATCTAATTTTCTTTATGCTTAGTATATTATGTATAATGCTGGGGAAAAAAAATTGAATTTGATTAATTTTTTTTATTGCTGAAGCTCTGGTTTGACAATTCAGTGAATGTAGCCATTGGGCTTCTATTACTATAGTCCCCCAAAAAACAGGCCACTTAAAGCAAATCACTGATCCGGTATAAATGTACTCTGCCAGTTAAATGTGTTCAAAGCATAAAGGTGTTTTTTAATGCAAAAATTGTTCAAGATGGCTCAGTGAATTCAGTTTTTCTCCAGATTAAAAGATTGGGTAGTGTGTTTCTTTTATCATAGCAGGAACCCTTCAGGTACCACATGCAGTAGACTCCAAGTTCATCAGATCATGGAATTTAAAGTTCAGTTGCCACTTCTTTGCCTAAGGGTCTGCTCTGGCACTACTGTACTAGATGTTTAAGCTTTGTTTCCTGTCGTATGTTTCTCCTTATGTAAAGTTAAAGTGTAGAAAATAAATATATGTTCCTACATATAAGGGGAAAACATGTTTTTCTGAAGACTAAACTGATGAAGTGTTTAGTGTCAATCTTTTGACCTATTAGGTATAGCAAGAATACTGTTCTTTATAGTGTGTGACTACTAATTTACTGTACAGCTTGTATGTATTTTTTTCCATAAGCTAGCATAAGGATTAGTTTTCTGACTTAAGATTTATAGATTTAAATAATTTTTATAAGCACATTTATAATTTTTAAATTTTTGTGTTGAAACTGCTCTAGGGCCTGATGCCATCCTTGGGGTATTAGGCTTAATATTACAGTGCATTTTGTAGAACTCTTGCTGTGTCTGACTGCAGAACCAAATTGAGTATCTGCAACAGTTTCAAATAAGTAGTGATACATCAAATCATTCAAGATGTAGTTTGTTGGATCGAAGTAGTGACTTCAGTTTAATATCTTCATGAATTGTATTTATCAACGGAAGAAAACTAGTACAAGCTGTGCTAAAGGAAAACAAAGTAAAATAATAGAAGTAATTTTTGGTTTGTGTGTTGTTTTTGGGTGGGGTTTTTGGTTTTGTTTTGTTTTTTTTTACTTTGAAAGTTGTTTTAAAACTGGCTTTTTATCTGTAAACTAGTGGCTGCCACTGAGGATAAATGCTTTGTATTTTATTTGTAATGTTAGATCTCAAAGATGGTGTACTTCTGCAGTGTTTCTGGTTGATCGTGCAGGAAAACCTTTAGTCTGTAGTCTTCTGTTCAGGAGTGATGAGGTCACAGTGGGTTTTATCACTAATGTTTGTTAGTATGCATAAGGCTAATGTAAAGGAGACCTTGGATTTTTACTCTTTTTCTTCGCTGACTTTCACATCGACAATCCAAGTGAAGTGTAGTAAAGTGTTTGAATCTCTTGCCTGGTGGTGTATACTAATATATGTGGTACTCCCTGCCTTTATTGTGACATTTGATGACAAACAGGAGAACTAATCATGACAGGATTTGCTGGTAATGTTTCTGAAGTGGTTTCTCTTAATTATTTATATTTGTACTATATCAGCTCTCTGATTTGAGGCCATTATGATACTTGTTCTTCCTTGGCTAGCTATGATGTGTAGTAATGATTGCCTGGTTTTGTTGTTTGAAATCTGAAATCATCCAGGCACTTACTTGAATTAGTAGACTTGTGTACTAGTCTGTCCTCCATCAAATGTATTTTCTTGATCAATGTAGTACAAGTACAACTGATTGTAAGTACAACCATCTTAGAGCTGCGTATGCCTGATTTGCCACCTTTTTAGTAGTTTTAGTGCTTTGAAGTTATATTAGTAGTGAGAGATTTAATTTGTACTTTAATATACTATGTGTTTGTGTCTACTGGAGACCATTAGCACTAACAATTCCACTGCAGCAAGCTTCAGCTTATATACTCAGAGGGAGAGTAGTTAAAAGAAACCAACTGACCGACAAAACCCCCTCCCAAACTTAAAGTACTAAATTTAACGCATTTTGCTTGTATCCTCTCCTTTAATTTGAAAGGATTTCCTGATACTGAGAGCTCTTTCTTTTAAAGTTGCCTTATGTGTTGATTGTAAACTTTTGGTTTTGTATGTTTAGGTCAACCTGAAGAGACCATGCCCATTTTGGGCTGATGATGGCCATTGTTCTATCAAAGACTGTCATGTAGAGCCTTGTCCTGAGGTATGGATCGAATAATATAAAATAGAAAAAGGTTATTTGGTTAAAAAGTTTGCTAATTTGCAGTGGCTAATACTATACTAACAATATTTACTAATGAGAACTTAAATTTAAATAAAAGAGTGACAATAAAATTATTTTCCATTTCAAAAGCAGAAATACAACCGAAGTATTTTAAGTTCTTAGTTATTTTACCAATAAAGCAAATAACTTTAAGAACATGTCTCTTCTAAGCTTTGCCACTGTTTTGGATATAACATGTTGAGAAGGTAAAGCAGCAAGTTAATTATTTAAAAATAAGTTTGCTTTGACCTCTATAGGAATGGTATTTAATTTGTAGATTTTAATCAAGCATAATCATTTCTATGAACAGTGTAAAAACTGTAGTTTATTTTTTGTTTTTAGAGCAAAATACCTGTTGGAATTAAGGCTGGGAGCTCTAATAAGGTAAGTAGTCATTTATTTTCCAAGTTATTTCTGATTTTCTTAATCTAACATTACAGTAGTTGTGTGACTTCTTATTACAAACCTTCAGTCTTGGCATAGTGATGAAATTGTTAACGTAACTAATCAGTTCCTATATGTGGCTTTGCATTTTTACTTTTATGTATAATAGTCTTTCTGACATAGCTGATACTGTCATGTCATTCTGAGTCTGTCATAGCTTGAGAGCTGGTGCAGACTGAATCAGTGAATGACCAGGGACAGCAGTACATGGCCACAATGCCTGATGCAAAATTCTTTGTCCATTTCTGAGTACAGGCCACCTTCTATAAAGCCATAAGCTAAGATGCACAAATGCAGTAGCAGTGCAGTCTTTTGTAAGAATGATATATAACCACAACCTCTAATATTAAAAGAATCTGAATGATTACATGTAGTTTTGCCATGTCTAATCTTGAGCAGGTCATTAGTCTAAAGATTATTTGGTTTAGGCTAAAGTGGTCAGTGCAAACTTCAGTGCTGTTGGCTTTTGCTTGCTTTTCTCCAAGCTGTCCTTCCTAGATCACCGAGTGATCTTAGCAAAGCCAGAAAAGTAAAGAGGGTATATATGCCTAGAAAAGAGGTCAGAGCAGGACGACGAACAACCCTCCCCCACCCCCAAATCCCAAATACAGTGGCCAAGAATAAGGATTTTAGCAGTTGGGGTAATGGTGCCCAAATGAGAGATCTTCCTGTTGAGTGCCTTGGCTGTGTTGTAGACTGATACTTAACTATCGTATCTCCATCCTCGCCAGTACTTTCCACCTCACTGGGCAGCTGTAGTTGCTGCTTGCCTCACCTGAGCGTAGTTCACTGTATCATAAATGACCATTGGCATTAGGTTTTGACTTTATGCCAAGAAAGATTACCAAAGATAGCTGAGAGGAATACTTTGTCATGAATTGATGACTTACTTCTACGTCCTGCTGTCATGAACAGTGCAGACAAGTCTGTCCAAGCTTTAGCTTAGTTCCAAGAGGAAGTCTCGTTTCCTGTTTATACATAGTGTTGTTAAGCTCACTCTGAAGTAAAATGTGCTTCTTCATTTAAAGGTTTCTGGTGATCAGAAAAGAAACATCTTTCTCACTGACATGACTTAAATGTCAGTCATTCACCATTTCAGGACAAGCAGCAGTAGTTGTTCTGGGAAAACTTTGGCACTATCTCTGGGCAGAAGACTTGAGTTTTAGCTGGATAATCTGTTGCCAGTTCTCTTTTTCATTGACTCTGTTCTCTTCCAAGCTTGACTGTAGAGAAACTCACTCCTGGAATGCCGTAATGCCTCCTAAAAAGGCATTTTAAGACTTTAAAGACTTTTAGCAAGGATTCTTCTAGTAGGCATTTGATCTTCCCGATTGATTAATCTTGAGAGCTGTAAGAAAGATGTTCTTCTTAAGATACTTCACATGAGCATATTGAGCTGGACTTCAGAAGTGAAAAATCAGCCACCTTCTGCTTTGACCACAATAAAGAAAATGGGATAGCTTGTTTGGGAAGCTGTCATTTGCTGGTATATTTGCTGCAGTTGTTTCCTTTGGATTGCCTTGTAGGTTGTTGCAACCAGCTACAGCACTGAAAGCTGGGCAATTCTGCACCTTTAACCTGTAGCAGAACAAAGACACTAGTATCTGCTGTTTCTCTGTCAGAAAACAAAATATTTCTGCAGGAAAATTGTCATCAGGACTGACGTAAATCTTACCTACACAATTTTCTTACTTCTTGGGATTCAGTTAAAGATCTTTTTTGGAGCCAATTAAAAATTGACGATCTCATTTAATATCCCTTTTAAGGAAACATCAAACTCATCTTAGTATGAATGTTTTGTTTCAAGGACTATGCAAGTACTGTGCTATTAGCTTGTGCTTGGTCCATTTGGGAAAGTCCTGCATCTTGTGGATTATTGATGGAAGTAAGGCTTAAGTATTGGTTAAAGTATTAATTAAGTATTGGTTAAAAAAAAAATTTTCTTTTTCCTCTTAGGACATAGATGTCCAGTTTCTCTCTTTAATCCTGATAGTTTCTGCCTTGTAAAGGTGAAAACCACCAAAAGCATCTTTTTAATAATGAGAGCTATAATCTCTTGAGCAGATATACTCAGGGTAGAATCCTATGGAGAAGTTTTCTGTGGTCTAAGTGCTTGGCTTCTGTGCAGTTTCCTATTGCCCTTCTCTCCTAATGTAGATGAGCTTGTAAACTTCTAGCTTTAGGCTTTTCGTGGGGGATTTTTTTGTTTGTTTGCTGAACCATAGAGAGAACAGTTCTTCTTTTGAAAGCTCATCTAGCCCCAAAGACCAGGGTTACACTTGCACTGCTTCCCCACAGAAGCGCAGTTAGCAATAGAGGATCTCTTTTTAATTCTTGGCACCAACGTAAGCTTTTTGAAATGGTGCTGCAGAGGCACAAAGTAGTTTCCCTTTCTATAATCCTGTCTCATTTGAGTGGTGAACATGTTTTGAGGCTAGACATTAAAGAACTGTCATGACAGCTGCTCTGTTAATCTTTGAAGCAAGCGACGGGTTGCAGTAACTCAAGGTTACAAGATTTAACTTAGTATTCTACTTCCTGCCCACCTCTTTTTCTGTTTTCTTCCAGAAACTGCTCTTAGGAGATCCTGCTTTGGCAGGAACAGGTACTTTGTCCTGAGCTAGTCAGTGGTCACAGAGCACTGATCGATAGCTGTTGCTGTTAAATGCTGGAGAATAGTGAAGCCTGGAAACATGTTTTGAGACTTGAATGTTCATTCTGTTTGACACCTTAATTTTAGGATTATATTCTTGGCAACTCTAGACATGCAGAATGTTTACTTCAGCATTCTAGGTCAGATCCATTCCTTGTTCAGATTTTTCCATTTAACATCCGTATGATGCTAAAGAATGAGCTCACACACTTGGCAAATCCAAGAAAATTGAGTGAGAAGTTCCTTCTAGAATAAATACTTGTTATGGGTAAGGCCCCTAACAGTTTAAATTATTTGAGGTTTTTAATCTCCTTCACTTGTTTGGTCTTAAGTAGGTTCTGCTGTTTTTCCTTGTATTTGTTCTGGCAAATGCATTTTTGAAGCAAGTTGTCTTGCTTACTCATCTGAACAGTTTTAATTAAATCCTTTCTTTTTTGAGAAGTATTGTGATATATATTGTGGTGGTACTTTGCCTGTGGCATCTTGACCACAAGTCTGTCCTCAGAAATGAACTATTCTCTTTCTTTCAAAATTTATCAAATTACTGGTTTTGTTTGCTGTTTCTGAAGGGTTGACCAAAGCCGTTAGCTTACGTTTTTAATTTGTGCTGGTTTTGGATAGTAATCCTTCATGTCAGTATGTATGTGCCCTGAAGTGAAAGAAAGCCAACAGTTTAGCTTTATGTAAGCTATCAGTTACTTAACAGTAAATCGTTTTCTGTATTTCTTAAGGACTGTGATAAGGTAGAAATCTGTGTAAACCTAAGGCTCAGTCTGCAAAAGAAAACACACGCACAAAAAAAACCCCAGCCAACCCCAAAAGAGGAAATTGGGTTTGTTTATCTTTTAAGAGAGCACTGTTACTATCTATTATGTTCTAAAACTGTTAGAAGGACTTTTTGAGCATTAAGCTGACAGACTTAACAAACTCCCTGCTGACATAACCCTATTATTGTAGAATGGTGGAATTTAATCTTTAATTCTTCAAATGTTTTCCTTAGAAGTATTCTAATAGTAAGTCTATTTTAGTGGATTACTTTTTAAAAAATACTGTAGAATCAGAGTTCAGCTTAAATACTTTAATTCTGGCTTTAAAATAATCAAAATTTGAGTTCAGCTTGAAAAGCCTCTCTTCTAGACCTGTGCATATCTAAAGCATGCCAATGAATAGGATTAAATGAAACATGAGGGGAAAATGGCCAAAACATATGTGTTACTGCTGAAATGACCGATGAAACTTGGGGCATGATTATGCTTGCAAAATACAAGATACGTTTATAGGTATGACACTGCTTGTCTTCCACGGTCCTTTTACAAGAACGTAAATAAATATCTGAAACACTTCAGAACTCAGTTTAAAGAAATGAACAAAAAAAATTAAAAAGGCAAACCAAACAATTTTGACATATTTAGCTCAATTTTCTGTGCTGGTTAAATCTGCAGAGCACAACTGGCCTGATGAGATTAAGTGAAGAAAAACAGAAATAAGAAATGTTCCAGAATTACTTACTGCTTCTAGAATCTGAGGATTTTCCCTGATAGTAGCCAATTCATCGCTAAACCTAGAAATACCTTTCACAGCACCTGTTCTCAGAGAATTTTAGGTAATCCATTTGTATATTAAATATGAACTTTCTTACAGTATTCAAAAGCAGCAAATAATTCCAAAGAATTGGAAGACTGTGAGCAAGCTAACAAACTGGGAGCAGTGAACAGTACCTTAAGGTATGCTGTGATGTACAAAAATAGAAACAAAAGAGCATTTTGTCTGTCTTGTTTTTGCAATGTACTGGTTTTTGTTGTTCATTCTTTCCATAGCCCATTAGAAAGTAAATGTGAAATGATGCAAGAACATCTGAAGGTAAAGGTGTTACGTGATAAGTAGACTTTTCTTTTTAAAAAGTACACTTTGATATTATTTGAAAGAGGTATCTTACAGCATCAATAGTCGGAGGAAACTTGCAAATAAACCCACCTTTTTTTCTACTTTGTACCAGTATCAGTCTTTGTTCTTCATGACTGTGCTGGATTAAGGGATTCTGTCCTGCTCTGTCCCTCTGTTACACTGATGTGCCTGTTTGTGATCATTCAGTGAACCAGATCAGGGAGCTTGTGAGTTACTTTTGTTGTTGCAAAGTTATTTTTAGCTTGGATCAATTCCCTGATCTTGCTTATTGCGTGGCACAGTCAAGGTGGGGTGGGAGGAATTCTGCAGGATGGTGTTGCCCCTGAGTAGGGAAGTGTGTGGAACAGCACTTAGAAAAACCTGTATGCTACTAGATTGATTACCTTTAAAAAGCAGAAATAGAAAAATTAGTTCTTCACTGTTGATGGAAAGGTGTGGTGTCTTTGGCTGCAGATTTTAGCAGTTCTATCTGATAGAGATATTGAGACTCTTTCCTGTCATCTGACAAAATGGGACTGCCAAGAAAAAGCGACTGCTTCTGCCTGGTGTGCGGTGTTTTAAACCAAACTGGGTAGAGCCCTTATCCAAGGGTTTTTAGGGGAAATAAGAAACTATTAATTCTCTTCCACTCTTGTAGGGCAAAAGGATATGAGATTGAGTACACATATGGAGAGCTAAAGAGAATGCCTTCTGTGAGAGTAGGATAGATGATTGAAGTTGGGAGAGGGCAGGTAATGGATCCTGCAAGTGCAGGAAGAGTTTGTGCTTTGTAGGCAAACCTCCATGTTTTCCACCTAGCAGTGCATCATCCTCGTGGGTTTGGGTTATTCTCCTTTATCAACTGTATTTCTTGAGATTATCAAATCTTGCCTGCTAGTAATTACTGGAGAAGTTCCTTGCCTAATGCTAAGTATAAAGTCTCCTATTGTGATTTGGCAGAAGGTTAGAAATGTATCTTGTTATAGAATTGCCTCTGTTTGTAGAATTGGGCTAGTACTAATTTGATTAAACGGAATAGGTTGTTTTCATTATTTCGAGGTGCTTCACTGCACCCTGGAGCAGAGTTCCCAATCTTTGCTTACGTTTTGCTGTCAGTAGTGTGGCATCAATAGTTCTGTGCTGCACATACACGTAGAAGAAAGCATTCTGGTTTTGGCACTGTTTGTGTTTCATAGTGTGGGAACTTCAAAGTACTTGTCTCTCTGGTACAGTACGCCTTTGAAAATGCTAGCGTGAGTGGAATACCATTATTATTTAAAAGGCTTAAGACAAATCATGTTCATAGAGTAATTTAGCTTGGAAGGAGTGTTTAGACATCTAGTCTCCCACTAAAAAGCAAGGCTGACTATTGTAGATCTCATTGGAAGTACAGGTTACGAAAACATAATGATTCCTTCCCTTCCCGCCCCTGCAAAGTGACAGCTGCTAAAGTAGTACTTTGAAAAGTGTTAAAAATGTATGCTATGGAAATATTTTACCAAGCTCTTACCGAAGGAAGAGAAGTCACTGCCGCTGCACAGTTTGTTCAAATGATGATGGTGAAATCTATCTTGCTGTCGGACATTATGATGATGACTTGAAGTATTGTGGTTGATGCCTGCTTGAATCTCTGTGCAGCTAGCAAGCAGTAACTCCATATATTCTCAAGTTTCCGATAGAGTAATTCAGAATTCCGTTCCAAGTTAACTACTATATGTGGATTGTATTTCATTTGGTAGCTCTTATTGATGTTGTTTATTTAAAAGTTTAAAATCAAATGTATTTTTTTCCCTCCTCAGTAACCAAAGTAAGGAGGCTTTCATTGACTGGGCAAGATACGATGATTCACAGGATCATTTTTGTGAACTTGATGGTAAAATGTTTAAGCTTTCTCAGAGTGTTTGTTTTATTTGCTGTCTCTTAAAAAACACAAAAGATTATAGTTTCTCTGCAAATAATCATTTTTAAAAAGTTTTAATTTTGTGCTAAATGGAGATGTGACAGTTCATATCATCTTACGAGCAAAGAATGCAGTTTTGTAGAAGGAGCGTTTGGTAGTCTACACAGTGCACATTCACCGTTACCTACTGTTAATGTAGTGAACAGGAGACTTTTATGGAGATAAGAGAAGGTAAATGGGAGTGAGTTAGCATATATTTTTTTAAAAAGCTGCTTCTCGCCAAAGAGTTGCATCTAGCACAAATACAAGACAAATTATTTGCAGCTGATTGTTTCTTACTACTGTATTATTTTTGTTGCTATTCTACTGTCTATGCTTGGACTCAGTTTGTTCCTCTTCCAGCCTTGCTATGTTTCCAAATGATCTCTGCACTAAATTCACCCTTTTTTTTAAGGACTTTCTTACTGTTAAACCATTAGGATACTAGATTGTGTCTTCCCTCTGCTCCACGTATGTGAGTCTTTCTATTTGCTTGTAACATTCAAAGCTCGAAGGAATGTTTTTCAGATAAACATGAGAATTGCCAAGTTCAGGAATGACTGCTAAAGGCCCTTTTAATAAATACATTAGAAAGCTTTCTATGCTAGGAAGACTTAGGGCATAATGCAAGATGTTTTAATCTACCTTTAGGCTAATGTTTGGTATCACCTGAGAAAGTAGCAGCTGTAATGGACTTACCAACTGTGGTTCTCTTTCAGCACTTCTGCTGCGTCTTATCTGTGAAAATTTTCTATATAAGCTGTTTCTGTAATAAATAGTCGTTGAACGTTACTGTAGATCTGGACTGTTATATGCAATAACCTGGTGTTGTCTCTGCTGTCTTCAAGCTGCCTGCTTACATTTTTAAGAGGACTTAGTTGGGAAAGGTATAGTTTAGGAGCATTTCTTTTAGAAGTAATACTAACTTAAGTAGTTCCTGATTCTACCTCCACCTCTCCTTACGTCATGCCCTGCTGAAGGAGGATGTACTGCCCCCAGCTGTGTTCTTCCAGTGTGTTTTTTTGCACTGGCTCTGGCCTGCATCTTTCTGCATGGCAAGCTGATTCAGCTTACTTGAATAGTGGGAAAGTAAATTGACATCTCCCTCCCATCTCCCAGGTTGTTGTGATGGACTGGCTTATCTGGGTGAGTTTGTGAGCTGGAGCAGGGAGAGATGAAAGACAGTAACTACTGGGAGTGACGGGGAGGAGGTAGAAACTCTTGTTCTCTTCCTCTTCTCTCTTCGTGGTGGTGAGAGAGCTCTCAATTCACCCAACTGTAGCACAAAACCATATAATCAGTTTTACTTTTTAATAGCTTTTTGTTGGGCTTAATGATAAACTAGATAAGGGAATTGATCTAGCTGAAAAAAACTTCATAACCCAGGTCAGCTTTCCATCTTTCTGTTGCACTGCCCCACAGACTCAGTTGCATGGGGATAACGAGAAGAAAAAGCGGAGACCTGAAGTGACCGGAAGTGTAGGAACTGCTTAGGTTAGCCATGCTGTCAAAGAAATAAATAAAGCTGTAATTTGCCTTTGTCTCATCTGACACTCACTGTGGTGTTGTGCGTCTTGTGTCTGTCTCTTCTTTGGTTTTTTTTGCTGCTACTGCTGAAGCGATGCTTAACTGCTCATGCAGAATCATCTCTTCTTTTTCGAGCAGTTTTCATTCTGTTTCTGTGGCCTTTTTCAACATCTGAGGAAATACTCAGTGGCACTGCTTGGCCGATTCCTATGAATAAGTCTCTGGACTACTGGCTTGTATTGTATGTGGGGCTTTTTTAAGCATGAGTGGCTCTTGACCTAGACTATCAGAGGAGGGAATTCTTCCTTCTTTTTACTGATTGTAGCTCAAAACTCAAGTTTCTATTCGTATGGAGTTTTTAAGCAGAGTACTGTTTCACAGTTTTCTTTGGATATGTTGCCTGAATTTGTAGTGAACTTTAGAGATGAGGGTATAACTTGTTGAAATGCTGCTTAAATAACATGTTTCTTGCCATAACCAACAGAACGTTCTGCAATATGTTGAAAGTTTGTTCAATTAAGCAATGTGATCGAGACTTTCTGCCAGCATACGACGGTATCTGGGGAAAAAAGGGATTTAGCTAATATACAATAAGTACTAACTACACGATGCACTTTGACCTTGTCTTTAATAAGAAGCCCCTGTAGCAGTATACCCATTTCAAAAAAGCAACCCCACAACCGAATACTGCTGGACAAAGAAACACTTAATTTGAAGCCTATTTGAAACAAAACACTCTTTTACTTCTTAGCATAGGGTGAGAGGACACATTTCATGACAAGTGTTTATGGTGGAGTTGAAGAGGCTACATAGGAGGGGTTCAGACATTGTAGAAAATATGGCCACACAAGACACTTTGGAATAAATAATATACTTTTGAGCTTTCTATTTAGTGTGTATATTGCCGTATTTTTATGTACAAGGCATTTATAATCCAACTGGAAGATAGGATAGTATTGTATGAGACCTCTTATTTAATTCTGTATGACTGTTTTTTTAATCTTTTTTAACTGATCAGTTAGAATATATAACAAAAGGTTTCCTATTTAGATGAGAGATCTCCAGATGCACAGTATGTGGATTTGCTGCTGAATCCGGAACGTTACACTGGATACAAGGGGCCTTCTGCTTGGAGAGTATGGAACAGCATCTATGAGGAAAACTGCTTCAAGTAATTTGGAGGGAGAGGAAGCCTATTTCTTATACTTGCGCTTCAATTTCGCTTAAAACTGATTTTTTGTGTTTTCTAACTTATTTTCTAGGCCTCGATCTGTCTATCGTCCTTTAAATCCACTGGCACCTAGTAGGGGTGGGTCTTGCTTGTTTTATTTTCTAATGCAGTTCTTTTAACATAGCGACTTTTTTTAATTTCCTCTGTAGAGGTAGTTGTTCA
The DNA here is from genome assembly GCA_034782735.1 of Sagittarius serpentarius. NCBI lineage: Eukaryota > Metazoa > Chordata > Aves > Accipitriformes > Sagittariidae > Sagittarius > Sagittarius serpentarius. The sequence goes on from JAVKLA010000049.1 coordinate 8,803,708, forward strand.
TTTTCAATATTTAAACTAAGGTTTGTGATACTTGATTACATACATGCTTAATCTTATGCATAAAATAGGCTTATTAATGTCAGGGGAGCTAACATGAAAACTAAGTAAGTCTCAAGCTGTTTAGTAAGTGTCGCAGTAATTTTCCAGTGTGGATGGGAAGGAGTTAAAAGTCCAAGAGAAATTTCAGCACTCTTGTATTCTTCCCTTGTCGGTTTTTTTCGTAGAGCATTTAATTTAATCACTTCACCTCATAGTCATCCTAGTATAATGTAGCTGTACATTTTCCATCCATAACGTGTAGTGTCTTACAAATGTACAACTAATTGCATTATTTGAAGAAAGAGTGGATACTTAGGAAGGCTCAGTTATCTGCAAGAATGTTACAAAAAAACCCCAAAAGTATGCCAGAGACTTAAAACTCAAGTTTTCAAATTTAAATTGAAAACTATAACCTGGTGTTCCAAATGAATCTGCTTTCCCCTGTCAGTGTGTCTCATTTCCCTTAAAAATTAATTATTAGCCAATAGATTGAGTTAGGAAACATTACCACACATTAGAAAATCAAGATAACTTTCAATAATTATAAATACTGAGATAATATATTGCTGGTATACACAAATAAAACAAATTGTAAGAGCAGTTTAACATGGGGATCAGAAGTTCAGAAAGGAACACTGGTCGGATTGTTGAATAATGTGAACTGAAGAAGACTCCCTAACCATCTTTCTGAAGCTAAAACATAGCTTTCAAGAATATGTAAATCAGCTGCTAATAAGATTTCAAATTCTTTGTGACTTTCATTATAATAATGTGTTTAGTCTCAGGTGGTCTTGAGGAGGAGGAAGATGATGGAAAGTAGTCTGGTTTTTTGCAGATTAAGTAATGTTTCTTGCACATTTTCAGTGTTTGTAGTAAAGCCTGTCTTTCATTACTACTTTGCTGTGGAAATTCTCTTTTTAATGTTTATGGATTTTTTTATTTTGTCTTTTTTTTCCCCTAAGGAGGAGATGATGGTAAGTCATCTTATTTTGCTTGACTTGCAGAAATGAAGTAAGCATTATATAGTTTTGGACATCTGATTTATTTACTTCATTGCTATTGCACTAGAGGGCAGGGAAGTTACATTTTTATGCAGATTGATTGATCAGAAAATGTTTTTATTGGGATAATTCTTTAATTTGGAGTAGGGGGAAGGAGCGGATAAGAGCAAAATATAGTTCTGTTGTTGGTTCTTGTTCTTGTAACAGAGTATGTGTTATCATAATGTGATTAGCGAGATAACTGGAGATGCATAAATTAAAGGATTCTTGTGTCTCCTCCAGAGCCCCACTGATAGTGATGTCAGACCCCTTAAAAGAAGAGGGACAGGTTCTTTTGTGTACTTTCTTGAATGTCCTTGTTTTTGGGAAGGTGAGGGGAGAGAGTGGGGAGAAAAAGCATTTGGTCTGTCTACAGTGAGACAGACTTTAAGATTTTTTCAGTCAACTGAAAGCTCTCAGGCAAAACATCTAAGCCTACAGGAAGCCTTCAGACAGTAGCAGTCAAGGTAAAGGCTATCGGATATAATGACACTCTTCCGTCACGTATTTCACCACTAGTGCATGTAATCAGGCTTGTGCTTCCGTACACTTCTGAATGCCCTGGCCAGCAGCTTAGTCATGCTCATTCGTGTATTTCTCCTATTCTGACCCCAACAGATCTAAACTAAGCTCACAGTTCAGCCACTTCCATGCCTATTCTCACTTTAATAGCTAAGTTATGTAGCTTTATGTCCAGATGGCAGCTAATGTTAGTGTGCATAGTAATATAAAGATACTGTAATGCTGAAAATGAATACTCTTAATTTAACTATATACTTTGTATTTACAGGGGAGTCTTTCTACACATGGCTAGAAGGTAAAGGCTCTTGGATAGGTTAATATAATGTTAAATTCACTAGAAGAAACACTAATATTTTTTTCATCTCCCCAAATATTTTTCATAGTGTAGGCTTTTTAGTAAGTTGTGCAGAACTTCTGAGTGTCATTCAAAGAATATTTTTTTTTTCTTGAGGGTCTTTGGAAATCTTCTCATGCACTTAGATGCTATACTCCTTAAACCCTTCAGCGTTCCGTTTTTTATAAAGGGGGAGTTCACTTCAGACCAGTTACTTTGAATTTTCTGCTCATTTTAGGTATTTAAACAGGGATGTTACTATTAGTAAGCATTTTTATTTGAAAACAGCTTTAAAAAACATTAAACTTTTTGATGGTTCTGTTCCCAGTATATAAGCTAATGTAAGTATAATGTGTGTTCAGAAGGCAAAGCAATTTGCTTTTTATTAATATTTAAATGGAAATTATTATTACAGTGGTAGCAAAGTCGCATTTTGGAGGTGTGCAGAAAAGTAACTGAGCTAAATATACTGCATTTCAAACTTAGTTCATTCTGCCTTTCATAAGCCTTTACTTGTCCAGTTGGAAATCTTTAACTGGTGGTGTTGTAGGAAAGCGTAAAAATTTGCATGCTTTTTAATATGTGATATCTATAAATGAGGCCGTATCTCAGCCTCACAGATTGGCTTTTCACTGTCAGTTCTTCCTACTTCCATTTGTGGAGACTGGAGTGGCATGGAAGTCACTCAAACTTAACTTTGAGAAAGGAATGAACTCCTAAATTCCAAGTGTAGTCTCTGTCTCTGGGTCTAAGTGGTATTTTAAGTAAGTTCTGCATTTAAATTATATTTTAGCTGCCCAGTGCCATTGCGTTTCTGCTTACGCTGTAGAAGTCTGCATCCATCAAAGTCATATTTTTCAAGGTTTTGCTCTGCACATCTAAATCTTCAGTGCATTTACAGTAGAGCTGGGAAGAAAGATTTTTGCTGTTTTCCAATGCCATAAGGTTTTTTGCTGTTTTCCTGTAAGGTCACTACTGTAATTCAGTAGTAGCTTTAATTCTAATTAGGATGGGTCAGAGTATAGTTCTGGTTTCCAGACTGTCAAAATTCAAGACTATTTCAAAGTTATTGCTCAAACAATGTAAGCATCTTGGTTTTGTGTGGCAATTTATCTGTACTAATTGAGCAGGTACTTATTTGACTGAATTTATTAGAACACTACGATACCAAGTAAGAAATGTCGAACTTCATTCTTAGTACTTCTTTATATAAAAATTAAGAGGTAAACTTTTCCTATGATGGATATAAGGGCTTATTAACAATGCTGAAGTACTGTAATTGTAACTCTGAAACTCAAACGATGCAGACTTGCATCCCTGAAATGTCAAGGTATATCCATTTAAATACATGATTTGCAATATTTAGTTTGGGGTCTGTTTGTCTTTTTTCCTGGACAGGTCTTTGCCTTGAGAAAAGAGTGTTTTATAAACTCATTTCTGGACTTCATGCTAGCATCAACTTGCATCTGTGTGCAAATTATCTTCTTGAAGGTAATTTAAGTCTAAGTAAAATTGCTGAATGGAATTCTACAATATCTGTAACGTATTTGTTTTTTTCTGAAAATTTTTGATGTATCCTTAGTTGCTTGCTTTTTCTAAATATGTATGTTTTACTCCCCCTGCATTTTTTTTTTTTTTCCCCCCTCTGTATAGAAACCTGGGGGAAGCCTCGCTGGGGACCGAATGTGAAAGAGTTCACTCACCGTTTTGACCCTATTGAAACAAAAGGAGAAGGACCAAGGAGGCTCAAAAATTTGTATTTCTTATATTTGATAGAGCTGCGTGCTTTGTCAAAGGTTGCGCCGTACTTTGAGCGTTCAGTTGTTGACCTTTACACTGGAAATGGCCATGAGGATGCTGAATCTAAAGCTCTCTTACTAGATATCTTCAGGGATACAAAGTAAGGCATAGGATTTTTTTTTAATCAATAATTTGAAATTCTCAGTTATAGTCACAAGTAAGACTAGATGACTCCTTGATAGGATAGGACAAGAAGGAGAATGGAATGAAGAAATGAAATTAAGTAATGGGAGAGAACAAGAGGCATTTGTACATTTGATGGGAAGAAATGAATATTTTTGAGGTTTGAATATACCAGTCTTTAAAAAAAAAAAAAAAAAAAAAACAACAAAAAAAACCAAAACACCAAAGAAAAAAGAAGAAACCAAACGAAAACAACTCCCCCCCAACACCCTGGGCTACTCCCTATTTGTTGCTTTTTCTGATTCTTCAGTATAAGACGCACATGATCTAGTTTGAAAAGGAAAATAGTACATGTAGTCTTCTAATGATCCAGTGAGTAATCCAGCTTTTATCATAGACTTAATCTCTGGGGTTTTAACCACCCCTTCTTCCTTCTGTTCACTCTTTAAGGTTCTTTAGTCCAGTTCCTTTGCTCACCTTCTCGCTAATTTTTGTGATTGGTAACATGTTGTGTGGCTTCATTGCTGTCCCTAATCAGAGTCTTGCTAGATATTTGAGATGTGGTCAGACAGTGATAACTGAAAGGCGAACATTAAGATAATGTCAGTGTATATTAGAAAGAAATCTTGATTGCTGGAAGTGGAGTGAAGAAAATTCTCAACAAAACTGTAAATAACACTTTGTGTTACAGTGATTGAATAGTAAAACTGGTACCATTCAGTAAATTTTGTAAGAGCCATTCTGCAAAGACTAGGACCTCTGAAAAGTATTTTACACCGATGGCATCCGTTGCTCACCAAGCTTGATGGAACACTGTAGTTTACGCCAGCCCTTGATGTTTTTCTTTGCATTTTGTCTTTATTAGGTCCTTCCATATGCACTTTGATGAAAAGTCCATGTTTGCTGGAGATAAAAAAGGAGCCAAGTCATTAAAGGTAAAGCCAGTTTTCTGAATGACATCCAATCAAGTTGTGTTATTGTAGAAGAACTCTCTGCCTACCAGAAGCATACTACTGAGAGAAGAAAAGGCAGGGATAAAAACTTACAGAATTGTACCTGATGCCGCTCAATCTGTTTTATAGTAAATGAACGCCAGGTGTTGTCCTGAGCCAAGCAGACTGAAATCTCTGGTTTAGTGCCTTGCGTCTGCCATCAGGACTGCGGTGAGGCAAATGAGTTGAACTGGTATTACCAGTAGGTGCAGTGGTGTTTTTAAACAGAGTATCTGTTTCACATAAGTATCTGAAAAAAAGCAAAGTTTGCTTCAAAAAGAGATTCCTTATATAGTATGATATAATATAATGTAATTTAATATTATACTCAACATTAGAAAAGCATAGTTCCTAGGCATAGGAACCTAATGTGAGTGCTGTTACTACCTAGCAACTTCCAGTGTTAACGTGCTAGTGTTCAGATTGGTATGCACTACAATTCCACAGTTGGAGTGTGGCTCAGTAATAAAGGTGTGTTTTAATACTTGTTAACACTATTAATACTTATTTCAGTAGTAGTATGGAATTTTATCAGCATTAGAAGGAATGCTATTAGAAAGGTGCCAGTAGTTTATCAGCCCAGCTAGTGTTTTTCTGACCCTAAATATTTCATTGACATCATCTTAATTAGTTCTGTGCTGTGCTTGCTTCCACTCTCACTGAAGCTGCAAAGCAACAATCTAACCATAGCTTTGGACAGGAAATGTCTTTTGTGAGTTCTAACTCATTTGCCTGTTTGTCAGAAAGGTAGGTTGGTTCAAAATGGATTTGAATAATGGAAGAAAAATCAGGCAAGGATACAGTACTTAGAGCTCAGAAAAATTTGAGAAAGTTGGTAGAAACGCAGTGTGTAGAATCCAAGCGTTACCCTGCCTGTCCTGTATTTTGGGATTTTTTGGGTTTTTTTTGAGGAATTAACTGTTAGCAGTGGTGTGGAAACAAGATTCTGGGTTTACGTGGACCTTTGTTATGGCCTGACCACATAAGGCAGTGGGTTTGTTCAGTTTTAGTAACAGAGAACTGATATTCTAGTGGTATAGATTAGTTAACCTTCTGTGTTTGTAAAGCTAAGAGGTACTTTAACTTAAACCCTTTTTTATTTTGTTTTTAACTGATAGGAAGAATTCAGATTGCATTTCAAGAACATATCCCGCATAATGGATTGTGTTGGATGTGACAAATGCAGGCTGTGGGGCAAACTGCAGGTACAGTTTACTTTGTGTGTGTGTGCGTGGCAGGGGGGAGGTTAGAAGATAAGCATCTATTTCAGTTTGGCAGGATGCCTCTTACCTTAGCATTCAGACTTTCTGCACATGGTTCGTCTTTGATATCCTTACCTATATATTAAAAATAGACATACGTTTAGTTCACTGTGAAACAATTTTTTAAAAGATTTTGTTTTAAAAAAGAATGTTTTCTTTTGTTTAGTCAACAGCTGTTTGGTTTACTAAAAGGTATAGTTTGTATTCTCTGAAAAAAATGTATTTAAAGCAAATGCTTCATGGCACTTGCTGGCAGTCAAGATCTTCTTTGTATTCAGTGATCAGGTGAGCCTTGTAGAGAATCACCTGTGGGAAGCCTTCCTGGAAGTACAGCGCTTGCTTAATCGTTAGAAAATCCAGTGTTGAGATTTAACTCCACAAATTGAGGCATAAGAAAAAGTAGTAATTCAGATTTTCACAATTTATGCAGAAGGCAGCAAATAAATGCAAAGGTGCACAGTGAAGCTGAAAGCTGAAAAACAATTTCAGTTTCTGGACACTTCTTGTTTTTATTTTATTGAGAACAAAATTTTAAACCTCAAGACTAATGTTAAGTCCAGACTGAGAATAGTTGTTACTTTGGGGTGCCTACTGTTCTGTACTGCTGTATATCATTAAGCTTATCAGAGTTCAGTTTTTAAAGAAACTTATAACATCAAAAATTTGGTGGTCTCTGCTGAATTTCTGGCGTTCTACCTACCCTGTCCTGGTTAATGCTTCTGATGTACTGTTGGTTTTGCCTTCTCACACAAAATGAAATAGGGCCAGACTCCCTGACCTATGAAGTTCTCTTGCAGCCAGCCTCAACCACTTTTTGTCAAAATCCAGTGGTTGTTTCTGTAGCCCAGTTAAAAGGGGAAGTAAGAATAGCTGCTTCTATTCTATTTCTGTATAGAAAATAGGGGTTGAAACTGAAACTGCAGTGTCTGCCATTGGGACTGGAGGTGAAAAAAGCAGAAGCGTTGTGATGGGTTGACCCTGGCTGGATGCCAGGTACCCACCAAAGCTGCTCTGTCACTCCCCCTCTTTTGATTGAACAGGAGAGGGAGAATATAACGAAAGACTTGTGGGTCGAGATAAGGACAGGGAGAGATCGCTTAACCAA